>JAZDUA010000085.1:85000-1285000 GCA_038098605.1 Gryllus longicercus
AGAGAGAGAGACAGACAGAGAGAGAGACAGACAGAGAGAGAGACAGACAGAGAGAGACAGACAGAGAGAGAGACAGACAGAGAGAGAGACAGACAGAGAGAGAGACAGAGAGAGACAGAGAGACAGACAGTGTGCGTGTGAGAGAGAGAGAGAAAGCAGTAAATGGGAATTTCTGTGGGGTGAAAATGGTATGGATGGAGTGAGGACCATGTGTCGCCGAAAACTACAGAAAAGTTTGTTAATTTGGTGGGGTGACTCTGCGGTCACTACGCTCTACTTCGGTGAAGTAGCAGCAACGATGGGTACTTTTGATCAGATCTTTCAGTAGGGTTTAGATTTGACTTGTTGTAGAACAGTTGGAGAAGAGCATTTCTCGTTTCTCCCGGGCACAAGTCGAAATATAAACTCATTTATGCCAGGGGGTGCTGTCTACCCACTCAGCGAGGGCAGCAAGATAGAATTTTCCCGCCCCTTTCCGCGAGCGCGGCGCGAGGCGTCGGGGGTGGAGGGAGCGGGGGTGGGGACGGCGGTGGTGCGAGGGAGCAGTGCTGCTGGTGATGGTGGGAATGACTGAAGTGGGAGCGCAGGTGACGGCGATGGGGTGAGTCGTGACAGAAGGGGTATAATTGGAGAGGGAGATAGAGGCAGCTGGAGCAAGGATGGGGGCAGAGGTGATGTAATCAGGTTCGTGACCTGAAGGGAGCGGCTGAGGCAGACACGAAGGCGGGGCGTGGGCGGAGTCGACGTCGATGACGGTGGGGTTGGGGGAGCAGTATTAGTGGTAGTGATAGTGGCATTGGTGGTAGTGTTGCTATAACAATGCCGGGGGCAGAGGGTGGGAATGGGGGTGAGGAGAGGAGACGTAGGCAGCAGAGGCAGTGAGTCATGAATGGGGGCTGAAGGGGGTGGTATAATGTGGACAGAGATGAAGGAAACACAAGGCAAGCCGACGGTGATGGATGGTTGTTTGTTTGTTATTGATTCCGGGCGCGCCAACCGCTAAATTCACTAGTCCCGTAAGTGTAGTGCATGTTTATTTTCCGGGAGGTGGCAGTGATATGCCTCCGATGGATGTCGAGATCCGGCGCCGACCGACCGACCGACGTTTTCCCCAACCAGGTATTTCCCACCATGGGGTGGTGGCGGTGACGGAGGTTGTGGGAGCTACGGCGGCGAGGGCGTCGCGGGCGGTCTGGCGCAGCAGCCGGCCGTCGTCCCCGAGGAGGCGAAACTCGCGAGCGGTTCTCGTCACGTCGCCCGGCGAGCGGGGCGCCCCGAGGGGCGGGGGCGGGGGCGGGGGCGACGTGTGGGAGCAGTCAGTCAGAGCGAACGCGCGATAAGTTTTGCGGCGCTTCTTCCCCGACAGTTATTTCCACTTACTCGAGTTCGCCGCGCGGAATATTTCTCGCGGATATCGTCTCGGGCGCAGCGCTGGGATCTGGGCCGCGGCTGCGAGAAGCTGGCAGAGCTGAAAGGGACCAGGTCAATTTGTGAGAGGGGGGCTTTTTCTTCTTCTTTTTTTTCGAGAAAGTTTTAGATATGAAAGCCCTTCGTTTTGTTTCGTGGAATATTTATTTTAATTTACATCATTAAGTCAGAATATTCGTTCTAAAATAATTCAGTAATTTTAAGTTAATTCCGTGCTGTTGAATTAACAATTAATAACGTAAAAATAAATAAAATCCACACGAATTTTTTGAAGGTAAAAAACTTGGTTATACAATTTACAGAGCTACAGAGAAGATTAATTGGGAACATATTGTGTGCTCTCTTTCTCCGAGAGGAAGAAGGGAGGATAAAAACACAATGGACTACGAGAGAAAGAAATCTCTTTTTGCTCTGCACGGCTTTCTTGCACAGAAATTTCAACCCTGCATGTCATTTCTTTTTCTACAGACAATCAGTGAATACAAGATTGTGCGACAAGACACAGTCGCTCTGTTCACTTGACTCTGCCATTTCAGACTACGAGAAATGGCACGATATTATGATATGGAGGAAAGAACAAACAATACAATGCCCAATATAAACTAGTGCTAGTGCGGCCGTCTCCGTGCCGCACTAGCACTAGTTTATATTTCGCATGCCCAAAATAATAAAGGCTATTAATAAAAAAGTATGTGGTTAAAACCGCCGTAACTTATAAAAATGAATCGCAGTTTTCTCTAACGAAATTATCACTTTCTGATGATCTGGAATCATAGTTTCATACAATAATTGTTGGAGACGAGTTGTCCGACTATCGAAATTGCGTAGTCTGTACTGGCCCACTTGTCCATCAAGCTTTCTTCTCTTACGACCCCTAACTCCGAAGTATAACACAAGGTTGAAACGGAATGGGAAACAGAATTTTTTTTAGTGCTGGGTTATCAAACATTTGGTCCTTCAATGGCTGTAAATTATATCTTGCGTTGATGCGACCTTAATGATGCGATGTGACCTTAAATAACAATATATATATATATATATATATATATATATATATATATATATATATATATATATATATATATATATATATATATTGTTATTGAAGGTCGCATCAACTTCTAGGTCATTAGCGACCACTATTGCGTGTAACGGTACGGTAACTAAGACACGATATGATGATATGGAGGAAAGAACGAACACAATGCCCGAGGTGGGACTCGAACCCGCAATCCTTGGGTCCGAGATCGCTACGGCACTACTGCCTTAGCGATATCGGCCATGGGGACCGGCTAGTATATTTTGTTATGAAGCTACATCTAAAAAAATGAAATATCTAATTAAAGCCAATCTTATTTTGCTGTATTTTTAGCTATATATATTTTTAAAAAATCGGAACATAAGGAAGTGACCCACAATTTTCCATTCACCTCCCACGCCTGCTACTCGATTTCAGAAGGTATCTCTGAGTCATATAAACCTCGTGCAGCGGATATTTGAGCGAGAGGCCCATCTCGCCAGACGTGTTTTTTGATAGCGTCCTCGAGCAACTCGCCGTGAAACAGGAGCCGCTCCTTTTTTTATCGCGAGGCACCGTAATGCTCGAGATGAAAACGTGTTTGAGTCGAATGCCCCGCCCCGCCCTGCCCAGCGTGCCACTTCCATCTCCATTCTGCCCTTTTCTGCAACCAACAAAACGTATTTTGGTATTCACGTAAAGAGCCCTTTAATTTCGCCCCCTTTTGGGCGCAAGAGGCGTTCATCGTTGACGTCTTTTCCGACTCCCACAACAGCCTTCCGCCTCGGAGACCGCGCACAGCGTTGCCCCGCTCCCCCACCCCCGCCCGCCGTCTCCGCCGCAGTTTTTCGCCTCCTCCGTTTTCGCCTGCTGCCGCCTGCCCGGGAGTCTCCCGTTTCTCTCCGTGCCGCCCAGTCCGTACCTGCAACTCAATGCCAGGGCCTGGCGGCTGTTTCTCTCTGGTAACTCACCATTCGGTTCGCCGTCCAGCCCAGCCCCCCCCCCCCCCCGGCCGCCGAATCACGCACCCCGGCCCAGTCAAGTTCCAGAGGTCACGCAGCACCTGTGCCCTGTCCCGCATCATGTCGTCTCCCACGGCTCCGCTCTCCCGCGCCGTCCCCACGCCCTGGCACCGGCTGGTCTTCGGTTGCCTTTCCGTCCACCTTGCCATTTCACCCACTGCCCCCCCCCCCACGTCTCGTTCCTTGCCAGCCCCACACCTATCGCGTCTCGCACCACACCGACAACGCCATTTCCATGAGACCTTGCTCTCTCCCTGCGCTGTCTAAGACGTCACTCGTTCCCTAATGCAGTCTCTCTCCCAACCTTCCCTACAACCCGTCGTCCACAGGTCCCCCCAACTCTCCCTCTCACATCACCTCTCTTCCCCTCGCATCGCCCTTCTCCCTCTCGCATCACGCCTCCGCACCACACCCTCACATTACCCATCGGACCCCTCACATAACCCTTCTAGCCCTCTCATCACCCCTCTCCCCCTCGCATCGTCCCTCTCCCCTTCGCATCACCCCTCTCCTCCTCATATACCCCTAGCCCCCACTCATATCCCCATCTCCCTCACATTGCCGACTTATCACTTCGCCTCTCTTTCGCACACCCCAGCTCCTCACCACCGTACCAACTCATCGCTGGCTATTTTTCGAATCTACACATCTCCGCTTCTGCATGATCTTCACAACCTCTCCCTTCCCTCACGTCTGTGTGTTTTGTCCATCTCCTTTCGACGATTCCGTCATTTCTACACGTCCTCGCCGACGTTATCTTCGCTCCAAACATTGTTGTCTCCATCGCCAGTGAACCACATTTTTAATGCTGTTACTTGTCTGTGCTTTTGTCCTCTTTGCGTTCTGCGCTTGCGGCCGTAAAAAACACAATTGCTTCACCTGCATCTTTCTCCATGACACTCGACATTTCCGAGGACGCTGCTATCTCTTTTCAGACTTCACTCTTCTTCGTGGCCCAGTTGAATTCAGAATTTTTTTTGTCCCCGTATCAGAGCCGCTGCTGTGAACGCACTGTCCCCGTTTGAATGGTCCCGTCCCGCAGATATCGACTCTCTTCGCCACTGCAGTCGTCCACTTTCGTCTTCATAACTCTTCTTTGCATCGAATTTCGTCATTTGCCGTGTCAATTTCACCTCCCACTGCACCTTTGAATACTTCACACCCTCCTTCCCTGATTTTGGTAGAAACGCAGATATTACAAAGGCACTTAAAAAAGTGCGTATGTCATCTACACAAAAAGGGTAAAAAAGTCTTGGTATATTGATGAAATAGAGTTTAACAAAAATCGTAGAAGTGAATAAAACGCAACACAATATTTTGTTACAGCTTTACTCTAGTTTATGCAACTGTCACCTAGTTCGCAGAATTGCTACCACACTAAAATCCTACCATTTTTCTTTTGTAGCAGCGGAGTTGACAGTGGTGCCAAAATAAAAATACGGTGATTTGAATATACTATGTTCTATGTAGTATACACGCTTTACGAGTAACGTTTCAGAAGATCCTGCAGCATGCCGTTTTACAGATCAGGTCAATTCAAAAGAACCAGGAAGCCATGTTACGCGTTAACAGTCATTCTGTAAAATTAAACAAAAACAATCTACCTTCCATGGACATTCTTGCTTGGAGGCGAGAACCATCCAAGTAGGGGACGGCGGAATGACTTCGGCATCGAGTCGCGTGTAAGTCATGGGATGGTTCGTCATGTGGTTGTGGTGACGTTCTCTCCTATCATCACATTTCCCCGTCTGAAAATCAATCCAACCATTAGTATTTACTTTTCGAACATCTTTACTAAAGTGGAAATACAAAGTCAAAACACCGTCATGCACCGAGGAAAGGAGAGCACATAAAAACGCAATGACTTCGTTTAAAAGAGCTCTTATCCTCCATTCAGATGGTTGGAGATAGAGCTCAAACAAGGAAGATCTTACAAAGGGCAAGGAATTACCCAACCACAGGGGCCTCCTAACAATTAAAAAAATGAATATATGTGATCAAAATTAACATGAATAGAAACATAACAGTAGCGACTTAAAAATATTAAAATATTTTTACTTATTGTGATTAATGCAAAATTGTTTAAAATCATACTGGGGACCCCCATAATCACGTGCTTATTCTGCTTTCGCATTAATCCATCCCTTCCTGCCCTCACAATGCCCGTTTCCTAACAATGACGCATTCGCACGTCGCGCTCGCTTCCGGGCGGGTCTCGGCGATGCGCGTTCCGTCGGCGCGCCTATCCCGAGCGCTCCTTGTTCGGAAGCACCTGGCCGTGCCGCGCCGTGGCGTGCCGCGCCGCGGGGGCGCACGCCGTGCCGGGCCGGGCCGGGCTGCCAGGGGGCGGAAACGCGCGAACCTGACGTCAGCCGCCGCGTCAAAGGCGAACTTCCGGCGGCGGCGGCGGCGAGGCGCGTGGCGGCGGGGGCGGCGGCCGCGCTCATTACGGAAACGCACAAAGGCCCGCAATCAGGTCCGCCGCGCCGCCCCGCGCGCTTTGAAAGGCGACGCCGCGCAACGGATGGAGGCAGAGGTAGTGAGAGTTGGTGGAGGTGGTGGAGACGAAGGTCGTGCTGGCGAAATCCGACGAAGGGGAGGTGGTGGGGAAAGAGACGGTGGGGAGGTGGAGGTTGAGAGAGGTGGTGGAGACGATCGCTGTATCGGCGACCTAGAGGTGGTGAGGACGGTGGACGAGTTTGCTGTCCAAGTGGATACGGAGACAGTGGGAAAGTGTAGACAGAAGAGGTGGTGAATGACCTGAAGAAGTTGGGGCGATTGAGAGGAGACTGGGGTGTTAGAGGTAGTGATAGATGGTGCTGGTGGTGGAAGAGGTATGTGTGGCGACGTCGGAGTCGGTGACGGAGATAGAGGGGGTGTTGGGGTCGGCGGATAAATGGCAGTGGTGACGACGACTGCGGCAGGTAACCCTGGGATGGAATAGTGCGGTTGGTAGGGCTGTTGTAGTAGTGGCGACGGCCGAGGTAGTGGAAGTGGTGTCGACGGAGACCGAGGCACGGTAGAAATGGTGGGGCTGCAGTCTGAGTAGCGTGGAAGGTGGTGGGATGGTGGAGATAGAAGAGATGGTGAAGAGAGGAAGGAAGGTAGTGGGGACGGCGGATGCAGTGGCAGTGATGTCGTGGACAGGCAGAAAATAGGTGAGGACGGAGACGTAGTGGGGATCGTTAATGGGAGCGGAAGATGCAGAGGCGTTGCGGCGGCTGCGCTGTTCATGGCGACGAAGGATGTGATGAGATGGAGATAGCGGAGATGGTGACTACAGCAGCAGAGGGGACGACGACTGCAGGGTGACGTCGGAGGCTGTAGGGTGGTAGAGCATGCGGAGGTGGAAGGGGCGGCAGTTGATGTGACGGAAACGGCGACAACGTGCTAGTAGAATTGGCACCCGACCCTGGGGTGGTACAAGTAATGGATGTAGAGGCGCCGAGGGGTCTGTGGCTGCGAATGGCGAATACGGAGTCGGAAGGGGGTTCAAGAGGTAATCTGAGGTGGGACGGCTACGTGGGGGCGGTGGCGTAGGTGGCAACGGCCGAGGTAATTGATGTGGCGACGTAATAGAAGCTGTTGTGAAAGCGGCACGGCAGTTGCGGCGTCGGTATGAATGGTAACGCCGGAGGCGATGGGTTGATAGAAGAATTGAACGCGGCGGCGGCGGCGTTGTGGGTGTGGTGGCGATGGTAGTAGCGGCGGAGGCAGTGCTTCTTGCTAGGGTGGGGGGTCAATGTCGGGGTGGGGGTGGGGGCCGGGAATGAGCGGAGGCGACGAGCGAGGGCAGCTGAGACGGCGAACGCAGAACGCGTCTCAAATAACAGATAGGGATTCGCGTTGTGTGACGGTGGAGGCAACAGGTTAGGCATGCTGGAAAATGCAAAGGACGAGAAAGAGAAAAGAGTTGCGATTGATTGCGAGAGCGCACAAATAACGAGTACAGCGTATTAACGGAGGAGCAAGAAGAGTGTAAACTGAGGGACGGTGTGAGATAATTTGAAGTAATTATGTATTTTTCTGAAACATAGCTCCTAGACTTCGGTATTTTCTTGCTTTCATTTTCTTGGGTCTCTTAGTATTAATATAACGGATTGTGATTTAGAGTTACATAAAATGAGTTCTTGTAAGTGGAGCCGTATAAACCTCTGGCGTGTCCGGTGATGTATTATATTACGTCATTTTACTTCCTTAGATGAACCCTATTTAATAGAGAATATACATTTACGAATAACGTAGCAATGACGTTATTACAGAATAGTGAGACAGATAAGAAGCAGAGGAGAATTGTGAGTCAATATTCAAACGCCGGCGATATTCTCTCTTTCAGAAGGCCCAACTTTTCAGTCTATCTCGACTTCAATGCGTTGCATGTTGTTATGTAAACTCTCCATAATCAACTTCTTTTAAAAGATCAGGTTGTGATACACAAAGCGAAATAATGGATCTGTTTACAAGCTAAGAGAAAGCTAAGAGAAGCACTAAAATTACCCTGGATATATATATATATATATATATATATATATATATATATATATATATATATATATATATATATATATATATATAAGTTGACCGTGGCACGTGGAAGTGCGTCTGCCCCACATCCCTACTGATGTGAGCCTGTGAATCCCACGAGCTCACAAACGTCGCGAGGGGCAGGTAGAAGCCCGCCGCGAGGGCGGCGCAAGGCACGCGAAGAAAGCCGAATCCACAGAGAGTCTTCGTGGACGCGCGCGAGAAACAGAAGCCGAGGGGCGGCAAGAAATAGGAGCCGGGCGCTCGGAGTTCACGGGGGGAGGGAGAGGGATGAGCAAGAAGCGCGCCGAGGGAAGGCACGGGCGGTTGGGCGGTAATCTGCAACCTCTGACATGGCCAAACTTTAGCGGATAGGGGATGCGAGCACGGAGGAAAGGTGGGCGATGGGGGCGGGAGGGAGAGGGCGTGGCAAGGGGTGGTCGAGTTACGAGTAGGCGAGGGTGCAGGGGCAGAGCGGGTAAGCAGGAAGATGAGGAGGGGGTTGGCGGGGATAGCCAAGGTGGGAAGGGACGGACAGAGAGACGGACGGACAAAGAGACGGACGGACAAATTGAGACGGACGGACAAACTGAGACGGACGGACAGACAGAGAGACGGACGGACGGACAGAGAGACGGACGGACGGACAGAGAGACGGACGGATGGGCAGAGAGACGGACGGACGGGCAGAGAGACGGACGGGTGGGTGGGTTGTTGGTCGGTTAGCCGGGCGGGTGAGTGGGCTCGGGCGGGCGGGCGGGATTTGTTGGTGGATTCGGGCAGCGTGAGGGAGAGTGGACAAGCAGGGCGATGGCGGGCCAGTAGCGTGTGGTGGTGAGGTTGGAGAGCAGATGTGCGGGCGAGCGGGCAGGGCGCCGCAGGGCGAAGCAAGGTCTGGGGAAGGGATTCGGTGTCTGAAACTCCTGGAGAGAACGGACGCGCTCAAGAGCTGCAGGAAGAGGTGGGCGGGGCCCGTACACAAATGGCGCGGAGCATTCGAGACGGCGGCACGGGGCGGGGCGGGGTGGGGTGGGGCGGAGCGGGGCGGCACAGGTTGCTCGCCCGACGACGGCAGAATCAGCCCGTCCGCGCCCGCGAGTGGGCGGAGGGCGGCGACAGATGGCGGGCGAGCGGCGGGCCACAGACGTGGAGCGTCACACAGTAGGCCAGACCTCCGTAAAACGGTCAAATCTCCCTCGTAAGAGACTTGAACGTTCAGGTCACAAACTTTTTAACTAATTAGGATAGGGGTGGGTTTTGTCCATTCTGAATCCCGTGGTCGCCGTCCACTGACCCATCATTTTAACCGATTTTGACTATTTACGATTAACGGGACAACTTCCACCTTCACTGGTTTTCATCCGGGTTTTACCCGTTGGAAGGACGTAACTAAGAAGAAGGGTGTAACGACGTAAATAAGAAGCCGTCGATATTAATTCGTAACAGTTTTTACCCCAGAGGTGTTTTGGCTTAAGACGCTTATATTCTTCTATCATCATCAGTTCCCACGAGTGGACAAAATAGTACTAGTAGTAGCAGTAGTACTAGTAAAGTGTCAAACTTGAGTGTGGCCTTCTAGATTCGAGAAAAATATGCAATTTTTGGACAATGTGTATACTTTAACACATGCGAATCTCCTTTTATAGGTATATCTGTGAACTTTCGACCTTTGCAACATTGAGAAAACTCACTAAGCACGACGCTTTTATTTTCTTTTTCGTGCGCATTTTTCGCCCAGTGGCCCCGCTGCGCGTGTCACTGGCTGGCGCGCGGAGTAGTAGGTGGCTTAAGAGAGGCGACGCGGGGCGTGGGCGGGGGCGGGGCGGCCTTTGAGCGCGCGTTGTGCCGCGGCCGCGCGGTCCGTGGGCGGCGTGGGCGGAGGCGCCGGGCGGAGCTGCGCGAGGAACTTAATCTGCGCCGATGGAACCTCGTTAATGCTGGCGGCGCATTAGCGCTTTATAAAGTGCGCGCAGCGGCCGCCCGAGCGCCCTTGCTCTTGCCGCCGCTTTCGTCATGGCCCCGTCCACTCCCGCCCTCGCCGGCTACTCGGCGTCCTCGCCCTCGCCGCCACTGCCCTCGCCCCCGCCCTAGCCCTCGCCCTAGCCTTCGCCCTCGCCCTCGCCCTCGCCCTCGCCCTCGCCCTCGCCCTCGCCCTCGCCCTCGCCCTCGCCCTCGCCCTCGCCCTCGCCCTCGCCCTCGCCCTCGCCCTCGCCCTAGCCCTAGCCCTCGCCCTAGCCCTCGCCCTCGCCCTAGCCCTCGCCCTAGCCCTCGCCATCGCCCTAGCCCTAGCCCTCGCCATCGCCCTCGCCCTAGCCCTCGCCCTAGCCCTCGCCCCCGCCCTCGCCCCCGCCCTCGCCCCCGCCCTCGCCCCCGCTTTCGCCCCCGCCCTCGCCCCCGCCCTCGCCCTCGCCGCCACTGCCCTCGCCCTCGCCGCCACTGCCCGCGCCCTCGCCGCTACCGCTCTCACCCTCGCCGCCGCCTGTGTACTCACTTTTGTGCTTATCACCCAGTCCATCCACATGGAATATCTACTCTTACTTCGACTCACCTGCCTATCCTCACTACATCTCTACATTCTCACCCAGCCATAGTCGCCGCGCTCCGCAACACCCGCCACTCGCCGTCCGACACAAACTCAGGCATTCGCATCTCAGACCAGTTGCCCAGCCATTCAGATTGTGCGTGCGTTCCAAAACGCCAGAGAAAACGCAACCCTCATTAAAATTACCCATCCTTGTCCACGTGCAGATACACACCACATAGGTGTCAACATCTCCAACAAATTGCCCATTAGTAGAGCACTGAACAAAAACCGTAACATCTCTTCTCACTCTCCTTTCAACACCCATTTAACTATCCGTAAGTGGTACATGGATCTCTGTGCTTTAACCAAGCCACCACCCCGCCACTCTTAAGTACTCAACACCATATTAACTGCACTGATGTAAGCAAAGTCGCCAAGTTTATGTCCACTTTTGCATCTACAGATCCACTAACTTTCTCGTCAATATTTCTTTGCACTATCCGAACACATCCACGTAGTATCCCACTTCAAGAAATCACCATCTTCAGATCCTGATTCTCTACCATCTTGATTACTTCTTCTTATCTCTCGCTCACCCTCTCACCCTCACCCTCTCACCTAGAGCCGCGCCCTAGAGTAGAGGCGATTTGCCTTGTGGCACAAAGCACTCTTGGCCTAGGCCCTGCTAGGGCAGCAGGGCTCTCGGCCGTGCTAGCCACCCGATTCGCATGCTGCAGGAAACGCATATTGCATCAAAATCAATCAGCCTCTTCCTGCACACCCAAATTTATACCGCCGTGGTTCTCAACATCAACATCCCGTAAAGCACGCCATCAGTAGCCCTGCTACACCTTTCGCTCGTTCCCACTCCACCCTCATCCGTTCACACACACACACACACACACTCACACTCAAACCCTTCTGTGCATCTCCAAACCCATCTCACGTACAGCCTCTCCCTCAAAATCTCCCACTCACCCACTGTCACCCTCACCCACACCCTGCCCATCACCCGCGCCCACCCTCACCCGCTGTCACCCGCTCCCACCCATCACCCGCTCCCACCCATCACCCGCTCCCACCCATCACCCGCTCCCACCCATCACCCGCTCCCACCCATCACCCGCTCCCACCCATCACCCGCTCCCACCCATCACCCGCTCCCACCCATCACCCGCTCCCACCCATCACCCGCTCCCACCCATCACCCGCTCCCACCCATCACCCACTCCCACCCATCACCCACTCCCACCCATCACCCGCTCCCACCCTCATCCGCTCCCACCCATCACCCGCTCCCACCTTCACCCGCTCCCACTCTCATCCGCTCCCACCCTCACCCGCTCCCACTCTCATCCGCTCCCATTCCCACTCACTTCCACTCCCTCCTTCGCTCTTCTCCCTCACCGCCCGTGCTTTGCAGTGCGTCCCGCCCATTCGTCCTCGGGCATACGGCACGCAGGCATTCCGCCCATCCACCCTCCGGGCCCGTGCAACCAGCCGGCCGGCCACCCGTGCGGTTCCGCGAGGCGCCGCGGGGCCTGCGCCGCGCAGAGGCGGGGCGGGGCGGAGCGGGGCGGAGCGGGGCGGTCCGGCTGGTAATTTACTTAGTTTTGGGTCTCTTCCTCTCCATTAGCTCCTATTCGCGCGCTAATGGCATTACGCTGCGTGCCGCGCGGCGCTCGCCCCCGCGGCGCACACGCGGCGCGGCCTTCTGTCGACAATCCCGGCCCCCGGGGGGGGGGGGGAATCGACGTTGCTCGCGCTAACGATGCGCGACGCCTCCTTGCAATGGACGCCTGAAACAACACCGCGCCGCTGTGCGAACGCGACGGCTCTCGCCTTATTAGCAGACGCGCGCGCACGGCGTTTTGGTACTAAAGCAGCGGGAACGACCGTAGGTCCTTTCCGTGCCGAGTGTTGTGCTGGAGGAGGTGGTCGTTCATTGTATTAAGTTTACCACATTAAAAGTATTTGTACTTAGAAATAGTCTAATTAATTTCTTGGTCCTTTGGTCCTTTCCGTGCCGAGTGTTGTGCTGGAGGAGGTGATCGTTCATTGTATTAAGTTTACCACATTAAAAGTGTTTGTACTTAGAAATAGTTTAACTAATTTCTTGGTCCATTGGTCCTTTCCGTGCCGAGTGTTGTGCTGGAGGAGGTGATCGTTCATTGTATTAAGTTTACCACATTAAAAGTGTTTGTACTTAGAAATAGTTTAACTAATTTCTTGGTCCATTGGTCCTTTCCGTGCCGAGTGTTGTGCTGGAGGAGGTGATCGTTCATTGTATTAAGTTTATCACATTAAAAGTGTTTGTACTTAGAAATAGTTTAACTAATTTCTTGGTCCTTTGGTCCTTTCCGTGCCGAGTGTTGTGCTGGAGGAGGTGATCGTTCATTGTATTAAGTTTACCACATTAAAAGTGTTTGTACTTAGAAATAGTTTAATTAATTTCTTTAATAATTGATGGGCATTTCGTGTGTTGGAAAATTGAAGTAGAAACACGAAAAGCGTCCGAGATCTACCGAAGGCCAGCGGCTTTTTCCCCCCAATCACTTCTCTGTTTTATCCCCTTGGTGCAATCAACGGAGAGGCTGCGTAAAGTAGAAACCACATCCGCCATTCAATTGTTGAATATATGCATAAAGAAAACCTAATAAAATACAATAACCTCAATAAGCATATTATATATCTGGGGAATCAAACTATTTTCCATTTAGAGCCATTTTCAAATGGCGACTATTATGGCGGGCCATGCACAAAATAAACAAACGCAAAGGAAATGATAATACTATTCTTTATTTAGGAACTGAAGTATTGAGTATATCTTCCTATTGATAACGGTTATAATCATATCATTTACATAGCCAGCGTATTGACTATGTTCTTTCGTATTATACTCCCGTGACCCAATACAGGCGAACGATAGAATTACTTCCTAACAACACTGTTTCATGACGATGTCAAACTTTGTATTTTCTGGTGCATTACGAAGCGGGAAATGTTTGAAACGACTTCTAATTGTCGTTTTTAGGCAAATTAAAAAAAAATCTATAGACCCGGTCGCGGGCTACTTGATAATGATAGCGGGCCGTATGTTTGACATGAAGATCATGTAATAACGTTTGTGGTTAACTATTTCGAGCTACGCCGTGCCAACCAGTGATATATGGCATATGTGAACTTCCTAAACAAATTAAAAACTAGAAGATCTCTGCGAAATATGAGGCACTAAAAATAGATAATTTGTTAGTTATAAACCAGTATTCAGCTATCAAAGAAGACGATGATGTTCAAATTAAAAGAAACGTACACTTTTTTACAGAAAAATATTAAGGTTGTATTAATGCACTGCCAGTAGTGAAACCTATAAGCTATCATGCGCTGCTGTCCTGAGGAGATATTTCAAAAAGACCGATTTTCCTGAAATTTCTCAGAGTTTCATGGAACGGCATTGCAAGCGACTGGTCGATCGCAACCTACGGTCTACCCCATTTACAAAGGTAGAGGTATGATTGGTAGAAGTTCAGCATCTGAGCTACGTTCTTGGCAGAGTGCTGTGTCAAGGGGATCGTTTCCCTTGTGTGACGAGATTATTGCTGTAACTAAAACGAAATAAATACATATTCATCTTCTTTTTTTAAATTCTGGCACTCAATAACTTTTCCTGCTGTGAATGAATTACCGTAATAACAATAATAACATTATTATCATTATCATCATCATCATTATCATTATTATTATAAAGCCGACGAATAATAAGTCGACCTCGGGCCCCGTGGTGCAGACGATTGTGGCAGCCGTCGCCTGTTCCGATGATGCTGCAGGTTCGAGTCCTGAGTAGATATGGTCGTATTTGTGTTCGTCCCTTCACACTTCGTCATCATCCCATCATCTCATAATTCACATTTCAAGGCGTAACAGCCTTGTCATACTGAGGGATACACCTGAAAAGCTGAAAGAACTGAAGCCATTTACCAGCTTACTCTGTACAAGGATTTCCGAAGGTTTCAAGTAATTGCACGTTCAGTTAAATAGGGCCTCAAATTCCATCTCTGAGGACCAGTAATCGAATTATTGGGGGTATATGAAGTGGACCATTATGTTCATAGTCGGTATTCACGAGGTATCCCAGAGACTCATTCCATCATTTCGACTCACCTTCATTCTCATTCACTACGCAATATCACATTATTCACTACTTGTCATTTCGTTATCTTCATCCATCTATCGTACTGGTTCTGCATATTAGGGTGATGCCACGAACACCCACGGTTAAGTGCAGTGGACTGCATTTTGTTACAGTAATCGCGTCATCACTCCGAAAACGAAACTTTATAAATTATTCATAAACAAAGTTAATGATGTCCGCTTTCAAAGTCCTGGCCAGCACTCATTTTTCCCTGAAGCGTGTTTTCAATCTTTAAAAAAGTACTCAAGAAAAACCGCACTTGCTCATAGCTACTATGTACAGTGACAGAGAAAGATCCACACGCAAATTAGTTGACAATAGACAAACACTATATCGAAATTCCGTACTTTAATTTCTCAATATTTGGATCAAATATTTGAGCCGCTGGACAGATGAAGTGTGCATTGAAATAGTAACGGAAGTTGAAAACGACAACCAACTTAAAAAAAAAATATTCGAATGATATTTTGTTGTTACAAATGAACATTGTAAAAAATGTTAGTAAAAACAATTCAAGTTTGCATTACTTTTCGGATCAAGCCTTAAAACGTTTTGTGAGAAACAGTTGTGTTAGTTCCATGCAGACTTTGCACATCTCCCCGGGGTACTGCAGTGGTACACATATGTATCGTTTCTTATTCCGCGTAACGCGGAGGATGCAATGTAAGAAAAGAGCAATGACTTTTCAGAATACACTCATAAGGAGAAGGGAGTCTATGCGACCAAGAAACATTTCTGCGTTTCTTGCTCATTTTAGTCTAGAATAGGAAGCCTAAGGTATTTCCATGTACGCTATTAACTCTTCGTGCATTAGTGTGCGCGTTTTCATTTCTTCTGGACCCGCAATTACTAAGGAATCCTGTGGTCTCTCATCTTCGGACTATGGAAGTTAAAAAGCGTACACACGGACCTATGAACTTGCATCATATACTGTTACTAAGGTTCTTTCATCTCCAAGTGCTTTATCCGTTTTTGCTATCATTGGTCACTAACAGCACGTACAGTTGTTTTCGTTCCCTTATCGCTTATCCAGTTGGAACGCTTTAATGACTAAGTAGATACGTTCTTGGAAACGTGGTGACGTTGACTTCGAAGCAATGCCCTGATATATCAGACAAGGAAGGTGTAAAAGATGTATTAATGTTATTATTACCTAAAAAATCCCGTTAAATGCGAAAGTCTCGTGGAAGCAGGGAACACAATTGGCTTACACTTGAATAAATCGATGGTTGCCACATCTGTACATTGAGTTGTTTCGCAAAGTCCTGGCTGTGAAATGCAGTGAATAAAATTGATATTAATAGACACATCTGAATAGACTTGGCTGATTTTGAACAATTTTTTGGTGATGTTAATATCCTGCGTTGTTTCTGTCATTCCCTGTGGTTTCTATCGCTTATTGCTAGAAATAGTTTCGTATTTACTTATGGTGGTATAAACAACAATAAAATAAATAACTAACCTGCAAACTAAAACGTTTATTCACCAGTTACTCTCATGTTTTACTAATTAGTGAATACCATTTGACAAAATTACATCCAGGTATCGCCTCTTACGTCTTTTTTTCAGAACTTTCTCTCAAAAGTGTGATGTCTAACCGTGTGTCGCAATAATAAAGTTCAATTTAGGCATCTGTAAATTAACTGATTATCATACGTATATTTCTGCATTCGGCCAACTGTCTAGTAATTATCAGGGTGTTGGCTTCAAGCACGCCAATTTGCTATTCATTCTCGCCACGTGACAAGTGCTTCCGTCGCTTCCGTGCAAGCCGTCGCGTCGTCGTCATCGTGGCCAACGCCGAAACAGTGGCGCTGCCTGTACAGCGCGGCATCGCGGCTGACGCCATCGCACGAAAGCGAAAAACTCCGTTACCCAGCGCTCATTACGCTCGGCGACGCGTCGCTGCCTGCAGCGACGTTGCCCGTCGCCCAGCGGGCGATGCCCTCGCCCCCACTGACCCGCCCCCACCCCCGCCTCCGTGCCCCACGCCCCTCCCCCGCTGCTCCGCCGCCAACGCCTTCCGATCATCCCCGCCGCCCGCGTTAATTTAATCGCTGATATGTGGATTATGGAGAAAGCATGAACAGACGAATGCCAGGCGACCAATGAGGGAGACATACCCAGCCGATATAGTTTTAACTCAGCGTTGGGGACCGCTGGGGTGCGGGATGGGGGATGGGTCTCTGGCGTTACATTATTATTTTGTGCCTTTTCTGGGACTTTTTCCAGTTTCACGGGATGTGAGATAAGCATTCTTTTTAGTAATTTTTATATTTTTGCGATTAACAGATATTTGAAATATAACAGTACACTACTCAAGGTCTGGCAGCGCTAACACGCGCTCGGGACATTACAATATCTGTTAAAAACTGTTAAAAACGAGAAAAATCAAAATTACTCAAAAAACCCTTGTCAAACATATGACAAAATGTATATCATTGGATTCGTCTTTTTACGTTCGTCATGATAGAATAAAAAAATGCATAGATCCATTTCAAAAAACGAAGTTACTTCAATATCTGGAAAATACAAGTGATAAAATGGAAACTAATAAATACATCAATTATCCCCATTGCCTCATGTACTTCCGTAAAAACTGCATTGCAATATCTTCAACCGTTCAAAAATTTGTGACTCACTGTATATAAATTTTTGTAATATAACTCTTTTGGCATCAGTCTTAAAGAAATGCTGGAAGATAGTTACATTCATTTTAAAACCAGTCTGTCAGTACGGAATTCGCGGGTGGCAAAGAGCATTCGCAGCAGATTTTCTCGCGGCTTCCCCATTTCCTCTGCCTCTGCCTCCTTCCATATCATATCATTATTATCTATCCATCAAATCGCTCAACCATCCATTCATTTCAGCAACGGCCACGTGATTGGGCTCGGGATTCATAATAAAGAATTAGGCGCCCTTCGCCCTCTGCGCCTGGCTCCGCGGCACACCTGCCATTTTAATCCATTTCCCGGCTCTCCACGTCAACCGTCGCATTCATTCTTGTATCAAGGCCCAGCCACCGTCGCTCGCACAGCGGAGCTGACAGCGGGCGAATTAGGATTCCGGCTGGCGGGGGACCGCCCGTCCCCGAAAGAAGGCGTGCCTAAAAACTTCTTTTTTCAACTCCAAACTAGTGCATTACGCTGCAAGCAGCGGTAGAGACACAAGTACGAGAGAATTGCTTCAATGTGTCTGCTGAAGTAGTTTAAATCGCGTGTTGTTCATTTGACACGACTATCTCCCTTTAAAAATATGTATTTGCTAAATATGCTGAACAATAACAATAGTAATAATAATAACAAATAAATTTTAATAGAATTCTAAGTTCGTATATATAGAAATTACAACTAAACTCCAACGGAATAACTCTCAAAGCATAAAAACTGTCATCCAGGGACATGACGAATAGTCCGCATTGCATTGAATGTACTATATTCTGTGAAGTGAGTGTGTAGTCTGCCAAAGTGATCTCACACAATTGCAAAAACCGAATATATAATCTACCAGACTATAAGAGAAGTAGTAATACCAATATCAATAATAATAATAATAATAATAACAATAATTATTATTATTATTATTATTATTATTATTATTATTATAGTAATAATAGTAATAAAGGACGTAGGAAACGGAAACATTGGAAGGAGTGCAAATTGTAACACCATCAAACTAATTGTCTTCGAAGTGAATATCTTAATCTCAAGATGGTTCCCAGATATCTGATATCTGGAAAAAATAGTTTCCGGCACCATTCCAGAACTTTGCACTGTACATGGTACATGAGTACATTTGCGTTGTGGCATTCCCCACAGACATCAATAGCTAATGTGGAAATCGCTGGACAAAGCACGTTCTATGACACGTATTCTCGATTCACATTTTTACATTGTTTAGACATTACGATTGAATTGTCGGCATTAAAAACAGCTGAAATAGGTTATTTTAAAAGTCGCCTAAAAAGTCTAAAACAGAAGATCAAAAGGGGCAATAAAAATAATATTTTTGCTGCACTTGCGACATATTTACTTTCCTTTTAATACAGGTAATATTTTAATCACTTTCACTGTTGTTAGAGCATACATCTACATTTTTTCCAGATTTTCTGTCATAATATTTTACCATCCGTCAAGTAATACAAATAGAAAACTGCTCCTTCCACAACATATAATGTTGTTGGGGCAGAATTTAAGACTTAATATCTGAAGGGTACAACTTGACGAGACCCACAACTGTAGTTGTGCCTTAGGAGCGGTTACCCTTGAATGTTTTTAACTTTCGGCTTCGTACCCTTTGACATTATATTAGGACATCTTTTCCGTTATGTCCTTGTGCAGTTTCCAACTCACTTTCCTCCTTGTTAAAAAGCTCAATTGCTTGGATGAGTATGTCTTTTTGCTGCAATTTGTTTATTGCTTCCTGGATGTTGACAAAGAAACATCTAATGCAATCCAAACTTTTACATATTTAATCCTTTTTGCGTCCGAGATACATAGGTAACTATCTTCATTTTATATTTGAAAAGATTGCTTCCTTGTGTGGCTAAGACATTCAGGATAACGAAATAGACATTTCAAGCACTAAAATCATAATTAGTCACCATCCTCCAAAATTGGCATTGTGAAGCACAATAAACCTGATTTAAGAGCCTCCTATTGCCATTAATGTACTAAACATCTCTTCAAATTATTTCCTTTTTCATGGGAACACAAAATGAGCATTGTAGGCTAAGTCCCTCTATACTTAATGTCTGCCTAATTCCTTTTCTGTTTCGCTCCTTCCCGAATCATCAAATTACTTCCTCGTACCATCACGTTCAGTCGACAATCAAGTATACTCTTCTTCAACATCCCATCCCTCTCCTTTCTTGGCTCATTTACCAGGACAACCTCATTCGGAATATTTGCGTCGAATCCTCTCTCATCTCCCGTTATCTCATTACATCTGCAGCCGCATCACAACAGTCGTGATCCAATCGAATTACCCCCCCCCCCCCCGCCATCATCATCCTTCCCGATTTCGTCAGGTTCACATAACATAAAACTGTTTGCTTTGTGGATGTGCCAAATAAGACTGACAGGAAAACTGCAATACAGATATATGTAGTTTTTTTAAACATTAAATACATTTAAAACCAGCAAAAATCGATATGCTACTTTATCGATTAAATGAGACATCGACGTATCGGTCTCTATATCGCCAGAGCGACTAGCATTACCTACTCTCGATGCATTTTATCTCTCCCAACACATCGACATCCGCACACCGCCCCATGGGCGTCCGAGTGCCGAATCCCCAACCCGCGACGCGCGTTCACTCTCCCTAATGGCCCGCACGTCGTGTGCGTTGTCCGCAGCCTGCCCAAGCGTGCATCACGCGTGACCGCCACGCCGCGCCGCCGCGCTCGCCTTGAACGCGGGGGCGGTGGGGGCGGGGCGCGGGGACAATCAATCCCTGGGGCTCACCGATTCCCCCAAACGAGGCCCGCGGGAATCAACTGCCCGCGACCGCCGCGCCGCGTCGCGCGGGTTGCGTCAAGGGGGAACGGAAGATTGGGCACGCCCGCGCTGGTTCCGCTGTGCACTATACTAGGACTTGCTTATGGAAGGTCCCTCAATCAGTTTCAATACAGTAATCTATTTACGTCTCACGAAGACTATTCCAGAGCGCACAGCGTACATTTGAGTAGTACGATTTATTCAACCGTGCACTTGACGTAAATCAGCTGTTCGAGGTTTCATCCAATCGGAAGTGTGAATGTCCCCATAGTGACGTCACTGTAGCGACATATAAGCTCTCGATTGGTTTAAAAACCATAACAGCTGATATTCGTCATGTTACGAACTAAATAAATGTTACTATACAAATGTACGCTGTGCGCTTTGGAATAATCTTCGTAAAACGTAAATATATTACTATAATGAAACTGATTTAAATGCCGTCCATAAGTAACGTAACGCAAATTTGGAGTATTTTGAATACTCCTCCCCTTCTGCAATGCACCCGTAACGGCCCCTAAATAATTACGCACGCAACAACAGCCCCCTTGCAAATACAAGAAGTGAAAATAAGCTATAGCACAGTAAAAACCATTTTTTACTTATTTACTTGTGTTATGTATTAAAATGTGTGATAAATAAAGTCATAATTAGTTGCTTCGATTCTGACTACACCTAACAATAAGATTAGGTTTACATTTTGAGGGAAGGAAGGCGCCCAGTCGAGAAAAGGTCTGAACGGAGCCGTCGCCAAGCCACATGTCGTCGTGGATAGCACAGGGCGAGTCTACTGCGCCAACGTAACTGGATTCTGATATACACAACAGATCAGTTTTGAATAATTTCTTCGTATTCTTACAGATTCAATAAAAGAATTATTAAACATTTATATTTACTGTAACAACTTTTAATAACTCTAATTTATGTTTTTAAACAAAAATAATTAGTGTTTTAGTGGAAGACTCAAAAAAGAATGTATTTCAATAAATGTTGAAATATGTACAAAATGTCCGCAATCCGAGCTCGAAATCTTTCGTTTTTCTAATTCCAATCTCAGCGTATGTGTGTAAATGCGTATTATAAGTTACACTTGTTACAATGTTTTCAGTAATATAAGAAATACTAGTATTGTTGTAAAATTAATTTGATTTTTATTTTTCTTTCCAGGTGAGCAAATACACTCTGATTGCAGCTTCAGAACAGAGTGGTGAGTGTTCATATGTTAAGAAATTGTTTAAATAGGAACAAAACAAATTGGCATGTAGAAACAAATGCAATGCAATTTCGAACATTTACTACTATTTAAATATGTAGAATTGATGTAGAGAATTTGACAATCAGCTTTTTCGCTATGACGATTCTTATCTTCTGGTAGCTCAGTGTATAATTATTATGTTCAGATCAAGTGATTTGGGTTACATTAATTTCTTCAAATACAATAGAATGTCACATTGTTGTTTTCTGCTGCAACTGCTGTAATTAACTTTTGTAAATTTGCATTGTATATGAGAAAGCACAACTCGGAAAATAAATCAGTACATCAATGGATAAATCAATGCATTATGAGACAAATGAGTTGCAACTGACTCTGATACTGATAGTTGCAACAGTCTCTGTCCAGTTTAGTTTGTAACTATTTGTACTACAGTAATGACATCGAGTAATTACGTAAAATAAATATAAATACGCTCACAGTAATCATGTTGTAACGAGAGTTTGAATAATCTCTAACACTGTTGTTATAAATATCTGACGAAATGTGTCGTACATAAAGAATAATCAAATTCTTATCAGTTATAATTCAATTTCCATTACTAAAGGATAACTAATGTCTTTAGAAACGTATGTTAAAATGGGTGTAGAAAAAATAGTGGGGCACGGGCAAGCACATTTCACGAAACATTCATTTCAGCAAAACACAATACGGGCATTATGGGAAGGTCATTTGTGGAGTGGACCCCATGTAGTACTAAACCCTAATAAATTAGCGACTATTTAGAACTCAACAACTTCTGCATTGGTCAAACTCAAGTCTCAAGGGAAGCATTAACATGAAGTATGGCTTATCCCAAGTGAGAAATTACGTTCTGACAACGGTAGACCCATTAACATAAATAGAATTGCTGGTCTCTCCGAATTGTTGATGGTTTGTACTCCTGAGTGCGTTATATCGTGCAAATGCTGTAAATCTTTATTGTGAATTCAAATTTATTGTTCCGAAATTTCAAGTAGTTAGTGAACAGTGCTCTTTCCGACAATAGCATTATCACTTATTAAAATACTCCATTCAGAGAGTGTATTTTTTCTAAATTGCTACACAATATTACTGATGAAGTTAATTCAATGTAATACTTCAGACGAGTGGTACAATTTACAAATGTCGAGTTCTACCACAATGCTGTCTCTCATAACGGAAATGTATCGATTTCCTCTAAAGTTTGCGAGCGATAAAGAATTTTGGAACATAAAATAACCCTATTCAGTTATTTCTCTTATTAAATTGTTCCTCTACATGTTTTTAATTTCACACTGAAGAATACCTAATTTCTTATCATTGTATAATAACAGAATGTAAAAATATTTATTGTTGGAAGCGCACTAGTAATTTTGTACACTTATACAAAATTACTCAAACTCGAGAAGTAATTATAAATAAATCGGATAATAATTAAGTGATTAATTAATTCGACATTAGTTAAGTACATTCTTAAGTGTCTTTATGCCCGAGTGGGATTATGACTTACCGCTGTCAATTTCCCTTATGTCGATTATTACGTAAGGACATTTCAATGGATACTACTTCAATATTCTATATACTGGTTTTTGAATTTGTCCACTCTATACTATTCATAAAAGAACTCGAAACATTTCGGAGAGGCATGTAAGCGAAGGGCCTGAAGCCCCGTAACCCCCCAAATCCTCCTTGCAATTGAAATATATCAATTAGTCTTGTTAAACAATTGAAGATTTAATACAACTGGTCACATTTTAAAACCTGTACAGTATACGTTACTACTTTTATTATTCCAAATTATGTGAAAAGTTCTTAGGTGAAGTGTAGTGTAGGGTGAAATTCATTGTGCTCTCTCGTGATCAGATTTTCATATTTTTCTTTCGTGTGGCTTACCCCCTTTCATAACGGTAGGTATTGTCTCCAAGCCTTTCCATTGAAGCAGAGATCGATTCGAGACAGAAAGAGAGACAGAGAGAAAGAGAGAGAGACAGAGAGAAAGAGAGAGAGACAGAGAGAAAGAGAGAGAGACAGAGAGAAAGAGAGAGAGACAGAGAGAAAGAGAGAGAGACAGAGAGAAAGAGAGAGAGACAGAGAGAAAGAGAGAGAGACAGAGAGAAAGAGAGAGAGACAGAGAGAAAAAGAGAGAGACAGAGAGAAAGAGAGAGAGACAGAGAGAAAGAGAGAGAGACAGAGAGAGAGACAGAGAGAAAGAGAGAGAGACAGAGAGAAAGAGAGAGAGACAGAGAGAAAGAGAGAGAGACAGAGAGAAAGAGAGAGAGACAGAGAGAAAGAGAGAGACAGAGAGAAAGAGAGAGACAGAGAGAAAGAGAGAGACAGAGAGAAAGAGAGACAGAGAGAGAGAGAGAAAGAGAGACAGAGAGAGAGAAAGAGAGACAGAGAGAAAGAGAGACAGAGAGAAAGAGAGACAGAGAGAAAGAGAGACAGAGAGAAAGAGAGACAGAGAGAAAGAGAGACAGAGAGAAAGAGAGACAGAGAGAAAGAGAGACAGAGAGAAAGAGAGACAGAGAGAAAGAGAGACAGAGAGAAAGAGAGAACGAGAGAAAGAGAGTCGGGCAGACAGACAAAATATAATGTGCGCAATGTCTTGTCGTTCGATATCAGTAATTTCAATTCAATAAGCCTCTCTCTAATCGCATGACAATATTGATATACACCGTCAGGCAATACGTACAATCCATTTAACGTGCATTCACGTTTGCGTGCACTCAAATGTACACGAATCAGTTTTCAACCCGAAAAGTAATACTTTTTTTAAAAGTATAATAAAATATATCTCCCGAATTATGCTTATCAAACCATTCTGCGGCCTTCTGCGAGTGTCCCAGGTCTAGATGAAATATCCCATCGCATTTTTAAATTAAAAAAAAACGCTAAAAATACAACGACGCAATGTGCTGCTATTTTCTGTGCGCGACTCTCCTTCGCCGCCCTTGATTCCACAAAAACTGGACGTGTCCCAAGTCCAGCTGAAATTCGGCAGGCCACATCACGATCGGAAACACGCGAGCCCGCGGAGGCGGAGGCGGAGGCGGCGGCGTTCGAAATACTCTGCCGGGGGGAGGGGAGAGCACCAGGCAGTCACATCCTCGATTTGCTAAGCAACTGAAGACATGCATTCACAATTACGAAAAATTGTGGAATAAAACTGAATAAAGATTTACCAGCACTAACACCCTATGTTATTAGAAGAATTTTAAAAGAACGTGTATATTGAAATGCTATTAATTGCTATTTAAAAATTGTAATTCAGTTAAACGGAGATAAACCGGCTCTCATTAATTTGGATCTCCGTTTCATTCGAACCGACAAATAGCACCCAAGTCGTGATATATATGGTTGTTTCAGTTTCGGACTATTTTACCATCGAAAATAAAATTCGCGATGTTTAAAACTTCAGAGTTCTTAGAGACACACATATTCGTTTTTGCTTAGTTGTAGGTGTTGATGATATGAATGCTTATTTGAACTCTGACAATGTTGTAATGACAAACAAAATTATTGTCTTTTGATCATCTGCAAACCATCATGGCAGCGACGGTAATCCTGCCTCCGACGTGAATGATGTAGATTCTGCACGAGTATACGAATGGATTACTTAAGTGAATGTAAAGATGCAACAGTACACACTGGTGTACTTGGAATGCAATGTAGAAACTATATTTATGAATACTGTGGTATACTACATTTATGATCGTAATGCACGAAAAGGTAATACAAAGATTACTCTGAAACAACTAACTGGTCACTTTAGTGGTATTTAGTTATATTTTGTTAAATAATGTACTAGTACATCTGAGTTAAACATCATGTCTCTTCAAATAATAGTTTTAGTTAATTCACTATGTAGCACGAAGTGTTAATAGAGATCAGACAATCAATTAATTAAACAATCAAATTAAGCAAGTCGACAACGCAAAAAATTGCAGCGTACTAACACAGCAGTTTTCAATGTTTTGTTTTAGATAATTTCAATTTTTTTTCTTCACGTAGTGTGACTAGTAGTTAGAATTGACTACCCATAAATATCAAAATATAACATTAATTTTCTCGGAAATGAAATTTTCGTGTTTCTCGTCTCGCACTTCACAGTTTTGCTATTTTAGAGGCGTTCATTCTTAGAATATCACTCCTCTTCCATCGTCGAAACGTCCGTCTTCGTTCTTATTTCTGCTGGACTCAGCTTAATATTGTTCTCTACAGGTTTTTATTTAGGAATCGTTTATTTTCTTCTTTATTTTTGTTTTAGATGACTGTGTTATATTGTTAGATTTTTTCTGTCAAAATTTTTACATGATGAGTATCCGACGTATTCTACTTCATTCTGTTCTACCATAAGTTACTTGTCATTACATTTTTTGTATGGGGAAATTTGGGTCGAAAGTCTTGAAAAACATTTAGTCATTCTCTTAAATCGTATTCATGTTGTCACCTCTACGTCTTTTCCAATACTACAGTTAAGGGTACTTTAGATGCATGTTATGCATTCATATGACTCCTGGTATCTCCTTTCCTGATTGGATTCTGAAATTACTAGGAAATAACGATTCACCTGATATCTACACGCCAGTCTCTTTCTCTGCTACAGGACACATCTGCACTGTACATGAAAGGAATATCAAAGAGCAATTCGCACTGCAGAGTGGAGAATCTCAACAAGATAAAATTGTACGAGGGCTCAAGTACGAATCTGAATCGATTACAACGCCATCGAGAGGAGAGGAAAATAAAACAGAAGAAGAAAAAAGTTTGAAAGGTGTAAATGAAAAACCTCTGGTTCCTGACGAGAATTTTAATCCATCTCTCCTCGTGTGCAATAGTCTTAATACGGTAATACGGATATTCTTCGTTCATTTTTTCTCACAGGGGATATGAAATCGCCGTTCCTCTTCCGACTACACGGAGGGAACGATGTCTCTTTCTGGCTACCTGTCCCTCTGACCGGGAGATCCTAGGTTCGAGTCCCGATGGTGGCAGGGTTTTCGGTCCTAGCTTGTTAGCTAGCTCGAATTCTGGAAAATTCTACCTAACGGCTGCTCTTATCGGTAGTTGTGGAGACCTATAGAGGATTGCTGCTCTTAACGGTAGTTTTCCGTGATTTCTCTGATCAACACCAGGCGAATGCCGGAGCAGTACCTTAACAAACGGGCCACGGACCGCGCGCGATTTCACCTTCCTCTTCCTTGGCCTATCCTCATCCTTTCTCACACACACTTACACTAACATGCACTACACTATCATTATGCCAGGAGACCCGGGAGCCAAGAGCTTCTCCCGGCTGGGGCAGTGCTCCCTGGTGGGAGATACCTGTTGGAGAAACCCCCGCTAGACGACGGTAGATTGGTGCCGGATCGTGCCATATCGCCATCTCCCGAGCAATAAAAACATGCCATACACTTTCGGGACTAATGACCCTGATAGTTGACGTGCCCGGAATCACTAAAACAAGAAATCAATTTGCCTAACTCGCTAATGTCTCTACCTTTAAGTTATCATTTACAATGACCGGCAACCCTGTTCTGTCTTAATTGTAGAACGTAAATGAAACCCAGGCTAAATGAGAAATTTTAGAATTTGTATTTGGTGCTGAAAAGCGTGGTGTCAACAGCAATGCGGTTTAAAATGGACTATCTGAAATTGTCATACTTAGGGCTTCCTACTGTTGCCACTAGACAGCGAATCAGTCAAGTCCCGAATATTTTCTTAATTATCTTGGAATACCATATTTGGCACTTAGGACGGTTTTCACTTACTGCCTACAGTTGGATCTACGGGTATTTAATGAACTTTTCCAACGAATAAGTCTCGTTCGCTGATAGCCGACAAGATACCATCATCTTCGATTTCTTGAAGCGACTCAACCATTGTTCAAATTAATTGTTCGCCTCCACCTGAGCGTGCGATAGTAACTGAAATGTGTAGATGAAAGAATTAATGGATTTAAATGGAGTTGATTTGCTGCGGCTGATGATTATGAAACAATGGTTGTATCAGATGTAGAGAAAGCAGGAGAAATCCCAAAACATTTACGATCCTAAAGACACTAATTCCTCTTGAATGGGGTTTCTTTGTAGGCACAACGTATACTAGCTTTGTGACCAGTTTACAATAATTCATGATGCACATTTTGTCTGTTTTCTTAATAAGGACATTTTTCAGTAAATTGCGATTTATTCTGCCCAAATTTATTGATAACATTTATCGCTATTCATTTATTTTTATAAATTGAATTTTAATTTTGTATTTGTAATTAATTTTTAATTTTATTTAATACGCGGATCATAGTAGCTAATATCAGTTTCCTATATTTGAATTATACATTGTATATCTCTCGGAAATCACAATCTTTCGAGTGTTATGCGCTATGGAGTTCATCTAGAAAATCAATATATCGCTGATGAATAACACACGTAACTTGAACTCACGGAAAACTCCGAGGGTGCTTCTCCTAGAAATATAAGCGAAACAAGATGGAACAAACAAACTAATTTCGTTTTTCATGATATAAAGGTGGTTACTAATACGTTTTTAGAATTGGGCTTCAAATTGTAACTGTTAAACGAATATAACGGTAGAGACTCCATTATGTTAACTAAAACTACTATTACTACTCCTCAAAGTGCCATTGATCGGTCTAGAAAGAGACAAGTAACCAATTAATGAATTGGGGGGGGGGGGATATGATGGGTTAGTAAACTTATAGGGAGTAAACGTATACGGCTATTTTAGTGCACATTTTCGAAGTTTTTACTACATAAATATTTCATAGAGTATTAGTGCTTATAAATCCGGCCCCTACTCATGGAGTGGGAGCAACACAAAGTGGTCGTGTCTCGCATTCGAAGTGCGCCGGCGAGCGAAGCAAGTCGTGAGCGGTGGCGTCGGGCCGTGCGCAACGCGCTCCACACCGCATCCGCTCCCCCGCATTCCTCCTTCGTGGCGCCTGCCCCGCGGCTGCGTTAGCGGCAGCGAGGCGGCGAGGCGGCGCCGCGTGGGATCGCGCGGCTAACGAGCTCGTTACGGCCTCCGCGCGCTCTTCGCGACCCCACTCGCCCGCCACGCCCCTCGCGACGTCGCGCACGCCCGCCTCTCCATGGCCCCTCCTCGGCCCGCCCCGACGCACCCCGCCTCGCCTCGCTTCGCCTCGCCCGCCCTCCCCGGCCCACCCAGCGTTGCCTCGCCCCGCACCGCCTCTCACCGCCCCGTTGCTCCCCGTACCGCACTTGGGGATATCTCCGCGCCCTGGGTCTTGCGCACCCCTTCCCCAACCCCGCCTCTTCCCTCCCCGTCTTCCCTCTCACCGGCCCATCTCGCCTTGCCGCGCCGCGTCCCGCTCCGCCTTTCTTCGCCTCCACCCGCCCCGACTGTCCTCGACCCACCTGTCTTGCCTCATCCTACCTCTCTTCGCCCTCGTTGCTCCCCGCACCGACCTTTACGACATCTCTTTGCTGTGGATCTTTGCGCCCGCCCCGCGCACAACCGCCTCTCCCCGGCTCCTACTCACCCATTGCCATGCCCCACATCGCGCCTCACCGCCGCGTCTCCCAGCACCTCCCTTCGCGACGTCTCTGCGCCCTGGATCGTGCGGTCTCCCCTCCCTCCCCGCCTCTTGCCGTACCGCATCGTCTTTCCCCGCCAAGCCCTTTCCTGGACCACCCCGCCTTGCTTCGCCTCGTCCCGCTCCACCTCTTCTCGTTCCACGCCGCGTTGTCTGTCTACGCCCCGTCATGCCCCTCCTTTTCCCGACCTACCCCGCCATTCCCCGCATCTCCCTTCCTCGCACCGCACTTCCTTGCTTCTCCGTGAACTGTCCGCCTCCCCCGCCCCGTCCCGCATCTCTCCGATCCACTTCGCCCCGCCTCTCCCCGCTCCCTCCCTTACCGTACACTGCCTCCCCGCCCCTCACTAGATCTCTCCGTCTCCCCATTCCTCCCTGCTCCGTCCCCTCGTTATCTTTCCGCCTTGCCCTGCTTCGCTTCTTCTCTGCCCCATCGTGCTTTCGCCCCGCTGCGTGCTGCTTCCGCCGTCCTTGATGGTTCCTCCGCCTCGTCTCTGCCCCGCGCCCTCTCGCCGGCCTCGAAACCTCCGCGGAAAAAGCGACCACGCCCCGGAAGCCGCGAGCAGCGGCAGCGGTGGTGGTGGTGGTGGTGGTGGTGGTGGTGGGCGTGGTGGTGGTGGTGATGGAGGAGGCGGCGTTTTCATTTATTTTCGTCCGAATTTAAATCGTTCAGCCTTTCGGCTCCACAGATGATTGGTGACTTATTCTAAGTTTAAAAATTAAGAGTAGGGAAAAATCATCGATCTCCGCCAGAAGTCACTGGGAGATGACGTTAAAAGCTGAAGCTATTTATTTCTATTCGAAGGTAGAAAAGGTTTCAGAATGAATGAACGGGATATCTATTTTTTTCATCTCAGGAAGGGAGGGTTATCTCTGCCGAGGTTGTAAAAGGATGGAAGGCGGCGGTGGTGATGATGGTGGTGCTGGCGGCGGCGGCGGCCAGCATCACGTTTTACGTATCCGAGAAGACAGTACGTAGGGCACGCAGGGATACGTTGGAGGCGATCGTGAGAGCGTTCTTAACCCGGAGGCAGGGTTGGATACAAATGAATGGTGGAGACCATGAAAGGAATATTGGAAGATCTTAGGTGGAAACGGATACGTAGTTAGTGAAGTGGCGGGTAGTTGAGGCAGTCGTGGTACGTACAACGTAGTTGGTTCTGTGTTGGTAATAGTTACGTAGCTTTGACAGAGGTAATGAAGGTGATCGTTCGGTTGATTGATGATTCCGGGCGCGTTAACTGCGAAAGTTCCGTTCGTGTAGTGCATGTGGTTTTTATCGCGGGGGGTGGCTGTGATCTTCCCTCGCTGGAAGGAGAGATCCACGCCGGTCTACGTCGGCTTGCGGGGATAATCGAGGTATCTCCCATCAGTGGGGCAACGCCCCAGCCAGAACAAGCTCTAAGCTCCCGACTGGTCTCCCGGCATGTGTGGTAGTGTGCACATGTGGCATGTAAATATAAGTGTGTGTAAAGGGCGAGTATAGGACAAGGAAAAGAAAGGAAAGATCACGCGCGTTCCTTGTCCCGTTTGTTAGGCTACTGCTCCGGCATTCAGTTCGTGTTGATAGGAGAAACCACGGAATATTACCGATCACAGCAGCCCACCGCTAGAGTTCTCCTGACAGCGGCTGAATTCGACCTGGCTTTGTAGCTAATGCAGAAAATCCTGCCACCGATTCGTACTCTAGGCTTCCCGATCAGACACAGCTATGGCATCAGTCCTGAGCCATTTCTGAGGGTGGTAACGATGGTTACGTTGTTACGGTACTGGGGAAGAGGTCCTTCGGGAAGCGAAATGGGATGCCAAGTGGGAGGTTTGCTATACAGGAGGAAAGTAGAGGTACTAAGGCATGAAAGAAAAACCGTGTAGAATTTTTCCGATGTATTGTTTGTATAGCTGATCATTGAAGAGATTTGAAGCTCCTGGAGGATTTGATAGTTCTGTATGACCAATGGGGCTTGAAGGTTTGCCTTAAAAGTTTATTTTGTATCGTCTCTAAACTGTTCAGTCACAAAATCATATTGTAAGCTAATTAGTCCCATCACAACTGAAAACACTTAAATGGTGCATCGTCACCAATCCACATCAATTCTTCCCAGAGTCACCATCTTTATGCGGAACAGGAACCATCTCCAAAGCGAATTCAGTTTATTTATTTACATCCGTGATTGGGAAAATACATTTTTTTCAGTATTGGTAAAGTACAATTTTTTCAAATCATTTAACAAGTCTTTCACGAGTCTCAAGCGCGGCGGGCATCGAATCAAAGCTTGGAATTTTATCACTTCACCTGTTCCATCGCATTTTTTCTTTATTTTAAACTAGTGATATCGTGTTTTTCAGCACTCTCATCATCAGCAGCATCATCATCATCATCATCATCATTATCATGAGATACAGTCTTCGTGTTCTTGTAAAGAAATGCTTCGAATGAAAAATAATAATAATGAAATAATAATACGCAAAATAATACGAAATAAAATAGAAGAAGAGATAAAAGGAAAAATAGGAGAGGAACAATGTGGTTTTACTGCCGGCAGGTCGGTCATAGACAATATATTTACATTAAAACAACTTATAGAAAAGAGAACAAGGAGAGGTAGGGAAGTTCATCTGGGTTTCATTGATCTTCAGAAGGCGTATGACAATGTACCGGTTGCTAGAGTATGGGAAGAAATGGATGGACTTCAAATCAGTGAAAACTTAATTGGAGCCACACAGAATCTATATAAGAATAACACCTCTCAGATTAAGATCTACAGCAGGCTCTCGGATCCATTCCCAGTCAGCAAAGGTCTTCGTCAGGGTTGCCAACACTGTTTAAAATATATCTGCATCAAATTTTACAGCAGTGGGAGAAACAATGCAGAGTAATGGGAATGACGATCGGAGAGGATAAATTGTTTACGTTATATTTTGCTGATGAGCAGGTAATTGCAGAAGATGCAGACGATTTGAGTTTCATGATCCGTAAACTCAACGAACACTTTTTAAAAGCAGGACTTAATATTAATATGGACAAATCTGAATATCTGGCAGTTGGTAAAAATGAAATAAATCTTCTTGTGGAAAATGGAGGAAAAATGAAAGGGGTAAACAAATATAAATACCTTTGTGTACTTTTTAACAATAAGGGAAATAGCCATGACGAAATTGAGAGACGAATAAGCTTGGGGGAGAAACGTGACACGAAGTATAAACTCTGTCTTATGGAACAAAACCATCACTAACACTACTAAAAGACGTCTTTACTCCTCGCTAGTTAAGAGTGTTACAACATACGGCTCAGAAGTTTGGGAGATCGATAAAAGAACAAAAGGAGGGCTGCTGGCCCTTGAAATGGACTACTGGCGTAGAAGTTGCTTATAGCAGACGTGACAGAATCAGGAACGACGACATAAGAAAGAAAATGGATGTAAAGAAATCTATCCTTGACGAAATAGAGAAAAAACAAATCGTCTGGTACGGTCATGTTATGCGAATGACAGACGAAAGATGGCCAAAACGAGTCCTGAAATGGGTGCCAACAGAAAGACAGAAGAGAGGAAGACCCAGACTTGCATGGCAGCAGGGAGTGCAAGAGGCTATGACGGCAAGAGAAATGCCAGATGATCTATGGTCCAATAGAGAGGCATGGAGACTGAGAGCGGAGAAACGGCGACAGCTGTAGAGCAACTCCGTACTATATATATATATATATATATATATATATATATATATATATAATAATAATTTTGTTTAATGAATTGTCAGATGAAGCTACTAGAAGCTGATACAAAAATGTTATTATGTACAGAATCAAACACAGTACTGTAAATATTTCTGATATTACTGGGTGAAAGACACCGATAAAAGGTCTGTAGACACTATTTCGAGTACACAAGAGACATCAGCAGCCAGTAATTTTCCAGGTAATAGAAGATACTGAAAGAGAGGTAAAAGGTTTTCTAAATTAACACATCAGAAAAAAGACTAGACGCCATACAGAAACAATTTTCTGCGAAACGTTAGCAAATTCGAAAGAATCAAAATTACATTTTTGAACAATGCTTCACATTTTGCCGCGTTATTTCGCTAACTAGTTCCATCCCGACTCCCACACGTCATTTTGGAGTTCGTGCAGTCTAGGTTGGTATATTTCAGAACTCTGTATCTCGTACTTCGAATAGGAGTGCCAGATAACTAATGAAAAAGAAAACAAGCAAGTGTTAGCTGGGGTGGGGAGGCGCTATTACAGGAGTGCTAAAAAAACGCATTACTTTTTCTCTCAGTTGTAATCTGCAATATTATCCTCAAAATACACCACTTGATTTGCAAAATTCGAGCGAGTTATGAGATAGTGGAATCAGAAACATCACACAATCCACATAAAATATATGCTTACCAATTTCTACAAATATTATTTAAAAAATTTTGAGGACAGATTAGATTAGGAAAATTAATTCTCATTTTCTTTATTTTTTTTATTTTTTTCTCTCTTTTTTTCCACTACTGTACCATTCAAGTCGTACATCGTACATCTATATTACTAATTTCGTATGAACGCAGTAATTGGGTAAAAACCAGAAAGTCTTTGGCCATGTGAATGGTGTCAATGGTTTTTACTAGATCTCAGTATCCCGAAAGAAGAAGAAGAAAAAAAAACGTTGATTATCACCGAAAAATCCAAATAAACAAAATATGTTTTTGGATACTCTTTCGCACTTGGCTAACCAGTTATGACTGGCAGGTTGTAGCTGATTGCCTCAATTAGAATCTATATTACTAATTTCGTACTCACGTAAAAAGCACTAAGCAACCTTTGATCATGTGAGGGGCAGTGATTTCGTTAATTACCTAGGACATAGAGTAATGGTATATACCTCCTTAGTCTATGTCTAAGATATCAGGAAAATACAAAAACAATGAGACAGTTTTTTCTCTAAAAAATTCAAATACTATTTGATTGTTTTTTACTTCCTTTCCTCATACGCCTACCAATTAATTCTCAAACTCCCGTGTGTCACTACTTAGGAAAGAGCAACATGTGACAGCAAGGCTCCAAAGAAGAGCAACTACAATTAAATATTTGTCTTGCGTTATGGAACATGTTTTTGTTTATTTTTGGTGTGTACAGAACTGTTGTGTTGTGAACCCGAATATTTTGTGTTATTCAGGAGGATAGACCTGTATAGTAGCTGAAAACGTTTTTGTAAATATTTAATCGAGTATATAATGTAGTATGTGTTATAAAAGTGAATTTTATGTGTTGTTTTTGAGCAGTGTGCGTGTGTTACTTTTTGGAAATCCATTGTATGTGGTTTCGTTCAGCAGCAGTGTTGCTATATTACAAATGATGAAAAAAAACATTTACTGTTGAATTCATCGCCCCACATTAATTCTTTGTGATTAAAAATATATTTTGCTTTTGTGTGACTGGATTAGGCGTTTAAGATACAAAGTTCTCTGAATACTGAATCCATCTCTTTTCCTCACCTGTCCATACGTGCTTCATAATACTCTCTCATCCTTCTATTGATTCATTTGCGGTGCACTGATAAAAGAAAACCCAAAAAATATTACATTTAATGTATCCTCTTTGGTAACTTTCATATTGCGGTCCTCTCCCTTCTTGACCGTTGTTCCCGCGTTCACTGAAGTTCATTTCACTTTAGTCCAGTCATAATAGCAACATCAACTTCCTTCCCACACACGGTTTATATTTTGTCCTACTTTTAACATTTTCTCAACAATTAATAATTTATACCACGCTCATCCAATCGTCATAGGATCTGGAACCGTTGTGCGATCCTATTGCCATCGAATCTCAATGCCTTCTGCCCCGTTTGTTCATGTTACGCGGTCTTCGTTTGTCTTCCCAGATGCGCAGACAGTACCTAAATCCGTTTCTCTTTCGCTCCACCACGCAGGATCTTCCCTTTCTCCCGCACATTCTCATTTCTCATTGGTTGATCTCATCTAAGCATTTTATGCGTTTATCCCATGCCTATTTATTCCAGGATTTCTTTCATAATTTAATTTACTACCCATAGAAATTACTCGCGTGTCCATTCATTACGTTCTTTACCACATATTCCTCTTTTTCTCTATTGAGGCCACGCATTTACGGAGGAATCAAGACCACGTAGTAAGTTAATGCTACCTTTCTTTAAATTAATTTTGAATGTATCCCGTATAGGTAGTAATTAATTACGCTGCCCTTCTTTTGCATTTTTATCATTCATCAATTGTTTCTCGTCTGGCCCCCATTTGTTGATGTCGTTATGTGTATATTCTATAGAAATTTGTTCACTTTCGTGTACACCTTGTGATACACCATCACAATGGTACCCCGCAACCCGGAGATTTTTTTGAAACGGGGAGAGGCGGCGACAGCAATCGCTAGTCCATTTCTTCCCGCGCCAGAACGCCTCGTAACGGCCTTGTCCGCAATTGCAGCAAGTAGGTAAATGCGAGCCTCGTCGGGGAGCAGTGGCATTTCTTCACGCCCGAATGTCGCGCTCGCGGAGGAGGGAGGGCGGGGCGACGCGACGTCGCGCCGGAAATTTCCATTTACGCGGGAAACGTCATTTGCGGCGGCGGCGGCGGCGGCACAGCAGGCGACTGTCGACTGTCTTCTTCTGTCCCTGCGGAAAAGCGCGCGGAGCTAACGAAGGACGTCCGCGCAGGGCGGCGCCTGCGTCGAGAGCGACCTGCGTCGCAAAAAGGAATGGCGAAAGGGCGTTTGCGGACGGACTCGAGATGAAAGGAGAAAACAGTTTTGGAATTTTGCCGGGCGGTCGACTGCAAAGTGGCCACGCGTTTATGGAGGAAGCGAGACCACGTAATAAGTTAATGCTACCTAAAAAAAAAAAAAAAAAAAAAAAAAAAAAAAAAAAAAAAAAAAAAAAAAAAATTGAATGTAGCCCACATAGGTAGTAAGTGAAATCGGGAAGAAATGAGCTGGAGAGCGAAAGGTACAATGTTTGAAGTAGGCGTATGTATTTGGTACAACGTTCGACTGATCAATACGTAGCATATTCATTGTATGACGTCCTTGTGCTGGGTCAGAAGTAATGAAGTAACGATTGTACTTGACGGCAGAGGGACTGAAAAATGGTTTCGTATTTTTAAAACCAAACTAAAAGTGGTTAGAAGCTTAATAATGATAGAATGTTTTAAATTTATTACGTTCCTTGCGAAACAACGTTCTTATTTGATCCCGAAAGTGCAGTAAACCTCCTTGACCATACGTCAGTCACACGTCGAATCATGTCGGAAGTCATAGTCACTAGAGCTTGGGATACAATGCCGGTAGCGCGGTGTTCCCAAACGGTCACCCATCTTGGGACCCACCGTGCCTCGAGCCGCTTAACTTCAGTGACTCACGAAACGTTAACATGTTCGGCTACCGGCATAGGCATTCCGTGCACGACATTGTTTATACTCGATTTCAACGTTCGATTCGTGATCGAAATACTGTCTGCAGAGAATCACTATCACAAAATATAAATCATAAAATAAAAATGGTATTCTTAGTTTCAATACCTGACAACTGACGAGAAGAGTAGCTGACGAACATTTGTATTTGTATTGTAGGAACTGATATGAAATATATATTTTTTTTCGAAAAGCTGCCCTATCCAAACTCATAATGAAAGAAACCTATATCCGAAGGAATAAGGAATTTGGTATTTTGGGATGTAGGTTAGAAAAAACGGACCATTCCAATTGTATAGTTAAGTGTTCTTATCAAATCTTTTAAGTTATTTTTGTCGTGCACTGAATGAATGCAACAACGTAGTAGGAAAACTAATTTTCGTTTGTTTTTTTATAATTAAAGGCGCAAAAGACTATTTCATAACGCTGCCTACTAATAACAATTGAAATTCTAAAGAATGAAGTTAAAATAAATCCCAGCACCCTTTTGTGAATTATAAATCATTAAAAATCAAAAGTAATATTAATAAATGTGTTCACGCATCGCTTTAGGGCTTGACAGATCATACTTGTCACATCCGTATCTTTACTGTCACTGCACAACCTCTTCGCACATCTTTTTCTGATCTTTTAAACACATCGGGTAAATTTCTGGGATCGTGACCTCCCTATCACTGGTAAGCTCGAGCTATAAGGCGTTAGCATTACACTCGTCGCTACTGACGTTGGTTACTAGCGACATTAAGGGATTTATTTAAAGGTATGTTGCCTATCGTTTCACTTACGCCATTTGAGATACCAGGCATTTTCTGTCTACGCCGAGACTTTTCTTGCAGGAAGTAGAAAATTCCCAGTGCAGTGAGTGCCTTCTCCTTTCTACGCTGCCCCCCAAAAAATATTCATCACATCCTCCATACTACTACCTTTCGTAAACGAGACTATCCAAAATGTGTGCTACTAATTATGTGCACTGTCATCAGTAAGAAAAGATAAAGATTCCACCAAACGCGGTAAATTTCTGTATTCGATGCACGCTCATCACGGATGGTAGTCGTTTATTTTTACAAGCAGGCGAGAAACTTGATTAACGTGCCCCTGCACGACCTGTTTCCTCTGCTGTGGGTCAAACAATTCTCTGCTTCCTCCAATCTCCGATTCGCCCCCGGACGTCGTGGCCGCCCAGGAGCATCCGCGTCTCCGGGCGAGTGGCTTTGGCAGCGCGTCCGCAACCCACCGAGGGCCGAGGGCGGACGATGCTGCTTCGATTACTGACGCGGAGGGCCGCGCGGCCAGCAAGTGACCCGGAAACTGCACACGCGCCGCGCCCCGCACCACCCTCCCCCTTCCCCATCCCCTGCTGTGACCCGCCCCTCACCTCTCGCTCCGCCCCGTCCTGTCTCACCCCACTCCGCGTCTCTCCGCCCCGCTCCACGTCTCTCGCTCCGCCCCGCCCCGCATCTCTCCCTTCGCCCCGCCCTGCCTCACCCCGCTCCGCGTCTCTCCGCCCCGCCCCACATCTCTCGCTCCGCTCCGCACCATCCCGCACCTCCTGCCGGGCCACGCACCACCTCGCCTCGATTCGCACCGCCCCGCACTTCTCCCACCGCTCCGTTCCACTCTGCCCGTCCCCGCCCTGCCCGTCCCCGCCCCGCCTTAATGACATCAATCGTGGTTCAGTGGAACTTCCGAAACTCGAATTCAAGAGGAAAAAGTTAACTTTCGGGCTTATTTTTGATACATCGAAATTCATAATATTGATTTTCAAGCAACAAATCAAACCGAAACAGTTTCAATAGGGAGACCCAAACCGTTATTTTCCGATTGCTGAAATCGTAACCCAATGAAACTAGAAATATTTCGATTTTTAAAAGTTCCACATCATTTCCTGCAACGATAGACGCAAGATCACCACGCCACGCAAAATATACGTCCCTTTGGCGGGATTCGAACCCCAGCCTCCGGTTCGCGTACGTGGACGCTGCACTACCCCCAGCGCCACTGAGGCAGAACATTATTTCGGTCTATTTTCGCTCAGTTTACGCAACGCCGTATCGACGTCAAAGACGTCGCGATGTGCACACTCTGACACAGTTGCCCGGTGGGGGTAGTCGATACTTGAACCCAGCCGCGCACCCCGCCCCGCCCTACTCGTATCAGCCTCACTCCGCTTCGCTCCTCCGCACCCCACTCCACCCCGCCCCCCTCACTTTCCCGCCTTGCACCGCCACGCTCCCTCGCCTTCACTTTATCTCACCCGGCGGTGGTGCTCGCCCGTACCCACGCTACTTTCAACAGGTTGATATGAATCTATTTAAACATTTTGGATATATTTTAAACCTGTTCCTTCCTACTCATATTAGTAACGTCTGTATTTTCTGTTTTAGACATTTTGTACATTTATATAAGATAAAACATGCAAGTTTTATAAAGTCTTGTCCAAATTTATATTGAATTTTATCTCAAACTGTTCACTATTGAAGACGTGCAAATAATCCCTGTAGCATGTAATATATGGTAAATATTTGTAGTTAACATAATTATTATTTAATAGATTGCGACTTATTCTTTATTACATACTTAAGAAATCATGGAATTCCACAAAATTTTCCTACGAAATTTCCATCTAAATGCATAATCTATCTCTAAAACAAAAGTAAACACCAGCACCTCCTTTAGTTTTTAAAGTTTTAGTTTCCTTTTTTGTTTATTTTAGTGTTATTACTTTAAAGAACGCACTCCACATCGGTCCAACCCTGCCATTACCGCGGACCGAATTTCGTGGTTTCGAGCGTATGGTTGCTGCACCAGAGCGTCTCTGTTCTCGAGATTCCCCCAGAAGTGCATTTCCCTAAAGGATTTAAGGAGTTAGTCTCTTGAAAGTCTTAATAGTGGTAGTTTTAAATCTAGGATTTAAATTTTAAATCTGAATAATGAAATGTAATTAAATAGCTTCTCTGTACTTAAGAGTATAACTGCTTTGCGTCGTAATATCTTGCGTAATTACAGAAGTCGCGCGTTCTGGTGTATAATATCAAAAACTTGCGCACTGACCCACTAACGAGAATATAAAAAAGGAAAAGGGTATGGAATGTGGTTCACGAGAGTTATGTTACTCTCACAACTCACCTCACTATGTGAAGAAAGATTCACAGTCACCATGCGGACATCGTGGAAATCGGGTAGAATAGGACTCCGAGGCAAAGCTTGTGCAAATTTCGAAATGCGTGATGAATATAAGATGTAGAAGTTTAGGTGAGAAGTCTGGGACCGATTCAGTTCTTCTATGAAGTTATATTACCATCCCTCAGTGCTTTCCTGCTTCAGTACTCACGTCGTCTACCAGTTACCGGCTTCGGTGTCTCAGGACATCAATTGATGTCATTACAATGCCTCTGCCTGGGAGGTCTTAGGGTTCGATTCCCGGCGGTGGCAGGAAGTTTTACTCTAATTTCATCACTAGGTCGAATTCTGCCGCTGTTTGTAGGAGAATTCTAACGGCAGACTGCTGTGATCAGTAATTTTCTTTTTTTTATCAACATCAGGCAAATGCTGATCAAACGGGCCACGGATCACTTTCCTTCCACTTCCTTGTTCTATCCTGAGCACTTACAGTTACACTGGCATGCCCTCATGTCGGGAGACCAGTCGGGAACTTAAAGCTTGTCCCGGTGGTGCCCAATTGGATAGAGATACCAGGACACTACACTTATAGGACTAATGACCATAGCAGTTGACGTGTTCAGAATCACTAATCAATTCCAATCCCCAAACTGTTTCAACAGAACACAAATCGCTCCCAGCATTTCCGTTCAACCAGATCCCGCTGCACTCCACTAATTCTTCCCTTTTACTCTCTATCGTGAACAATCCATACATAATGCAGTAACGTCCCGGCCAGTTTCTTCCCTCCGACATCTCTCGCCCCCCTCCGACATCTCTCGCCCCCCTCCGACATCTCTCGCCCCCCTCCGACATCTCACTCCCCCTCCGACACCTCACTCCCCCTCCGACATCTCACGGCCCCCTCCGACATCTCACGGCCCCCTCCGACATCTCACGGCCCCCTCCGACATCTCACGCCTTCCTCCGACATCTCAAGCCCCCCTCCGACATCTCACGGCCCCCTCCGACATCTCACGGCCCCCTCCGACATCTCACGGCCCCCTCCGACATCCCCCGTGTGTCGGTTCCTGTACCGTTCTCATGCCTCCTACGACCGCGGTGGCGGTGCACCGTCCGCTACCTCTAGGCATTTTTTTCTTCCCGCCCAGTCCGAGAACCACTGCTTATCTTCAACCCGCGCCGTTGTTATTCCCGTAGCACTTCGCCTTGGGTTCCCACGCCCCCACATCCATTCGCCTTCTTCCTCACTCGGCGGGTCGCCGCTTCGCATCCCGCTCACGACACGCGCTCCTCCGCCGGCGGGCTGGCATCGAACGCTGCCACCGCCGGAGACGAGCGGATTCCTCGCAGGGCAGGGAAGGGTGGGGGGCGTGGCACTGGGCAGGGAGCGGTAGCGGCGGCAACGGCGGCTGTGACGGAAGCAGCAGCAGAACCGGGCCGTGGCGGAGCTGGCGGCAGAGGGGTTGGAGGTAGAAAGGAGGGTGGGAGCAGGGGCGGGGCACTGGGCAGGGAGCGGCGGCGGCGACGGTGGCTGTGACGGAAGCAGCAGCAGCAGCAGCAACAGCAGCAGAAATGGGGTCGGGGCGGAGCTGGCGGCAGGAGGGTTGGAAGAAGGGAGAAAGGTGGGAACCGGGGACGGGAGGCGGGGGCGGGAGCGGGGGCGGGGGCAGGAGCGGGAGCGGGGTTGGGGGTGAAAGGTGGTTGCGAGAGGGCGAGGCTGTGGCGAGAGGGGGTGATGGTGCGGGGGGAGCGAGAACGGGCGAGGGGAGAGCGGGAGCAGAGGCGGGGGCGGGGCCGGTGGCGAGAGCGCGGGCGGGGCGGGAGCAGGAGCAGAGATGGGGGGGAGCAGGAGCAGTGGCGGGGGGGGGGCACGAGCAGAGGCGGGGGCGGGAGCGGGGTTTACAACAGTGATAACAGCGGTAGGAGCAGAGGGGGGCGGCAGCGGTGCTGCCGGGCGGCGGCGGGAGCGTCGTGGGCGTCAGGGGCGACAGGGGCGGGCGAGAGGTGGCGCGTGACATGCGCGCAAAATTTGTCAAGCGGGGCGGAGGAGCGGCAGCGAGACGGAGTATCGAAACGCGTGCTGTGTAGAATGCACTGCCGGCGCCTTCCAAACAGCAGTTTGCTTTGTGCGAAGAAATCGGTATTACTGCGAGACGATGCATGCATAGCAATGTTGCGTTGGGGCAAACTTTGCTGTGCTAGGATGCACTGCAAGACCTGCAGCAATGTAGCCAGTTGTATGTGTTCAAAAAATTCGACGTGACGTCTAGCTGTTCTTTTGTCGTGTGTCTCTCTCTAGCATTCTTTGCGCTCGCGGATCAGATTTATGTGAAGAAAAACGTGTATATGTTGCTTACGTTGCGTACATAAAAATATTGAAAACATTGGTGTAGCAGAGTATTATTGTATGTCTTTCAGTAAAGATCCATTTTCGCAAGAGGACTCGAGCGTCCAAAGAAGCTGGCACGTCAAACACAATATCCGTGAGAAGTCATGGAAATTATACTGAAAATTACGAAAATAATCTGATTCAGTGGAATTATCATAGCTGACCTATAAACCACGCACCCACTGTAATTTTTTCTTTGTTTTCATTTATTTCTCACTAGAAAAAAAACACTTAACGAATTAAAAAGCATATTTTGTATATATTATTAACATTACATTTTATCACGGTACGTTATAATTTTATGAAAATCACGGTACGTTATAATATATTAACAGTACAACTCTTTAAAGCTTTGATACAATCGTCACGTGTGTGACAACGTATTTGACGTTACGAAACACATCATCCAATCTGGGTGAAGGACGCCAGCGACCTTGTGTTGACACCGCTTCGACGTTGTACGCCTAGATGATTGGGACATCTTATCTAGTCGGATGTTAGAGACAACTATCAGCGCAAATGGCAGCATTAAATCTTTGCCGTCGGCAATTGCCGTGTTTATCACTTACGTCCATATTAGATAATGGCGTGCGGTTAGGTGGCCGGGCGAACGCATCGCCCGCCATGGCAGACGGCCCGCCGCCCGGCTCGCGATTGTCGATGTGTGATGTATGGCTCCGGAGCCCCCACACGGCGGCCCGGGGAATTGGAACGGGCTTCCTGAACGCTCCCCATACGACGATCGCGGGGTATCGCGTTGCACAATAACTAGACTCGCCTAGGGGTAATGAATAATGCATCGCTCTTTGATAGATGCGAATTGTCAGGTAAAAAAGCGTTATCCTATAAGTTTCTAAAAGAGACCATTTATGACACCATACGACTAGATAAAAGAGAGGTGCAAGTTAGTCGATTATTCACGAGCGCGATAGCTCGGAGTGTACGATTACTAACTAGCGCCTAATGGTCTTTTAGACACTTGTTATACACCATTTACTTTCTCGCATACTACTTACGTAGTATAGATGAAGAATTGCGAACACGGCAGTTTGAAATTCTCAGAATAACTTTCCATTGTTGGGCGGTGTTTCTAGGGTATGGAACGCAGTTTTGGATTGTTTAATATGATGATGTAAATTTTAGTTTTCACCCTTAATGCGCAACAATTGGCGATGAATTTTACGAGTGTAGAGATGGTTTATATAAACAGAAATTGCGGTACTATAATTTTAATTAAGCATTGCTAATGCGAGAAAGTTCGTGCACTACTAATTATTTTCTCTGATTGCCTTTCAAACATTTTGAAATATTTTCTAGCTTGACCCCTGTATTTACCCCGGTTATTACATTGATTTGGACGGTATCCTTTATTATATCGGATTTAATAATGAAACATTTTGTCTACTACATGAAGCGTTATGCCATATTATAATGAACTATTTAATCTACTCCGAACAGGTAAACCGTATACAACTGCCATCCGATCAGATAAACATTGTTATTTGAATTGTTGATAACTCCGACCACCTTGTCGTAAATGTATTCACTTAAAATGTCATAAAGTAATAATCTCCTTGAAATTCTCGTCTTTATGAACACTTACGCTCTTTGACAACAAAAGAATCCTATACATAACTTTTCCTACTATTTTAACGGCATGTAAAATGCAATATTTCTCACACGTAGTTACTGGAATGTCAAGAGAGAAATGATTTCAGATCTCGCTTTTGTTTATTTTCTCAATTTCTGTACCAATTGCAGTGAAACTCACAACTGACATCAACCTGAGGAGAACAACGCCGAAGAAAGATTCTGATAATGAAGGCTAGATTATCTGGCTAAATTAAACTTGCTTTTTTAAAATAATGATCCAAAAAAAATTACTCTCAGGAGAGTGAATTCCGAAACGATACAAACGAGACAAAGATGAGTTCCAGACATTGAAGAGAGAGAAAAATGTGCGTAGTTTTTGTTTTGTAACGCATCTTGATCTTTGAACAACCAAATGAACTATTTTGGAACCAACCGATACGCAGTTCAATTTGGAACGTCATTTTTTAAACAACCTTCTTTGTTTTCAATGAAAATACATTGCTTTTGTTTGAGGTGTGCGTAGTATTGTGAAAAATCATTTACTTTACTCTAGATCTTCACTGTACCTTTCCTGAAAGCTACCCTATACCATCCTGATGAATGAATGAATGAATGAATGAAGAATTAACATTTTTTATTTCCTTATACTCCATGATAACATGTATACAGGGAAACAAAATATGAGCATGAGTTTAATGACGTCTCTGATTCAGTACTGTATATAAAGTTATCAAGGAAATAATATGTTCCCTCGGAAGAGATAAGACCTGGGAAAGAGAAAAACAGTGTTAGACACCAGATGTTCGAAGGAATCGTAAATATTTATAAACAAATCGAGAACCAAAAAATGTCGTCGTTGACATTTATAAAAATAGCAGTCGTGTTGACGTCAAAATCGTTTTGATGCTCACATATACTATTTATACAAACGTAACGAAATATATAACATTTATTACATCTGATATTCTAGGATTATAATTTCATCCTCGATTTTGGTTTTCGTGACTGTATTTTTTTCGTGAGGTATTCAATTATTAAAATATTACATTTTTTGTCAGGCAAATAATATAATGAATTGAGTAATCCCTTCTGCTAAAATTAGTGTCTGATTACAAAGGCGGAATGTAAATACTCGTATATTAGAGTAAGTGTGACGCTGTTTTGAAATATGCAATAATCCGGATAAACTGGCAGCGATAAAGTATTCCCAAGGCAAGAAAATTCTTTAGCCTTATGGGCGCAATAATGTTACATTTTTGTTTTCAACGATTCATCATAATTAAGGGAGCGATAAAGTAGCTGTTGCATAGGCTGCCTGCGCCTGAAAATAGATGGCAAACTGCTTCATCGCTACATTAAGGAGCCCCATCGTGGCAGTTAAGACCGCCCATCACAGAGCTATAATTCGGTGCAGTGATCTAGAGTTATAGCTCATCTCAAAGAACGCGTGCAATGCGCACGCCACTACCAAGTGTTCGCCCGACATTTAACAAAAGGCGAATCCATCCTCTGGCCTTTTCATTGATACCCTAGGCATTCATCTTGAAATAAGAAACAAATGTTTTACTAAAGTTGAAGATTATTGTGAGGCACTGTGCATCGAATTGGATTCGTCACAAATAAACCCAGCACGCAGCATATTACCATTTATCGTTTTCACACTAAGATTCCTTGAGGACAGTTCTTTAAATGGTATTGTGTAGCATTGGGAGGAAATCTGAGCCTGAAATATAATTTATTGTTTTAATTGTGTATACTTTCGTACAACGCGAGCTAAGTACCTAATAATACCAGGAAGAATAAGAACCGAATATGTTAAATTAATTGACGTGTTATTGCGGCCGTGGTTGGAAAAATCTTCTCTGAACGTATAGATACTGCCTTGATAAGAAATGCGAAAGAAGGTTGATTATTATCGTCATTCGGTAATACGAACCATCTCACACATGCATTAACAGTAGACGGTCACAAAAACCCACATAATGACTTCAATTTAACACTGTTCCGTTTGTATTCGTCTTTCAGTTTCTCACGTTTTCATAGAGTTCCAGGAAGCTCCACATATTACGTTGCCTTCTCAGTTAATAAAAAAAAAAAGTTGTCATCTATTATAAAATTGAAAAGAAAATAAAACAACACAACCTCTCAACTACGATGTCATTTCGGTCCGCAGCCAATAGTCCAAAGGAATTATTTTGTTATCTCGTTCTTATGTCGCGTCGTAGACATTTTAAGTAAAAACTAAAGTAATCGTATTCGTCTTCAGAACTATCTCTTGCGAAAAAAATTGTATTCATTTGTTGGTTGGCGGTTAATAACAAATACGTGATTTTGTCGTCGTTGCGCTTTGAAACTCGTCGGGTGGCAGCCGCTCCGCACGGGACGAACGTATCTTGGTTCGAAACCCGCGTAAGGCATAGGGCATTTCTGTATGTGATTTGGGCGAGGGAGGCAATTGCACACCACCTCGTATTCCATAATATCCAGTCCTTTACACGTTTCATCATAGTTTCTGTTACGAGTTATTAGAAAGGTGTGTGTGTGTGTGGGGGGGGGTAAGAGGAATCTGGTTAGAAATTACAAAATGTTTAGAACGTTTTATTGGAATAACTCCTTTTAAAGAATGAAATTTTATGCGTCGTCGGTTGAATTACTTCAAGAAGTAAGAACTGAGCATTTACCATACCCCTAAATTCTCTGACCCCCATCCCAGTTGAAAATTTCCGCGTATGACACTGATCTTATTACTTCTCCACTTCGGGAAAAGTGGAGTAACCGTTTAAATCGTCGGCATCTCGCCTGCGATTCGCCACCGTCCACGAACTTTCCGCAAACGCAGATACGTGCTCGGCCAGCGCATTCGCGGTCGCAGATATTCCCGACGGCGACTCCCGCCCACACGCGCGGCCGGCCGGCCAGCCAGCCCAGCCAGCCGGCTCGGCGTGCGGTTAACCCCTTGTTTACAGGCGTCTGTCGCCGCGGTGGATATCGGCCGGCGCTAGCACTCCGCACCAGCTCCGCCTCATCTCTCCCGGCCCCGCCCCAACATGCCCCGCCGCATCACATCCCGCTCAGCCATGCCATTCCCCGCCCATCTCTCCCCGCCACGCCACGCGATGCCCCGCCCCACCCCGCCACGGTCCACCATTCCCTGAGACGCCACGCCCGCTTCGCCCTACCCCGCAACTCTCGTCCCGCCCCGCAACTCCCGTCCCGCCCCCTCTCTCCCCACCGTCCCCGCCCCGCAACCCCTGTCACTTGCCATTTCTCCCCGCCCTATCTCTACCCGCCCTGCCCCACCCCGCCAGGCCCCGCCCGGCACCGTCCAGTCCCGTATCTCCATCATTCCCCGCCAGGCCACATCCCGCCCCTTCCAGTCCCGCTCCGCCACGAAACGCACCGCCCTCGTCCCGCCCCGCCACCCCGTCACGTCCCGTCCCCCGTCACGTTCCGCACCATCCCGCCCAGTACCGGCCCACCCCATCCTGCTCCTTCCCCCACGTCACGCCACCAACGCTGCCTCGTCCCGCCGCGCCGCAGCACTCTGCTTCCGTCGCCTATTTTTAGGCGTGCCTCTGTTTGCGCGGATGGCTGCGGCGGCGGCGGTGGCGGCAGAGGCGGCAGCGATAACGGAGCGTAAACACACGGCGGGCGGCGCCGGGGGCGGAGCAGCGGTCACCCGACACAGTGGGCCACAATTGTACTGAAGTATACGTAGAGTGTGGTTTCGTAGCATTCGTTTCTAAGAACTTAACACCTCGTTGAATAATTGAAGAGGGGAAATAATATTTATGAAACGAAATAACTCCATAAAGCACAATTTGTCAAGAAGGGAAGTCCCTTATTTTCTGAAATAGAAGGCCCGGATTTTTTTCTTTAGTTTTTCTATAAATGTCAAACAAATCGAAGGGATGCGGGCTAATACGAAATGAAGCGAATTTCTAAAATTGTGTTTGGTTATTCAACCAATTACAAATGGTTATATATTTTTACTTCCGATATTCCGCCTCACATTTTCATTGGTCCTGCTGGCAGTGAATATTGCAGAGAATTAGCAGTTTGTAAAGAACAATATTGCAACGATTAACATGCAAAGTGCACGCCGACGTTTCGCGAAATCGTCTTCCAAAAAACTGAGGGGGCTTTTACGCTAGGGGGCTGCATTCATATTCAGTCTTATAGTTCAATATAGATTTCAACTGATTTCGGATAGGGTAAACGCAAAACCCAGTATTTAGCTGCACGATGGGGAAGCGTCTTGAAGAATATATTGATACGAAAATCTACAACGCAAACTCAATTGGAGATTCGCCACTGTAGAATTTTGCTCTTCGATTCCGTTAAAAGGTAACTTCAGCTAGTTTTATATAGGTAGTCTTTATGATATAGTTTCATTATAGAACAGATTCTCATACTTTCGACCAACCACATATTTTTAAAGCAAGAATTGAAACTAAATTAAAACTTGGTCAACGTTCTAGTAAATATTTTGTTCTGTTTAGAGAACCCACGGGTAGATGACTTAACTGCAAGGGCAGATCAAAATATTAAAATGTACTACGTGAGTGAATCTGGCATGGAAATAATGTGGCCATAATTATCAGAAACTAATACTGTATTGAATTTTTAGTATTAGTTTTTATTAGAAGTAGAAAAAGTACCGTATAAAACTTTATGTAACGTATTAATACAGTCTTATGAAGTTTACGACACGAACAAGATCCGAGGTAATGAGTAGAATACTTCACAGACGTGAGCATGTGTTAATATCCATCACTATATCGTCGCTTTTTAATGTACTGTGAATTGACACCATTCATAGGCACAAAACACCGTACAAAATGTTGCAGGTTTTCTTAAACATTTTTGCCTTTTTTTGATATTTCGATTCAGGTATTTTTACTTACAAGAGATGTCCGAAAGTATATTACTAATTTCCAACGCGCGCGCGCACACAAAAAACTAGGGAGCCTCCGATCATGTAAGAGGTGTCCATGGATTTGTTAGATGGTCAGGAATCCATTGATTGTGTTAATCCGCATGATCTCATATGTGCGTACCGACTGGATTCGCCAACTAAATGCGTCGTTGGCTACGACCTAGCTGAAGCCATACGATAAAAAGGCTCCAAGGAAGATGCCGTCCGCAATCAAATGTTTGTTAATTATTAACGTGGCTGTTTAATAACAACCTTTTTTTATATTCTTCTGATGAAAAGAAGGGTTCACCGAATAGAGTTTCACACACTGTGGTACTGTACTCCTGAAGACTTTTTGTTATAATATTTAATTGATTGTGGTGCCACACGAGAGTATTTTAATAGTTGTTCTTGAACAGTGTGCGTGTTACTTTCACGATACGCTTTTTCTGTCGTTTTGTTCAACAGCATTTTTCTGCTGCAAGCCCCTGGAATTCTAGTACTATTCTAACTTCGGATATGGTCCCAGAACTTTCTTTTGGGAATGCAGTGCAAACCGAATCATCTAGGAAAAGCTCTAATAGTAAAATAAATACTATTAAAATTGAAGATTACATTTTACCTAAAAAAGCAAGAAGATGTATTCGAAGATATTTTTTAGAAAAAGATTGGCTTGAGTAAAGATAGAAGAAAATTAAAGGAGAAGTTTATTAAATGTGCCTGATCTAAAGATTATATATAACCAAAGAATACACGCACGTTTACTTTCTAGTTTATATTGTATGGAAACCAATCATACAAAAATATTGGATCTTGAATGTAGATATTGTATATGTTGTTGTTTTTTTTATCAAAAATCCTCTGGACAACCTGATCACTAGATTGACCGTCATGCCGAATCATCTGTGAACATTGCTAGAACTACTGCTCATCTTAATGAATACACTTTTCGTTTAAGCTTTTAATTGGTGAGTTTCGTCCCGTTCGGGCCCAGTGTGCGGGGCGCGGCTCGCTTGTTCTGCGGCGGGCGAGTGCGTGGGCGGCGGAGAGGGAGGAGAGAGTTATGAGCGGCACAAATTGAGAGCAGCCCTCGGCTCCCCCCTCCCCCGCCCGCTGCCGGCCGCCGCCGCCGCCGCCGCCGCCGCCCGCCGGCGCGCTAATGGCCGGGGCGAGGGACGCCGGCGCCCAGCCCGCGGAGGGGCGAGATGGGTGGGCGGGGCCGATAGCGGAGACGAGCCGCAGGCGGCAGCGGCGACAGAGCCCACGGAAGAGACGGAGACGGAAGTGGTGGATGGGGAAGGCTCGATGACGGGCAGGTGGCCGGTGACGCTGTTGCGATGTGGTGACATGAGGTGCGATGGCGAATAGGTGAGGTCACGTGGGGTGCAGGCTTGATGCCGGTGAGATGGCCATTACTTGACGGAGTGGTTGTGGTTGTGGTAGTGGTGGTGGTGGTGGTGGTGGTGGTGGTGGTGGTTGGGTCAAGTTCAAATGGCGGCGGCGGCGATAGTGGCCACAGAAGAGACGGAAGTGATAGTGCTGATGGTGATGCGGAAGAGAGAATGACGGTCATGTGGCTGGTGAGGCTGTTGGGACGTAGTGACACGAAGTAAGATGACGAAAAAGGGAGGCGAGATGACGAAGGCTGACGGATAGATGACGGCGAGATGGCAATGACGTGACGGAGTGGTAGTGGTGTAAGTGCAGATGGAGGCGGTGGCAACAGTGGTGAGGGCGTTGACGATGGCGATAGTGAGTAAAGTGGAGGTGGCCGAGCCAACGCGACGGTCTAGCATATGATGGTAGCTCGTTGTCCGCGATATTGGATATCACGTTGATGGTGAGCTTGTGGTGGATGCAGCAGCAGCCGTGGAGGAGGGACAAAGGAGATGGGGATCATGTCAGTGGTAAGGTCGGTGATATTGGTAGTGTCTGTGGCTTGCGTCTTACAGTAGTGGAAGCAACGATGGAGGTTTTGGTGTGTGGAGAAGGGAGTGGTGACGAAGGCAGGGTATGGGACGTCGCGGGGCGTGGGGGGGGGGGCACGGCGGGGCGGAGACGAGAGGCAGGTCGAGCCATCTGCTGGCGGGGAAGATCACCGTAGAGCGAGACGATGCGTGGAGCCATGCGGGGCGGGGCTAGCGGCCGAGCGGGTAGAGAGGCGGGCGGGCGTTTTGGGCGGGCGAGCGGGCGGGCGAGCGGGAGGGCGAGCGGGCGGGCGAGCGGGCGGGCGAGCGGGCGGGCGGGCGGGCGGGCGAGTGAGCGGGCGAGTGAGCGGGCGAGTGAGCGGGCGAGTGAGCGGGCGGGCGGGCGGGCGGGCGGGCGGGCGGGGCCAGGCGGATGTGCAATGCGAGGTGGTGATGGCGAGGCGGGCGGGGCAAGGCGGGATGCTGAAGGCAGCCAAGCGTGCCGTATGCTCGCAGACGGCGGCGCGGCGGGGCGGCGGAACTGGGCGTGCGTTTTTTGTGCTCCGGCGACGCGGGGTCTGCAGTACTTCGTGGGATGGTTCGTACGAGGCCTGCGCGGCTTGTGAGACAAAACGGATCCGAACTATGCAAAAAACTCTAAACATCCTGCGTAGTACGGGAATATCCGCAAAACAGTTTCTTTAAAAATAGATCAAACATCTGGGTGCATTGCCGGTGTCTTCATCTTTCTCTTTGAATAAAGATAAATGCTATGTTTCCTCATTTTCATAGAGCCTCTTTCGACAATTTCGTTGAAAATTATTATTTTTTGTTCACCGGATCACTGACAGGATTGGTGCAAAAACTCAACAGGTCGTTTAAATATAGAAGATATTTTATTAAAAGCTCACTGAGTAACTTCCGTAATTTTCCTTGAGTTGAGGTAGAGGAAAAACAACTGTTTGATTAATTGTAATTTTCGCTCAATCTCCAAAAACAAATGCCTTTGGAAAACCAAAAAGTGCTATAAGTAAAAATGTATTTTATAATAAAGTATTTGAACTAAAATATACGAAGGAAAATACAAAGCAAAACCTTTCCTTGTGTCAGAATAGTGAACCCATCATTTTTCCTCCAAAGAAACGAAGCAAAGATAAACTTAAAGTTCAAGGCATTCAGAGCAGGAAGTGTTATCTTTTCGTGTCACTGCACAATTGCGACGTACTCTTCCCATTCCCTGTTGAGTGCTCTGTCTTCTTGTACTCGTTAGGAGGGGAACAAAATCGTTACTTGAACAAGGGCATAGCTACAAAAACAAATTGCATGCTCAAAGTATTTAAAAATTTCAAAACTTTTTGGGAAGTCGTGAGAAAATTCACGGATCTTAAATTAAATACATCGAAAAAACATTAAACTAAGCCAGTTTTTTTTATAACCATCTACAATTTCCAAGCATCATTTTGATAAATTAGGGCATATCACAAAAGTCGAAGTTGAAGAAATGTCGAGGTCGAATAAATACTGAAACTTGTGTGCCATATCAGAATTGATACTGAACCTCGATTTCTTCAATTCAATTTCTGCTATGTAATCATACAAGATATTCGTAAACTGTAATACATAAATCACACAAAAATTACCTAATACAATCGCAACAAAATATAGTATGGAATTTATTCCACAGACATACAAAGAGAAGTCTATATTTGAGCCCCATTTACAGCAAAACCAAATGCATATAGGCTTATTGCCGGGTTTCCTTTGAACGCGGACGACTTTAGGGAGAAGAAAAAAGGTGACGATTATTCCCGTTTAAGAACTCGTCAGCTTCTGAGGTCATTCACACCTACGAGTGAGCTAACGAATTAATATCAATAATGATGTGAATGATGGAGCGATGATGAACTGGCAGAGACAGAGAGAGACAGACAGACAGAGAGAGACAGACAGACACAGAGAGAGAGAGACACACACAGAGAGAGAGACACACACACACAGAGAGAGACACACACACACACAGAGAGAGACACACACACACACACAGAGACACACACACACAGAGAGAGACACACACACAGAGAGAGAGAGAGAGCTCCCTGTGTGGTGCCGGGGTTTTTGTAGAATAGCGCCACGGGACCTCCCCCTGTCGTAAAAGGCGACTAAAAGGAGCAGCTGTCCGCTGCCCTTTCCCCAAATATCCCTACTTTCCCACCTAGTTTTCCTCCCATCCCACAAGATCCAATAGGTGGACTGAGTAGCTTATGGGATCTTGCTCCCTATCCCTACGAAAATTCCTTTCTCACCCTCCTTCCAATTCCATTTCTGCTGGCGGTAGCATATAAAACGCTAAGGGAAGGTCACCCCGAAAATAAACCAGTGATGGGTATGAGTGAGCCTCAAAACTTACTACCCCAAGCGAGTCGAGCGTTGACGCCGAATCTCGCCACCGATTCTGATCGGATGAAAGCCCCGATAGTCGGTGCCGGCTCCATGGATTTTGGGGGGAGCCAAGCTCACAAGAGTGTCCGGGAGGAGAATAGGAAAGTGAAGTTTCTGGAGTTGGGGAAGAAGATCGAGGATCTCCTGAATTTTGTCCTGCCAAGGAATAATGTCCACGGGGAGATAAAGCGTATGGTGAGCTCCATTAGAGCTGACTTTGACGAGATGGTGGACATGGAGGAGTCACTATCGGTAATTAGCTCGAAGACAGTCGAGGCGGAGACGCAGACTTCACCGCAGACATGGGGTGTCGATCCCAATACCGCTGGTTATGGAGGGCCCTCGACAGCAGCAGCGGAGTTGCAGCCTGCGGGGAACAATGTAATTGGTCCGAAGACTGTTGAGGCGAGGACACGGACTCTGCCGCTGACGTCGGGTGTTGGCCGGAAGTCTGATGACCGTGGTAGGCCCTCGGTGGCTGCGGCGGAGTTGCGAACCGCAATTAATGATGTGATTTGCCTGAGGACGGTGGAGGTGGAGACGCAGGCTCCACCGCAGACTTCTGATATTGGCCCGAATGCTGATGATTGTGGCGGGCCCTCGACAGCGGCGGCGGAGTTGCGGACCGCAGTAGGCGGTGGACGAACTTCGTCGCGGAAAGTGAGACCGCTGAAATCTACGGCAGTGGCAGAGAAGAAGCTTTCAGAGTCGGTGCAGGGAAGGAACATTCAACATGCTGAAGTTCCTCAGGAACTGCACAAACCATCTGATGAGACACCATGCCAAAATCATGAGATGGATTGGCATGTCGTAAGAAGGAAGAGACAGAGGCCGCCGAAGCCGCGCTCTTATCGCCCCGAATGCGTTATTGTTAAGGCAAATGACGAAGGCCCTTCCTATGCTGACATTCTAAGGCAGATCAAGGGCGACCCATCTCTGAAAGATGCTGGTGAGAACGTCGCAAAGGTGAGGAGGAATGCAGCTGGATACCTGCTGCTGGAGTTGCGGAAATCTGCAGCAGCCTCCGAGATATCTGAAGCTATTTCCAGAAAACTGGGCGAGTTAGCAAGAGTAACGACACGGAGAGACGAAATGACTCTCGAGATTCGCGACCTTGACGAGCTGACAACGGCGGCTGAAGTGCGTGAAGCTGTAAGCGGGGAAGTGAAATCACCTGTTGAGCTAGCAAGTGTCATATCCGTACGGAAGGCCTACAGAGGCACACAAACTGCAGTGGTCCGTCTACCGACGGAACTAGCCAGGAGGGCATTGAAGAGCGGCCGAGTTCGCATTGGGTGGGTGAACTGCCGCGTTAGAGAAAAAGTAATTGTGCGGAGGTGTTATCGTTGTTGGGCGTTCGGACATCTGGCACGCGACTGCCAAGGGACGGACAGGTCGAAATCCTGTCACCGATGCGGAGAAGACGGCCACTTACGTCAGGCCTGCAAAAGCCCTGAGGCGAGGTGTGTGCTCTGCAAAGATAAGAGGAACCACCCGACGGGGAGTTTCACGTGTCCGGCGTATCAAGTAGCAATGAAGGCAATGGATAACAGAAAATGAGAGTTCTCCAGCTAAATTTAAATCATTGCGAGGCGGCCCAGGACCTTCTGCAACAAACGGTGAGAGACCTTAAGATCGATGTGGCGATTCTTTGCGAGCAGTACAAGAACATGGAGGGCCCTACTTGGTTTTCAGACAGGTCAAGTCGAGCCGCGATATGGACTTACGGTTTGCGTCAGGTCCGGGAGGTCATAACTGTACCATCGACCGGCTTTACCGGGGTTGAGGCAGATGGCATATACATTTACAGTGTATATGCACCCCCTAGTCTCTCAATACCCGAATTCGAAACGTTGCTGAACAGACTGGTGGCCGATGCACGAGGACGGAGACCCCTTATCATCGCTGGCGATTTCAACGCATGGGCTACAGCGTGGGGCAGCAAGGTAACGAACCGAAGAGGAGAGGCCCTTCTAGACCATCTAGCCTCACTGGACGTTGTCCTAGCAAATACCGGGAACTCTCCAACCTTCTCTCGAAATGGCGATAGCTCCATAGTCGATTTGACATTCGTGAGCGAGTGCATTGCTCGCTCGGGTCTAACCTGGGTTGTGAGCGACCAATACACGCATAGTGACCATCATGCTATTCTCATGGAGATGGGTAAACCCGAGAAACGTCGGACACTGCACCAGCCCAGTCGCAAGTGGAGCACAAAAAAACTGGACACGAAGGCCCTCGTCGTCATGATGGAAGATGTGACCATATCTGAAGGACCACCGGAAGAGCAGGCAGAGGAACTCATGACGCATGTTGTCAATGCATGCGATGCCTCTATGCCGAGGTGCTCACCAAGCGACCGCCGACCACCGGTTTACTGGTGGAACGAAGAAATTGCTCAACTGCGCAGGAAATGCATCAAGAGCAGACGTCTGTGCCAAAGAGCAAGGAGCCGGCCCGACTCTGAGAGGTTGCGGGAACAACACCGGAATGATCGCAACGCCCTGAAAAAGGCCATCAAAGCGAGCAAACGTCTCTGTTGGCGTGAGCTGTGTCGAGAGGTTGATGAGGACCCATGGGGCAGGCCGTACAAAATCGTTATGACCAAGCTGAATGGCGCGGTCAACATGTCTCCGACCTGTCCAAACCTACTGCAGAACATCGTGGCCACTCTCTTCCCGTCCCAGACGGAGACGAACCACGCAGTCCCGATACATCGACCCACGGACGTGCCCCCAGTCAGCCCAGATGAACTTCGGAATGCTTGCCGCCGGATCCGGGACACTAAAGCTCCGGGTCCGGACGGAATACCAAATGCGGCTCTGAAGGTTGCCATCGAAGCTCGCCCAGACCTCTTCTTGGGCGTTCTAGACAGATGTCTGAGGGAAGGTTCCTTCCCGCGCTGCTGGAAACGACAACGGCTAGTGCTCTTGCCTAAGGGCAAGAAACCACCATGCGATCCGTCATCTTACCGCCCGATTTGCCTGTTGGACACAGCAGGTAAAATCCTGGAGCGAATTGTGTGCAGCAGACTTGAGACCTTCGTCGAAAGCAACAGCGGCCTTTCCGATAACCAGTTCGGTTTCCGAAAGGCGCGCTCAACAGTGGAGGCAATCGGTAAAGTGGTGAGCATTGCTAGAGAGGCCATATCAGGAGCACGCTGGAGAAGGGGCACTAAGAAGTACTGCGCCGTCGTGACCTTGGATATTAAAAACGCCTTCAACTCAGCGAGGTGGAGCTGCATTCTAAATGCCCTTCATCTCCTGGAAGTCCCAGTGTACATCAGGACAATCATCAGCGACTACTTCAAAGATCGAGTCCTGTTGTACTACACAGATGACGGTCCGAGGCGCTATGACGTGACGGGTGGTGTTCCACAGGGGTCGGTTCTGGGTCCCTTACTTTGGAACATCATGTACGACGCGGTACTGAGATTGGAGTTACCACATGGCGCGGAGACCATTGGCTTCGCTGACGACGTGGCGCTCGTCGTAGTGGACAAGCACCTGGAGGACGTTACCCGCGTGGCCAACCGCTCCATCGCGATAATTCGCCGGTGGCTGTCTTTGGTCGGGCTGGTCCTGGCCGATCACAAAACTGAGGCAGTGCTGATTACCAGCAGGAAGACACGGGAGACCATCACCCTCAGAGTGGGGGGACATAAGATCCAGTCCGGGCCACACCTGCGGTACCTCGGCGTATGGATCGACGCGCGTCTCCATTTCGACGAACATCTTCGACTCGTCAGCCAGAAAGCGGATGGTGTGATCTCTGCCCTGTCGCGCATTATGCCGAACACCGGTGGCCCCAGGCAAAGCAGGCGGAAGCTACTCGCGACCGTGGTTAGCTCGACCCTGCTGTATGCAGCGCCCATTTGGGCCAGCACCCTGGCAACAGCAGCATACGCCAGGAGGACCATATCTGTCTACCGTCGGAGTGCTCTGAGAGTGGTCTGTGCGTACCGCACGGTGTCATATGACGCCGTATGCGTAGTAGCAGGAATGACGCCTATAGAGATTCTGGCGGACGAGCGCCGACGGATCTACTATCAGGGAAGACACGGCTCGCGAATAGAAGCCCTCGCTGCGCTGGATGAAGAGAAGAGGGAAACGATGAGACAGTGGCAAAACCGCTGGGACGCAACGCTGAACGGCAGGTGGACCCACCGTCTTATCCCACGGATCAACGAGTGGGCGTCGAGGGTTCACGGAGAAGTGGACTTCTTCGTGACACAGTTGCTGACGGGGCATGGATGCTTTAGAGCGTACCTGCACCGATTTAAGCTAGATGACGACCCGACGTGTCCAGCTTGCCCAGGACAGGAGGAGGATGTGGAGCACGTGATGTACAACTGCCCGCGATTCTCAGGAGAAAGAGACCAGCTGCAGGAAATCCTGCAACAGCGCCTGACACCGGAGAACACCATCCCATTGATGATGTCCACGGAAGACAGATGGGCCGCAATTGCGACGTACGCTGCCCGGGTCATGCGACGCCTCAGAGCTGAAGAGCGTGCGAGAAGTGAAAGCCATTAAAGGCGTAAAGGAGGAGGGCTAGAATAGCCCCACCACCCCACCTAACGAAGTAATGCCTGACGGCGGTTCCGTAGGTGGGGCGAAGGAGGACGTAGGGTTTTAGTGGGTATTATCCACGGATGAGTCCCACACGAGTCGGCCCAGATATGCGAGTCTGGGTCGATAGTGCGTAAATGCATTTCCCCCGTCGTTAAAAAAAAAAAAAAAAAAAAACACACAGAGACACACACACAGAGAGAGACACACACACACACAGAGACACACACACACAGAGAGAGACACAGAGAGGGAGACACACACAGAGAGAGACACACACACAGAGAGAGACACACACACAGAGAGACACACACACAGAGAGACACACACACAGAGAGAGAGACACACACACACACAGAGACACACACACACACAGAGACACACACACACAGAGAGACACACACACACAGAGAGACACACACACACACAGAGAGAGACACACACAGAGAGAGAGACACACACACAGAGAGAGACACACACACAGAGAGACACACACAGAGAGAGACACACACAGAGAGAGACACACACACACAGAGAGACACACACACACAGAGAGAGACACACACACAGAGAGATACACACACAGAGAGAGACAGAGAGAGACACACACAGAGAGAGATACACATAGAGAGACACACACACACACACACACAGAGACACACAGAGAGAGAGACACACAGAGAGAGAGACACACACACAGAGAGAGACACACACAGAGAGAGACACACACACAGAGAGAGACACACACACAGAGAGAGACACACACACGCAGAGAGAGACACACACACGCAGAGAGAGAGAGACACACACACATACACAGAGAGAGAGACACACACACAGAGAGAGAGAGACACACACAGAGAGAGACACACACACACAGAGAGAGACACACACACACAGAGAGAGACACACACACACACAGAGAGAGAGAGACGGAGAGAGAGAGACACAGAATGACAAAGAGAGAGAGAGAGAGAGAGAGAGAGAGAGAGAGAAAGAAACCTGCCGAGAGAGCAGCCGTGCATCGCCCGCACAAAAAAAAAAAAAAAAAAAAAAAGCTGACAGGTCCATCTCTGACAGAGGAAGTGAAATTTATAAATACGTCAACGCGAGCGACTCGCCATGCGCGCATTCTTCGCTTGCGCCCTTTCGCCGTCGGCCATCGATCCTCGTCTCCGCACTTTCCGCGCGTCATCAGCCGCGACGCGGCGTCCGGGGCAGGTCGGCCAGCCGGCGTATCCTCCTCTTCCACATCGGCGAAGCGTGAGTTCGTTTCCGGTTTATGTAATCTCGCAATGATGCAATTTCCTCCCTCCCCCTCCGCCTCCGCCCGCTTTGCTTTATGCAATTGCTCGTTAGCGCGGAGCGCCGAGATACAGAAATAAATGATCGCGAATATCGCGTTCGCGTGATTCTGGACGGGGCGGGAAGGAGCGGGGGCGGGGCGGCCTGGGAGAATTGCGCGGCGCGGCGCCCTGAATCGTGCCGGCACACGGACCGCGTCGGGCGCGCGACCGGCGGGCGGACGGGCGGAAAAGCGAGGCTTGTTTGGCGAGAAAACAAAGTGGCTGAGAAGGCGCACAGTGTCTTTGATTGACCGAAAAAAAAGACTACTTTTTGGAATTTGCGAACGGTAGTATGAATGAGTGAATGATAATGAATGTGTGAATGGATTAGGGATTCTCCATTTTGAATCTGACATAATATTGTTAAAATATGTTAATAATTTCAGTGTCAATATCGAATTCTTAGTTTTGGCACTCGTACTCTGTCGATGGGTAAATAAATATGAATGATGATTCTTGTACCTATATTTGGAAATTCATTTTACCGCCAAAGGGAACTCATTATAGCATTTTAACGGATAACCATCAGATACACGAAACTACTATATTTATATTCAATAAAGCTCAGTTTTAAACAGCTTCTCCGTAAAAAATTCCGACGTGAAGAGTTTACCACTCTCATTACAAATTGTTTACATTATAACGTTCTTGCGGCTTAATGAGAATATATTACGACACGCATCGTATTTACATAAATATGTGGATCGAATAAACTTAAGAAGGAAAAGATTTTTCCACTTCTTAATTCTAATGTCCATTGATAATTACCCTGATAGTAGAGAGCAAAATTATGCATCGTTCTCGAAACATTCGTTTACGCCGTATAAACTATTTAACACACTCCGCATAATTACCCCCGCGTAATTACCCTTTATTTACATATTACTTTTGTTGTAAAGTTATTTTAAGAAAAAACGTGGATCAAAAAATGCAGAAAAGTGGTACTCGATTCAAATTGTATTTGAATCTAATTCAGATCATACGTAAACAAACGCTTCTTAAAATTGCGAGCGAAATCGATATCAGAAACTTAGAAAATATACTCTAGAAAATATATACATTACCCATACGAAATACAAATTTACATAACACTCTACATTCTACAAGTATTTTAATAGTGCCCATATTTCGCTTCGTCTCGTTCTATGGTGAATATTATCTATCACACACATCGAGCGTGAACATTTCGACTCGCAACGATAAGCTGTGAAAGTGTCATTTTAGTACCAATTTCTGCCGTGGTTTCTGCTCGTTTGCCGCACTGTGCGATGTGGCACCCCAATATCCGGAGACCTTTTAGAAAGGGCTTTTCTTCGTCGTGCGACTTCAAAGTGACTTTATTTATCCCGACTGCGTCTGCAAGAGGGAAAATACTCTCCCCTGCTTCAGACGCGGCACGATCGATGCGTTCGTGAGAGCTCATTGTGCGCTGAAGGCAAAATGGAGAGCGTCAACATTGAGCGAGTTTTCTGCTATAAATGTGGGTATTATATTTCTAATTTTTATTTCTCTGCTGCAAACACAGCGTCCAATTTACGTTTCTTATATATTCCGTTACAGTTTCCACTGGAATGCACGAAAGAAAATGATTTAGTTTGGAGACAAAGGTAGGGGTTCCTTACGGTGGTATGTGTGAGTGTTCAGGCGGAAATCATGTATTGAAAAATAAAACATACATCAGTATAATAGAAGTGAATGTTGAAAACTAGTGGGAATGAACAAATTCTCATTAGACAATGCATATTTGAATTTGCACTAATGCACATACGAGTATTTTTAGCAGAAATTTTACTTGTTCCAGCTGTGATATTTCAAATTCAATTCTCTCTATAGTACAAAAATGCACGCTCCACTTTGAGTTTTTAGTGTCGCTATCTTGTTATCCTTTCATCATAATTCTATTCTATTCTAATTAGAATTCTATTCTAGATGGATTTCATACCCTAAATCGGAGCCTGTTCATACTTCATACTCTAAACCAGAGACGCCATCAAGACATTGATAGGAAACAACTGTGTAGCAGAGCCACCTGATCTGTATTTTATTAACCAGGGGCGCCTTCTGCCTCTTGCAGAACCGTCTATGAAACCCACAAGCCCCTATCAGCCAATTGTCTATATCTTTTGCACCATCAGCACTTCACCTACTACTGAGAGTAAGAGGGTGGTAAACACACGAAGTAATAGGATTTTAATGTTACATATGATGGTTGAGAGAGCTCCATCCTTTCAGCACAGAAGCAAACTTGCATCTCGGATGTGGGATTCGACGCAGCAGTTATCTGAGCCGTGCAAATTACGGCTCATATGCCGCAACTACCTTATTAATCTTCTAATTAGTTTATATTCATTAAGTTACAGAGAAAATTAAATGTCTACATTTGAATGGGTGAAAATTAGAATGGTATAAGTGACATTTTATCAATTCTGAGAAAACCGTATATATTTTATGCTATATTTCAGTGGCAATGGGTTTTCATGGTTTTAATGGACAATTCAAATATCCTGGTTTTATTGACGAAACAAAGCACCACGAATTCCAATGATATTGACTTAAATAAACATATTTCTGAGAATTTCTAAAATGTCACTAATACCGATCTAGTTTTCACTCATTCATTTTCGAAATGAATTCGTCTCAATGAATTTCCTCTGACATTCTTTCATGCTATTCCACAAAGACTTTTTTACCAAAACACATTTTTATCTTGTCTTAATTTATCATGACAATTGCAATATTTTACATCTACCCAACCCGCGAAAGTCAATAAATCCCGCAAATTATTCCGCAATATAAGCAACAAGTTGAATTTCAAATCAATTCGAGCGGACATCAAACAAATTTGAACAATTCGTTCGTCACGGTTCGTTCGCTCTTGTTCACGGGCTGTATCCACACTCATTGGCGAATATGAGAATTTCATCGTTCACCGATTCCCGTATGGGTAGCTCTCTATTACCCCACTGAACCAAACTGCCTCAAATACCACAGCAAAATTTCGCTTGTATTTCATTCGACCCCTCCCCCAATACTGCACGGTTGTGTGATTCGGTGGCGAATACAAATCGTTAGAACATCGCTTTTAACGTGTTGGAATTCTCAACATTTCACCGCGTGATTGATTAAGAGCTCTCCAGCAAACATACCGCCCACAGTCCATTACATCAAGGATATATCTGTTTCATCGTGGGCGTCTTTACATTCCTTTTGCCCGAGTAGATGCAGACTCAACGGGCGCAACGCGATGAAACACTGCTCCTCATTTTAACAGCCTTTCGATTCCTTGAAATGTCTTTCCAAACATATTTAAATCGATATTCAGCCGGTCCCGGTAGCTGAGGCAGTAAGAGGGTGTCGCTATTCAGAAACTGGCCAAAAAGATGCGGATTGGAAGTGCGTCATGGATTTCAACATTTGTTCCTTGACGTAGTTGTGCGTTGTAGACTGCATTGAGACTATTAGACATTTGTGCAAAGCTCGCTCGAATTTCGTGCCAGTTTCGCCCATAAAAATAAACACCCATGAACACAAATGTCCATGGCTACAATCCAGCGTGTATAATTGAAGAATGTAGAGTTCTACAATTGCCCGATTTCAACAATGGCTTTCTATCCTTAATTAGCCATTTCTGCATATATTATTGAATATATTTTCACGTTTATTATCAATTTTTATTATGTATCTTTACCACCAGTCAAATGGAATAAACCTATCTACTTCTAGTTCTTCGTAGTCTTGTTAATGCTTGTTTCTTCATTCTGTTCGTTGTATGCATGTACTTGTAAAGCTACACATGTCCGTATCGAAACCAGAAATCAACGAAAACCGTAAGCCCCTCACTTAGTCTCTGATTGAACCTACTATGAACGTGTGCGCGCATTTATCACGAACCATTAGGTTTGTGGGAAATTTCAAGGTAATTTTCATTCAGAAATCAAACAATATCGAAATTATAGTTGTCGTTTAAACGAATCGATTGTGAAAACACCACACGAGTAAGAATCCTTAGTATGCACGAGATGTGAACTCCTACGAGTAAACCTGCAGGTGTTATTTAGAGCTTAAGGAAACTAGCTTAGGCTGGAAAAGTCCTAATAAAAAATGAAAACGCATTTCTTAATGTGTTAATTTTGGGTCTTTTTTAAAAGTTTGTTGGAAGAAAATTAAACTGGCACAAAACCTTTAATATTCTACTTGCGTTAACTGCAATTCACCGCAATTTTTGTCAAGTACATTCTCCACTCGGTCCGAATTTTGTCTCTATGTAAGTCAGTGCTATGTCAATCTGCCATAACAGCCACTCCCTAACCAAAATGTTCTGCTTTTGCGAATAATTTACATACTTTCAAAATTAGGTACATGTACTTATTACATTGCTTTTGCGTGAAGAACATCACGTTCACATTCTCCACTTTTCATTGAGTTATTCCTTCTTGTCTTTTGTTCTTGTATCTCAGTATTCCCAGTGGAGTTCTGGGCATTTCAAAGCCGCTGGTGGTTTTGAGAGGCTTTAGCCACGCTTGTAATTATTCGCCCCCATAAATTATTATATAACTATTATAGTATTGTCAAATTGTTATAATAATAATAATTATTATTATTATTATTTTTACAACAGCTTATTTATTGTTTCAGGTTGGTTGTGGCATTTAGGACATTTGCGCTGAGAGCAAGTGGAATCAAGGTTTTGAGATGATCGTATTGCAGGAAAACTGATGTCCACGGCAAGTAAAGCTAGAAATTTTCCATTTCCTCACACGTTTCTTTTCGAAGATTTGTTCTACGGCGACAGAGGTGTGTGTGCAGCAACTGCTTCAGTTTACTGATTACTCCAGAGCAATAACACAAACATTTTTTTTATTTCTTCAACAATATACATGCACACAGTGAATAGTTTAATTCGATTTTGTGTAATTCGAACAATATTAATTTCTTCAATAAATCGTACGTAAATGAACGTTTGAATTACATACATACAAATAATTCTAACTTTACTGAAGGACATTCAGGATAATCCATAGATCGGATTTTGTTGGTTTCAAGTAACGAAATAAATGGAATGTGAACAATAGAAAGGGTGTGTTGTTCGATATGGGTAAAACTACTATAAATATTTTTTCATTTCTTAATTTCGTTCTTTTTTAATATGACTTAATTGCTTTCTTGTTTGAATATGTCAGTTAGAAAGGTACACTTAATAGTTAATGATAATTTCGATTAGATAATATATATTTTCAGTCATTCGTTAAATGTTTAATTTAAACCTACTAACATTCCACATGCCTTTCAAGTCTAAATTAAAAGTAAAAGTCAATATTTCCTTTTCTGATAATTTCTTCCTTCAAGCATTACAGTAATATTATATATTCATTGTTTATTAATTTTGATTAAGCTTTTCTATTTCACGCACGACGTCAGTTTTCGTTTCATGGTTGAAAAGAAAATGGTACTCCCGGAGGCAATCTCCTTCCTAAGGTCCTAAGAAACGCATTTTCTTTTACGGTTTTACTGCATTTTCCACAGTATATGCGCATACATACATGCTTCATGCAGTGGAGGCGATAATCTCTGTAGCATTCCGGATGTTTTGCAAGATTTGTCTTCAGATTCCTCGGCATACTTAGGGAATCACCGATTATGAGAACTAAGTGAATATTGATTCCGCTGATTTCCATAGGCACATGACCGTGCTGTATAATAATAATTACAATATAATAATAATAATAATAATAATAATAATAATAATAATAATAATATAATGAACTGTCGCAAGTTACCAAGAATTTTTTTTCATCGCGAATTCGCCTATCTAGAGACCACGCGAACGTGCAGTTATACCAAACAAGGCCCAGTCATATTTTTTTCTCCGAGTATCCACGTGAAACATTATTAGGGGAGATCAGCATTTCTGTTGAATCAATTTTTACGCTCCAGGATTGTTAGCCCTGGAGGTATAGAAGATGAAATGATCATGAGGGGTGCGACGACGCCACACACGCAAATACACCCATGCCCAAGGCCTGACTCGAACCCGGCAGGACTCTTCTGAATATTATTATTATTTATTATATAATATATTATATATTATTATTATTATTATTATTATTATTATTTATTGTTATTATTATTATTTCAAATATTGTGCAGTGCAACCAACTCTTTGTATCGGAATATGTGGCATTCAGTCGCTGAGTCAGCCCCAAGGCCTCCGCAGCCCCACGCATTCCTGCTCGCGCCCGCCCGCGCATCCGGGAGCCGTCCCCCTCCCCTCCCCTCCCCTCCCCTCCCAACCCCCTCTCCACCCGCGCGGAGCGTGAGTGATGGGCGCGGGAGGGGAAGGGGTGGGGAGGGGGAGGCTCAAGGGCGCGCAAGGTCGCGAGCCGCGCGCGCAGGTGAGCGCGCCCGTGACGTCGACACCGGAAGTGGACGGGCTTCCGGTTCGGAGACAGAGAGGGAGGGAGGGAGGCTACGATGTTCACGCGAGCGACCGGCTACCTCACGCACTCGCACGTAAGGACGTCTGCGTGCGCGCGGTGGGCGAAATAACGTGATTAATGTCTCTTTGAAAATGTCAATACCGGAAAGGAATTATCTTCATGTTATGAAGCAATGAGGGAACATCTGAGATCTTTCAGGAACAAGGGATCCTTTTGCACAAGGGGAGGGGGCGTGGTTCTCCGTGGGAGTGTAGTATAAAGATTAAAATGTATTAAGCGCAAAAGCGTATTAGTACCGTAAAAGTAAATTATTTGTTCAAAGTAAGTAATTAAAGGATGTTTACTATATTTTGAAGATCTCTGCGAGTTTGAATTTTAAATATTGTTAGCAGAAAAAGTTGTTCTAGTATAAAAAATTATCGTTCTAAACTAAAATGTATACATAATAATATTTTCCAGTTAAAAATTAGTAATAGAAGGGGTTTACCATAAATAATTTTGTAATAAAAATTGTTTCCTATGATTTTTTAGGTTGGCCCGTCTTTCTTTCTATATAATAAACAAATCTTAAAAATTCAATTCCGTCTCTGAAATAAAATGTATAACATTTTTCGCCCTAATGCCTCCGTTCGGAAACAGAGGAAATACTGGAGAGCCTTCTGGGCCATACAGGTACTCCTACTACTAGCAAAACCAAATGTATAACAGAAATGGGAATCGTTATCTCTGGTGGTAAAGTGCTTCACCTGTAAAATCACCCCAGAGCAGAACAGCATAAATATGAAGTACGATCTCGACACACGTGCTCGATATGAATATTCTCAGGTAAGTTGCGGATCGGAGAATAATTTTGGCATAAAATGCGTTAGCAATTTTGCGTACAAACTTAAGATTTTTTTTATTTTTATCACAAAGGCAGGAGCTACGTCGAGGTTGTGTAGGGCAGTGTCGATTGGGCTCTGAACATGGTTTACAAGACGCTTCGCCGATTTCTCGGTATTGTAAGCCGGTTCCTCCACATGGGGTACGATAATGAATGAAAACCGAAAACTTATTACCTACCGTACTATATTGTTTTTCATCGCATCATTCTCGCGCGATCGGTTATTATTTTATTAAAAGAATTCATGCGAACAATTGAAAATGTATAACAATGTTTTTGCTTGAAGGTTATGAAAGAAGAAAAACTAGTATTGTATCCGCACGTTTTCTTGAGCCCCGAAATATCTACCCCCTCTCCTTCCCTAACATACGTTGAATTAAGAATAAATGATATCAACGAGCGTTGTAGACAAAATTGGTAACGGGAAATGTTCTCTCCCGTGTATTATAAACTATTTTATATCGAAAAATGAACTCCAAACTCGACGTAAAATTCCTTTCGTCAAAATAACCAAACTCCTCACTCTTCTCGCATCTAGCGAAGCGACGGCACAAGAAAACGTGCGCGGATAATACCTGAATTCTGAATCGACGAACTTCGCGTTTCCGATTGTGAAGTAGATTACGGCGCAATGCCACAGCAGATTGTATTTAATGAACAAAGGAATTAGTACAATCTGCAAACGACTTCATTACTCGAACAATTTCGTCGACTTTTAATTGGCTTACTTAATATTTGATTCGTTCTTCGGGAAGTACGTAATGCAATCCCAATAGAGGTAACAAAAATAGAACTTGTAAAGAAATTAACTGAAACATTGTTCGCTTTCCGTATTTTGATGTATTACTACGTTAACACACGAATACTTCTGTTGTAAATACGCGTCTGTAGATAATTATTCAAAAATTACATTATACCTTATAATGTTTTATCCTTCGTTATTGAATTTGAACTGAACATGAATATTTACTTCGGCGTTTTTCTACTCTAAGAGAGACTATCCCTAGTGCATGGTAATTGCAGCAGATCTCAATGTTGATGATCATGTAGTCGGAACGATGGCATAATGCTTCTTCTAAACCGCATGCATCGGAGGGAGTTGCAAAATTTGGCATCTATGTGTCATTCTTCAGACTTAAATGAGTTTCCAAATGGCAAAGCAGAATATCAGAACAAATGAACAAAAAAAATTAAATATTGAGGCAAGGCAAAATACCTTATGAAATTTTTGGCAATTGTAAACAAAAATTAAATGTCAAATAACTGGCGAAATATAAGGAATTTGGATGATGACGCAAATGAAACCGAGACGTTGCGAATATAAGTGTCAGCAAACCCAAATATTAATTGGAGGAATTAGAGATTGGACAATTTGAGAATTTGTTCCGAAAATAAAGCAGAAAATTAATATAAGACATGATTGATATGGGACAAAAGACGCTTGAGGCGTATAGTTGCGGTGCGACAAGAGCGCATCGATGAACGAAAACAACAATGAAACAAGTGAACCGGTTAGGCCAGATAGGAAGTGTAAGCGAACAGTCTTTGATCAGAACTATGCCGGATTTGGTAGAGGAAGGATCGATGGCTGTCAAGAGCCATAAGTAGAAATATTTCGTAATTGGTTCGTGGAGATATACGTGGACCACATGTCCATTTTCTAATAAGAGAATACGGAATTAATTATTTTAAAATGCAATTTATTGGAGAAAATACCGTAATATTCGTGGATAATTAGGTCGCGAATAAGAAAAGAAATTTATAAGTTAAATTCAGTGTGGATGTAAGAAGAGGTCCAGATGGAAATATGGAACAGTCGCTGTCTTCACTGACAACGCCAAGATTGCTGTAAATCTTTAAAAGGGAACTTTCGGCAATAAGTGGCAGAAAGACATTAACGAAAATATTATAGCAAGGCCAAATTATGTTTAGATGTGAGTAATATTAAGATTGAGATCGAATTGTTAGGTTTTGCTTGTAGAATTTTGATGGCCATCAAAGTTAACAATTAGTGAAACATAACGAAATATTTTTGACCACTAAAAGTAATAAGAAATTGAATAAATTAATTATGGCAGCCGAAAGTATATCTATCTGGAAATTCATAAACAAAAATTTTCAAGTTGTTTAATTTATTAGTAACAGTAGTAACATATTTCCTAACGATAATTAAATTGTTTACCACCCGGATACTCGTATGAGTGGTGTTTTCAGGCCCACAAAGACAAGTATTATACCCTGAAAAAGAGTAAGTATGCTGACGCCCAGAGATTAAATAAAAACCAGAGCTAGCCACTCCATTAAATTAAAAAAAATATTGTAAATGTAAATGTTATTGGGTAGAATTCTGAGATGATAAAATAGCGCGACCAAAGCCGGGCAAAATAAGTAAGTCAGGGAGAGTAATTGTAGAGAAATCCAGTAATATATTATAAGAAAATGTTTGATTTACTTCAATACCTCGAAGATAAACTGTAATTTTCGTTAATGCACTTCACTCCATTTCGTCACGCACAATACTCGTTGGATTAGTCTTGACAGAATACATGTTATCTGGATACGTCAACAAACATTTGCACTGTTTGCTGATATTTACAATTCTATTTTGTCAAATTTGCATGAAACCTCTCGATAGCCAAACCAGTTTCGCTATCTTTCTGCCTCTTATTCTCAGTTTGTCCATGCCTTTCATTCGCATTTAACTTACTTTTCTGTTTCTTCTACTTCTCCTTCTTCCGCTCCCATTTCTTTACCCCCCCCTTGCCCCAAATTTCTTAGTTGTTAATAACATAAAAATGGGAGGGGAGGGGGGATTTTTAACCCTTGGAACAACGAGCAAACGGATAAAAAACCCATTTGCCGCCGTGTTCCGCGTCATTCAGTCGACGAAAAACTGCGCCAGCTCGTTTTGCAAACGCAGCGGCAGCGACTACAGCAGCATGCGTGTTGGACACGAACAAACCGCCGCTGCAGCACTGTAGAGTGGATGTTGGGGAAAACGTGGGCAAAAATTGGCGGTAAGCAAGAAAAGCAACACAAAAAAATCGTTATTTTTGAGTTACACGAAGAAATGTATTTAGAAAAATAGTATATTTTTACTTGTGAAAAGTACGTAATAATATTTTTTTAAGAGACAAGGTAATGATGTAAAGCGTTTCATCCTTTCGAAATGAATGACCCCTCTCAGATTGAAACTTCATGGAAACAGATTTTTTAAGTGTATCAGTGCTGATTTCATAGACGAAATATAGCATTCGTTCAATAAATTGAAATTCGCATCACTAGTTCGTAGACCGGGAGGTGTTAGATTCGTGTCCAGACAGACATTTCGACTCCAATTAAGTAGCTGAGTCGATGCATATATACAAATGTTTTGTGTATGTATGTTATGACGACAGTTTCTTTGTTTTCCTCCAATCCAGGGGGATGCCGAAGGTGTACTTCGAACAAACAGCTGATTGCACGAGATCTCATCTTCCTCGTCAGCATTATCTAGAACTACTTACGGTGCATTTGAGACAGAATTCGAAGTTAAAAATTTAGAAAAGAATATCACTTGTGTGTTCACTATTTTAGTTGTAGTAATACAAATTTCATAAAATGCATATCAGTTTTTTTATTAGTCAAGAAAATTAAAGTTAATGTTGCTTAAAACATGCTTACGTAAATATGTATTTACAACAAACATTGATATAATAAATATGATTTTTTAAAAGAAATACGCTGTTTACAAAGCAATTGGGAGTAACGAAAATATTTGTTTTATATTTATAACACACGTATATAACATATACAGACACATATATGACGTTAAAAAAAGCTGAGAAATATAGATCTTAAAAATCAGATTTTTTTTTCTCCTTATGGTTTCTTAAATTGATTCATATTTCCAGGCACATCTATTGTGTTCATTCGTCCCGTTAGTGTGGTGAATGCTTTTATACTGGGAGTTGGCGTTGAACCACCTCCTCCTCCTCCCCCTCCTCCTCCGCTAAATGGCGAGATCCGGCCCCGTGTTTCTCCCCCACTCACCCGGGAAAGTTTCTAAGCCCCCGTATATGTGGTAGTGTAGTGCGCATGTATTATCTGCGCACGTTTTCTTGAGCACTCGCTTCGCTAGATGTGAGAGTAGGGAGTTTGACAAAAGGAATTTTACGTCGAATTTGTAGTTCATTTTTCCATGCAAAATAGTTTTTAACACACGGGACCGAACATTCCTCTTAAAGCTATCATTGATTCTTAATGTAACTAATGTTGGGAAAGGAGTGGAGGTAAGGGGGGGGCTCAAGAAAATGTGGGTATATAATAAGTGTGAGTTTATGGAGTGAGAGGATACGACGAGCAAGAGGAAGGAATGATAGCGCGCGGTCCACAACCCGTGTGTTAGGGTACTGCTCCGGTATATGCTTGGTGTTGCTCGGAGAAACCACGGAAAACAACCAACCAGAGCTGCCGGCCTTTGGAATTCTCCTCCAGAGTAGCTGAATAGGACCTGCTACTTAAAAAAACAAACATCCGATATTTGCGGACTTTCCACACAACGGATGAATCGAATTCGAAAATACGCGCCCAGGATTTTGTCCGCGTGTCGCGCCTTTGCAACCACCGTGCGTCGCGCGCGGTGACAGCCTGGAGGCCGGCCGCGCCGCGCCGCGTCGGTCGCGCATGCGCGAGCCGGGACAAGGGCGAATTCGATACGCGGCAACAGGCCTCGCTTCACATGCAGCATGTGTCCTTCGAAACGCGCCGGCCGGGGCCGCCCAAGTGCATTCGACTGAAGAGCAGCCGAGCTGAAAAGCCGTCCCGGCGTGGGACGGGAAATTTAAGGATTAAATGTTCCTAACAATAGAGCGTTCCAGCGATTCTGTAATGTCTTGACCTTATGGACTACAAATCACGTGGCAGTGAACAATTTTAGCGTGGTTGTCGTCATACCTTACGCATTGCAACGTCCTTGCATTCGCGAAATTAATATATTAAAGATAGAGTCGTCTATGTACGCAGTAGAAAATTTGTCTGCGTGATAACGTAATAGTTGCGGAACATATTCGCGATATTTTGTTTTAATTTCATCGCTGTTAGTTTTCTCGGGTTCTTTTCGAATATCCTGAAGTGTGAATAATATTCCATCTAAACGTTTCCCATAACATTCTGTATACACATCAATTTCATGATTTTCTCGAAATTTGCGTTGAAGTTCCTTTAGCGTAAGCCATGGCTTCTTCTCAACATAATCAACAATTAATTCACGATGGGTTTTTTTTCGTAGTTTTCGTACTTCCCATCTATATCAGCAATTTTTTTACTCCAAATGTATTCACCAGACCTCTTAAATTATTGTTATCTCCATTATTGTTAAATAACGCCCATATTTGCTGTGGGATGGTTTCTGCCTCTTTTTTTAATATACGGTATAATTAATTAATCAACGAGAAAAACGTACCAGGAACAACTAAACAGAACACAAATATGCACATAAACTGTTTTGCCAACTAAAATAATTGCCTGTTTATTTCTCGTTTTGAAATAGTTTGGTCTCAATATGAAAACGATACGTCTCAATTTGAGTGATTTGTCTTAATGTGAACGAATTTGTTCCCGATTTGTGAGTGTTTGTTCTTTTCTTAATTTTTAAAAAAAATTGTATTTCTTACCCGTTCGGCTCTTCGTCCTTTCGGAGTTATTACTTACAAAATATACATTACATGAACATAAATAAGTGTTAAATCTTAGTGTTTCAGTCTATATAAACAGTTTCTGTTTACCTTTAATAGAAAAATTTACGTTGAGTAAGAATACCACATTTGTGAAAAACGCGTATATATACCGTTATTACAACCATATATGATGTTTATAACCGTATTATCAGCAATTCATGGCGGCTTTAAGGGATCTTTTGGAAAGCGTGACAATATCCTGGATGGTGCATAAGCTGTACGGCCAAGGTTGAAAGTTCTTTTGCTACAAGCTTCAAGCCTTAAATAAAAATTCTTCAATTGTTTATTTATGTACAGCACTTGTCCTTGATTTGAATGCGTTTAGTCTCATTTTCAAGTTCAAAAGTTGTAGTGCAGTGAGTGGTCGATCTCGCAAGCGCCCGCCCGCTCCGTGCCTCTTTCGCGAAATCGAAGGGCAAAATTTAAAGGGAGAAGGCGGAATTGGAAAACTTGGCGTGCACTGTCGTTGCGAAAGAAAGCACAGATGTCGTGAAGTTAATTTCCTTTAAATGTTGACAACAAACACGTAGGTTAATTAATAAAACGAAAATGTGTATTTAAAAACAAAAATGTGAATCCATATAACGACTTAAATTATGCATTCCATCATTCCGATGATATTTTCCTGAACTTCCCCCTTCCCCATGTTTTTTTCTTTCCCACTTTTCTCCCCACTGAAGCAAGTTTCCCTCTTCCGAGGAAAAATTCCTCCAATCTGGCTGGCAACAGAGCTCCACACTCCGGGTGGATGGTCGCGGCTTGAAGCGCGGAGCGTTTTTGCTTCGCCGCCCGCCGCCGTCCGTGGCGCTGTCAGCGGGTCGGGAAGAGGAAGTGCCCTGATCGCTGCGATTCGATTTCGCTCACTCGATTACCTTCCATTCGTCTCGTCTCTGCCCTTTTCCTCCGCTGGAGTGATGCAGCTGCTGCATGGAGCCGGGCGTCCTTGTGGGATCGAGTGACTATTAGTTGCATCGTACCCCCCCTCCCCTATATTATTAAATCGCATCGATTAAATTAATGTATTATGTGTGTACTTGTTACGTATGAAAATAATGAAGATATTTTCAGATCTTTAGTGTTACACCAAACAGAGGATATACTCGTACATTGTAGTGTATTACATTTTGGCTGAAGACAACCATAAATAACGTCAAAAAAATAAATAAAAACAGAATAAAAAATTAATAAAAAAACAAAGTCGCATTGGGAGTTAATTATTTCCTAGCTGAACGAAACACCCATCGACTGAAAGATAACAAGCATAATTAGTATTTTAATTGTACATTTCGAGAAACGTTTTCAAAAAGTATCATTCAGAGATAAAAATATTTAAATTCATATAAAATGTAAGAAATGCGCAGTTCGAATACTTCAACATACGTAATTGACGATAGTTGATATTGTAAGGGAAGGGTGGAAATATGAGCGAGAATATTCCTCTGATATTTGAAATCGGTTTTCCATTCATATATTGTTTCGTTACTTTCAATTAAAACTCACTGCTTCGAAGAAACCGAGATAACTTCAAAACACAGATATCACTTAATTTTTTATCCAATTCGGCTTAGAAATTAATATTAAATTAATCTAAAATTGTTTAACAACAAGATAATACACAAAAAGAGTTCTGTGCGTATCAATTTCAACGTTTCCTGCCGATACAATTTCCAAATCCCAATTACGAGGTCTATTGATTGCTAACCATCCTATTTGCATTAGCGGGGCCATTATGGTAATAGCACGCGCGTTCAGTGAAGCCATTCAAAGATTACACTGGGTACCTGCGGGCTCCATTTGACGAAGTAACGGGAGGTGCGTGGACGGGTGGCGGAGCGAAAAGCCGGGGACAATGCACTTGGGAGCAGCGCTGCGCAGTTTAAACACCCAGCGCGATAGCACGCGACGTTGAGATAACGCCTGAATTGACCATACAACTTCACGGAACTTTACCAGTTCAGCGTTCATATTCGCGAGGTAGTTTTGTTTGAAGCACAATGAATGCTCGTCCCCCGCGTAAGTAAGCATTAAAGATTTTTCTCAAAGTACACGTTTCGAAGGGAAGTACTTGTTTTTCTGAGCACCAACTACAGAAACAGTGAGCTTTGGGCGATGACTTTACAATATTTTTGATACACCTGGTCTATTTGATTTTCGTCGAGATTTCCTTGATCTGTAGAGTAAATGCTGAGATAATATCTTGATTTAGTTCTGGTCAGTAAATATAGCGTTTCTCCCTTCCCAACTCATAAAATTTAACTGGTGTTGAAGTTTAAGAAATAATTTTAAAAATAATTATAATTCACATTCGCTTGTAAAGTGTTCCTTGAACTCGAAATCTGAGTTGCTGTTTTCTTATTTTCAAAACAATATCCTTTGTGAGACCAGTTTTATTTTAACAATAGTAGATGATGAATTTTGGCAGATTGACAGCGAAGCTAATCATGGTGCTTGTAATTGTCAAGTGCATTGGAATATTTAACTGATATGATTCAATTGTTCAGAAAATTACATGATATAATGTGAAGTTAAGTGTGCAAGCCGCTAAACAGACTGCGACAAGATCCAAATTGCTGAGAGCAGTTGCTGCAACAGGTTGTCGCAGCTTAAGCGGCAACGTGGGAAGAGAACGGTGCCAGGCATCGTTATCAATATTCCAAGGATGACTTCTCCATTATTTTCTTAAATAAGTTCTCCAAAATCCAAACTTACAATCTCTCAGTAAAAGCGGAATAATTAGAAACACTGTACTTGAGATATGGTGATTTCTACAATGTTCGAATACGTAGTAGGCCTATGGAGAAAGTTATGTTATGCTGCATGACTTCTCCATTATTTTCTTAAATAAGTTCTCCAAAATCCAAACTTACAATCTCTCAGTAAAAGCGGAATAATTAGAAACACTGTACTTGAGATATGGTGATTTCTACAATGTTCGAATACGTAGTAGGCCTATGGAGAAAGTTATGTTATGCTGCAAAAAAAATTCATGGAGACCTTTTAGCGCTACCTAAAACACAAAGTTTTTATTTTTTTTATTTTTTCAATACTGTTAGTCTCTCCGTCTATCGTCTTAATAAAGTAAATTCCGTGGTACAATACCATGTCTTAAAAGGTTCACGAAAGTTCAATATTTTATATAGTATTATTTCCCAACAATCCGGTATGCATTGCCAGCATGCATTGCATGCATACAAATTAAGAAAGAATGCAAATAATAATTGCCCCGTTCCTTTTTAAATTAAATGGCAAAATAAGTCCTGCCCCTATGGGTCCTAAGTATTTGTAAGAAACTAGACGCCTTATGAATACATGTGGTCAGATTATTGAAAGGGTCTTTCTTTTATGGTCACTCTATTATGATTACTCTTTAAAAAATTACTATCTGGAGGGTGTCTGCGTTTTACCGAGATAATTCATTTATAAAATCACTTCATTGTTTGGAACAAACATGATATTACATCTCCCCTTGCGCTTGTAGTATCAATCAATTTCGCCTATAAACGAAACCTCAGAAACACCGTTTTCAAAAGATGAAACAAATAACACAATTCATTCACGATTTTTCAATAGCGACCGTGGGAATAGAAATATCGCAATTTCAATACAAAATAAAATGAAAAAAAACAACGCATTATTTCACCATTACATCGGAACCCTCGCTGTTTGTTTCATTCGATGAAAACACTACGTATGTAAGTGCGTTGCGGTAAACAGCGGCCCGCGAAAGTTCGTTATTTACATTTCATCCCGTAGCGGTATTCTGCCACGCCCCCTAAACGGTCTGCGATCGCCCGCAGGGAGCTTTGCGAACGGCTCAGGGCCGTGGAGGAGGGGGAGGGGGAGGGGGAGGGGCGCTCAAATGGCACATCCACAAACGCGTTTGCAAACTCTGTTCCCCCTCTCGGGCGAACGCGGCGCAATTTGACGCAATTGTTTTCTTTCCGCCACCCTCCCTATTATCAGGCAAATAGCAGCTGCATAGAATTCTGATCGCGATATTTACTATCGGTCGACTGCTTCTCGAAAACGTTTTTTTTTTTTTTTTTTTTTTTTTTTTTTTTTTTTTTTTTTTTTTTTTTTTTTTTTTTTTTTTCTTTCAATAGCGCAAACCGGTGTTTTGTCGCTATTCGGTTCGCCGAACTCTGGAATGGTGGATGAATACGCAAGTAGGTTTTAGGGATGCCTCAGAGCAAGTGGTGTTAAATCCTATCTGGCAGGGGGCCGAGTTCCCGATAATGTTTATTGCATCCGTGTTTGAAGTGAAATGTGCACAATACTATTGAAAGTATTTTCTGCGAAATCAGCATTTTGGGTACGCTGGTGAAGTCGGCATTGGACCAGATATTGGTATGAACGCCAAGGAACAAGTTGCAATCAGACGTATTTAATTACCTTGTGCATTTTATTACGAAAACGGAGAGACGGCCACTAATACATGCACAATGTGATGCTTTCTTTCGACAACCGTTTGTCCGTCGTTTGATGCTTACTTACCTACCCCTTTTTTATTTTTTTATTTTTTTAAGGTCGCATCAACTTCTAGGTCATGAGCGACCACTATTGCGTGTAACGGTATGGTAACTATGCGAATGACGACATGATGATGATAGGGGGTGAAAGGACGAACACAATATAACCACGGTCGAGGCGGAACTCGAACCCGCGATCCTTCGGTCCGAGATCGCTACGGCACTACTGCCTTAGCGATCTCGGCCATCCGGACCGGCTTATCTACCGTTGAAAAGGAAAGAAAAATAAGTCGAAATCTGCCTTATAATGGAAGATGTCTCCCGCTGAGTTTTCCATTTCAGTAAACATAGCGCGAGGTACTTCAACTAGCGTCTTGTGCGTTAGCGCCAAGTACGTTTAAGTGCAAATTCGTCAATCTTATTTTGTAGGCGGAAAATCATAGTTAAAAAGTTCGACACGACCAATATCCAGCTTCAATTATGGTCATTAAAATGCTTTGATTATCTCTTTTAGTTGAGAGGTTGATACATCCACTTCACACCTTCGTATTTTGACACTGTTTAAACCATTTAGCAAAATGTTTGTTCGAAATATCACGTGTTATTGTAGCTATTTACTGCCGTATTTCGTAATGAGCAAAACGCATTTATCTGGGGACGGGACTGCGTATCTGCACATGCTTTCCAAAAGGATTTCTCGCGCGAGAAAATATAATAACATTTAATCGGATTTACGAAACTCTTAATAATATGAATTTAAATTTAAAATAACATTTTTAGGTTGCAGTAATTAAAATAAAGTGTTTGGATATTTTTTTAAAGCTGGAAATTGTAATGATTGTATCTATTAAAGGCAGGCGGAGTTCGCTTTACTCATCTGTGTAAGCAGAGGCTTACGTCTTTTGTCTTCCCCTTTTGTAGACAGGTCCAGTACTGGATTAACAAATAGGCAGTACTAGGCAATTGCTTAGGGCCGCCGATGAATTTGAACATCAAATAAAAAAACGTGTGAAATAATTAAACGAGTCAGACATGTAGTAATTTTCGAGACATTTTGAGCTCATATATGCGGCTATGAAATTCAATAACAGCATATAACGAAAGCAAAAAGTGAGTACATTTTAAATCGTAAAAACTATATTTTTTATTATTAAACACAAAGTCACTTGTTTTCTTTGCTTACTAGTTTTCCGGGAAATGTAATAAAATTATGTCTTTAAAAATTTAATTTGTAAATTCCAAATGGATATCTCCATAATGCAATATCGTGAGCGGTCCGGTCAATGCAGAAAGGAGGGGGCTCGCCTCGGGCCCCAATGAGAATTAATTCGCTACTAAGCAGGTCAGTGATCATAGGTGGTTTTTCCGCGAATAAAAGATTGCAATGCGTTCAGTAGAGATGAACAGTGAGAAACGAATGATTATCGATGCGAGACGTTGTGGTATGATAAGCCTAACGCCTCACTATCACACACAGTGAATACAACATTGATGTCAACGTTTTAAAGCATTGATTTTTTATAGAAAATCTATTTAAAATCAATTTGGACATCGATGTAATATTCGGATGTTGGGTTTTCTATTTTAATTAAAAAGTATAATGTACACAAAATCATTTAAATAATTTTTGACATATCATGAAATTAAAATGAAAACGGGTAAAACCAAAACGACGAAGTGTAAAATAAGTCGGTAGCTTTTTCGCCTTGAAATGCAGTGTATTATTTTTGTAAAAGTTAATCTGATTATCAGTTGTCAATTTTCTTATTATTATTTAAATATTAATTATAAAAAATATTAAAACTGTCATTGTCAGACGTGGGTAAGCGAGAATTTATTTTGTGAGAGAAGTTTATTTTATTCACAATTTACTTTGTTGGCCTATACTTTGTTAGTTTTACTGTCCCTCAGAAACCACTAATGTTAGATGTTACTTAACCGGTATTAGAAACATAAATATTTTAAAATCATCTTGGTTTTAGGGGACATATGAAAATCGATGGTTTAATTTTGAATATCGAGGTTTCGAAGCATCGATGTTCTAGACACAATGTCGCATCTCCATCATATCAGGAAATATCGGTGCGTCATTGATGCCTGATTACTAAAAACTTAATAGCAACAAAATAATGAGAAGTGCTAGTAGGTTAATCTCTAGTTGTTACACTCGAGTAAGGTGTATCTTACGATAGATGAAAGTTGTCTGACCATCGAATCCGGTTCAATTGTTTCTACGTTATGTACGAATATGTGTCCTTTCTTAAAACTATTTCAAATTAAAAAATGAAGTCTTTATTTAACAACACATGATGTTCGACCGATCCATAATCCGTTCATCAAGAAATTTGGATGAATACGGATGTTGGGCCTCGATCTTCTTGCATTCTGTTATTTGACCTCATTTGCAGTTATTACAATTACTCCCTAGAGTAGGTGCACAGTGGCGGCAAAATAAGCTGTAACGCAATAGTAAAAACAAACCGTTTTAACTGGTAATTAGGATTAATGGTAGCAATAAATGTCACTAAAGGTGGTGGTGTGCGTGTGTGAATGCGTGCTTATGTATCCCATGTGTGTGCCTGCGCGTGTGTATGTGGGCGGGGTGTGTGTGCGTTAGTGCAAGTAGTGTACGGAGCGTTTTCCTGGCGGAACGCCGTTGGTTTTACGAGGCGTGAATAGTGAGCTTTGTTCCGTAGATTGCTTATGCTCCCGACGCGAGCACGCGCCTCGCTGTGTGCTGCAAGTTTATTTGCATGTTTATCACGAGGGCGGCAAAGAACTGCGCGGTCATCCATGCGAATGGCAACATTATTTGTGTTGATATGCTTAAACGACCATTTCCAGAACGAATGAAAAGATGGAGAAAACGTTTCAGTTAAATACATCCATATGTCGCTGCCCCTGCGCCAGTTGTGAGTTATTCTGCAGTTTAGTAAATTTAAATAAGTTTAAATAAATGATTAGTTTTTCATAGAAGCACAACTGTATAAAACAGAAAATCATCTTTGGTGAGAGGAAATAATTCCATGTTCAAACGTATTGAAAGAGTGTTAACAGGAATTTTAAGATTACGACTGTCTGCAATTGACGTGGAGTCATATACAAGTAATGAACGTAATGGAATTTACGACAAAGTGAATTTTACTTAAAACTACTAAATGCAAAAGGTATGAAGTACACTTTTTCTTCAATTCTTGTGAATATTCGTTCGTTAATGTCGTTTTAAAATAGTTTAAAGTTGATAAGACGTTTAAACTTCTTCCCTAATTTTTTTTCTTGCGATGTGTTTGACCACCTATCGTAGAAGCCTTGCACGTCTTTATCGGATAATAATGAAATAACCAGTAATGTCTTCATAAAATTATGGGTGGCATTTCTCGGTCATTCATCTGTTAACCACTCGGTAATAACATCCCTCAGTTGCATGGGATTCGAGCCTACAATCCAAGCGCACTGTCGGCATATCGCGGCTGACTAGGCATACCGGACTACAGAATTTCAATTATCGCCCATTTTATTACAATAATTCGCAATTTTTGCAGATTATATTGAGATTTTATTGCAGTTTCAATGCCTCCTGAAATGCCATAGTGATTATAAACTAAAAATAGCCACGTCTTTGATTTAAAGCTAGTACGAGCACGGCGATTAACATGGCGGGACTGAACGAAACCCGTTCCAGAAACACGCTTGGCCCAGAGCGCGTGAACGTGAACGCGTGCAGTTCGTTGCTGTCTGGAGTAAACGTCCTCAACCTTTCTTCGCGAGAGCAAGCGCTCGCCAACTCGGCCAAAGGCGAATAACCTTCCATGAAAAAGAGGCAACGTTCTTCGTGGACTCTCTAGCACGGACGGCAGCCGAGATCTATACTTCCATTTAAACGTAGTTCTGCTTCAAGGTCACGACTTGAACAGAAAGGAACTGACAGGCAATCGGGATCTTTACGGCTTAAATTTCTGGTATTGGAAGTATTTTTGGTATTTGGTATCGTTTGGATGACGACGACGACGACGACGACGACGACGACGACGACGACGACGACGACGACGACGACGACGACGACGACGATGACGACGACGACGACGACGACGACGACAACCACCACTCCTTCCAGCTCGTGACCTTGCAGTGACACTATGTTTAAATCAAAAAATGGTCTGCGCAACAAAGTGCAGCGGATACCGCTCGCTTTTGAAGGTCACAGAAATCGTTCTCGGCGAACGCGAAATTTATTCTTGTTAATGTGTTGGTACAATAATCCTGTTACACGGAGCCCAACGAAAAACATCGGAGCACGCTGTACGTTGCTATTTTTTTGGGGAGGGGTGTGACAGGTTTTGTTGTGTTTGGTTTCAACGTAAAATGTTTCCTTTTTTCTAAAAGGCAGGCGTTTAGTACTGGAATGTTTTATGTAGGTGAATTAATTATGAAAGCGGCACCCGGGTGCACAGTGCTTTATCTGAATTTTATGTTCGCCTTGCAGTTGCTCAAATTTTGTTGTTTCTTTAATTTCCGTGACAATTATGGGAAACTTGTAACCAAGAACAATGTCAAATATATGTCGTTGGAGATATCACGAATGGAACAAACACAGACTAAATATATAACAACTATAACAAAAATGTTCAAACAATTTTCTAATGTGCCGTGTCTTGGAAAGACTTATCATGATATGCAAATTAATTGCCGTGTTTGTCATTATGAACCGATTGACTCAAGTATGATGGAGACTGTAGATTTTTAAATAAAAATGTCCATCATAACCTAGAAAAGTGGTTTCTGGCCAGCGTAATTAATTTCTTCGAACATAGGCCAAAGATGTACAATTTTTCTTCTAAAAAATACTTTTTCTTTGAGAATATCTTGTGTATTTATTAAATAAACGATAATGTCTTCGGCATTACGCTCCCCTAACGCCAAAAAAAAACATTACGGGAGGAGTTAACATTTGCAAACTCTCTCTTTGCATTGTATTTCGATTTTTTTTTCCACAGAAGTGCCTACACAGTAGAGAGCGACTGCCCGTGCACAAGAAGCATTTACACCACCACCGCAAGCTTGTTTGTCAAACGGATGATTCCGAAGCAAACACATTTGCACACGCGGAAAGCAACAGACATCTCCACCACAAGCGACTGCATGGAGGCCGCATGATCGTACGAGCATACTGTCACATATCCGCGTATTAGGATCGCAGCGCCAATAGTGTTTACATAACATTCGGCCGATCAGCGCTACACACGTGTGTTGACTTAAGTTGAACAAACATACCTGTTTCTGCCCCTCTGCACGTGTGTGGGTCGAAACACAACCTTCAGAAGGACAACTCTGATACACAGATATAGTACATTTAACTGACGTGTTTAAATACTGTTAGTGATATCTGCGAAGAGTTGCACGCTAGTTATAAGTCCACCACTAAACTATCACAACCGAAACCGCCGGTACACCGTGAATAGGGAGTTTGTGCCACCTCAAACGTTAAAGCACTAACGATCATCTGCTCACGCGCAGTTCAAGTTTCGCACCATTTTAGTGCATGTGCGCATGCGCAAAAGATCTATATTATTTGACGCTAAGGCTGGCACAAACTCCCTATCGACTATGCGCAGCCATGTTGAATGTTTCTTCGACTGAAATAGGCATCGACCTTTGTAAATCCAGAACTAATGCTGCCCAATAGGAGTGAAGTCAATTTCGACCGTTTTTCTCGCGCCTTATTTAAAACAATATAATTTAAGAGGATATTTATTCTATCTTATTCTTAAATGGGTTTTAACCCTTACAAGTGAAAATTTATTGTTGTATTTGAATTGAATATTTATTTCTAACTTGTTTTTAAGAATTTGTATTGTTTTCAGATACCAATCTTGTTGAAAAGAATTTTTTTGATTCACTTCAAAATTGTTAGCATTACATTTTCTTAAATTGCCATTCGTCTCAAGGTGAACGTGATCTAAAAATTTCAGTATGTTTGTAAAACTACATCACCCACTGTACTCTCTTGTAAGCATATTATTTCCCCACATTTGATACATAAAAATCAAGTATTTTGCGATTCGTCAAGAATTGCTTACAAGTCAATGATAAATAATAAACACCAAAAGACATAGAATTTAGCTATTTTAGTTTCTTAAAAAACGTATAGGAATACCTCTTTGGAAATCAAAATTATGGATCCATACTCATTTAATGAGCATGGACAACACAAACATTGTAGTAAAAAGCCCACTCGAAAACGTATTTCAAAAAGAAATACATATTTCCAGATTTTTCCGTTATTTTTACTGAGATTGAAATACGTCATCATTAGTGGCTTGTGGCAGCGAAGATGATGTCAAACAAAATCACAAAATGGTTTTCCAAAAACTACCACGCATACTACTCAAGAACTACCAATAAAATGCTCGTGTATAATATTACAATAAATTAAAGTTTTTGAAAAGAAGTCTTCATTAATAATGCAACAACGTAGTACAGAATATAAGGATTTTTAATATTACAGCTTTTTTTCATAGTACGATTAATATAAAAAATTGATATTTCAACACACGAATAGGAAATATTTGATTTCGCGGGACCTCTTTCTTAAAGCCTTGCTGTCTCATTACGTTATCTGTTCCATAAGCAGTTCTGAGTATGAGAATTCAGTCGATACGCGCAGTTTGATATTAAGAGGAAAAACACAATCAAATATTTGCATTTCGCAGTCCAAATCCAAAATGTTTCATTATTTTTGGAATTTTTGCGAGTTGCTTTATAACTAACGAAAGAATAGACACTGCATAAAATTGCATAATTTTATTTAAATTTATTGGAAATTAGTGAATATAGATTTTACACGTGAGGAAGTTAAATGCATGCTATTAGTTAGAACCCCCAAAGCTGGAATAGTTTCATTTCATGTAATACAGATTAAAGCTAAAAATACAATAAGTGGCCAAAATACCGTGTTTTGGAAAATATTTCTGATTCTGGGCAAAATTACACAGGCATACACACACACGCACAATCACACACACTCAATACACACACACACACACACACACACACACACACACAGACGCGCTGAATCCGAGGCTGAAGCCAGAATAGCGCAAACTCCCTCCAGTTTTTTCTAAATCGCGAAAAAAAACCCTGAAATTGTTGTAAATTTTACGTTATTTTTTCTTTTTTCTTTCTTTCGAAAAAATGGAGGGTGGTGACGTAATTCTAGATTCAGATGCTCAGAAGTACCGGGCGAACTCTCCCACTGAAGAAGACCCGGGAGCCGAGCGCTCGCATTATTAGTTTAGCCGCACCACGGCCCTCTGCAAACAGCGCGGATCGAATTCCGCCGGCTTTGTTTAGCGCGAGCTCCTTTGAATGCCGGCGCCCATATTCGCCGGCTATATCTAACGAAGTCCGCTCGAACGCGGATTCCCGTTTGATTTTGACGCCCACCGGCGCTCTTGTCGCGTCCGCCGCCCCCCACTGCGCAGCCCTGACGCGCCAGGTGGCGCAGGTCACTCGCCCTCGACGCCACAACACAGTGGGCCGCACACATCAAGTGGACGGACATTCCGGCCTTTGCCAGTCATTGCTTTGACGCCTTCTTTTTCGTTTCTCAGCAAACTGCAACGTTTTGCTTTACTCAAAAATATTAAATTTGGATTATTACAACTCTCAACAGACGTGGACTTCCTAAAAGGAACTGGCTTCGGTGGCTCAGGGCGTGAACTGATTATACTGTAGTGCCTCTGACCGGGAGGTCCCAGACTCCTGATGGTGGCAAGATTTTCTACCCTAACTAGATAGCTAGGTGCCATTCAGCCGCTCTCTGGAAGAGAATTCTAGCAGCCGGCTGCTCTGATCGGTGGTTTTCCGTGGTTTCTCCGATCAACCCCTGACGAATGCCCGAGCAGTATCCTAACAAACGGGACACGAACCACGAACCATCTTCCCTTCCCCTTCCTTGTCCTGTCCGTGCATTACACTACGACACATGCCTGCCGACGAGTCACATGCCTGACATCCGTCCGACACATGCCTGCATGCCTGCCGACGGGGGCTTCAAGCTTGTCCCGGACGGGCCGGTGCTCCACTGGTGGGAGATACCTTGTTGGGGAAAACTCCACAAGGCTAATCTCGTCATCCGGCGGAGACAGATCACCGCCACCTCGCGCGACAAACATGCACTACACTTGCGAGAGTAAAGACCTTAGCAGTTGATGCGCCCGGTATCACTAATCGATATATCAATCGTAAATGAACTGTATAAGAAAGTTCTGCATTTTCTGAATGATAGATGTTGATTTAGCGGAGATCGCTAAATAATTGCTTGCTCCTGGCCAGGGTGTATTAATGTCTTCGGACGGTTCGAATATCCTTCTATAACCTTGCATCGCAATGGAAGGTTAATTCCAAGGAGAGGCGCCCAATTTTTTGCGCGACCTGCAGCACAATTCATTTGGTCAACATAAGTCAAATAATTAATTTGAAAATAGACTCATACAGGATCCCAATATCAAATTGCCAGTTTCTGAGCTGAGCATTACATCATAAAGGCTACGAACTATTGATAGCCAAGTATTCTAATATTAGTTGTTTTTTTTATATTAAACGTTTATTTAAATTCTGTTCAGACACGAGAACAATAAGTAAATTTGTTGACTAGATAATATTAGTGAACGTGTGTAAACAATGACTTGAATCCGTGGGATTAAAAGGAATATAATATCAAATAACCATTTTAATTTTAAATTGTCAGAATGAAAATAACTGTCTGGAAATTATTTCGTAAAAATTTATTTACATCCTTTTTATTAAGAATTAAAGTTAATTAAAATAAACTTTTCTTCATCTCATATTCATTGTATTTATAGGAACTTCACTGTATCTAGCAAGTTCTTTGAGAATAAAGATGTCTGGTTGGCAGTATTCTTACAATTTTCATAATACTTTATTTCTTATTTTTAGTTAACTAGATTATAATTTATCACTATAATAATGTCATTAATAAATTTTATTCCCACAATACCTATGGAATGTGGTCGTTAAATAAAGTTTATCCATCACGGCATGTATGCTCCGGAGTAACCGACGGTTAAGCTCAAAATTTCACTGGATGAGGTGATTAATGCAATCAACTTAATGTAATCAAAAATACACTTCCGGCACGTACTAGCGAAGCAACAATAATTGGCCGATCGATCATATGTAGAAGCTTGTCAGTAATGGAATTTAAACATTGAAGGCTAATGACATCAACAGAAACAAAATGTTAAATATCAAATTAAACAACCTATAGCCATTTTATCAGAAGTATTATCATGAGTAAAATGTGTTATGGCTATGTCATGATTAAATGTCTTAATAAACTCAAATAAATCTATTAAATAAACAAAAGGGCGAAAAAGAATTTAAAAACACCACTTCATTATGAAACATATTAATATCAAGCAGCAGCCTGAAGTGATTTTATGAAAGACACGACACACACACAGTTACAGTACGAAAATGAATTCACTGCTAGCTCGAGAGTCATGGCGTGGCTCAGTCTTGGTTTTCGCTATGTGTACAGAAATTAACCGTATTGGTTAATTTAGTATTAAGCGTGAAGATAGGAGAAAAAATGACTCCGGAAATATTGCTTACTCAGTAAATAAAGAATTAATTATTTGGATTTCTGCCTAATTTGCTGCGATTAAGCCGACTTGGACAACGCGTGCATGCACCCTGCATTTACCTGGGCTAAATACAATTATCTCGGTGGCAAGTACATGTAACGTTATTAGGGGATTGGCATTTAGCTGGATCTAATTTTTGGTCCTGAGGGTTGTTAGCCCTGGACTTATGGAAGATGAAATGATGATGATCGTGAGGGGTGAAAGGACGGCACACACATACAGACGTACACAAATATACCCATTACCCGAGGCGGGACACGAACCCGCGATCTTCTGGTCCGAGACCGCTACGGCACTAGTGCCTTAGCGATCTCGGCCATTTAATCGGCAATATTTAAAATTATTAATAGAAGTAAATAACATTTTTAATTAATAAAATTAAGTATTTATAAAAATATAAAAGTAACAAAACATATCAAGTCACTAAAACCCTTCTGGTAGTGTACACAGCAAAATTGTGAAACAGAAACGTAGACATATTCCCGGTAAATCACGACATTCAAGTACTGATTTCCAAGCAGGTCATTGAATATTTTCAATGTTCCAATGAATACAGGATCACAAGACACTGAATATAGTAAGGAAAATTTGGTAAACAGCAAAATCGTGGAATTAATTACAGTAGCTGCTGAATAAGTATCTTCAGCTGTCTAATGGAACTAGACGAATGTAATCGGGGTTTCTTGAAAGGGGAACTGGTCGGTTCTAATCGGAACTTTATGACTAGAGATCGTGATCGCTTAAAGCAAATTGATGGTCACATTCCTGTTAGAGCCTTGACGGCCGAATGCCCAGGGCTCCCTGGTAACAGGGTTTCCTGACCAGAAAACTAAGATTGTCCAGTAGGAAAGAAACTCTCTTATTTTACCTCTTGTTCTACAGTATGATTCAAATTGCATTCGGATACTCGAGACGAGGCGTATTATGCATCATGATGCTACTTTTGCGAAAAGACATTTGGAAATCTCTATCGAAAGTCCGGAGAGCGAATGTTCAGCATGTTAAAGGGAACTATGAATTTGGAAATAAATCATATACCATTTTCTTAATATCGAAGATATTATACTGATAATACAAAAAATAAGACACCTGTTAAACATTGTAATATACGCCTTATTATAGAACGCATCGTTCACTTTAACACGCTAAACTTCTGTTTCGTGATAATATACTATGCTTAAGGTGAAACGTGTGACACACACGAAGAGGTCGATAGTGCCGAAGAAATTATAAAAAAGGTCCGCAGAAAACGCTACATTCGCAGAGTCCCCACAGTCATCGCTTTCATACTTCTGCTGCTTTCGTACGGGATGTTTTCCCTTTTTTAGAGCCAATCCGGTGGTTCGTGGTCGTGTGTGTTGAATATTTTGTCTTGCAATTTTACTTCTCTGGCTCACTTATTTTAGCACGACCAGGATATCATACACATGACTCATATGACGCAGCTGACATTCAAAGGTCCGAAGGCAATTTTTACTCACTCTGTACTATCCATTCATTTTTTCTTTCTTTCTCTATCATCTCCGGCCCTCATCCTGTCTAAATGTTTGGTTGAATTGGGTCCTTTCAAAAATGATTGTAGAGCAGTCTCTCTGTGCATCTCACCATTACGATGAATAAATTAAACCAGAATGTGATTGCCGTTCGATTACTGCTTTTTAGGGCCGGAAGCATTTCCATAAGAATTACCAATCATTATGGCCAAACACCCGTGAGATAGATTTCGTACAATTAGAGACCAGGGCTATTGACTGCGCTAATGGATTCACATCTGGCTTTGCTTAAATCTCAATTCCATTCATGTGTTATACGGTGTTTCAAACATATTTCCAGTATCTAGTGAAGGTCTTCTTCCCACCTATTTAGCCCGTCTTGTTTATCAATTGTCCAGTATGAAGGAATTACGGTTCGTAGATTTATATTTATAGAGAAACAAATCTTGGAATAATAATTTACATTCGGCAAGGTATGTGTATGTGTAGCTGGGGAGTGCGCGAGTTTTCATTTAAGCCTTGGTGAGTGGAGTCGGAATTTTATTTTCAGTTAAATAAAAGGAGTACATTATATCGGATAATCTTTTACTTTTCATTAACCGTCAATTGGATGAAAAACCTCTCAATTAATTTCTGTTACTCTTGCAAACGAGCCACGATTTTGTATGGAATTAAAATCGCATCTTAGCAATGAATCGATTAATCGGTTATGTTGAAAAGGAATCAAATTTCATCTTAACGAGAGCAACTGTTTATCACATCAATTCAAAGAAGAGACTAAGTTACATTTTATTTTCGTTTAAGGATGGAGAATCACTACTCCAAGCATTTTTTTTTTCATTTCGCAGCTGTCACAAGATACTTACGGCACGCTGTTCAAGAAAACGTTCTACGCAATAACATTAACGATTGTTTGTCTGACTGAATGAACGTTTCAACGAGTAAATTCAGAAAACTTATTTTATTGAAGAAGACGTCCTGAAAGACAATACGTGTTTTTTCAGTCATATGTGGTAAAATAATCCGCGTGTGACTGACGCAACATTGCAGATGTCTCCACATTTTTAAATTATTTCAAAAAAAAACAACAACATTAACGTTAAGGATAGCTTTTTTATTTGACACGCGTTTGCCTTTTTCGTGAGGTGAGCGTTGGTTGTCCTGGCCGGGCACACTGCGCGCCCCCGCGTTGAAAGCGCGATGTGTCGCCGGGTGTGGTCGAGTCCCATTCACTGAGCGAGATCAAAGGATCGAACCTCGCCCCCCGCTCCGCTTTCAATCGAGAGCCCGCGTGTTTGCGCTCTGCTTAACCCGCGGTGTTAATTAGTTTCGTGTTCAGCGTTCGCAGCGCGCCACCTGCGCGGATTAGAGTAAGAATCCCGTAAATGCAGGACGCGAGGCAAGTAGTCCCCTGGAGGTTAAATCTCCCGTGGATGCCACCACCCCTCATATTTGAAAGGTATACACACAGTGTGCATCGAAACTCAACTGCATAACTTTGAAAATTGACTCTTAGTACCGAGAGAAAAAGGAAAGATTGTAACAGTATTGTTACAGAAATACCTAGGAACCTTGCTTCTGAAGCTGCTCAGGAGTCACCCTGTCTTAGTTTTGTTAACGTTTCGGTTAAATTATTTTCGGACGAAATTTGGGCAACACTGCATAGAACGTGGCGCCTGCACATCGCCCAACACTTTACTGACGTAGTGTGCGGAAGCCCTCCTGTACAGGCGTGTCTAGAAGCGGAGTTGTCCAAACGTTTGTGTGTTTGGTGCATGCCGGCAGGTGGCGTGATACAGTGCAAAACTTAAACTTATCTGACCTTTCACGGAAGGTTAACGCAATCCTACACTATCAAAATTATTTCATTGTGACATTGTATTCGTCAGTACATTGCTGGAACACATTGTTCATGTATCTGGCGAAATGGTCTAAGTTATCTCCATCTGCCCTCTCCTCTCGTCATTTGCCTCGTTGTTTGTTAATGAGCAATCATAATGGAGAAATTATGTATACAAGTTTGTTTCCTATTTTATTTCACGAAGCAACGTCTAGCCGGAGAGATAGTGCTGCACATGGGGTCGCTCACGTGCCGAGGTGCTAACGTGGTCTTGTGTTCCGCTCGGAAAACGTTTCGGAGGAACTCACTCATCGCAGGTTGAGAATCCTGCACATTCCTGGCCACGTTTCGCATGGGAACAGGTTTCGAGTAATCAAACTTACTGGTCCTAACAGATCTGCCCGCTTATGTACACTGGAACCTCGTGGTTCACTCGTGAAATGTCGGTCCAGCTGAGTTTTGGCCATCATGTTGCGGCCTTCTTCAGAGCTATACTGCCTTTATGGACGTGGCTCATCCCGGACAGCCAAGTATCAAATGACTTGCCTCGGAAGCCTACGAATCCACCACTGTTTAGGGAGTTTTATCGAAACCACTAACAATGTAACCTCTGTGCCTCCAGAAGGGGAATTGTCGCTAACCGTCTTGCCAGACGCGCGGGGCCCCTCCTACACGAGGGATACCACGTCACTCTTCTCAAAGTTACGAAGAGTGCGTTTACATTAAAAAAAAGTTTGTTGTGGCATTAAAAAAAAGGTTGTTTGAGACGTGGCCAAGAACGTGTAAAGAGAGAGAACAGTGTGACAAATGAACAGCAGTCAAGAGCACGTCTTCACGGGTCGTAAATGTAAAAGACGAAACCCCTGTTGTACTAGCATTTTCCTCTTCTTTCCGCAGAGAAATCTATTACTTTTCCCCCAGAATTTCAGAATTCCACCTCAGGACGTTTGCCGTTGAGATTTAATGTAGCCTGTGGTTACGGGCGAACATCGCGACGGTTTGACATTCAATGGCTGAACAGCAGAGTAATAAGCTTTCTGTTATATTTCTTCCTCCTCTCTCCCGGAGGGTGTAAAATCAAAAGGCTACTTTTTCTAGTTGTGTTTGTTTGCGTTTGCAACATAGCTTTTCAAACAGACAAATTAATTACCCTCTTTTGTGCACGTTTAGAACAAACCGACAGGGTCATTATGAAACATAACCTTAGTGAAAAAAGCTTCTTTCAAAACAGAGATTGCCCAGTCAGTGATGAAATGGTAAAAGCAATACACAGTGTACAGTCTACTTTTAAACTGTCAGAAACGTTACGTGAATGAACTCATTTAGTCGATACGAAAGTTAGAAATATGGTTAATTCTTTACAGTAAAGTTTTCAAAATTTTATGAGCCTTGACTGAAGAGGAGAAATAATATTGGTTTGGCGTTTCCACCATGAGTAGCTTATTTTAATTTCGACATAGACACTGAAAATGAATTGTCTACAAAACTAAACTTAAAATGAAACGTAGTTATATATATATATATATATATATATATATATATATATATATATAACAAATGGTTGTTTAAGAATATATTTATTCACGAGAGAAAATGATTAATTATATGCTCTTACTTTTAGAAAAACTTGTCAAAATGATGAAAAGCGAATCGGATAAGATAAAACGATATATATTATACACTTGCTAAAAGACAATAAATTATATACTCGTTCGTAATTATACACTCGCGCTGGCGAGCTCGTGACTAATCAGCTAACTTGCACTTAATGGCCTCTTTTAGCCATTAAAAGATAAACGACCATTATTGAATTTTGTTATATATTTCATTACTTTATTTCAATGAATCATTAAGATCGAAAAATGCGTTGAAAGAATGAACCCAAACATTTTATATCCTTAAAAGAATGAAAAGAACAAAATAATATTCTGACCCTCATATTCCTATACCTTCAAACGATATTCGCATAAAAATGTTGATTTTGTAGTAGAATGAAATTTCTTAACCACATCAGCTTGTCAGCGAGAGATTCATTCACACATTGATCGCGAAGGAGGTTTCAGGTAACTACTATTTTTTTACAGGTTGTTAAACAATAGAGAATTATCGCCCGTAAAATATAGCTTAATCATGAAATAACCCTCGGATTGCAAGTCGCTTCAACGTACCCAATGGGTGATGAATGGGCGATATTTTTTTAGAAAAAAAAAACACGTTTAATTTTCAGTAAAAGCATTTTGAGAATAAATCATAGAAAATGTGAATTGACGACATTTTTATGAATTTCTGTTGCATTAGCCAATTATATTTTATCGATCCTATCACAGAAACGGGAACATCGAAACATTGAGTGTTTTTGTTCAAGTACCTTATGCACTATTCCACGTCAACCACGACTTCTTCTTACTCCCGTTCCATCAGAATTAAAATTACATTTTCTCAATATGAAAGCAGCGCGGAAACGAATTCTACCGTAGTTAAATATCTGAAAATAATTGCACAGGCAACAGAAAGCTACGTTTCCTCTTCTTCTTCTTCTTCTTCTTCTTCTTCTTCTTCTTCTTCTTCTTCTTCTTCTTCTTCTTCTTTTTTTGTTTTTTTGTTTTTTTTTTTGTTTTTTGTTTTTTGTAATAGCATTTTACTGTTGTGGTAAGATCCACCGGGGAAAGGGAAAGTTCCTAGGGGAAAGTGAAAAATCTTAGGTCCTTCCGGTCAGAGCTACTATGGTGACATCATTGGATGCGCCAAGCCATCCAATCGTTCAAATCGCCAGTAAGCCAGTATTTGAAGGCGGAGCTTCGCACGTTTGCTGGATACAAGCAGTTAGTGAAATACTGCTCAAACATGTGTTCAGTTTGCTGTAGCGACGTCAACGATTATAGCCTACCTGCATACACAATTCACTTAATCAGCTAACATTTCAATCTAATATTCCCCTTTTCATTCAAGCAAGTTCATTCCAACTTTGCTGTGACGTTCTTGTGAATTACACACACTGTTTTTCTCCGGGTTCTGTCTCTCATTGAACGCATAGCGAAATCACTCTGAACGACTGAGGTTAGATTAGGGCTGGCTGCGCGCCGGCATCCAGTGGTTAACGCACCGCCAGACGCAAGTCATTAGGCGAATACCGGACGACGGTTCGCCGAATGCCGGTTAACCGTGGTACTCGGTGAATATTTGCTTCCTTTGATGTGCCACAAAACGCTTCCTAGCTGATTGGCGCTCGGCACACAGCAAGCAACTCTCGCCAATTATTACTCGGAATTCGGGGGAAATTCGCCTTTATGCAGTAGTTGTCAATAAAGTTTCACTCACGCGCATTTGAAGGTGTTTTTCTACGCGGTGATGCGCTAATTCATGGAATCCTATTTCCCAAATGTACGACCCTGACATCGCTCGTTTTCCCTGATTTATTGATTGATGTCTCCGGGCGTGGCACCTACTACAGTTGTTAGTCCCGTTAGTGTAGCCAATGTGGCAGTTTTCGTGCCCAGTTAGATGGTGAGATCCACCAACGACCTACAGGTTGCCTTGTAGGGGATTTCCCCTCCCAGTAGCTTCTCCTAGCGCTGGCAGGTCGATTAGTGATTCCGGGCCCGTCAGCTACTACAGTCATTAGTCTCTTCATTGTAGTGTATGTTTTTTATCACAGGACGTGGTAATGATCATCCCGTTGGATAGAGGGACTCACCTGCGACCTACATATCGACTTGTGGAGTTTTCCCCAACCAGATATCTCTCACCAATGAGCACCACTCCAGCCCAGACCAGCTCTAAGCTCCCAACTGGGCTTCCGACTTTGTTAGTCTTAGACCTATTATTGTACGTGGCAAGACGTATGCCGTCAGACCCGCTGTTCTGTCTGGCCGCAAATTTCACTACGCATCTATGGTCATCTAGCGGAGAAAGAAGGTATCATCGCGGGCGACAAAACAGGCCAAATTGAATTAGCTCTTTCAGGCTTTAGGATCTTTTACATGCAGTAAATCTACTACTTGGGGCATCTGGCTTTACTTCCCTCCGAAGAAAGACGTACGCAGGATTTTTTTATCCTTAAGCCCTTAAAAGTCCTTAAAAGCCCTTAAAAGTCCCCTAAACGGCTTTGGATCGGGTTCGCACCCGTACACTTAGGTACAACAGCCCGATACGCTAACATTCGTACCTCCGAACCCGACCACGTATCATCCAGCTTGACCAGAGTGTAGTAGTATGGTGCATAAAAGTGTAAGTAAGGGGTGAGGATAGGACAAGGAAGAGGAATAAAAGATCGTGCGCGGTCCGTGGCCCGTTTGTGAGAGAACTGCTCCGAAATTTACCTGGTGGTGGTCGGAGAAACCACAGAAAACTAACGAACAGAGCCCGCTAGAATTCTCCAAACACGACCTAGACTGAACGCAACTGGACACGACGTGACTAAACACAACCTAGATATAGAGCCAGTGTCGAAAATTCTGCCACCTCCCGGTCAGAGGCACTGAAGTGACATTAGTTGATTCCCTACTTGGATCCTGCCCGAGTATAGAACGATTTTCTTAAGAATGGGATAAAGTGACAGTTCGCGAAACAAGTGAACATCACGTGTACTTCAGAGAAGTAAACATGTGCACCGTCACGAGTACGCATCTCACATTCAGGACTCGATTTTAAAACACACATAATACTTATCACATAAAAACTAAATTCAATGTAATTTTTATAAAAAGCAAGAATTTTTACAGAAGAGCACAAAGCTCTGCACTTCCTAATTTCAATTATTTCTCGTGACGCACTATATTTTCGTCGGACGAGGCCATCACAGCCAGGGAGCGTCGTAACTATTTACAAGTTAGCCAACTGCAAACGAACGAATGGAGAAAGGAGAGTCTAATAAGTTGAAGGACACAACGACCACAGAATCGTCAGTTGTGTTGCCAACACTAGCTGTCAAATCATTCCATTCTAAAGAAAATCGGACAATATCCGCCTGGTGTGCTTGCTTGCGCCCTCGGTGCCTTGCTTCTGCCGGTGTGGCTGGGCGCGGTCGCGAGCGGCGCGGCGCGGCGCGGCGCGCGTGGCGTGAGCGCCTGGCGTGAGCGCGTGGGCGCGGGCAGGTGGCGGCGGCGGCGCGTGCACGGCCCGGCGCGTGTTGGTAAACACGCTGCGGCGGCCGCGGCCTCCAGGGCGATGCAGAAGCACACACGGGACGTGCGCCGTGCGGCCATGTGCGAACGGAGGGGGACTGCGAACGGAGGGGCCGGGGCGAACTGACAAAGGGATGCTGATGCCCCCCCCCCGCCCCCCAGATAGTTTGAAGTTCCCTGGTGGAAAAGTCTTATGGCATTCCTGCAAAGGGCATAATTGATGTACCGGTACCTCTTTTAGGATTGCCGTTCTTCGAAATGTTCAAATAGAGGAAATTGGAAATTTCCCAGGACCAGGTGCTCTCTTGGGACTTACTCACACTTTGCGAGGATCACCTTCATTTCACTGGTCAGTTCGTTAATTCGTTCCCTTCTCTCTGGACTTTCCAACGTCCCTCCCTCTTCTAGGGAAAATATCCAATTCGTACTCTGTCTGTGAAGGGATGGTGTTTAGGATACCTGCTGGGACGACTCCTGATCTTGTTCCCAGTCTTTACACATTTCAGAGTATTGATTAAAATTTACATGGATTTTAACGTATCACCATTCTCAAATATTAGAAACTCAGGCAATTTCTTATTAAATAAAATTCACCAATGTGGAGTTCTGGTCTGTAAACTCAAACGGGCCAATCTTGGGTTAAAAGTACGTTTTGTTGGTGAAACCGCATTGTTGAACTTCTAACTAGTATTATCAGCACAGCTGAAATCAGTGAAATTTCTTTAATAAGTTCATGTGACTGTGTTCCACGTTCAAACCTCTACAATATCACAGTCAGTTGCATTTGTTTTAATATCACTGGTTTTCAATATGCATTTTGACTAAAAGTGATCTGTGTTTCTTCAAATATTTTGTGGGAAATATGTTGCAATAGGTCACGTGGAACCTCAGTTGTGCCATTAGTATCACTAACGGGAATTCCTGGTCTAAACATTGGTCCAACTCAGGTTGATTCCAGTATGCTGAGTTTCTTGTCGATACGAGTACCCATGTCATTAGTGCCGAGGAGGGCAAGGACCCCAGGCTCCCTGGATTATTCCACGAGGTCCACAGTTGGGTTCTGGTGTCAGTGACCGTGACTCAGATGGAAGCCTCTGGCGCACTACTCATGCTTCAAGTGATCCTCCAAGGCGGAGGAGTAAAAGCGTCCAAGAGCGTCAATGAACAAGAACAGTAAGGAAAAAATAGCTATTAGAAGGATGCAGACTACTAACACGTATAGCCCTCCGACAGTACTGTTTATTTCCAGAAAAACATTGCAGATGATAAATATGTTGATGTAATACATACGTAGTCGGTTTGAAAGAAAAATGACAATTAAAATATAGCTGTGTTGCAGGAAAATGCTTTTATTCCGAGGGGTGTTATTTATTTCTGGGCCAAAGACAGTGTTTTCCTCTTAACATACAGTCTGGCCAACTGGTTAACTGTCTGAATGAAATATTTACTACTAATAAATATATTATTTTATAAGCATGTTTCTTCAGTTAACCAAAAAGAGATATTTCAGATATGTCACTTTTCTTGTGCACCGTCATGTAAACAATGCTTGGTATACTATTAAAGTGAGAAATAAAAGTTAACACAAAAGTCCACAACTTATAAAAATCCAATTAGTCATAAAAATATTATGCAACGGATAAACATTGTATAGAAGTGAAAAAGTCTTACGATTAAGTACGAAACAATTGTAGGAAGATTTGTACATAACGTATGTGTAAATATTCAACTTATATTAATAATGTTTCATTCAATATTCATCTTCACAAAATAATATCAAAGTAATAATACAAAACCAGGAGCTGCAGCCGTGCGCGCGATAAGCTCTTGTCCTCCCTCGGCTCCGCTCCACAGTTCGTGCGTTCACCGCGCGCAGCGCTGCGTGTGGGCGGCGGACACAATTGCCATGTCGAGGACGTCCGCGGCAGTTCGGCGAGTGGAGAGGGGGCGGGGCGGGGAGGAGAGGGGAGGGGCGCGGCGGGGCGGGGCGGGACACGACACACAGGGTTGCGGTGGCGCCTCGCCTCCCCCCACCCCCACCCCCACCCCGGCCCCGCCACGCCGCTGATCTCTCTGTTTGCTCTAGTCCATGCGCCGCTCCCTATTGACGCAGCATCCCTCCTAATCTGCTAATTCCAGCTGGCTTCCCGCCGACGCCGCTTCGCGCGGTTCCCTTGATGTTGCGCGCCGCCTCTCGGAACAACTGCGCCTCGCGATCTAATCTTGTTTCATCTCCTGCGCGCGAGGTTCGTGTTTGTAGCACACCCTGTTGGATATACTTTCAAAAGGCATGTCCGTTTAAACGGTTGCTCGCGCGAATAATAAGATATTAAGTGCGTTAAAGCGATGTAAATCATCCTTTTTCACATGTACATGAACTTGTCATTCCACCTTAACTAACATGTACCATGTAAATTGTAAGGCACAAATGAGTTTCCCTCTCTGGGTCTGAGAGAGTAAACCATTAAACATGTACATATTAGTGAAACGCGCAAGATTGTATTTGAAATAATTATTGAGATTTGAAAATAATGTTTCTGCAAATAATACATTTACATTGACTATTCCACTCGTGAAATTGAAACCAATAGTGTTTAACTTTACATACAAAATTACCCAATTAGGACGGTCTATCTCAAAATGTTTATCGCTTTTTCTATCCGATTTTTCTGACCGCTTCTAACTACTGGCCAATCATAAACTATGACTTATCTATCTTAGGAGGCGGTACAAATCGATCGCTATGTCGATGTCCAATATACAGCGAATGTACTATAACGTAACCTCTGATTTTAACATATGCTTTCAGTTATTTTCAAATTGGCGCATTTTCGAACTCTGTTGGACATAATTTCACTCGTGGTATAATCCTATTAAATATCACTCGTGCTTTGGAAATTTTCAGATAAATCCCCTCCTCACTTCGCGAGTCGACAATTTAGCAACAATTACCAAAGCACTCGTGGTATTACTTATGATAATTTTTCATCGAATATCAATCCTCAAATAATAATATTTATAATATATTTCTTGCAAAGCTATCTAATCATTTTGCAGCGTCGGTAATAGTACTGTCTTTGGACATTTTTCTTGTTCTTTTATCAGTATGTTGATTTTTAATTATCGCATTATTATCTCTTACGTTGTTTTTTTTCTCGCCTTACTACATATACAGCGTATTGTGTATTGAGAGTATATTATGCAGTGTATTGAAAGTATTGTAATCGGCGATTTTAGGTCAGAAAAACTCATTATTGTCAGGTCCAAGTAGCAAAAACAAGTGGATAAATCTAGTATCTATGTGTAGTAAATTATTTATTTTACGTCATTGTGTAGTCATGATCCACGTATTGTAGGTCTTTAAAACCGAAATCGATTGACGGCAAATCGGCTGTCCCTCAGTTGCATCGAAACCTTTCAGATGATTTTCTCCAAAATTTATATTCTTCAATCGATCTGAACGAATCTCAGGCCATATGAGTTGCTAACCGATATTTTGATTTTTGTGAGTTATTTACGAGAAGCCTCTACAAAACGCTTAACATTTTTTTTGTCGAAATCTCTGGATTTTCGGAAACTGCAAAAGTTTGGTCGATTTTATTTAGAGAGCAAATGGTGCATGTAGATAATGGTTAAATATTTTACTTGCTTACTCATCCAGTTTTTTTAGTGAGTAATGTCAAATGTTTACTCATGGCTTCCTCGTAGACAAAATATGAGGAGTTGAATTCAGCCTCTTACAATCCTAGTAATTTGTTGGGAACATATCTGTGTCATGTTAATATGGAATTTTAGGGCGTAGTTGATGAAGGACCGCGTGTGTATAACTGATAGAGGGCCTGTCAATCACTTACTCACTGATGCAATGTCACATGAATTACTGTTTGGTAATGGCTCATCCATGCATGAAGTTGTGAAGAGATGTAATTTCACATATTTTTTATCACATTGAATAAAATTATATCGTATATAAAAATGAAATTCTGTTATAAATTCATCCAATAATACTATTTTATTTTGATTTAAAAAAGTTCGCATATCAGAAGAGAGAACTTGTTTTACATGTTAGCTAGTTGTGCATGGTATATTCTGCATAATATAATACCATAATCCTGTTAATGTATTCGTAAACCATAATAGTCCTAGTTTTGATACGAGCATAAATAAATTTGTATGAAGCATATTACAAAGGTTCATATTAAATAACTTTTCGCTGAATGCATATTTTAGAAATAATAAAGAGTCTAAGAAACATATGTTGGAGTTGTGTTTGAATGATAGCAATAAAGGGAGCAGGAGTACGATGTTTCTGGGGATTTAACAAGATGGAATGTTGCGATTTGTCAAATGGTTTTATTGTTCATACTGCGAAGAGATATTCACTATTTGTTCTTTGATTTAATTTCCTTTTAATTTTAATATTCAAACTTTGATTCAAATTCCTTTAATTTATTTTCAAAATTCTTCTCTAAATAATTTTAGCACGGAAAACATTATTTTCATAATTTGGAATAGTCTCTACCCTTTATATTATATACTTTTTGTGGAACATATGTAAAGAAAAAACATGCATTTTATATGAAAGGTAATGAAACACATGAAGGAACTTATATGACTCTACTATCTTCTAGATCTAAATATATGCATTGGCAATAGTATAATTTAAAGCAAAATATCACATTAAATTACATTAGCAAAGTAATGAATGAAAGTTAAGGTTAGTTCATGATGACAATGTTCACAGATGCAAGATTCATTACCAAAATATGTGCACAGCACGTAGCATTTAAACTCAAGTCTAATTAATGCACTGTTAATATTGGTTACACATATTTTAATAATATACCGTACGGATAATTCATAAGACAAAAGGAAGATTTATTTAAGATCAAAAGAAATACTACTTGCTTTCAATGTGCAGTGTCAAGATTTTTTCTTCCACAACACACTGGTGACTTGATAAATTAATGTTTCGTAAATGAAAATTCAATTCAGCATTGTTTGCGTTTGAAACACTTAAATTATTTTCTCTCCAGTTTTACTCAAAATATGTGGGCGAGTGTGATATGTGTTCTGACCTAATGTGTAATAGATATTAAAAACTTATAATGGAGTGTACAATAGAAACAAGTATAAAGCACGCACAAACTACAAAGTTGAGTGTAATAGCGCACACTGACGCAGGCTGAACATTATTTTCTTTGTCAATAACCCGCACGAAACAATATTCTGTTTGGACAAAGCACCAGCGTGTTTTCTCATCCGTCTAGAGAATGAGTTCTTGCATATCCTTGTCCGTAATTTGAAGTTATCCGGATCTTGAGGAATAATAAAATTTCGAGGTATTTACAGTCAATAAGAATAGATGTAAATTTATTCAAGTCTCTGTAAATAATTGTATGTATGGTCGCTAATGACGTTGAAGTTCATGCGCCCCCCAAAAATAAACCCTATTAACAAAATAATATATGCCTAATACGTCTTGGGTTCCCTGATACCGAAAATTGCTGGGGGTTTTCAAAACGTCCGTTTGCTCATCTCTGTCTATCTGACTCTCCGACTGTCCATCAAAAAGGTTTCTGTCCTTCACGAATAGCAAATATTCAATGACGGAATACCATGGGTAAATGTGTAAAAGACCTTGATAGGTCTGAAACACGTACGGGATGCGTGAAGGTGCTTCTCTCTGGGGATGTTCCCAGAGGAGCGGCAGATCATTTGGAGGTCGAGAGATATGAAGATGGTGGGGGCAAAACCAAAATATAAGCAAGACTCAAAAGAATAGGAAATTAACTTGTTCGAGAAAGCCTATGCCATTCCGTAGCTCCAGTGGTTGCTATTAGCATCATTGATTACAGTTTCACTGAGGATAAACGTTTGCACAGGATGAAAAGTCCAAAATCTTCACAGTCGGATGTCTGAATTTTTCGGAAGTGTTGGATCTGAAACACTGTTCTGTTGATAGTTATATTTTACTTTTGAAGACACGTCGAATGTTGGACCACTGACTTGTGTCTGCAGGGGATAATCAGCAAATGCAGTTATTTTGACTCGCCGGTTCGTTAACTATGCAAATAGATTTCATTGCTGCTTTCCATATTGAGTGATTATATTACCGTTATGGTTATGATCCCTATTAAAGCATACGCGATGTTCAGCAAATATAATAAACACTAAAAATGTGATAAATGAAATGAAAATTCATTTGGAGGAAAGATAATAGGTAGTCCATGAAACGTCGTGGGTTCAAACGCCTTGGGAAAACATCGTTATTACTTTAATGGGCTGCAGGGACAGATGCATTTTTACTTTTAATTTTAATGTTAGAATAACCTTTGCAAATAAATATTGTTCTTAAAGAATATAACCGAAAATATTCAAAATATTTCATTCAGTTATTGATAAATGATGCCAAGTAAATACAAGCAAACGTTCTAAAAACAGAAACGTTATATTTTTCAACAAATTTAAATCCGTGCTAAAGATTTCAAATACTTAACATATCGTACGTTTCGAACAGTTCTGGTTTCTGGAAACAGTTCTGATTTATTTCACAGTCTAAGTATTTAAATATACAAAACCGTTTTGCGTTTCATTTTGTTTCAGTATCAAAGATATCCAGATGGGAATACACCGCCACCTCTCATAATAAAACATACACTACATTTATGGGACTACTAGCCATTGCAGTTGACGCGTCTGAAAACACGAAATAATTAATCAATCAACCGAAGCAGAACAATAAATATCGGAGCATGCAACGCGCACAATCCTCCTTCCGCATCCATTCCTCACTCCCGTCCTGAGAGGCAAGCTATGCTCTGATCACATGCTTTTTCCCACTTGAAAAGGAAAAGAATTTCGCGAAGAAAGTTTGATCAGCGAAGAAATTTGAACAGAGCGCCGGCAACATGTATCAGGGGGAACGAGAATGTAATTTATAAAATAATTCATAATACATTATATACAATCATCATATAGATACCCAATTAAACGAAGTTTTTCTTGAATGAACAAAATAAATTAATATGTTATTTATTTTTAATTAGGCTACATATTTCTCTCGTGTAACTAATATCTTCTCTCATGTAACTAAATGTCGATAAAAAAGCTATGAATGAAATGGACACTGTACATATTCCTGTATATAAGAAAATATTTTATCAATGAGCCCTAATGAATGCGGAATAAATGGGCGAAATGTCGGCAATTAAAGTATTGGTTTCCTTTCATTGACTCAAACTCGAGAACAGCTAGACATCAACTATTAATTAGAATCTTACTTAACTAAGTTTTTCTGTTTGTATAGTACTATTTCAACCTCATGTTATCTGGAGACAATACCATAGTTAGGGTATCAAAAACCACCCAGTCGTCTAGGCGACTGAGAGCCATTTAAAGCCATCTGGATTATGGAGAGGGCTCATTACGTTGCCCACAGTGTGCTGGCTGCCAGTGCGGGCCAGAGAGATTCGCGTGGGCGTGAGGGGCGGGGAGGAGGTGGCGATCGGAGGCCGTCAAAGGCGCCGGCGTCCGGTGCGCGGGTGGCACGAGGCTGGGGGGGGGGGAGCAGGGGGCAGGCCGTGCGACCTGTTGCTCGCCGCCGCCGCCGCGGCGCCACTGGCAGGGCTGCTCCCGCCCCCGCGAGGGCGAGGACGGAAAATTCGCTTTTTATCGCTAGTCGCAGTGGATCTTGATGTGTTGTTTTGAAGCGGTTGTCAATAGATTCAGTACAAGGATATTCGTCTCGTTCGCATCAACTGCCTTTAGACGATTTGGTAATTAGACAGCATGTATCAAAACAGTTTTTATTTATTTATTATAATTTTTTTGTTATTTAAGGTCGCAGCAACTGCCTTTTGACGATTTGGTAATTAGACAGCATGTATCAAAACAGTTTTTACTTATTTATTATTATTTTTTTGTTATTTAAGGTCGCATCAACTTTTAGGTCATTAGGGACCACTATTGCTTGTAACGGTATGGTAACTGTGAGGATGACTACGATATGATGATGATAGGTGCTGAAAGGACGAACACAATTCAACCATGCCCGAGGTGGGACTCGTAACCGCGATCCTTCGGTCCGAGATCGCTATGGCACTACTGCCTTAGCGATCTCGGTCACCGGATCGGCAAGTTTTTATATTGTATGAACAGTTATAACTATATATATATATATATATATATATATATATATATATATATATATACATATACATATACATATATTATTTCGGAACATTCTATACCGAGACTAGGTTAGTCTTGCCCCTCACCAGCGCAACATGACGCTGATTTAAGGAGTGCTGGCCTACAGGTATGGGCTCCAGAATGTGCACACTCAGAACTGTTGCTCTTTAGACTCCAATTTATATAATTTAAAACTCTTCGTTTTTTTTCAGTGTGCCTATTAAATGCAATTTGAATCGGAAGAACAAAAACGTTCGATGTTCAGGAACTTCAAATTTTGAAGAGCAAGTAAAAACGTTCGAAGTTCAGAACATCGATTATTTTTCCTTAACATTAGTATGTGAAGGGCACTCTACAGACAGGGTTCACGGACAACGATCTTTTAGATATAGAAAGCTGAAAGCTTTCTGACCCTTACTTCGTAAAAGGAGAAAGTATTGTAATCGGGCGCCGGAAAAGGGCGAATTTTCCACAGAAAAACTTTAACTGTGGAACCCAGAAAAAAGGAATAAATCTTACCTACAGAAAAGACCGACTGACATATTTTTATTATCATTGAATTTTTCAGGCTTTACCCTTTGTTCAGGCACATTCTCCTGACCACTGTTGTTCCACATTTGATTGAATAAGGGGAAACAAAGACAAGGACGAACGTTGCTCTGTTGACAATTTGTAGGTAATTTCTTCCCAATTGGTTGAACACCTTAGTAATTCTCTCACTACACTGCAACTGTCCATTACTAAATTTTGTGTCTGATTCCTACATCTATTTCCAACATTTCGATTGTATGAATGATGGAATTTGATGTAGTATAATAAAAAATTATAATTATTATTACCATTATTATGATAATGATATTTATTATGCTGAGGATTATTACGATGAATATAAATATTACATTGGAATTGCAGCCGTTTGTCTGGGTGTGAAATAGTTTTCGTCTTGTTGGCGGGAAACGCCGCCCTGCGAGACGCCGTAGCGCGAGTGGCGAAGGGAGTGGGAGAGGAAGTGCGAAACAAATGTGCTCTCCGCCAGGGACAGCAAGACGAAGAGCTCGTCGCCACCTCCGCCGCCCCCGCCCCTGCCCTCGCCCTGACACCGCTGCCTCCCCCCCCCTCCCCCCGCCGCCGTTACTCTGGTCGTCGCCCACGCTGTCTCACAACACTCGTTGCCGTCCCCGCCGCCACCGCCGTCGCCACTCTCACCGCCATTGCCAACGTCGACGCCACCACCACCTCTGCCGCCACTGTCCGTACCCATGACATCGTCGTCGTTCCCGCGGTCTCACAACCCTCGCCGCCTCGTGGCTGTCAAGACAGATAAGGAAGAAGCTTCGCGCGCCACGAGAACATCCTCGACGTGCCCGCGTGCAGCAGTTACACGCCCTTCGCAGTTGCGCCGGACGCCGGGTGGCATTTTTCACATCTCGCCTTTGGTTCCAGCTTGCGTTGCGCCTTTCCACTCCCTTCCTACCTTCCTTCCTACCTACCTTCCTACCTTCCTGCCTTCCTACCTTCCTGCCTTCCTACCTTCCTGCCTTCCTACCTTCCTACCTTCCTTCCTACCTTACTTCCTACCTTACTTCCTACCTTCCTTCCTATCTTCCTTCCTATCTTCCTTCCTATCTTCCTTCCTATCTTCCTTCCTACCTTCCTTCTTTCTTTCCTACCGCACGTTTCTTAATCTGCTGCCTAATTTGAGATATCATTGTCGTAATCATAGGCGTGCACTGAGAGGAGGACAGGGGGAGTGGCGCTCTTGAATATTTCGTAAGCTACCCCTAGCCCTATTTAATACAATTTATTTCCGTAGAGATGATCATTTCCTGATTTTCTCATTTTTTAAGTGGATATTTGCGGAATTTGGGGAAGAAACCTTCCGAGCCATCAGGTAACTCTGTAAATGAAGCTACATCTGATTTTTAATTTTTTTTTAAATTTTAATTTCGACAAGAAATAATGTCTATCGTTAATTTATCGAAAAGTTCTTAAAATATTCTCCATGCATCTACATGAAGCTTGAAAATTATCAAACGCAATTTCGTCAGTTATTTCTGATGCTATTTCCCTCGAAGTATTAAACTGTTCTGAAACAACCATTCGGTAATACAAGAACATTTTATGAAACATCACAAAATATTTCTACGGCAATGATTTGCAAATACTTTTTTTTATAATTCAGTGTTTTTTGTCGACAAAAGTGTTGTGGTATTCTTTTTAATATTCCGAAATCTCCGTAATCAAAATAAAATAACCGAATTGAATGTAATCCATTCATTTGTATTTATAAAGTACAATTAATTTTTGTGTTTTTACAGTAACAACGTTTTTTGTTCCATTTATCGGGTAGCCTACCAGCCTCCGAAATTTAAGTGTAACAGTTAAAATGAAAACAGTTTCATTTAATTATTCCAGTACTTGCTATCGACATAAAATTGGAAGCAATGCCTATATTGGTATTTTATATAAAATCCAGAATGCAAATTTTCATTCAGAACCTAGTTAGTCTAATATCCTGTTTATAATCTCTATTAATGTCTTGTAATCATGTCTAATTTTCTTGTTTACAACATGGATAAGTGGGCGGAAATGTTCTAAAAACCTTTTTGACCCGATCGTAACTCGTCCCACGATCGAAGTTCTCCTTCAGTTCGTGCTGGGTTCCAATAATTCTCTATCGAGATCAATTACCTCCTAAAATGTGCTTTGGAAAGCATGCAAAACACCTCGACGTCCTTGCTCTTATTTTCACTTGAACAATTTTCAGGCGCCCACAGAATGCAGTAGGCGCCTTATTATGCACAACATGTAAAGAGGCTTGTTTCTTGCCAACTCCTCTCTATGCTCCCTCTCTCCTTCGTTCTGTTACCCTCGATTTCGCTAGTTTGCTTGCCCTGCTTACTTAATCCAGTATTCAAATTCCAAACATCCCATCATTGTTTTTCTGCTCTTTGTCCTTCAAAGGATGTAGTCACTAAAATTCTCAGAAGTCTGCTTATATCTTTCAGTTATTTTATATTACGAAACGTAAAAAGCGAGAACACCTGAAATTTTTTTGAAGATGATCTCAGTGGAATGCTCTCTGAAAGAGACAATAAAAAATAATCACGCATCAAACGTAAGCGCATCTCAGAAAAGCGTCGTTTAGATCATTTTTCTTTCTTTCTTCTTCTTCTTCTTCTTCTTCTTCTTCTTCTTCTTTTGTCTTAATTGAACGACTATCTTTGAAATTGAACACGTCAAATCACTAGTTTCAACATATTCTTTTAAAGTTTGAAGCTGATAGACCTAATATATTTTACACGACAAAATTATGATGATATTGATTGAGGATACATGTTTGGGTGCTCCCAAGATGATTGATCTTGTTATAAATCCGATTATTTCCCAAATTGAGATTTTTTATCTAGGGAGTGGTGTAGCTATTTCCATCCCATGTGCCGTATGTCGGTCGGCGGCCCGGCGGAAGTGGAGGAGGCGAGCCTGCTGTTCCGGAAGTCGCGGCGCCGGTGAGACCTTGGCCGGGAGGGGGGGGGGGGGTCGGGGCGATAGAATCATCAGATGCCGGGGGGATTCATTTTGTTTTCTGGATGAATTACAATGCCCAGTTAATATTTATCTTTACATTCGTAGTTACAGACTTACAATCCAAATTAAACTAATTTAGCTAACACTAAACTACATTTGACGAGGGAACACAGCATCTCAATTGGCTTATTTTTTGTTGCTGACAATGTTCGAGAATGCATGTAAATGATCCCTTATTTTTTACTCGAGTATGGTGTTCTGTATATTTTCCCAGTTTGAGATTTTTCCTGTGGTTGATCTAGTGAAGGTTTGAATTAAAGTTATTGGTGAGATAGGCTATTTGGTGAATGGGTTTATGTTAAATTGTGTGTGTAGTTACTTGTTATAGATGCATCAGGAGGCTTGAGTAATGTATCTTAAGAATTCGTTCGGGACGACTTCCAATTTGTGTATATAATTTTTGGCATGATTTGACCATATTGGACAAGCGTACAGGGGTGTGTGATAATGGCTGCCAGGAGAATGAGACACAGAGGGGGGAAGGAGGAGACAATAAGTTAGCGAGAAAGCAAAGAAAAAGCACGGCGAAGGTTTATGCAATTCGAAGTGTACGATATTTGGTTATCAAACACTTGATTCCTGGCTTTACTAGACGCAATTATGAAATAATGAATTATGATATAGAACATGCGTGAATCGTCATGCTTTGTTTTTTGCATTCCACGTTTACCATGGGCGTCTCTATCAAATAAAATTTGGGACATCGAAGGTAATAATTTAAATGCTGAAGAAGGCTCTGCAGAAAATGCTTCATTCCTTTTAAAACTGTTTTACTGAAGCTAAGAGGTACATGAGGTACATTAAAATGTCATGTTATGTCGCAGCTATTAATGAATTCAAGAATATGCTCTGAAAATAAACATAGAAAACTATGCAACACGAAAATATTCAAACGAAAATTGTCATAAGTAATTCTGAATTATTTCAACCTATATCACATACAAGAACCAATTTTGTAATGCTCATTGCATCAAAAATGGCCTTGCGAAGGTCACTAATTGTTAATTCTTGTAGGTTGGGGGAGTCCAGCAAATCTTGATGCGTGAGCTGGTGGAAATATTAACAATAGTTTCCGTGATTTGGTTTTTTACGTTTTCAGTCTTCGAAGGAAACTAGAGCTCAGAACAGATTGGCAGCGCCTTCATTATACGTGCATTCCGAAGTACACTGATAGGTAGATTTAGTTTAGTTTAGTGTCGTTCCAGCAAATGGAACTCGAATCAGATTAAAATAAATGATTGCAGTTAAAAATATTGAGGGGGCGATCCCCTCCTAATCCAGTCAGCCGTCAGTTATGGCGCTAAGGACCAGCAGTGAAAACTCCAAGCCTTCCTCGGAATGCGAATCTATAACTCTACCGTCGCAGCTGTCGGAATTACTTCGTACAGCAAGTGGTGTGTGCGTATTCAAATTAAATTGAGCAATGACAGATGTTAATTCACCCAATTGCAATCCTAAAGCGGATGAGTTCTCTCTCGACTCGGCTTTACATGAGTGCATTCAATGAAGATACGTCGGTTCTTAGGAAATGCCAATTCGTTAATATAGAAATAGCGAGCAGACAAGACGAGGAGTCAGACAAAAGTACCGGGAAATTGAGATTACGAGTTAAAGAATCGTAGAGGCTGTCAGGAGAGGGAGAGGCCGAATTATTGGCACAATGGGGACTGCGACAAACATCGAATATTCCTCGACCCCCATCATATTATAGATTATTATTATTATTATTATTATTATTATTATTATTATTATTATTATTATTATTATTATTACGCTTATTATTATTCAACTAAGATCCCATTAACAGCAAGGGCCACCTGCCTTTTGCAGAGAATGCTGAATGAAGTGATAGGGTGATGATGAGGAGTAAAAGGACGATAGGATGATGGTGGGAGGTGATCGTGGTTTTGTGAACCATTCCAGCATTCATATGATAGATACTCCTTTCTAAATTCCCAGGCATTGTTTTCCTCAAATATCATACAAAGTCTTGCACAATGGAGAACGTGGGAATTAGAGAAACCCTACCTAAGCAAATGCAATATATTTATACGTAAATTACTACACCGGTTGTGTTCGTGATGCAGCTCGGGACGTACATGCGAGGAGCCGGGGCGGCACGTACAGGCTGAGTACCTGTCCGGCCACTGGCCTTACGACTGCCCGTCTGACCTGCCCCCTGCGCGTCGCCGCTGCCTACCCCGTCTCCCATACTCCCACCACCACTTTATCCGTCGCCCGGCACCGACGCCCTTCGCCGCCCACCTACCGCTTTCCACCGCCGCCTCCCCCTCCCCTGCTCTTCGGCAACCGCCGCGCCGCCACGTCCACTGCCAGCGCCTCACCACCCACCACTGCTGCCAAGTGGCCACCTCCGCGGCTGCCCGCCGTCGCCTTCACCGTCGCTGCCACCGCCGCCCGCCGCCTGCGCCGCTTTGTCCGCGCGGACGCGGAGGAACGCCGCCCTTTGTCGCCGCGGGGCCGCTTTTTGTCCCGGCGGCGGCAGCGGTGCCGCGGTGGCGGTGGAGGTGATACTGGTGGCGGTGGTGGTGGGGGCGGGAGCGGCGGCGAGGCGGCGTTGGTGGAGGCGGTGGTGGCGGCGGCGGTGGCGGTGGCGGTGGCGGCGGCGGTGGCGGTGGCGGTGGCGACGGTGACGGTGGTAGGCGGTGGCGGTGGCGGTGGTGGCGGGGGGTGGCAGTGACACTGGTGGTGGTGGCGGCGGCGGTGGCGATGGTGACGGTGGCGGCGGCGGTGGCGGTGGCGATGGTGACGGTGACGGTGGTGGGCGGTGGCGGTGGTGGCGGGGGGGTGGCAGTGACACTGGTGGTGGTGGCGGCGGTGGCGGTGGTGATGGTGACGGTGACGGTGGTGGGCGGTGGCGGTGGTGGCGGGGGGGTGGCAGTGACACTGGTGGTGGAGGCGGCGGTGGCGGTGGCGGTGGTGACGGTGACGGTGGTGGGCGGTGGCGGTGGTGGCGGGGGGGGTGGCAGTGACACTGGTGGTGGTGGCGGCGGCGGTGGCGGTGGTGATGGTGACGGTGACGGTGGTAGGCGGTGGCGGGGGGGGCAGTGACACTGGTGGTGGTGGCGGCGGTGGTGATGGTGACGGTGACGGTGGTAGGCGGTGGCGGTGGTGGCGGGGGGGTGGCAGTGACACTGGCGGCGGCGGCCTGTCCGCCAGAGGCCGCTGTCTCCCGCGCCCCCGACGCCGCTACCGGAAAAATGCGCCTGGTGGCGCAGGTGGCCGCGAAGATAAAAAAAGGAACACGTGAATTCAGAAACCGACAACGAACTGTGAACCTCAGTCTGCCTGGATTAAAAGCCACTTTTGTTGTACCTTGCGGATGTAAATAGTGCAGACGGCTGTGCCGGCAATCATAGTGGGGTTGGATGTGGGTTTGAATCCCGTGCAGGATACTGACGACGTTTGTAACTGTGTTGTGGAAAGCAAGGAAATTCAACGTATCTATTTAAATCATTCATCATCAATATTGGTCGAGCTCTGGTAGCGACGGTTATTGTTGTGGTGTCAACATCATGTTCATCATGATAATGAGGAGGTGTTGATAGTGGATGGAAGTGGTGGTTATGGTATTTTGGGGGACTTCGCATGGTGAAGCAGGTGTTTGCCCCTCCTTCATAGGTCGCAGCTCTGGTCCTCCTCCCCCCCCCCCGCGCTTCTGCCAAAACAATGGGTCCGGTCGGCGGCCGCACAGGTGGTCAGCAAAGATAACACTATGAATAAAGAATCTAACCCTGACAATTATAAAGTTCGCGTAAACCCTCTATTACGAACACTTTTTTTTAGTTCTACCTTACAAACGAACCTTGCAACAAATACGTTGATCCACTCTCTCCATATAATGAGTATTATAATGAAACAAAGTAACGAGTACCATGATTTTCGTTACATATACTTCTTTTCCCTTTAGTTAAATGCGCGAACGGTTCCGGCTGCTTGAGGCGCGAGCTATTCTACATATACGTAAGACGCGGGTAATCACCTTCAGATTCACGTGGTAAGCAAAGGCAGACACATATACCCATACATCCATTCTGAGGAGACAGTACATGATTTTCGGAGGTATGAAGTAGAATATGTTTGAAACCATCAGGTGTAGGAACTAGTAATTGTGTATGCTATCAAAAAAACATAAAAACCATTCACGAGATTACCAATATTTTTTATTTGGCATTATTTATAAATTTGTATTAAGTATTTAAGTTGCAATAAATGTGAAAGTAAATCAGTAGAATATTAATTTAAAATGGGGACTTCTCATGTACAGAATTTCACACTAAAATTATATTAAGCTTGGACGTCTCTACTTATAGTATATTCCTTCCGTCTGCCCTGAAGTCGTATAAATAACCATTTATTATTTCACCGGTGCCCAGGAAAGCCATTTCGGGATTTTTGGACGTCGAAACGGGTACGCCAATAGAAAACGTATTATACTTTATAATACTGTATACTTAGTGTATTACAAAAAAGTAGCTACCGCTTGTTTGCCGTTTAGCCAATGAAATGAAAATTCAGCGGATTATTGGAGTGTTTCGACCTACCTTGATTAAAAATGGAACATGGATTGTAGTGTGCAGTAAAACTTTTAGTAGAGGCCTACGTATTATTATGAACATTTAAAATGTAATTGGAACATTCCGAAATGAACAGATCAGTAGCCGTTATTATGAGGAGAGATCCGTTGACGTTTTATATTAGTAAATACTATCAGTAATTGTTCGCCTATCAGGTACATTGCATCTACTAATTGGAATTCTATAATGATTGTATTTCAGCATAATATAAATGAACCACATTAAAATAAGATATAATAATACAAACCAACCATGCTATTTATGCTGTCGAGATAATCAAAACAGTAAAAATCTCCCCAACACGGGTTATTTTCCATCGCCTGTACGCATCTCTCGGAATTCTGGAATGAATAATGAATTTACCCAGATGGAGTTCATTTGAATTTTGTGCGAAATTAGTCGTTTCGCCGTTACATTTTCTTTGCTGTTTCATCTCCAAATTAAGTATGATTTAATTTATTACAGCGTCTTTCTCTCCTCCTTTTACGCGAATTTACGTGTTGATGGCCGAGCAAGGGTGAAAGCGGGCAAGACTGTACTAAGGGCGCGTATACAGCACATGAGCGCCTACTCTTTAAGGGCGCTCTTCCCTTTTTATTTGCACTTTCCCTCCCCGCGTTATACGTGATCTCAGGCGGCTAACTCCATTTCTCCCTACGAGCCCTTCGAGGGCCTTCATGACGCCCGAGGTAATGCGAAAGGTAGGGCGCTGCACGCAACGGTGAAGGGTGGACAAAGGCCGCGAGGAAGAAAAGGGACTCTAATGAAAGGGATGGAGATGGCGGTGGCGGTTCGTGCATCGCAGGTAGTACATCACTCAAACAAGATTTGTGATTTCGAGTTCGTTAGAAGTCTGGATATGATGTTTTCCGTTGATCTTGAGTAAATTTGACGTCTGAATGTCGTGAGTTATCGTTATCATAGTCGTTTTGTGGCTTCCATACAGCAGAAAACTGAAGATGATTCCTAAGCCATCGAAAGCTGCTATTGTAATAAGCAATATTGTTGGTCACATCTCAACTCATATAATTATTTTATTGTTTGGATGTATGTTATTATTTGAATGATTACGGCTTTTGGGTGGACGAAACCATTAGTTTACGTTATTTTAAAAACTATCAAACTATTGTAGTAATAATTCCACATTTCTACGTTAAACCGGTGTAGGTCAAAATCTTTAAATATTCTTTTAAATTATGACAGGACACACCAGGACCCAGGACCCAGAGCTGACGAGGACAGCGATGTACCAGGTATCTTGTGCTTGCTCATTTGCCGAATTTATTGAAAAGAGACTAAAACGGAGACGGAAATGGAGACTGATATTGCGACTCCAGAAGCTTCGGAGAACTTTCAAGACTGACGAAGAAAGACTTTCGACCATAGCGAAACATGAAGAGGTATGCAGGGAGGAAACTTTACCCCAGAAGCTAGTTACACAAGAACGTTCATTGTTAAAGAATTTTTTTATCTGCAAATTGTTCCATCCTACTCCTACACGGTGAAGTGACCATTCTCTAAGTGTTTTCTTTCTTGGTCCAATATGCTAAATGCTATACTGACGATTCCTTGGAATAAACAAAATCAGATTCTTGTACTAGTAGTTGGTCGATTTCCACGATTACACCGGCAATATTACTATTATTGTTCCTTTTAGTTACATTTCACTCGTGGATATTATTATCAATTCATTCTCCTCAAACACGATGTGTACTTTAGTGTCCCATAATGAAAGCGTGTATTGAATGAAGCGTCATGATGTGCAACGTCTTTGATGTGTAGTTGAAAATTAATCAATTGTAACTTACAATTCTTCACATTATTAATAATTTTCACGTGTTTGTTTATTACATGCTTTTCAATTCTCAGCAGTGGACTCTCCAGAAAACGTGCTAGTATTTATTAAAATATAAGAATTACGATGTTCATCAAAAACTAATTGCAGAAGTATCCTACGATCGGTATAGATATTCGTTTCAGTCTTTGAAAGTGAAAAGGGCACAATTGACTCACGTTGTCTAAAAAATTAGTATTAACAAGTACACTCGATATGGAAAAAAATTGGTGTAGCTGAATTTGCTCATTGTTTCTCTAACCGAAGTCCACTCTCGGGCCCATGTTTACTTACAGCAGCTCTTCTACCAGTCCATTACATTTATTTGCAAGGCCTCCCGATCCTACGAGCACAAACGTAGCCCGACGTAATCTGAAAAACGCGGCATAATCCACTTTTGTCCGAGTGCTGACGCGCGCCGGGCTTATGTAGCAGGGGGCCTTGGGAAGAAAATTCCCGGCGAGCGCACGGTGGTGGGGTGGGGGTGAGGGGGCGGGTGAGGCGGGCGCACAATGGGACGTGCACATTACGTGGGAGGCGGGGGGGAGGGGGAGCTCAGCGGCTGGCGACGCCCTCTTGCCGCAACGCCACCGTCGCCGTTGCAGGTCGCCCTGCTTCTCTCTTTGCAAGTGCATTCTCCGCGGTTGGCACGCCTGTTACGGCCCCCGCCACCTCTCCTTGGCTGTCTTCGCTACCACGCCGACGTTGCAGGTAGAACGCTATGTTATGAGGTGCCCGAGGTTTATTTTTTATTCAGTCTTACCGGGTTTTCTTCGTCCATATATCCGTTTAATATTTCAAACTTTGAGCATAAATGTGGTCACAACATTGTAAATTGTCATTAAAATTCTTTGTAATGGAAATAATCTTATTTTGACAATTGTATAATACACGTAACATATAAACAATATTTGGTTTTAAATAGTAACTTTGAAGAATTAACTGGTTTATACACAAATTAGTAGATTTGGCGGTTGGAACATACACAGCCATGTTGCTGTATATGTTCCAATTAAGCATTGCAATGATTTTAGAAGTTACGCATACCTATTGTTTCACATGTTCGTTCACGTAAATTTTTCGCCATGCTGAGTTTTGTTTTTGGAACATTCATATGTCATTAGCTATGTCAATTTTAAACACTGCCGTCCTTCAAACTTAATCTCCTCTGCGCCATATATTTAGAAGTCTCGACGACGTCCAGGCCCACAAACGCCGTTTTAAATGCCTTAACTCCGTCAAGCACCGCTTGCAAGCTTCGCGCTACCTGTATATCTGTCACCTTCTTAAAGGGGCCTATACACGGTCAACACAGGTTCAACTTGCCTGCTGATTCTCGAACAATAACTGCTTCTACAGCTTCATTGGTCCTACAGTTGTGTGTTAGGTTTGCCAACGGCGGGACGCAAGCTAGTCAAATCTGACTTGAGATTAAAAGGTCCTACACACAACGAAGTTTCCAACTCTAGCCTGGCTTGATGAAGTTGTATATCTATCGCTGAGCATCAAGCTGGTAGCAGTGATGGCAGGTTTACAACCAGCTGGAGTCAGGCTCGTCAAGCCAGGCTTGTCCATGGCTGATGTGTACTGGAATTAACCAATTAGTGAAGCATTCTTTTTCATAAAACACTTAACTTCTGTCTGAAAGAAAGTTGTTTACCTAGTTTAAGCGGCCCATACACCAGCAAGTACGGCACACGCGGGTTCGCGGCGATTGTTAATCTATCGTTGAACCAATGAAGCAGGTAACGGCGGCCACCATTAGCTCTCTTGAAGAAACACTGTGTAATGTGATTCTTTGAACCGCGTCAAGGGCGTTCTATCTTCCCCAAATCATATACATCAGGCCCGCCGCCCTTATTCTCTCGCCTCGTCGTGGCTTCCACTGCCGACGTTACTCTCCGTGCTCTGGCTAAATGATTCACTACTAGTCCAGTCGCCACATTCACCTCCGTTGCTTTTCCCGACGCCACAACGCTGCTCCCATCACCACCACCACCACAACTTCCTCTCGCCTGTTCAAATGCCCGTAGCTCCTGCTACCGCTGACGTCGTGACATCCCATTTGTCACAGGGACTGTGTTCCTTCCGGTTCTTGTCCTGTTTGTTCATACACCATTTGCGAGCACATGTGTACAACATGCTTCTTGTAGCACCTTACCCGCGTACGGTATCTACACACTGCTACCTTACCTGCTACCGCCCACCCCGAAGTCAGCACTATTTCGTCGGCTTGTGCAAACGTAATCCCGATGCGCTAACTTCACGATACATGCGCTGCCCTCCGACCTACACAGCCCCCGCACCAAGCATATGGATGAACACTGAGCTTGAGATTTCTTTGGTGAGGAATTTCATTCCTTAGAATTTCGGGTTTTGAAAATAATGCGAAGTGGTTCATGATTGTAATTGTTGGGTCATCCACATTTTTCTTTAGATCTTGTTTATACAACTTACTAGAGACGTTAATAATGCAAAGCGCTTTTCAGCGTAAATTAAATACTGCACAACCGCAATTTTGAAAGCAAATAGAAATACGGCTCGGATGCAAACCCCATCTCGCATTACATCTGAATCCCGGAGACCGCGAGTAATCCCAATGATGTGGTAATCCTAATCATAAAGAAAGCCCAGTTGCAGATCCAGGAATGACTAGCGGAGGGAAATGTTTTTCTTATGGAAAAGTCTAATGTCAGACCAGAATTATCTTTTCTTTGTACAAATTATTCAGATTTCATTGTAACAAATTAAATATCGTATTAATTATTTATTAGGATGGAAATAACGTCCAAAGGTTCATGTGTCCCCACCCCTTAGCCCCCTTTAGATTCGAACTCTGCTTTCGGTTATCATCCCAGTTGCCAACATTTGCCCTGACTGGAAATATCAAAGCAAGCTGCTACATTCCTGCGCCATCTACGTCGTAGCTGTATGTCCCTTCCCCGTCGCCTCTACAGACGCTCCTGGTGCTCCCTTGTTTCCTTCACCAGCCGCTGGTGTTCTGGCGTTTCCTCCAATTGCCTGCAACACAACTTCCTTCTAGCGTCGCGGCCGCCTTCGCCTTCGCCTACGCCTTTCTGTGCTGCGTCCAAGGTCGAAGGAGATTCTTTTGAGTCACGGGGCGGCAGCCCACGGAAAGGGCGTGGCCTGTTTGAAGCATGAAAAGCAGATACGCCAAGTTATTTTCGTTTGTTGTGGCCTTTCTACCACGGGTCTAATGAGTGTGTTCTGCTCGTAACGATGTAACATAATTTGATAATACGTTCCCACAATTTCATTGTTATTCCATATTTTTAATGAACTGTAAAAACACTTTCCGACATAAAAGATATTTCTAGGTCTCTAAATCGATCACCTGATACATTCTCTTTGCTGTGCAACAGAAACATATTTCGGGCAGATAGACGAGCCCTGTATGTATCGTATTCGGTATTAAAAATTTTAGAATCTATTTGATCAATTTCTTACACATTGCATCAAAAACGCCAGCGGCCTCTGCTATTGCTGTTGTTAGCGGATAACTTCAACTAACGTCAACTCCCCAGCCTCGTATATCACCGACAACTCCGAAGTGTAACTTTTGTCCCCTTACACGCACATTCCTTCTCCATGAATTCTATAGAAGTACTCCAGGTGCTCATGTGTAGTTTAATCCTAGAATGTCACAAGTCTTAATCAATCGCTTTTATTTTGAACGTTTTGTATTCTCTTCCTGAACAACATTGTGTTTAAAAATATTCTGACTCATATGTATTAAACATTGATAATGTCAAATGGTATTAGCTCTGAGATTTAAAACTGCAACATTTTCCGAACGACTGTTGTCTTTATATGTTCATTGTTTTTATTTAGAATAAATTTAAACAGTAAGTAAAATCTATTTCTTTCGAGAACAGTAAAACCCCGCTAATCCAAACCTTGCAAATCCGAAATTTGGGATAATCGGAACAAAGTTCGGGATAGAGGAAAAACTAAACAAAATTAATAAAATGCAATTTATAGGTAAAGAAAGGATTTTATAATTACTGTAGAACAGATCATCTAATTACTAAAACAAAAATTGTCTAAAAAACGTTTTTGAACTAGTAGCTACGGTGAAACAGTAATTATCACTTAGAATAACTTGCAAAACCGGTACTCGTTTGCCATAAGGAACTGAATCTGCTTGATAATGCAATGTGATGATGTGATGATGCGACCGCTACTCCACGTTGTCATTTTCTCATATCGCAAGCTGCATTGCATTGTGTCTGGTAATCCTACGGATATATTTGTATGTGTACGGACATTTTTTTGGATAATCCGAACATTTCCAAATTCGAACACACCACACCCTCAATTTGTTCAGAATACCGGGGCCCTACTGTATTGTGTAAAAGGTACTGGTCGTTTAATACGCCAGATTGTAAGGCGTAGCCATACGAGTCTCTCTAGTTTTGTTATCAGTCGTGCCCCTTCCGTTTCCACATTCGTCTTCTACTGACGTTCTCTTTATCTTCTGAGCCTTGTCGCCTCTGGGTGACCTTCCGGTTTGCTACTACAGTACTTGGGTCGAACTTTCGTCGCCGTCTCTCCCGCCAACGCCATCATCTCTAGACTCCATTTCTCGTAACTCCTCCCCGCCCAAAGTCACCCCAGTCAACACACATTAACCGCCACTATAATACAAAGACAACGGGGACTCTAATGGAATGTACGATGATGTTGTAAGAATGAATTGTAGTTGAGCGAATTTGTCGCCTGATTCTCTCGGGATGTAATACATCGTGAATCGTGACTAACAAGGCAGCTATACGAACATAACGGCTTTGGTGAACTGGAACAGTAACAGAGTAAGAGGAGCATTTCAATTGTTACGTCTCATATAGTTAAGACTCATAGTTTTCAACTCTTTGTTTACGTTAAATATATAAATAAATTTTAAAAAATAAATTTCATAGTAAATTTGTGGTCATGCTGCTTTATGGCTCATAAAGTTCACAAGAAAAGTGACTCATAAAAATGTAGTTTTGCACATGAGCTCTTTGATCATGAGAGGAATTGTTTATTTCGCGGCGCAACATAAAATGTTTTACCGGAAGCCTTGTGTACTATCTTTATGAAATTTTAACTAGTAAAAATATTGTCCCACTTTTTACTAAATACATTTCTGCATTTTAGTACAAATGATGACTTAAATGAGTTAATTATTTTATTCCGCGAGTTAATGTCCAAAAATGTTTAATTCAATATCGCAATTATTAGGGTATAGATAAATTAATTTCTTGTCTGGGCATTTTAAATTCAGATTCACTCACTGTCCACAGTGAGTTCGGCTCTTTAAACTTATTGATTGCAGTGCTGACAGATGCGCGTTATTACATCCGTCTACTTGTAGCGCTACGATCAAAGAATGCAGCCTACTGTGGGCGTCTTCGTGCGTTTCAAAGCCTCCTCTGCATTTGCCACAGCCTCCGCCTCTACCACTGCCGCCGCCGCCGCCGCCTCCTCGCGCCGAGACTCGGTCAAGGCCCCCGCTGCCTCGGAAGGACGCCCTTGCTTACGTAAGCGCGCGGCCGGGGAGTCACGGGACACGCCGCCGCCGTACGGCACGGCACGCCACGGCACGCCACGGCACGTCGCCAGGCATTTAGAGCTAATTCCGGGCTCCGGGAAGGGATTTATTGTTAATACGTGAACAAATAAAGGCGGGATTCAAATTTAAGTTGGTATTAGAATTCGAGATGCGAGCAGTTTGGAGCGAAAACATGCGAAAACCAGAATTCCTTTCGTGATACTTGATTACTTAAGAGAAGTAAACTAGTATATCACTAATATTTCTTAATTAATAATTTTATTGATTGCTATGATGTAAACAGGCGAGAGAAAGTGTAAAATAATTATCCGTATAGTTTTTTAAGAGGAATACTTTGTCGGCGCGGGAAAATATTTTTATCAGTTTCAGTTTTAAAATCAGATTTCATACAATATATTTAATAAATTGCGTAAAATTTTGTAATTAATCTGGTCTGACATGTGTACTGGCCAATAAATCAATAACTGTGTTGTTATTTATGATATGTCGGTTGCGGTTCTCATGAAACGTTTGTTTGTTTTTTTGTTTTTTTTCTTTTTATTTGTAACACGCGCATTAGTTTTGTAAATTCTCTTCAATATAAAACTCACTTTAAGTTTTAAAAACTAAAATAGTCTCAATTTGAACCAATTCATTATTTTGGGGTAAAATCGGAGTCGGATGAAACGTTCGTCCCCATCCTCAAAGTCAGCACGGCGCACGTGGCGCAGTGGCGGGGGCGGGGCGGGGAGGGGGGTAGTGTCGGTCGGCGGGGGTGGAGTGTGGTGGTGGTGGTGGTGGGGGCACTGGATTCCCGCGAGGCGAAGGGTTCCTGCTCAACTAATGAGCTATCTCCGGGGGGGTTGGTATAGTGTTTCGTGAATCGATACACAGTTGCTTACATAGAACGTTTCAATTAACGTAGGAGCTCTAAGGCGGTGCGGGTAGGGGGGCCTGGCAGGCTAGGTTAGGTTGAAACGCTATTCTGTCACACCTACGACCACTGACGCAATAATCATTATGGATTGTGTAGGTATGAATCCGTAAAGAACTTTTAGGATCAGGATATTTTTCTCCCAAAATTCAATTTGTAGTGATAAAATATATTAACGTTGTTACTCAAATACGAAATTGAAATTATCACTATATGCAACGTGAACTACTTCAGTCCTCAAGTTTTGATTTTTCTGATTATTTTGCGAATTTGGATTTTTTTAAACTAAGTTTCGATACAAAGCTCCAAGTAGAAAATATATTTGGCGTTGTTTTATGCCCTCGTTTAATCCTCTTCTGTTTTTGTGTGTACTTTTTGGTGGAGTATTTTCGTATGTGATCTCTTCTGTGAACAGTATATTTTGTTAGTGAAATCGCAATTTTGAAACGGGCTAGAATTTGTAGACATGCCTGTCAACTCTACGAGTTTATTAATGACAGGATGAAAATATAACAGTGTACGGCTTGTAATAGGAATTTATGTGCGACGAACGATGATCAAAAGTTTACAATAGAGAACAAAAATAATATGGAGATCATTATAATCTGTACGAGTAATTAACGTAGATTCTGCCTTCTGCCATCTCTACGTCGAATTACGTACTGTTCAGAAGTTGGTAATTGTATGCTATAACTTCGCCAATCAAAGAAAATGCCAGGAGGTAAGTTCGATTAAATTGGTGTCTGAATGAACCAAAAAATTGAGGAATACAGTTGAAACGTCAGATGAAACAGAACTGGAGGGAGTTCACTGACGAGACTGCATTCCAGGCACCGTCTGAGGGTAAAGTGTAAGAGGGACTGTTAAGCAATAAGTAAATACTTAAAATACATGGTCACTTCGAGTCTGTATTTCGCAGACGTGTCTCAAATATCGGAGTACATGTGATTCGAAACGTAGCAACGTGGCGTGTACTGTTTCGAGGGGCAACGGAGTTAAAACACCTAATATTTTTCGCACAAAGAGCGATCAACATGACTTGAGCACTTTCGAGATCATTTGTAATATTGTGCACTTGCAACCCATAGTTTCTGATGTACGTTTTCGTCATATGAATGATGTGTTGCAAATATAATACAAATTAATCTGCGAAATCATTCATATCATATTCCGTAATATATATTAGGGCTGCTTAATAACATAAACTAAACCCGTCAAAGAGGAGCCCGATTAAGGGGCACTAACTGAAACGCGGGGCTTCCCTTATACGACAGAGTAGACACACATCGCTCGCTCATTAGGGAAACAGAGTGTTTTTGAATAAGAAAATGTACCTTCAAGAACACACATCGTACGTTTGTTGTTATTGTTATTACTATTCATTAAATTAATGTCGTCTTGGATGGCGGAGGTGGCTAAGAGCGTGTACCGACTCATCGCTTCGGTCTGAAGGATCGCGGATTCGAGTCTGGTCGAGGGCATGGTTGTTTGTCCCTTGTCTCTCAGGAATGTGTTATCGCGGAGGGCCTCGCGTTCTGCTGAACACAGATCAGAGGAGCCCGCAAGCGTGTTAGTGCCTAGTGCATGGTCAAATATGCGTCCCTTTGAGACGTACAGAGTAACCGACTATCGGCTGGATAAAACCCCTAGAAAAAATTAAATAAATTAAAATTAATTATCGCTAATAACTTCCCATGTAGGCAAGGGCTTCCTGTTAGACAGGGTAGCTTACATTTTAAAAAGAACCTTCTCGATCAGCCACTTCGAGAAGAATACATCGTAAGAGCCGACTACTAATTCAACCCTTCGGAACTTGTTCGCTTCACAACATCACCACCAATGCGGCGTGCGTCTTCCTCCCAAGGGAGGGAAAGCGGGTGTTTATCACCGCCAGACTCGCCCAAGGAGCGCTCTTCCTGCTCAACGCCCGCGCCGTAGCCTCGGTGTCTCCGGAGATTTCCTCCCCCGCCGGTTAACCCAGCCGGCGCGCGTGGTGGAAGCGGCTTTATATATCCCGCTCCCCCGGCGCGGCCCCCGCAGAGCTCGCGCCCCGCCCGCGCACGCCCCCGCACGCGAGCCCCGCGCCGCGGCCGCACGCGCACGCGCCAAACGCACGCGGGGATTTAAAGATGCAGCACCTGCAGTAAATGACGGACGTGAATGGTTGTCTGCGCAAAAATTTGACTTGGCCGACTCGCGGTTGTCTTGGCTAACAAGATGCAGGAGATTTATCTCATTGATAAACACGTTTGTAAAGACGTCAACCAGGGTTATTTGTACATTACTCACACAATTCACCGGTGTATCAGTTACACATACACACTCACTCACTCACTCACTAAGGATTCACATAAATTGGCGGTGACGTTTTTTTTGTTCATGTCTTGTGAGTATGCAAGATACTCGCCCCGCTGCGGTGCACTCACTGGCGAAACGCGCTGGAGAACGAGGGGAGGGGGAGGTGGGGGGATTTAAAGATGCAACACCTGCAGTAAATAACGGACGTGAATGGTTGTTGGGGCAAAAATTTGACTTGGGTGACTCGCAGGTGTATTGGCTAACTAGCTGCAAGAGATTTTTCTCATTGATAAAAACGTTCGTAAAGCCATTCTGTCAAGGAAACTGGCATCATCAGGGAATTTAATATTGTCTGCAAAAGTAATGGAAATTCCATTTCTCTTTCATTATTTGATTATTATTTATTTCGAAGATTCTGAATTATATTCCTATTGAAAGTGTTTGCTCATTTTAAACGCAAATATAGAAACAAATAAAATAACTCGTTAATTTTCCAAAGAATTATTTATGATGTACAGAAATTGTTTTATTAATACAGAGTGGACGATAGTCATGATCATTTTTTTAGAGGTTTTAAGCCTTTCAATGTGCCCCCACTGACATACGTTGGTTCTACATTTGACCAAATTGAAAAGCGGCAAATGAGGTAAAAGTGAAACTTTCATCCTAAATTAGGGCATGGACACATACAACGTCCGCTGTATCGCTAGCGGCAACGGTTGCCTTCCCACTCTCTCACATATTTATTTCATTATTTTAAGTGCTACAAAATCGATTGAATTTCGGAAAGGTATCCTTAGGTTTTAAGATAATTAATTCCTTGATCCTGCTGTTTATCCTGCCATGTATGATATAATTGTATGAAATGAGAATGTCTCACATGCTGAAATGCTCGACTTTTCAATTTCTTAATTGGAAAATTTCTAATTATAATGTAAATGTAATTTAAATGTATTATCGTTCATGTTGTGTTTGTTTCAATTTTGTTGCTTGTATTTCTCATTTGTTTATTAGTGCACATTATTAAAATAATGGTTTCAATTTGGAAATTAATCATCGATTTAATTAATCATTAATAATCATCGATACATTTTTTATAAAGTTCTATTTGCTGTGTCACCTCATCAACGCATTCAGTTTTTAAGGAAATTTAAAATGCACTTGCTTGGCCCGCGAATCTCATCGAGTCATGGGCATGTTTATGTAAGCATAGTTAAAACATAAAGGTTAATGATTTGGGGACATGCTCTTTCTGCCACCGCCATGTGGTTTTCTTTCCACTACACTCTTCCTACCCCTGCCAACATCGCCTTCGTCGACGTCCCCTCAAAAGAGCACAGTGAAGTTGGCACCCTAGAAGGGTGTCAGTATTGCATCAACATCTGCATCGCAATCTGATCAGCACAATTTTCGAACGATGCAGAATCTGCCTCCATCGGGGTATTTATTTATTATTTTTAAATGGCGTTTTAAAGGTCAGCGCGGCGGGCGGCATTTGCTACTCTACAGAGGGCAGAGACAGACGCACGCCCGCGGGGGACGGCGCGACGCCGGTTCGCCCATTCACGTCGCTGGGCGCTGGGCGGGGCGGGCGGACGGTCGATGTGCGCCCAGCTGGAGGCGCGCGACGCCCTGCGGCAGTTGCGCGTACCTCGCAGCTTCGCGCGGTTTCTGCCAGAGCGCGTGGAGCTGCACTGCTGCAGTTAGTTCGACGACTTGCCACTAGAGTGACGCTGTCGGATACTAGTGAGACCTAGCGACCTTCGAGTGAACTATATAGAATTATCAGCATGATAGGGCCTCTCCCAGATGTTTTGTGGAGATGATTTATTTAATTATGTATTCAAAACGTGCTTATGTATCTAATATTTGTGATAGCGGATGCCAATATAAGATGTATTTTAATATGCAGAAGCAAAACACGTTACATTTCTCAATGGATCAAAAAAAATTCAACGAGAATCAGGTGCTCACTAAAGTAATACGAATATTATAGCTATCTTTCTGTTAATGAAGATTATGTTTATTCATCGTAGTGTCATTAATAATCTAAGATTATGTAGCAAGTATCTCACATAATTTCTAAACATGTCTCGTCACCATCTCACAAATGCACTACCAAAACATCTTTTTTTTGTCCCAAATGACTTCTTCTCAGAGGCAAGCGTCGAATAAATTGAAATTCTAATTTCACCTCTCATTAGAATACGCGTCACCGTCCTAATTCTGTCAGTTACCTTCCTTGTAGCTGTCTGTTTGGGCTACGATTCCAATCCACGCGACATGGCAACATGACAGACAGGACAAACGGCATCAATCTTGGACGGACGCTGTACTACGAAACACCAGTCCCGTTGGATTTGCTGCATAATGCAGACATGCACTCCGTCGAGTATAGAGAATCGTCTCCTGACGGGGCGTGTCAGTCAACGGAGAACAAGACTCAATTAAATCGGATAGCAGCTTGCTTCAAATTAACTCGTTCACATCACGTTCATTGATATAAGTCCCGTCCAAATAAGCATTTGGAGATTTGTGGAGAAAAATTGGAAATTTAATTAACAGAATATTGTATTATTAAATTATTCCTCGATTGCGCAATGCATTGAGATACCACCTTGGGTTAATAGCCTACCAATTGCGTAGCGTAATGTGAAATTTTGCTGTCCGGGGCGGGCTACAATTATTATACTGTGACCACTTTTTTAAATGAATGTATAATAATGACATCTTTCTCATTATACCGACTGGCAGCACCATCTGACCTGACTTGTGAGAATTCCCCGTACTTTATTTTGTGCTTGTATTGTTTATGACTAATATTGCGCGAGAATGACTTGTGTATAAAGAAGTGTTCAATATTGTAAAATAACACCTGTAAATTAGTTTACTGCGTGAATAAGTCCGTTCAGGGAAGTCCGTGGGTGACGCTTTGACAATTCAAATAAAGTTTCATTGATGGATCGTCAGTCGTCCAATTCACATTAACTTAATCGTATAAAATGTATGCACTTTCCAAACTGTGCTTTTGTAGAGGTCATAAGTACTTGGATGTAATTGTTACATTATTGAACTTTGTTGAAAAATTATATTGTTCATGTACGTATACATTCGCCTACGTGAGTATTCATTATTTTATTTCATACAATTATTAAAAAGAAGACGAATAAAGTTTTCGTGAAATACAGAAATTTTCTTTTCATTTTTAACAATTATATTATTTTTCAACGAAAATCTAAATAGCAATAGAATCGTTCTAGTTGTAATTGGAAGTCGATTTGTGTATTTAATTATATATATTCAATCCGCTAATAACTTAAGGTTGTCGATTGTGAAGGTAAAATCATGTGTTCAATACCTGTTATATCAATGTAAGTGGCATACGTGTAAGCATTTTTGTAATAAATGTGATTATTAAATTGTAAAACATAATATATAGATGATATTTATATTTGTAACGTGTACAATATTTAATAATGATTGTTCTTGACTAAAAGTCCTTTAGAATTACTGTATGGTTTAGTCTTAAATTGAAATACTTAAATAAGGGGGCGGCGAAATTTTCTTTCGCCCATAGCGCCTGACACCCACGCTACGCCACTGGTTAATACAAATTCTAGATAATTTAGTAATTTTGCCTAAGACATTGAATGCACTTCACAACATGGGAATAATGTTTTTTCCACAGTAAAATATGCTTATTGTAATATATAAATATAAAATATAATCTGGAATTTAGCAGACTCGATTTCATCAGATATCGTTAGAAATTAACATTCGCACACTTGCGATATTTGCTATAAGAGCCGATAGAGGAAAAACAAGAAACTAATAATTTGTAATCATCACACTGGATCTTATTAGACGTGCATTATCAAAGAAAACTATTTTAATTTTCTGAAATGATTGAATATAAAAATATTATTTCTCTATTTTTACTTTCTGTTGTTGTTCTTTTTTTTCTTTTTTTTAAAAAAAATTAATATGTGGCAATTGAAAAAAAGATTCACAGCGAAGAATGCAGCTCATCTGCTAAAATCTGGTTTTTTTCCATAGACACAATAATGTATTATGCAGAAAATTTGTAATAAGTGCTCTTCCGAACAAAATTATTATTAATATTTTAAAACATATTATTTTAGAAGAGCGAGAAAGTAACAAGCGAAGAGAAAAGGCAAAAATACAGTCGAATCAACATGAAGGCCTATTTACTCTCTCCCAAAGAATGTGCGACCTTTCCGGTAAACTTGGTGTTTATTCTAACCCATAAATATCCAAATAGAAAACTCGTAGGAAGCGCGTGGGGGGGGGAGTTGATTAGCCGAGATGGCCAGACTCTGTGGTCCCGCCACCTGTGCCGTGACCCGGGGCGACCTCTCGCCGCAACTTTCGGGAGTTGGCCCTCGTGACCCCCGTGGACGTGCCCACAAGCGGCGCGGCGAGGGCAAGGCAGATCCGCTCTGCAACCCGTGCCCTCGCCTTCACTTTCTATACCCCCGAAAATATTTTGTGGTAGAAGTAACGCTCTGGGACACGCACACACATGCACACGCACGTGGTGGTGGAGACCATCGTCCTTCGCCAAACCCAACAACTCTTATTAAATTTACTCAACTTTCAACAAAATCTAGTCAAAGAATTTATTCCTCGGGACGACAGTATCTGGAGATCAAATTCACGTTCTAAAATGTGTCACTTTTCTTGACAGAATGCGGGGGGAGGGGGGAGATGAAATTTCACTTCTCATCCTCCGCCCCTCCTCATTGAAATACTTTTTGTATCCGCCACTAGACACTCATCAATTTCGTCCCGATTCAATTATTACAGTCTACATTCCTTAAAGTAGTCACTGCATAGCTGCAGTGAACTCGCTTTAAGCATTATGTTGATGTTACTTTGGCAGTGAACTTGTTTTTCGAATTATGTATAGCTGGTGACGTGGATAATATATAAAAATCAGTGTCCTGGTCTGGGAACCTTGCGTGAGGGCAAAAGGCGAATTAATCGACCCTAAAATACCAAATAGGTACCTACAAATATGGCTGACATCACGGATGAAAAACTATTTGTCGTGAATTCTGTGGGATTTTGGGTGGTTTATAAAAATTATATTTTCCTGTTTAACTACTACATTTGTTGCATTCTAGTTAAACGACATCAGAATCCAACTGATAAATCATTATTAACTATGAAGTGCGAAGAGTATGGGAAATGAATCAATACCTTGCGTCTATTAATCAGCTAATGCGATAAGATGGGATTAGATCAACTAAAGGTGTTCGTGGAAATCAAAAATGGAGTTGGAGAATCATGTTTGGAAGTATTATAACGAAGGTTGAATGTCAGTATGGTACACTAACATGAATTTCGAGATGTTTGATCGCTTCTATTTGTCACCAGTACTTGGTAATAATAAATAATGTTCAAACTACTCCTGATATTTAATTGCATTGGACAGAACATTATTGAGAAAATAATTAAGTAGTTTTGTACTAATGTATTTAAAATTCGCTACTTGAGTCCATGCGAACATTCTGCATATTACTTCATATTGTAATCCAACTTCCAACGTTTATGACAACTTGAGCTGCGGTGTTCATTTACTCTCCAAAAATGTAAAAGAACATCAAAAATCTCATTTTGTAGATTACGGCACAAGAATGACGATTCCTGTTTCCTAATCTCGATCGATCCATCGTTACCGAGTTACGCAGGATGATAACATGTATTGTTAACGAGTGTTGCGGGTTGTATATGTTCTTGCTCATTTCCCTGCATTAATCTGCGTATTGTTGTTGTTGTTATTATTATTATTATTCAATTTTATTTATATCATGAGATTTTTTGTTGAAAACATCGATGTTTCTGCTGAAATATATCCATTTAAAAAAGCAGAATATCGATGTTAAAATATCCATGTTTCTGCTAAAAAAATCGATGTTTTCAAAACGATGTGTAAAGCTCTTTGTATGTGTAACTCCGTTATATGAAATTTCCCACATGTTCATTAGAAACACTTAATTTTTTCGACTTCTCTGAAATCTCTACCACCTGTGTATGCCAGGCAACTCCCCATTTCGTTCACTGCGCACCTCGTCACACACCTCTCTTCCTCGTTCATTCCGAGGTCACTTGTTGTGCCTTTCACCCGTGCCGTCATTTCCAATTCTATTTCCACTGCTTTCGTGCTCGTGGTCTCATATGCTGCACACGTATGCATTCCTGCATAAATGCGGCTTATTACTATTCCAGAGGTTTCGAATTTTACGTTCCTGCATATGTGGGTGGTGCTGTGGATAGATGTACTACTTCGCGTTCCAAACATACGTACTATATGTTTTAACATGCCTTCTCGTGCCAAATTCTCTTGAACCATGGCGGAAAAGGGAAATTTTCTTGCGTTCTAGTATTTCAATCGCCAAAGTAACAAATAAATGAGGATAAAAATAATCGTCATACTTCCGCTCTCCTCTTCCAACGTTTTTTCTTTATGCCACGAAACATTTTCTTGTATTTTTATAATATTTAAAATAGATGAATGGTGTAATTTGCAAGAGCGTTCATGGAAGTAGAATATTGGGTTTCAGAAGGTTTAGGAATAGTTATTTCGCCTTTAAAGATATTAACATGAGCTGTGTTCGAAATTGTACTGCGTATTGTTGCGATATCATCGGCGTAACTTTCATTGAATATGTAATATTATAATTCGTTAAATAATGTGTAGGAAAGCCTCCCTCAAACACAAATTTTGTACGAGTTAAAACAGATTATTACTCACTAGAGCTCCTTCGAGTCACGCTATTCATCTGACAATTTACCATTGCAGTTTCCTCGAGGATCCGCTTGCCAAAAAAATGCTTGCGGAATGTCAGAGATGAAGAAATATTTTTCGCGACCATAAAATTCAAAAGGGTTCGAGGCGAAGGCAATAAAACGCGAAAATATCTCAACAGAAGCGAGAAGCTCGTGTCATATTTTGTTTCCCGTTTCCTGCGCCGTGCAAAAGCAAACGAGCGAAGCCAAAAGCAGACAGACTTACAAACATATTTCTCAGCGGACGGAGCGTCGCTGGGAAGGCAGAGACTTTCCCGCCGCGGGCGCAGAGAAGGATTGGGGGGGTGAGGGGAGAAGAGGGGGGCTGCGAGCCCGATTGTCTCGGTGGCGCCTCCTCGCGCGCTCGATAGAAGTCGCGAGGCAAAAGCGCTGCTGGAGGAGGGGGGCGTGGCGCTTCGGGCTGCGTCGCCGCGCCCCTGCCAGCCACGCGTCACATCGCATCGCCCCACTCTGCGCACCTCACGCCGCCGCCGCCTCCTGACGCACTGCGCTTGCCCGAAGAGACCTTTGCCGCTTACCTTACTTACCGTGCCTCCCCGCTCCCCAGCCCCTCCCCATGCAAATACGTCCCCACGCTCCAATGCCACCACGACTCCACGCAACTACGACCCCACGCTTACAAGTCCCCACGCTCACAAGTCACCACGTTCTCGCGTCCCCGCGCTCTCACGTTCCCGCGCTCTCACGTCCCCGCGCTCTCACGTCCCCGTGCTCTCACGTCCCGCGCTCTCACGTCCCGCGCTCTCACGTCCCGCGCTCTCACGTCCCGCGCTCTCACGTCCCCGCGCTCTCAAGTCCCCGCGCTCTCACGTCCCCGCGCTCTCACGTCCCCGCGCTCTCACGTCCCCGCGCTCTCACGTCTCCGCGCTCTCACGTCCCCGCGCTCTCACGTCCAGCGCTATTACGTCCCGCGCTATCACGTCCCGCGCTCTCCCGTTCCCGCGCTCTCACGTTCCCGCGCTCTCACGTCCCCGCGCTCTCACGTCCCGCGCTCTCACGTCCCGCGCTCTCACGTCCAGCGCTATTACGTCCCGCGCTCTCACGTCCCGCGCTCTCCCGTTGCCGCGCTCTCACGTTCCCGCGCTCTCACGTCCCCGCGCTCTCACGTCCCGCGCTCTCACGTCCCGCGCTCTCACGTCCAGCGCTATTACGTCCCGCGCTCTCACGTCCCGCGCACTCCCGTTGCCGCGCTCTCACGTTCCCGCGCTCTCACGTCCCCGCGCTCTCACGTCCCCGCGCTCTCACGTCCCGCGCTCTCACGTCCCCGCGCTCTCACGTCCAGCGCTATTACGTCCCGCGCTCTCACGTCCCGCGCTCTCCCGTTGCCGCGCTCTCACGTTCCCGCGCTCTCACGTCCCCGCGCTCTCACGTCTCCGCGCTCTCACGTCCCCGCGCTCTCACGTCCAGCGCTATTACGTCCCGCGCTATCACGTCCCGCGCTCTCCCGTTCCCGCGCTCTCACGTTCCCGCGCTCTCACGTCCCCGCGCTCTCACGTCCCGCGCTCTCACGTCCCCGCGCTCTCACGTCCAGCGCTATTACGTCCCGCGCTCTCACGTCCCGCGCTCTCCCGTTGCCGCGCTCTCACGTTCCCGCGCTCTCACGTCCCCGCGCTCTCACGTCCCGCGCTCTCACGTCCCGCGCTCTCACGTCCCGCGCTCTCACGTCCCGCGCTATCACGTCCCGCGCTCTCACGTCCCCGCGCTCTCACGTCCCCGCGCTCTCACGTCCCCGCGCTCTCACGTCCCCGCGCTCTCACGTCCCCGCGCTCTCACGTCCCCGCGCTCTCACGTCCCCGCGCTCTCACGTCCCCGCGCTCTCACGTCCCCGTGCTCTCACGTCCCCGCGCTCTCACGTCCAGCGCTATTACGTCCCGCGCTCTCCCGTTGCCGCGCTCTCACGTTCCCGCGCTCTCACGTCCCCGCGCTCTCACGTCCCGCGCTCTCACGTCCAGCGCTATTACGTCCCGCGCTCTCACGTCCCGCGCTCTCCCGTTGCCGCGCTCTCACGTTCCCGCGCTCTCACGTCCCCGCGCTCTCACGTCCAGCGCTATTACGTCCCGCGCTATCACGTCCCGCGCTCTGCCGTTGCCGCGCTCTCACGTTCCCGCGCTCTCACGTCCCCGCGCTCTCACGTCCCGCGCTCTCACGTCCAGCGCTATTACGTCCCGCGCTATCACGTCCCGCGCTCTCCCGTTGCCGCGCTCTCACGTTCCCGCGCTCTCACGTCCCCGCGCTCTCACGTCCCGCGCTCTCACGTCCCGCGCTCTCACGTCCAGCGCTATTACGTCCCGCGCTCTCACGTCCCGCGCTCTCCCGTTGCCGCGCTCTCACGTTCCCGCGCTCTCACGTCCCGCGCTCTCACGTCCCGCGCTCTCACGTCCCGCGCTATCGCGTCCCGCGCTATCGCATCCCCACGCTCTCACGTTCCCGCGCTCTCACGTCCCCGCGCTCTCACGTCCCCGCGCTCTCACGTCCCCGCGCTCTCACGTCCCCGCGCTCTCACGTCCCCGTGCTCTCGCGTCCCCATGCTCTCATGATCCCATGCCCCCCCACGCAACCACATTCCCCACACAACCACGTTCCCAACGCCTCTCAAGGCTCCAAGCATCTTTATTAGGAATGTTGCTTATTTCATTGCAATCATTTGGAAAGCTATTCTTGTGTTTGTTTTTTCAGTGTTAGCAATTTTAAATTATTATTGCACGGTACGTCGCATGCTCCTTTTAATACGCACTATATCACTTGTACGAAGTGTTGTGACAACTCCATCTCTTAATTGAGTTTGAATGAGCTCTGAGGAAGTGCAGAAATGTACCCCCTAGCTTTCCGCTTTAGCTAATTATTTCTTCTTTCTCTGTTGATTCTGCCGTCGGTCGGCGTGCCGTGGTTATGCTCTTCATACATTTCAGTTATGGAATTGTCTCATTGCTGAAACATTAGCAAGTATTCTGGAAGCAAGCGTTTCAGCCATCCGCCGTAGCAGTTCCTTATAGCTTTCCATATTACGCTCGTTTGTAAGTCTCGTTCTTCGCTCTGTTCTTTATATTTTTGGTTGCTTCATTTTTCATCGCACCTTATCTCATTTGTTTGTAAGATATTAATTTTTTTCTACGCCGCTTCTTGCTAACCTAATTCTTCGGTTTCTCTCATTTCACTTTCCTCCATTTCCATATTTTCCCGACATTAAATCCAAAAGAGAAGCTTTGGTTTACTTATGTTCGAGCCCTTTTAAACAGCTTGACGAATATATTTGTCTTATTTCTGAATACCTTTACTTCCTCTTGCTTCTTTGCCAAAACTCCGCCTGTGAACTTCCGTGTTAAGCCCTGTTTTAGCGGCCCTGTTCACGCTTGAAACTCCCTGCCACAGTCACGGCGCGCTGGTCCACCCGCCCGCACCCAAACACTTTCTCTGCGATGCACTGTGATGCGCAATGCCAAATGGGGCACATTTTGCAACTTTTAGTAACAAGAGTATGGTCAGAGATGACAGGTCTAAAGATGCCCTGAATCGTCTTATGTGACTGTACATGTGAGAAAAAGAGCACTAATTCTGGATGATTGTCGGATTTAAAAAAATACAGTGAATATAAGGAGCTGACATTTTTCCTTTAAAAGTACATTTGGGTTAAAACTATCATGACATGTTTCGACACGTCGTCACTGACCTTTTCCTTGCAAGGTCTGTATGTATTGGTTTCATAACGCGATTTCACTGAGAAATTTCGTGGTCAGAAAAAATATATGTGTATTACAATTGCAATTCAATGTAATAATTTATTTTACATTTCTGATAGTTGGTCAATTAGCTTAATTTAGCAATTTCAAATTAGATTTCAGAATATTGAGCTCGTCGCGTTCCACACAATTAATTCTCTTGCTGCTATTTCTCTCATTTTTATAGACATTTCCGAATGGAATATTTATGTACTGCATTCCATAATAATTTCAAGGTTGTACTTTGAACATGAAAATAACCTTTAGAGGAAAAAAAATCTATATTAAAGGAATAGAAAATGTCGTTATGTTAGTGATTTTTATTCTATTTTGTACTTCTAACCGTCAAATTCTGTAGGCTCATTTGAATATTAAAAATATAATTGTCCTATTCAGGCTGTATGATCCGTACCACGCAAATCCGAAATATCGGGTAATCCGAACAAAATTTGGGATGGAGGAAAAATAAACAAAATAAATAAAACGCTTATTTGTAGTGTAAAGATAGGATTTTATAATTACTGTAGAACTGAACAAGTAATTATTGAAACACAAGTTGTCGAAATGAAACGTTTATTGCACTGGAAACTACGGTGTACATCACTCGTTTATGTAGCAGTAATTTTCACTTAGAGGAACATGCAAAATCGGCAATCATCTTTGGCCTAAGGAAATGAATCTGCTTGATGATGCGATGTGATGCAAACACGTGATCGCTAAGCTACGTTGCCATTTTTTCACATCGCACGCAACGTTGCATTGTCTTGTAATGCGATAATGAATTTGCAAATGTACATTTTTCGGATAATTCTAACATTTCCGAATTCAAACAGACCATACAACACAAATTATTTTGGATTACCGAAGTTGTACTACATTTATGATTTTTTTCTTTCTGCTGTATTTAATCATTGTAATCGTATTGAAAAATTCACCGCATTTGCTGCTCTAAACGCCTCCTCACTCAATATCGGAGTTCGAGTGACGCTTTCTACATTTTTCGATCCTTTCTTAACCACTGTGACGCGGCGCCGCCTTGGTGTCGCCTCCCTCCGCAACCCCCCTCCACCACCACCCTTTGCGCGGAGCGGAATTGGCATGCGCCCTGTCCTCCCCGCCCCGCCCCCACCCTGCCTTCACGTGCTCCCCGCCCCCGTCCCTCCTGTGCATCTCCTCCCGCCATCGCCCCCGCCCGCCCGCCGGTCGATGGCTCTTAGCGAGCACCTTCTGCCTTGGAGGGGTGGGGCGGGGAGGGGGGAGGGGAGGGAGGCATGTTGAATGACGTGCGACGCGTGTCTGACATTTTGAGCGACTTGCGTTTTAACATATTCCCCTTGCCTATTGAGGAAACTTTTTTTTATGCTGAGTAGAGTTACGTACCAGAATTTAGGGATTAGATTGCTTAGAAGTTGTTATGTTTCAAATATACTTCTCGCTATTTATCCACAAAATATGCTTTAATTAATTATACATTTTGTAGTGTAGCTATGCCATTAGAATACCTTGAAGATTATGAAAATGACAGAATCTGGAAGGTTTTGTAATGCTCCTATTCTTTCATATTCTTGATGTGAAATAATAATTTTGACATTAGATATGAAATTTGCTGAAACGGGATAACCGTGAAATAGTAATCGGATTCGGGAATAAGTTTCACTTCAATTATATAAATGTATTGGAATGATCGTGCATTTGCTTCAATGTTTAAAGAAATCCTGGAAATTTATGTTACATTTCAGCATATGCGAATTAAATTAAAGACATAACACGATTAAAGGAAGCTCATTATTTTATTACGCTAAGCTAAGCTATTATTTTTACGCAGAAGAGAACTACCAAAATAGAAGTTCAGAAAAAAGGTACTAGATAATAGTGGGAAATACAAGATGCATTCTAATATGCATTGTTATAAACCTTTTCTGGGTACACTATATGCACTCTGTTTGCATGTGCAAGCTCGCTTCTGTAGTTTTGAAGAGCTTCTTCCAAGCTACATAACCGCTATCTGCATTTGCTATTTTTCCTGCGTGGCACACGAATCACACGAAACCGTGTCAAGCCTATGAAGTGGATGATAATTCATTTCTCCAATAGAAACTTCAGAATTGAAAGGTGGTATTGGCTGTGAGTGAGGACGCATTGTCATTGAACAAGAAAGACCCATCTCCTTTGTATTTATCAGTCGTTCTTCAAATTTCCAGTATTTACGAGCCACTTACATTTATGTCTGAAATATGTTTCATTTGAATTGGAAGGAGGTTGTTCTTCTCCTTATCAGCGTTGATATTCATTTTATCAATTCATTGCTATGCATTATTTTTGTGAACATTTCTGAACTCCTCGTGTTTATACCACCATAAATTTTACTTCGGCTTGTATAAATTGAAAAGATAACAAATCTTGAAAATGTCATTAAAATGTATCTAATATCAAAATTCACTTTGACAGGAAACGTGCATTGGACGTGTTTCTAATAGCAAAACTCAATAATTTAGGCAGCATCAAATTTAAGAAATTTAAGGCAATCAGTTTTGCGATGGAAAAAATATTATGACGGATGATTTGAAAATATCGTTCCACAGGTTTACCTTGTCGGTTGGTTATATCTCTGAAATAGTTATGAAATATTTATAGCAACTCGTTGAAGGGATTGATCTGATAATGTTTGTTCCTCCTTCAAACCTTTCAACTCGCGACCTCTTTTTGCCCTTCCCCTTTTCCTCCCAACGCTTGCTTTTATATCGATTTCCTATTCCCTCGCCTTTCAAATCAATAGAACATCCAGCAAGAGTCCGTCTTTCGTGTCCGGAAGTGTTTTGTCACTACACGTAATAAGAAGTGAATGGCAAACAATTAATATTTTAAAGAAGTGAAGAATGGAAAACTTGAACACAAAAACAAATAAATCTCCAAAATGAAAGAGTTTCCAACTGGAATACGGAATCGTAAAGGAAGGGGTCAAATATCTTTCTTAATTTGTGTAAAATACATTTTCATCTGCTTTTAATTTTGATTTTGCGTTTTTGGTGTTGATATATTACAACTGGTAAGTGGATTTACAGACAATTATATGTGGCAAATAATCTTTCTAGATAATGTTCGACGATTCATGGTAATTTTTCTACAGACACAGGTTCTATCCACACAGCTATCACAACATGAAACCATCCGAATCGTTGGACAACACGCATCCATGGCCCTATTGTATTACGTTTTCTGAACTATTCATGCCAACTGAGGCTACTTTTCACGCCTTTGAAGGATTAGAGAATGGAAGAATTATTTGAATGCTGCTTTTACTGAACAGTTTCTTAAAAATACATACAATATTTCCACTTTCTATAAATTCTATTTTCCAATGACTTTACCACGATCTCTGAATCTAATATTGATTTTTGCAAACATTTTTTATCGTATTCAACCATAATATTAAGACCGAACTACTTCTCATATCTCGTTGAAGTTGGTGGGATAGTGCCAAGTAAACTGGAAACTAGACGCGTGTAGTATAACGAACGACAGTAGAAGCGTGCCAAATAAAACTGGAACAGGACAGCAAAACTGTGCTAGTCTAAGTAACCCGCACCCTCTCCACGCTGTGCTGTTCTACGCGCGAGCAGTCACGAGGGTTCCGTTATGTGTAGCTGATACCCTATTGTCGATTTAATGGGTCCGGGGTTTCGTGCCTCATTGACTCGCCAGTCATCCGTGTTGTTGATCACATCACTGACTCAACATCCGTGTTGAAGAATCTTTTTTTATTATTATTTTTATTTATTGATATGTTTGATAGTTACGCAGTTCAGTAACATAGTCCTCAATGAAGAATCTTGCGCCCAGCGCAGGAATCTCGTACCACATTGAAGGTGACATCCTGAATTTTACTGGAGTCGTTCGGTATTATCCGGTGTCGGTGACTCAGGGGCTTGGAGCAACGTCGAAGTAGCAGAGTCGAAAGTTGGTGGATCGAGTCCCGTATGAGGCAAATGTGATTTTATTCTGTGTTTGTAGCGTGCTAGGCTTTCACAATTTATTCCTCTGATACAACATTCCGTTATCTTTCATCATAATTCATACTTTCATGCCTACCCTCATTCATTAAGGACGGCTAAAGCAAACCACTTGTCCACCTGTTCAAACGAGGAGAACGTAAGCTTTGTCCATTCCAATGAATGCGAATTGAATTTTGAAAACCTTTTCCCGCTATGTTCTCCTTTTTCGACGCTGTCGTACATGTTCTTTTGTCATCGTTCTTTTATTGACATTTTCCCATTCTTCCCTTCCCGTTTTATCAAGATTCCGCCTCTTTGATAAACCCTTTGTGTTTCGTAAGTGGGGCAAATCAATAACAGCGCCTTCGTTGCTTGTTCCCAATCGATAGTGCTCCCAATCCTGTTGCGCGTTAATAATTTGTGCGGTCGTATATTGTGACGTTCTAATAGTGTATACAAAAGGAAACATGTGGTTTCAAAATGTAGGGAGAAAGTTAAGTTTGGCTTCAATTAATAAATGGTTTCTGAATCATTTTGGATAATCCTCAAAGTGTTCATTAAGGTAAATGGTAAAAAGGTATTATATTTTAATCATCTCTCTTCGGAAGTTCATCCTCCAGTACGTCAATTTTGCAAAGACAAGATAATTTTCGGGAGTGTAGTACAGCAAAAATACTTAATTTGGAGGATAAAAAGCTAAGAAATACGGTCAGAAACTAGTCCGAAAATGTTTCATACAATCTAGAACATTGTTATCACAGTGCCATGGTACGTTGTTAAATGCTTGTTAATTTATTCATAAATGCATAAATATATGTGTATTAAGTTATACGTGGCAAAGCTATATTTTTTCGCTTATACTTCATCAAAGCAACTTTATCTTCCTAATGTAATACTTTCATCACTTGCGGTCGATTTATAAACTTTCTATTTATTATTTGTAGCTTTGAATGATTCCATGAAAGAGCTAAAATGAAAGGGAACCACTTATACGTTTTTTGCTAGATAAAAGAGGCCTCCGACGACTTGCAATTATTCATGACCTGGTGGTTCGATCTAGTCAGTTTTGTGGGACTTCCAAGTGTCCAATATAACCCACTGTGATCTGTTACAGTGTCTCTTCCCTACTTCAAAGTATTTTCTGTTCCAGTATGAGGTATGGTTCCTTGGAATGAACGTATTATTAAAAGGAATAACCACTCTGTTATTTCTGTAGGTAGTTGAATTTTGTGTTGGCAGTTCATCTTTATATGTAAAATATATTTGGCAAAACCCAGCAACTTCCAAAATTTCCAAATTTCGTACCAAGTATAAGCAATCGACTCTAGAACTTCCATTATGATGGAAGGGGAATAGAACGACTTCTCATTTACACACTGTAAAAATGACCATATCGCCTTTTGATTATTACCGACACATAAAAATCTATGCTGATATTGTAGTACGAATGTAGAACTCCTAATAAAACAGTTCTCTAAAAATACTGACCGTATATCATTGTGCTTATGTACGATGTTCACTCTGTCTTAAAATGTATGATCAAATATATAAACTTAGACGCAGTTTTAGTTGGGTGATCAGATCGTAAAGGAATGAAAGGGAACCTCCATCAAACTGGAAATTAAGTCAAGTTTTTACACCCAGTTTTTTCTATTATCAATGAAAAATATATAATCAGAAACACGCTAAATTAAACTAACATGGCCAGGCGACTATTTTCAAGTTCTTCAAAAGAGCTCGCTCTTCTCGCTTTAGTAAGTACACTTAGTTGCAACATTCCTAAAATACAGCGCCTCACTACTGTATGAATACACTCGTATTCGTCCGCATTTTGTTCGAATAGTTCTGACTCCTGACTGCGAAGTTTCAGATTGCAAAGTTAGCTCCAAGCGAGCGCGTTTTGTGTCACGCATATATGAAAATACGACCACATCATCAGAGTAGAGAATGTTGTATAGGATAATGAAAGAGCAAGCAAGTAATCTGGAAAAGTGGCAAATTTCTTCAACCAACACTTTTCTAGAATTGCGGCTGAACTTACGAAGGGACTAAAACCACCAAACTAAACTCATTCCCTTCACAACAAATATTTGACACGATGTTTATTTCCGAAACGTCTAACGAAATCTTGAGAATAGTTAGAAGTGACGTGCTGTTGATGAGAATTCTTAGACGACGTTGCTGTTCCCGCCATTTCCGTGACATAGGAGACGACATACTATTTTCGCATCTTTCACTCACCTATGGTATTTCTTTGAGAACAATATTATGAAAAAGGAACACTCCAATGGTTGTTGAGTTCACTTCACTGAACATAATATGGTTTTTCAGGCCAGGATGCAGGTGTGTGACCTGAACTACTTCAACAGACCAGTAATCAAGCATATTTCCCTTTTCGTTTTGGTCGAGGCTTCTCAAGCCTTTCGGTTTTGCTCGAACCCTGCCATACATCGGCACTGGGGGCCCCTGCAAGGGATTCTCGCAGTCACTACCGCCTCCTTGTGAAGTTTTCCCTGGGAGGAGGCCCCTGATGCTCCTCGCACATCATACCCAAGTGACCCGTAGGCCCATGTCAATCCTATATCTTTACAACTTACAAGGGGAACAAAGAACATGGATGGATAATCAATTTGGTGGCTTGGGTGGATTAACGATTATCGTTTCGGACTGTTGGAGCTACGTTCGTGGGTTCAAAGCTGTGGATTTTTTTAAGCGGGAAAATATGCTTTGTACGGTTTCCTTCGGAGGGGTAATAATACCGGCTGTCTAATGTTGTAGATTTGCTGCATGTAAAATATACTGAAACCTAAAATACGCCTCTGAGCAAAATTAAAATCGCCAGTTTCGTCGCCCGAATGTTACCTCCTTTCTCTACTAGATGTTGAAAGGAGTGAAGCGGAATTTGCGTGAGCAGGCGGAAGGGCAGACCTCATGGCCTAAGCCTCGCCCCGGAAAAGACGGCATTAATTGCATTGAATTATATTTCTGAGATACTTCACTGTGAAATTAATTATTACTATTCACGTATCTTTTCGTGTATTAATTTATAATTGGTCCTTTAATTTGACCTTTTTAACTATTATAGGTTAGATAGTGATAAGGAGCGTATCTTTCACAACTAAGAATAATATGACAATCAATCCACGAGGTTTACTAAAATCATTAAATTTGTGACAAGGCACATGGTAATTACCATGCCAATTTAAAGGGCCAAAGTATGAACAGTTATGAGTTTTCTGTTAATGTTTGTTACATTACAGAGGTGATCTGCCCCCCCCCCCCCCCCCCCCAGGCTAGCCTGAAAAACCGCCCCTGTCAATCAGTGGGATCGCCCATGGGGAATCCTACTTGGTAAATCCTTTGCGCACGGCCTCCCGCAACGCATCGCGAGGCGTCACGTGACGCGAGCCTCCACCGCCGGGGCGTCCCCTGGGGCTGCGCTGCGTTGTCAACGCCGTCAACGCCTCCGCCCCGCCCCCGCCCCCGCCCCCGCCCCCGCCCCCGCCCCCGCGCGCCGCGTCAACCCTCTTGCACGCGCCGGCACTCAGCCGCTGCTGCCACCCGCCACTCACGGCGCCGCCGCCCACGCCCCTGCCCCCTTCTGTCGCACACCGCCCGCCCGCCAGCACGCCACTACTACAACTAGGACTTGTATGCCAGGTAGCGGGTTCCCGGTCCACGTAATTCCGCCACGTTCTACGCTCCCGACTGTTCTCCTGGCATGTGTAGTAGTGTAGTAGAAGTCTAAATGGTGGTAAAGAAAGAGGAAGGAACAAATATGAGAAAGGAAAGATCGCGACCAATTCGTGGCCCCTGTGTTAAGGTACAGCTCTGGCATTCGCTTGTTATTGATCGGAGAAGCCACAGTAAACTATTGATCAGAGCAGCCAACTGTTAAATTCTCCTTCAGACAAGGGACTCGAACCCTACGACCTTCCAGTCAGAAATACTGCCAAAAGGCTTCACAGCAAGTGCCACTACTGTAGCCTACACTTATGCTGCCACCTGCTGGTGAGAGATACCTGGTCGGGGAAAATCCCGCTAGCCGACGAGAAGGTCGGCGCTGGATCTCACTTTCCAGCAGGGGAAGAACACCGCCACCCCCAAGGAAAAGACACGTACTACACTTAAGGAGCTAATGACCTTAGCAGGTGACGCGTCAACTGATGATTTCGCTTCTCACGCCACCTCCATCTCCACTGACACTTCTGCCAGTCCCCTTGCCATCTTCATTTTCGCTGCTTCCTCTGCTACTTGTCGCCGCTGAAGCCATTCCCTCCGTCCTCTCCGCCTGCTCTGTCGCTATCTCTCCATGTTCGCCGTTGCCTCCGGCACTAACACGCCCCCACAGCCTTTGTCGCTTCCGCAGCCCACCTCCCTCCTCGCCTCTCAACCGCCCTCTCCACTTTTCAGGTCGAAGCGCAGAGTAGTTCACTTGTGCTTTCAATGCCCGCACAACCACGAGGGAGTGGGTGGTAAGAAATGTGTCCCCTATCCCAAATTTTATAGGAAAATTTGAGGGTGGGGAAGGCAAATTTTAATCATTGAATATTTGCAGCATTTAAATAATTTCATGTACATTTTGTTGCAAACAAAATGAGTGGGTTTCCAGTAACTTAATTTAAATCATGATGCATGGGCAGTAAGTATTTTCAATTTGTATTTATATGATATTATTTGTTTGTTTTTCCACTAAATTCGCTGTACCCCCTTTTTTTGTGTTTCACTTGTGTTAATGTTTTCATTACTCCTTGCTAGAGATCCACTGAGGATGGGAAAAGTGTTTTCCCGAAAGTTAACTCTGGATAATAATTAATAAAAAATATTAAACCTTTTGTGGAGATTATTTCCTTTACCATATTATATTCCATTTGTTACGTCCAACAAAGCCCTTTAATTCGAAATTGTAGTCGCTTCATTCTATCTTTTGCCGAAGTCTAGTGGCAAACGCTTTGCGCTGCATAGTTTTCTCCATAAGGGCAACGTGGTGCAGGTCCAATTTTGGAAAATTGCAATTCTCCCAAAATTGCAAATATAAATCGCGCGTGCTTCTTTTCACGAAGTATTTCAAGAAATAACTGAAGAATGAGTACTTTCCATTATAAATAAGTGAGAAAATATATGCTCTTGTAGCCCACTAGTTATCTTTAAAATTTATCACAGTTCAGGAGTCAATATTTGTTACTTTTTGTTTACTTATTTACATTTTTTATTTATTTACTTATTTTCGGAATGATGTTACGACTATACTTAACTGATCATTTCCATCCGCTGCCGCCCCAGAGAGTACGGGAGTTTTAATTGAATCTAGTGAAGTAAATTGAATTGGAATTGTCATTTCCAAATACAAGGCACGCTACACTGATTTCATTTAATAAACTTTATAGCAAACTTGAAGTAATTGCTACAGACGTTCCATTAATTCAAATTTGGTGCGACTCCCAGAACTCTCCCACGTTTTCTCAAAAGGCAGTGTGATATGTGTCGGTTTCAAAGTTTGTTCCCTCCGGAATAAGTGTCGAACAGTAGCTATAGAGTTAAAGTAAGATTGATTATTGCCATTTTTATATTGAAGTTTCCGATTGACGGATGGACACCTTAATTTGAGGCCTCCAGCCCAACCTCAGAACATTTGAGTCTCAAGTTACTCTGCAAAATTTCTGTTGTGTTCCTCGGAAGAAAAAGCCACATCGCTCATCCTGCATTCGGCCAGAAAAAAAAGTAACATGTAGACATCAAATCCAGCACTATCTCGGAAATATGGATTTTCTATCAATGTTACATCGTGATTTGGGAAATAGTCTTCCTGTGGGCAAAAAGAACTGAGCTGTCGAAGTCCATTGCATTTCAATAATAATGTAAGTACTTACCGTTTTTAATATAGCACGTATTTAACTCAAGACATTTTCGCCTTTAAGTTTTAGATTGCGCAATGAGAAAGGCAATTGTCAAAATGTGTATTATGTAATAACATGTACGTGGGCATTTAGTACGATTTACGTTTGAGTTCGTGAATTTAAGTCATAATTCGGATCCTATATATTATTGCCAATGAAGTTATCTCATAAATTTCTTTCGAAAAGTAAATGGGGACATACAATTTGGGAACATAGCTTTACCGCAAAAATAGTAGAAAGATAACAAAGCATCACAGAAATCTGATTAGCCTCCAATCTTTCACTTTCTTCGCTCTCTTCACCTTTTCGGTTATGACGTCGCTGATGACCTTGACATTCCCCATCTCACTCGCATCCTCTCTGAGTTTGTTCTCGCCCGACTCCTCTTCGCCTGTAATTTGCGCCGAAGGTCCTCGTCCCCCTCTTTGATCTCATCCGCGGTCACGTGTCAACTACGACGCCGCGCTTCCCTCTCGGCGTTTCGCGTTCCCAGTGATTTCTTCCCTCTTACCGCTAGTTTAGTCTCGTTTTTTTCCACGACTCGCTTTTGTTAGCCTCAAGTCGAGTTGTGCCACACTACTTCGTTGTTGTAATAATAATAATAATAATAATAATAATAATAATAATAATAATAATAATAATAATAATAATAATAATAATAATAATAATAATAATAATAATAGCCGATCAGATGGCCGAGATCGCTAAGGCAGTAGTGCCAGAGTGGTTTCGGACCAGAAGATCGCGGGTTCGAGTCCCGCCTCGGGCATGGGCGTATTTGTGTTTGTGTATGTCTGTATGTGTTGTCCTTTCACCCCCATTATCATCATCATTTCATCTGCCATACCCCCAGGGCTAACAACCGTGGGGGATAAAAATCGGATCCAGCTAAAAATGCTGGTCCCCCAAAAAAATTGTTGCAAGCACCTGCCACCGCGATAATAAATAAAAACTGAGCCACGGTAAATGCAGGATGCTTGCATGCGTGGTCCTAGTCGGCCGATTAACGAGAAATAATAATAATAATAATAATAATAATAATAATAATAATAATAATAATAATAATAATAATATTTATTTGGCTACAATTGGCCGATTGCTAGGCAGTAGCCATAACCCTGCAGTTTTACAATATGTGTACATTTAAAATCCAAAAACAATTTATAACAGAATCCTTTCGAGCATATATACCCATTATATAAATATACACAGCCCTGTATACATCTATAGTACATACACATACGCGCGCGCGCACACGCACACGCACACGCACACGCACACACACACGCACACACACACACACACACACACACACACACACACACACACACACATATATATATATATATATATATATATATATATATATATATATATATATATATACATTCTTATACATAAATGCTCACTCTCACGTTCACACATAACACCTACACACACGTGCCCTAAGTAGTATACATGCCTACAACAATTTATACAATGATTGCCGGGTATACGCCGTTTGAAAATACCTTCTTCGTAATTTTCATCCTACAGTAATTTACCATCGTATTTGGCTGCCACCCGTCACACAAAATAATCACATATATTCCTTTTACAGCACGTGTTTGCTCGTTTGACTTTTGCACAGATCCCCTATGTTTTCTCATAATCTACGACGCGACTTTGGTCTAGTCTCGTTCGATTTGTTAACCGCCGCCGTCGTCGTCTGTTTCAGCCAAGAGGTCTTCCAACGAAATCCCTACTACCGACGAACTAATTCCTCTGAATTTTCCTCTAGACTTCTAAACGTATATTTTGAGTTCCCAACGTGTTGTAGGATGTAATTTACTGCACAGAGCAAATAATTTTCCAATTTTGCGATGAGGGGACTGTACAATAAGACATTTTTCAGTAAAAAATGCTATATTCCCACCCCCCCCGCATCATTTCAGTACTTACTCCATTACTAGTGGACGTGACGCAGTAGGGTTGGAGGACGGTGGAAAGACTAATTCAATTGAAGGCATCATTGAATTGAATTGAGGGTATGTGGTGACGTTGAAAGTGTAAATTATTGTTCAACGGAGATTTTGTTGCACTGTTATTTCTCCGCTTACGTCACAAATACAGGATAGATAACGTAGACGGGTGTGTACTGAGTAATCTGTGATCTGAAAGGTAAATATGAAAGGTACGAACCACTGCAAAGTCGTTCTTTTCCAAATTAAGTAATCAAGCAATTGATTATTCGATAGTATCGAAACCGCATAAGCTATAAATCGATCTCATTGTCAGATTCGCACCAACGCAACGGTCGCCGAACACGTAGACATTCCCCGATAAAACTACTAGGTGTCATGAAGGCGGAGAACGATTGCGGTCTAAAGCAAGGGATCAGGCACGAAACGGGGTCGGAGAAAGGAAGCAGCATTGAGATTGGCTGGAGTTGAGGCAGCATTGACATCGACTGGAGTTGAGGCAGCATTGACACCCCCTGGAGTTGAGGCAGCATTGACACCGACTGGAGTTGAGGCAGCATTGACACCCCCTAGAGTTGAGGCAGCATTGACACCGACTGGAGTTGAGGCAGCATTGACTGCACCGACACCGACTGGAGGTGAGACTGCATTGACATCGACTGGAGTTGAGGCAGCATTGACATCGACTGGAGTTGAAACTGCCTTGAGATCGAAAGACAATGGCGGGGACCGGCTTTGGCGCGGAAAAGCGGTGACGGTGACGAACGTCAGCATCGAGGAGCAGCAGAGGCGGAGAATGGCGGTGCCGCAGAACGGCGGGGTCTGTGATGGCGAGGGGCGAAGAACAGCAGCGCCGAGGCGGAGAATTCACGCTGAAACGTCCTCCGCGTGGCGGATGGCAGCAGAAGATCACAAAGGAGCACAGCAAAGCACAAACCCGATACCGGGGGCGCCATAAGGCAAGAGAGATAGAGCGCGAGGCGGCAGCGGTGGCGGGAAGCGCGGGTGCAGTGGCGAGGGGGGTGGCTAGGACGGAGGCGATGGCGGTGGCGAGGGCGGTCGCAAGGGCGATCGCGAGGGCAACGGCGAAGGCGATTGCGATGGCTAGGGCTGCGGCGATGGCGATGGTGGAGGCTCGGGCGGTGGCGTGGGCGGTCGCGAGGGCGGTGGCTAGGGCCGTCGCAAGGGCGGTGGTGAGGAAGATAGCGAGGGCGATGGCGAGGGCGTCGGCGTCGGGAAGTGCGGCGGGGGCTGGAGTGGAGGCGAAAGCGATGGTGAGGGCGGTGGCGAGAGTGGAGGCGAAGGCGGAGGCGAGAGCGGTGGCGATGGCGGTGGCGAGGATTGTGACGGAGTCGAGAGCGGTGGCTAGGGCAATGGTGAGGGCGATCGCGAAGGCAGAGACGAGGGCGGCGGCGGCGGCGGGAAGCAACGTCGAGAAGCGCGGGGCCGCGCGAAGTGCGGCGGGGGCGGGTGTAGGCCCGCGGAGTGGTCGCGAGCGCGGCGTCGGAACACAAGGCAGATTACTGCGGGGAGCGGCGGCAGCATATTCTCAACGGATGAGCGGCGCGGGGCGAGACGGGGAGCAGCGGGGAGCATGCCGCATCATTAGCATCGGTGCAGGAGGGCTCTTGAGCAGAGAGTCCCCGCCCCCTCCACCGCCGCCGCCGCCGCCGCCGCGCAACCGGCGAATTAGATCGCGCTGTTGACGTCAGCCCCCGGGCTGCGCTTTTAGCCCGCCGCTCCCCAGAAGACGACGCGGAACGGTTTTTCGGAACGACGAACGCCCAAATTCTAAAAATACTTTCTTGTAAGTGAGGTGGAGTTTGTTTCTCTTCAATGTAATAACGAGAACTAGGTTGACTCGTGGAAACATTTCGCGCTTTTTAAATCATTGTTTTAATAGTGAAAGTGGCTTTATACGGGAACTTAACTTTGAAAGTTTATGATATCTGATAACCCGTGTTATGGAAATGGAGATAACCTCTAAAAATGTAAGACTATAACTAATAATACTAGTATGTAATAATATACTATATAAACGCTCACAGAGAAATCGATTTGTAGTTTGCAGCATAAGAAATACACCTCGGGTTCACAAAAACTTACTTTTAAAGGCCTACACCTGAAGACGTTGCTCTCATAGGTAAACATGTTTCAAAAATTCCACAGATTAATTATTTTTTTCCGTCAACACCAAACCCTCCACTCAAATAGACATGATTAATAAATTATGGGGACGTTTAGCTCCAACATCATTCTTTAAAAGCTTTTGACAGTCATTGGAGCTTCACCTCTTATAGAAATCATCTTTATCGCGTCAATCCCCGGGGAAAACTGTAAGGCCAGAACACTTCCGTTTAACACCGAAAACTTCAGAAACGTTTACAATCCTGACGGTGAACTCGCAATAAATTCCCGTTCATTGCCCGTAAAGTTGGATGTAAACGACGTAAGTTGCCCGAACTTCGCGATAAAATTTTGTTTGAAAACGATACGCAATGTACCAATATTGCCCGTTGATGTCTATCGCAAAACTACGCTTCCAGTAACTGATTTTCAATAAAACGATGAATCGTTCAAACGATTGAAAATCAGAACGCAAAAAAATCAAGTAGAGTGAAAAACAAGACTGTCTACTTTTATTCGTAACATTTTTAATGCTTACTTTATAACTCGAATTACTTGATGTTAAGAATTCTCAATAAGGAAGGTCCTGTTTTATTCATAGCATTTCTGATGCTTATTTTATAACTCATTTTATGCTCACATAACTCATTTTATAATGAACTATTTGGTGATATGAATTCTTAGGCAGTAAGATGAAGGCTAAAGGAGACGAAATTATCAGAATTCTAACGCAAGTCAGAGTTACAATTAGTTATTTTATTTACAACTTTTACTACTTTTTTTTAGAGAAATTGCACAAACATACCACACACACGTAATATTATTTAAGATTTTGGTCATTATAAAACACCATGCATTGACCAATATACCGCTCGTAATATTCAGCCCAGAAGATATTTTTGGTAGATCTTCAGTACAATTATTTCGATTCTTTTCATATCAGCGACTCGTCTTTATTTTGAAAGAGACAAAAAAATTATTTTCTATCTAGAAAACATTCCAACCGTGTTGGGAAGTGCCCTGTAGTTTGAATTCTGAAGTCATTTCAACTCATGCTATCTATATTACGAACATTCAAGCACCATTAAATTATGTTTTTAGTACATCAAATTATTATATCAATTATAAGTAGCATATTATGTGTTTCTGAGATTCCATTTTAATAGCTAACAGGAAAAATTCTGTAAGTCACACAATTTGCTAATGGAAACGTTTTCTCAGCCATTCACTTTCAGTATTGACAATTTTCAGCTTATCAACTTTTAACAGAATAGACATTGCATTGATCAGTGCCATATCGTTGCCAATACCTCAACTAAAGGCATGCGTCTACTGAAAATATTGTTTGACATTCTAATGCTACTAGTTTCTTACACCATCACAGATATTCTTGGGTGTATTTACATGTCAAGTAGCTTCTCTTGCGAACTATTGTGCCAATTATTCTATTTATTTAGCTGGGTAAAATCAAACATTTCACCTGGTTGTACGACACAAGGCTGGAGACCATTAAAATATTGCAAAGCCTACACTCTTAATCTCTATCGTTCCCTAGGATTGACCTAGAGCTCTTTCCATCCCGTCAAAGCGGCAAAAAAGAGGCCACATGGTTCAGCTCTAAAGGGAAAATATATTTATTTTTTACTGATACTTTATTGCTTGTTATTGTCTTCGATACGGAGCATTGTATAACTTACCTGGATCGAAAGGATTGTGGTTGCGAAGGAAATATGAAAACAATTGAATGATCTTTTATGGAGGGAATCATGAAAGGGAAATATGAAAAGAGGAACCGAGTTAAGTTAACATCTACTTAATTAGTAAAAAGTAATGAATTAAATCAATAAAATTAGGTAAAAATGAAATTATGTATGTACCAGAGGCGTTAACTGGTTCTAATGATCTCGCGCGACAAAAAGCCACCAACCAAAGGCCCCTCGGGCATTTTGTCGCCGCTCGATCAATAGAACCCTTATAACGCCCTTGGTGCATAAAAAACTATTCTTCAGAATATTAATATATTCTAACTTACACTCTCTCTGAACTTCGAGTAAATTAATAGCCAAAGGTGCAGCCGTTGCGAAGATTCGTTCATTATTTCACGTTTCACAAATTCGGTAAATTACTGCCGGCGGCGCGGCGGGCGTCGAGGGGCGGAGGCGGAGGCTGAGGGGTCGAGGCGACGTGGCTCTGACGCGAAGGGGGCGTGTACGCTAACGGCTTGCGCTTTGTCTTCGGCCGCCAGGCTTTTGTTTCCCCGCGCCACGGCCTCCTCCAACTCCACTGCGCCCCCTCTTCAATCCCCAACGCCCCCTCGGCTACCACACCGCGCAGCCGCTGTCGCTGCTGCTCCACACCACGTACATTCGGGAGAGGTCGCTCACAGTGCATACAGATGGCGTGGACAAAATTTAGGAAATAAGACACTACGGTTATTGCGTAGATGAGGTTGAAGAGACTAACAAATTGATTTGAAGAGGTTTATTTACTACGTCTGTATTCTAATTTCTGCAATACATTACTTGGTTGTCCGCTCCCTTCAGCCAAATACTCGTTTAATGAAAATCTTTTGACTGTTAAGTATTTTCCTACGAATCAAATTTTTACTGATTTCCTGAAAACTTTGAGACATGCAAAAGTACAAATATGCATAATATACTGTTAATTATCATTCACGTACGCCTTTGCCCACTTACAGCACTCACGCGATTGTCTTATCGGCCATCGACACCGTTTTCAGATCATAGATTCATTGCAATGCAAATTCTACATTCCACACTGCGTTCCCCAGCAGATTTCTTCATCCCTTCTTCGCTCTCAACTAACTTTCCTTACCCACACCTTGTTTTTTGTACCACTGCACCGCCAGTTTTGCGTCGGTGTGTAGTAATGAAGTTTATTTTGACACACGTTAGAGGTCACGCACATTGCATCTCAGTTCTCTATTTTGGCCAATATTTTAATTAAAAGTATAATTTTCAAAGCTTGGGTTCGATATTCTCGTTCTCTTACCCAATTTAAATTTCTTATTTCCAGCCTCATGTGTCATAGATTTGAACCTTTTTTGATTCTGTATTCAAGCAAATTTTGAAAATTGTTTTCCGTTTCACATAGACTGCAAAAACCCGATCATAAAATTATAGTACAAAATTTTTGGCCTGTACCACATGTATATTGTGTGAACCTTTGCCTCCAGTTGTACTCTTTCCCTCCCTGGACCATTCGCGCGGAAAGTCACTCACAGTTTTTAACTGTTTTTTGACGTAAATAAATAAATAAATAAATAAATAATTAAATAAAGCACACTCTTCATTCGCATTATGCCCCAGTCTTCTTATTCATACGTCGCCTTCATAACGCGTCATGAAAGATAACGCAACATCTGCTACGCCTCCCTCCCATAGATCAGCATTCTGCTCTCATAGACCTCCCATTATGATGCGGTGAGCGTGGAACGAAGCTTGAGTGGTCAGGCTGCGCCCCTCCTACTCATAGCTTCAGACCCAGCTGCGAGCGACAAATCCATCATCGACACTACAACATAGCCTCCTCCTCTTTCGTCGCCGTATTGCTGACTACAGCCTCACGAGTCCTGCTCTGCTGCATGCTTCTTTTCGTTCATCTCACGTCTTTGGATTGTCTGCGTGTTGAGCTGCATGAGATGTCATCCGCAATTCCTATTCCGCATCCTCTCTGTTCAGAATATTGGTTCCGGAGTTGTACGAGTGATCTATGCCAGTTGTACAGGGTTTCAGTATTTTGTAATTGTTAATTAAATTAACACGAAATGACGTTCTTATGGAGCCTAATAAGAATTATCAAGAAGCCTTATTAGGCCGCTCCAGGCGACTTTGCCTATGGCAGCCTGGGCATTTGCGTTCCTCCTCTGCGAACCAAGGTGCAAATTCGGCCGATCATTCTTCAAGCTAAGTTTGAAAGGACTAGTACAAGCGATCCTGACCCCGAGAAAAGCAACCTGGTTTACATACCATCAACATTATATAATCGATAACATCATTCGACATCAGCTTTAATTCCATATATTTTTATTTCGTCATCCCGCCACGAGGCACATACATTGTCGTAGTGAACTCGCAGTATCCAGGATCACGACGCTAGCGACCGAGATGAGAGGTGGAAAGGGTCAAATGATGACGGGGACGTGGCCCTTGGGATGGATGTGGAAACGGGATGGGGAGGTTGGATCGCGCGCGCGCCTTGGCGAGAGATACTACTCTGGTATGTTGCTGGAATTGATAAGAGGAAATTGATAAGATCGAGAACGACTGGTCAGAGCAGACGTTTTCTGTAATTCTCATCCAGATAGTAGCGGTCGGCTACGACCCAGCTATTCACTTGGTATGGAAACTCCCGCCCACATCGTGACATGGAATCTAGTCTTTGAAGCTGCAGTTACGATCTGACAACTGCAAAGGCTTTCACAGCCACACATCTGTTAATTGGCAATTTCTAGCATTGGCTCAGGGACAGAGATAAAAAATGTGACGCCCTGGTTTCCGTACTCACATCATCCTGCCCCAAAGAAAACGTAACGTCATGAACTCCCGGGCGCTGCTGACGGGGGACACCACCTCATATTTTAATTCAGAAATTTCATTCTCGTTGCCTTTTTTCTATTAACGTAAACGGCAAATTAAATACACTACTGTACTCATGAATATGTTTTGGAGCAGGCGTGTGATGGCAGTTTCAAAACTAGCCGAATTTACGCTCCCTTCGTAGATTGAAACCATATGCAAGATATAGCATTACACAGAAATTATTTAATAATGTTATCTGCCAAGGTTTGCTTGACCTTCTTCGCTGAGGCGAATTAACGGGCATTTTATAACATCCAGAGACCCTCGCAGTCCGTCTTTGGTTCAGACAGCAATTCAAAATTGGTAGTGCGAGATTTATATTTAGATAATTCAGTATTGCGAATGTCAATTTGTATGCAGTAACATAAAAAATGAGTGAGAAAATGTTCGTGTAAAATAGTTTTCTAAATTTATCAGAATATAGTACTAATAACATTACTAACCACCCATCCTTGCCCCTTTCTTAATCTCCTGCGTGCACCTTGTGAATACAATTTTTTTAAAACGTTTTATTAAACGAAAATTCCGTGGAGATACTGGCATTTAAATCTCTAGTAGTAGTACCGCGAATATTTTACTGTTTTAGGTGTCTCTCGCATTCCAGTTTCCTTTCAAGTCTGTCACTGTAGTCTTCTACAGTTAATCATCTTCTAGCCATCGCCTTTTCCACTCCTTCCTTCCTTGTACTTCTGAGTCTTCCTGGTTTTCTGTGTGATGTTCCAATTCCAGGGTTTAACAAACCATCGTTCTTCACCCATTTAAATCTCGTCTTTTGGTTTAACCCCGTTGTAAGCGCCGCCCTTCCGCACTCACCCTCCGCCCACCTTGCCACCCAAACCCCCGCCCCCGCCCCGACGCCGCTCGCACAGCCTGCATAGCCGCCCGCACCGCTTGCACCGCCTGCGTCGCCCGTGCCACCGCCCGTGCCACCGCCCGCGCCCCCCCCCCGCCCGCCCCCCCCCCCCCTCGCCACCGCCCTCGCAGCCGCCCGCCCCGCTACTCGCGCCACTCGCGCCCCCTCCCCCACCACCGCCCGCGCCCCCGACCCCGCCGCCTCTGCCGCCGGTGCCTCCGCCCTCCCCGCCGCCCGCTTGTTAGGCGTTGCGCGGGTCACGAGGCGCGAGGGGTCACGGGCGCACCCGTGCGTGGGCAGCTGAGCACTCGGTCGCAAGCGCGCGCGCCCGCCCGCGTGACTCAGGAGCGTGTGAGTCACGCGTGCGCCGCACCTCGGCACCCCGCCCCCCTCGCCCGCTCGGCGCCGCAGCATCAGCCTCACTGGAGCAGAGCTTGCGGTGTGCAGGGGGTACAAACGACACGACGCACTGCGCTCAACTGGCAATTCTTTCTGATAACGTCAGTGCCTACTAAGTCGGATTAATAGCAGTGACGGCCCGAAATACGTTAGAAGTGGCTTACCCCTAGTTCTATTGGAATACTGAACATACGTAATAACTAGAGATGCCTCAACATCACGTACTCTTTTTAAAATTTCAAAAATTAAGAGAAGAAAACAATAATCACACAGGCGCCATATTTTAGGCACTCTTTGTTATATGTGTGAAAAAAGAATGGTAGCCTGTATGAGAAAATCTTGTTCAAAAATTGCCTATATTTCTCGCAGAATTACGCGAATACTATTTTCGAAAAATTGTACACGATCTTCCTTCTGTCTTTGAAGAACAGATTTCATTTTAGAAAGAGAACTATTATCAGTATTGTAGTTGTAGGAAGGTGCCGAAAATATTTAAACTTCGGAAATTTTCGAAAACCAGGAATTTCAACGAAAATTAAACTCGCGCAATCTTTTAAGCGTCCCATACGCTATCCGAAGACAAACTTAAATTTAAAAAATTGAAACCATTTTTTAAGAATTTTTTAAAATGTTGAGATTTCATATTAAGTCCCCTCAGAAATCAAAATATCTGTTAAAAATTCCCAGAGCCTCGAGTTCGTTTACATCAAACGGGAAATATCAATTTTGGGGAAATTCTGTGAATGCTTCAGGCGCCAACGTTGGCCACGGACACACAGGCGTTTTACCTTTTATCGATTTGTCTGTATCAAGTACCCACAAAACATGGATTCTGTCAATGCAACGTGACAGAAATGTAATTTTCTACAAGAACAGGATTTGCCTACTTTTTCGTTACCAGGGCCTGACAATAAGACTATTTGAGTCGAAAATTCGCGGATTTCCGGCGTAAGATCACAAATCTCTTCTTACGAAATAACGCGAAAATGAAAAATTCAATATAAAAATGAACTTTAACGGTTTTAATTTATGGAATTTATAAAATATTTTACGTATTTATGAACTAATATGAACTATTTTGTTTACACATACTAGCTCTATTATAGTATTGTTGCAACGGATATTAACTCGTTACAGCTAGCTCAGATTTGCCGGAAGGTGATTACACCGGTGACTACATTGAAGAAATTAAACGGAATTTTGCTTATAGGTCAATACAATATCCTTACTATATATTCGTTGCTCCTTCTTTCTTTACAACCTCTGTAGCCTGTCGGCGAACCTTTTTGCGGTCCCTATGCTAGTCGCAATCTCCCAAAGTCTGATCTTCTGCACTGTGCCAGTATTGAGAAAAAATATTTTTATGCGACGTTTTGGGGCCACTTTGGGCCAGTGTGCGTACACCGCCCGGCGTTGCTCTCCCTGAAGCTCTGTCCCAGTGCGACCACGCGGCGCGGAAGACTGCACACACGCGCCCACACACACACGGAGGGACTCCACACGCCGGCGGCGGCGGCGGTGTGGTTTGTTTTGACACGAGGGAGAGCGTACTACGAGGTTTACAGAACGTTGCCCAGGCTGAGCTCTGCTTTTGTAAACAGTAGTAAAGAACATAATGTGACGAAAACACATGGTGGGCTACGTTTCCATAGATACACTGTCAGAAATGCCATTAAAGTTAATGTAGATTAATGTACTCTACATGAAACTTAATACAACCTTGTTCATTAAAAAGGGCGTAATATATTTGTGCTTTAAATTTAATGCATTAGTTAAAATCAGCGTCGATTTAATGTAGAGGTTCTCCCGTTTCCCTTGCCTCTCATTATTCATATCATGTATTTATTACCACCTGTTCATCAAGATCGTTCATTCATTCCTCCCAGATATGGTCATAAAGCTTTGCTCTTGCATCCTAGTGTATGTGTGTACATAAATGTAATGTGCGATCATGATAATTACTTTAACATACATTTCATTAAAGTAATGCGGAAATTTCTGTGTGAGTAACAGTTTAAAGTGACACTGTTACGTGTTAATATGTTGTAATATCAAAATGATGACAATGCAACCACCTGTTCAATGAGAGAGGACGTTTTACACCTTTGTCCTCCCCTTTCCAGTCAGGTACTATGGTAATTTTTATCTTTGTCTTTCACCGAATGAAGGATGATGGATGATCATGAGGAATGCCTGACTATGATTGAATTGATGGTTTAAATGAAACGCATGGTGAGAAGTCAAACACGCTACAGCCACATGAAACATCGTTATAGAGAACTGTCCACATTACTGTTCAACTGTTCTCATGAGTATGGTTGGGAAAGCGTTATGAACGAAAGGTACTTTTTAAAAGCATTAAGTAAAATAATATTTTGTTATTTCCTTTGCACTCTATGCATTTATTCAAGTTTGTGTAGTATTTGAAAAGAATGTTTTCAAGCAGTGTCTGCAGCCTTCTTGTACATGTAGAACAACAAGATCAACAACAACACATTTCATATAGATATTCGGCAAGAATAGGGGCAATACAATTAATTTTCTACTTTACTCTAATGTCCATGTTGTCTAATTTCAATATTAGAACTTCGCATAGTCTAGTTACAAACGTTTTAAACTCCTTATGTATGTTCCTTTAAATAAATTGTCTGTATCCATAAATATTGCTATTCGACTGGGATTTACCGAAAAAAGGAAAAAAATAGTTGGGCTTTCTTCGAAGTACTTAGTTTTGTATACATTTATTCTTACATTTAGATATTTTCTTTAATATTAATGCAAAGGAACATATCACCTTCATCATCGCCACGAATAGCTTTTCACCTTTTCTCTTAGTCACTTAATCGAAGCCATCGGTGAGACAATCTTTTGCAGAGGGCGATGCCTCTGGTTGCACAGAAAGTCCACAGAGATGCCGTTACTGGTGAAAGTTGTCGTTAGAGGGAAGTAAAGTGCATGATGCATTTTGAATGTCGTGTTTGAGTTTGTGAAAGTAATTGCAGAAAGTTGTTGTGCAACTCTTTGTGTATCGGCTCACAATTAAAAAAAAATATGTCTTGTAGGTTGTGTAAAAACTACGTTATGGAGTTGTAAAAAATTCAAAAAGAGAAAAATCTTTCGTGTCGTTAAAAGATGTTTTCGATTTTATCACGAAGAGGAAAACCACATATAAAATCTATAGAAGGAATGGTATGTCATGTTTTATTGCATTAACACAAAACATTCTAAAACACATGCAAATGATTTCGGCGCTTATTTTAAAACAATTGTTCGTATTGGTATTGCTTTGACAGATAAAGCAATGTTCTAAAACATTGTAGAATGAGTATTTTTAATATTAACAACTACGTGTATCTACATCTAGTAATCGTGGAAATAAATGTAATACTAATTTCAAAATTATATTAATTGTTCGAATCTTACGTGAACGTGTTCTATTTTCGCCCGTGACAAGGCCATGTTATGATGTTCCGAATACAAGTACTATTGTGTACAACTGAACTCCACAAAAGGGCGCCCGACCGACCTGCATTCATTTCGTTCAACTCGAGGATCAGCATTCATTTCTGCAAAGTTCGTTCGCGGGAGCGCCAGGTACCGGTTTTAAATTTGCAAGTCAGAATGGTAATATCAGGTCTCTGCAAATGGAAAGCAAAAGCACTCTGACTAAGAGTCTGACCTATTTTGTCATAATTTAGGCTTTCCGTGACGAGACGGTGGAAAGTAGACTGCAAATTTGTGAATATGATTGACAACTTTTCTGGGACTATAAACTTCTAGGTGTGGTAGGCACCGGCATGTCGATTGCTTATGGAAGACCACACCTCAGCCGAATGCCTTTCCAAAGACGGAGGCGGAAAGAGGGAACGGCAAAAGGGACGCGAAATACCTTCCGCGTTATCTTTGTAACGCAAAACAATAGACACCTTGGTGTAGCCATCGAGAAGACCGAGAGACATAATGAATTCGTAAAAATAAAAATTGAAAACTTTCATTTTAAAAATAATCATAAATATCGTCTTTAAGGCAGCTTCCCTTAAAGTAAACAAAATGTTTAAAATATTTGTAAATTGTTTTCAAGTAATTTATTCCCTATGCACATTAAAATCTTTTTTAAATTTTTTTTCGAGATTTTTTCGGACAAAAAAGTCTTTGGAATGATCAGCTTATACCAAAATGCAAGAAGAAGAACAGGAAATACCAATTTAGTCAACTTGAAAATTCTCATCAGTATTTACTCGGGGTGAAAAGATTAAGAGAAAATAAGCAGATGAGTGATAGTATTTTGTATGGCCTTCTCTTTTTAGCTCTTTTAATGTGATCGAGAAATGCTTATATCATATCATGGATGTAGATAAATAACAATGTTGATGCATAGTTTACGATTTACGAGTGTAATGCAACATACGCTACACACTTCTTAATCCTCTTTCTTCTAACCATTTCATGAACCAGAACAAGTTAAAGAATGAATATGGAAGGGAAGGTTTCAGGCGCGTCCACAATCGGACTCTGTTGCTACGCAACCGGAAGATTGCTTTTAGGCGGATGTGCTGTTCCGCTGGCTGTCCGCTTGCTGTCTCAAGCGGAATCCTGGTCGGGGAACAAGACGGTCGTTTTGCACGCTTGTAATAAAAGACAATAGTCATGACCAGTTACTAGTATTTATATGTTCTAATAGGAGTTAATATATGATTTTTTTTCATAAACTTCCTCCTGTGTCACATATCTGCTCAGTGCTAAGTGCTTCTCACTAAAAATATATCAAAACGTGTCTACGCCTATGGAAACTGTTCCAAAGTCTACGTGTTTTGGCCTTCCTATTTTAATTCTTTGCCTAATACTAAAAGGAGAAATCGCTACACAATTATTTTAGTAAATGGGTCTAAAGTCACTTCGATATAATAATTTGTAGTCAGATTTTCACATGAGTCGTCTGTACAATAGTTATCGACATATGCTCTTAAAGACAATTTCACACTGATCAAATTCGTTTTCTGACGCTACAAGCTGTATGATTTATTTATTCATTACCTACAGGAGTTGTTCTATCTTGACTTCGTAAAGCGGCGCTAAGAGAATCAGCCTTGGACTCTACTCAGGAATACTTCTTGAGCAAGTCCTTTCTTCACATCCGTGCGGTTTTTGAAGTGATTTTTCCTCCGTCAAGAGCCTTTAGGTAGCATTATGATAGTAGTACAACAATCCACACATGCTTCGCCGGAATGTTTCTTTCGTTTGTGGAGCATTCGATTGGGATTTTATTACAGAACTGCAATATTATTTTCACTCAATACAACTGATTCATTCTTTCATGAGATACCTACTTTCCTACGATATTTTTGTTGAGAGAAATAATAATAAAATTCAAAAGAGTGAATCCCATTCCAAATATATATACAACTGTACTTGGCTTATTTATCAATAGATAATTTACTGTCATGACTTGTGTAAATATTATATAATTTATAAACACGAAGTGAATGCTTGAAAGTATTCACCTTACAAGAATAGATTGACTTTTTGCACGATCACAAGGGTTATTTTGGAAGTTTCATGCAGTTAACATGTTGAAATAAAACAGTCAAACCCAAAATACAGTACCTCTAATTGCGAATGTTGCTGTTAAATGAGGAAAATTTGAAATATTTGGATGAAAGAAATCTACTTCGAATAACAACTAATATTATCCTGTTATTACATATTGCTGTTTGGATAACTGGATACTAGTAGGAACTGTGACTGTACACTCCAAATGTATCTACTAGCAATGAAATAATAAAGTAAACGTTTATTTTGTTTCTTATGCAATTATTTTTTGTTGCAGGTGAGTTTCACATCACATGCAGCGACCTGCCCATTTTCATTATACTTGGTAAGTTTTCCTGAGTATGAAATCTCGAATTGCTGGAGCATTACTGAAATATAACTCAATTATTCCTGTTGGCTTCCTTTGTGACTCTCCAGGGACCCTTTAACCTACTTTAAGTATTCTAAACTTTTACAATTACTCTCTGGAAACGGACGCAAAACACCCCGCGGAATTACAACGATTTATTATTGCGCCTTTTTCTTCCAGTATCCTCTTATGCGAAACAATATTATTTGAGATAATTTCTTTTAAAGATGCCAAAATATAAGTCCTTGTGTCTAAGAGAATGTGATTGTATCTAACATTGGGACTAAATTATGGAATTATTACGTGTGTCTGTTAAAGAGTTACGAATCGTAACTTACGACACCTATATCAAAGAGGACGTTTTCTAGTTTGAACCTATTTTTATTTTTTAATTTCTTCGTTTGTGGTAAAGAGGAATGGAAAAAAGACGAGAGCAATCGATCTAAATAGGAATACAGGTGGCCTAATTTGAACTCAAGAAGGACGTCAAAAGGAACACATAATCAGTAATAAACAAATTGCAGATACGAGGCTGTTTGTTGGAATTAACATTAATACAATACAATACAATACAATACAATACAATACAATACAATACAATACAATCTTGTGAACAAGCACTTGGTGCAGTTCCTATTTACATGAGCGGTTCGATATACTGTCCTTTACATGTCCTCTAAAATACACGTTGGACGCTTTTAAAAGCGTTTTGTTAAACATTTTAGTTCCATTGTTTCGTGTATTTATGGTTAGAGTTATCTGACATGTATCCCTCTTTAGAACAATTTTGCGCAATATTGCTAGAAATAAGTTCGCTTGTCCACTTCAACTGTCAGGGCATCAGATGGCGCACATTGTCATGTTCTACATACTACATACATTCCATTCCTTTGCTTTCTATTGACGTGAAAAAAAATATAAAGAACGTCCCATTAGACAATAAACAAGTGTTAGAGCCAGTATATGATCCAAATGCTCTTACGGATACGTGAAGATATAGATTCATCTGTAGAAATACTTGTGTGGTCTAATTTAGGCGCCGCGTCGGACCAAAGTCGTCACCATTATCCCACGTTGTCTCACGAATGAATTGTGACAATCGGGGACAACATATATATTTCTCAGCGATTCTCAGAATTTAAAGTTGTTACTCAGTGGTTCAGCCTCATTGTATTTACTCTCTTCTTCTTTAGTAATCTCTATATATTTAAGTTTATACATGCTACTGATGAAAGACACTTGTAAATAATCAAACTGCTCTATTAGATCATGGTTTTCCCCTTTTACGGTATCTTTAATCACCGAAACAACTAAGGCTAATGTGCAAAATACATCGCTTAAAACGACACCTTCATTGCCTTTTCCCATTCAAAGAACACATTTCCATATCTCGTATCCTAAATATAAATAAAAAAAAACTGAATAACGAGGTTCGAGTTGCCGAATAGCAAATACATCAGAATGATGAAGGGGATACGAAGAAAATTCGAAATATTAACGAACTAAAGACAATGGAGTTCTTTTGTACAATATAGGTTTCACAGTACGTGATAGAACACTGCGAAACTTAGAATTTTAAGTGGGAGATATAAAAGCATAACCTTCCAACATTAGTTTCAAAATTGAAATGTTATACTTTTTGAATAATATCTGTCCGAAAGAGCATTGGAGTGTATCGCGATACGAAATGAGGTTATGTATTTTGCACTCAACCTAAACCACGTGCGTTAGAAGCGACCTTGGAGGAACAACCGCCTATCAGCGAGACGTGCCGCGCCGACGGACGCGCGATTTCTCCGCCTCGCGCGAGCGCGCGGCACGGGCCACGGGCCGGCGATTGGGTGCGAGTCTCCGACACCGGGCGAGACGAGGTGCTGTCTTGAAGGAACAATGGGAGGTTTTTACACGGCGTATCTTAAAACAAGCAAAAACCTGAGTGGTATAGTTTGATATTTTGTACAACGTTCGTTCTGCGACTACGATAAATGGAAGAACTTTCCATCAATGAGCTGATTGATTATTTCGCGTTCCTAGGCAAGTCAAGTGCTAAGGTCATTACTCCCGTAAGTGTAGTGTATGGTTTTCCCTCAGACGGTGGCGGTGATCTTCCCGCGCTGGACGGTAAGATCCGGCACCGACATACACGTCGACTACTGAGGGTATCTCCCACAAGCGGTGCACCGCAACAGTCGGGGAACAAGCTCTAAGCTCCCGACCGGTCTCTCGACACGTGTGGTCGTGTAGTGCATGTAAGTGGTTGTGCAAGTAAGGGGTGGAAGGGAAAGGAAAGATTGCGCGCGGTCGTGGCCCGCTTGTTAGGGTACTCCTGCGGCATTCCCCTCGCGTTGATGAGAGAAACCACGGAAAACTTCCGATCAGAGCAGCCTACGGTTAGAATTCTCCACCAGACAGCGCCTGAATTCCACCTAGCTATGTAGCTAGGGTTGCAAATCCTGCCACCGCCGAGATTCCAGCGCTGCAATTGCATCAGTTGCTGCCCTGAGCCACCTACGCCCCTCCCATCATTGGCTGCAAGGTGGGACGGCAAATGCTGAATTCCCAGAGTGCCAAAACCATTCATATTTGTTCGAATAAAGCCATCAACATGCGAATGCAAATATATTGCACATCCTGCCGCAGCATTTGGTAACAAATTTAATTTTATTGTGATCACGAGTCTTGTATCGTGAATGATACGTAACGTTGGAATTCGCACAAGTGCAGAGACCTAAAAATGGGTACGTGTGGCTTCGCACTGTACAATAAGTCATACGTCTGGACGAGTACGAGTAGAAACACGAGTGACAAAATTTACTTGAAGAGTTCTTGAACGAAGGGCTAGGAAGATGGGTGAACCTGGGACAATGAATAGGAGTGTGGGCAAGTGATGAAAGATTGACAGGAGATTAGGGAGAGCAAATTGATTAGAGCGAGTGAATGAGCAAGTGATTGTGTAAGTGCTAGAACGGGTGGGAGAGTTCATGGGGGAGACTTAAGGTACATCGCAGCATTGCCAAAGGCTGAGTTCAGCTCAGAGCCAGCATTACCGCTCTCTCTGAAGCGACTCTGACCGCGATGTCGCAGGGTTCGAGTCCCGATGGAGACGATGGGGACCTAAATAAGTAGGTCGAATTCAGCCGTTGTCTGAAGGAAAATTGTAGCGGCCGGCCTCTCTGAACGGAAGTTTTCCGTGGTTTCTACAATCAAATCCAGGAAAATGCCGGAACAGTACCCTAATAAAAGGGCCACTGACCGCGCGCGATCTTTCCTTCCTCTTGCTTGTCCTATCCTAAACCCTTATACACACACTAACATTCACTTCACTACCACACATGTCAAGTGACTAGTCGAAAGCTTAGAGCTTGTCCCGGCTGTGGCCGTGTCTCGCTGGTGGGAGATAACTGGTTGGGGAAAACTCCGCTAGCCGACGTTTAGCTCGGCACCCGATATCACTCTCCGAGGAGGGACACCGCCCCCTCCCGCGTTAAACATACACTAGACAAACAGGACTAATGACAATAGCATTTGACCGGAAATATTAATAACTCAATCAATCATCTGCCTCACGAGTTGACTGCCCTGCAAGACGACTAGCCCACATTTCCACAGGGCGAAGAACAGGTTGTTGTCGATACGCAAGTTATTCGAATGAAGCCTGCGACATTTTACAAAATCTGTAATATGACATATCAGACGAAAACATTTTGAATATCCCCTTTATGGATCCGCTCCTGAATAAGACGGCAGAGAGGAGAAGTTTGTTTCGACCATCGGAACGGCTGGGCAAAGGATCTATTTAGTGGGTGAGTCCGCCACTAGCGCGCGAGCAGCCGGGCGAGTGGGCGAGCGAAGGGCGAGCGGCGGGCGGCGCGAACGGGGTCGGCGAACGGACGCGGTTCCGGGGCGCAGGGCGCAGGCGGCGGGCGGACGCCGTTATCGGGGAAAGCGGCGCGCAGCGCTGCTCCGCACGGCCTCGCCGATTTCCTCGGCCGCCGCCAACGCCGCCCGGCCGCGACCGATGGCGGTGCCGCCATCATCGTCGCCGTCAGCATCGTCGCCGTCAGCATCGTCGCCGTCAGCATCGTCGCCGTCAGCATCGTCGCCGTCAGCATCGTCGCCGTCAGCATCGTCGCCGTCAGCATCGTCGCCGTCAGCATCGTCGCCGTCAGCATCGTCGCCGTCAGCATCGTCGCCGTCAGCATCGTCGCCGTCAGCATCGTCGCCGTCAACATCGTCGCCGTCAACATCGTCGCCGTCAACATCGTCGCCGTCAACATCGTCGCCGTCACCTCCATCCCATCCGGGCAGTTCTTGATTCATTCATTATTTCGTGTTTTCGGGCGCGACAACTGCTGTAGCCATGAGTCCCGTAAATGTATCGAATGTTATATCTGGGAAATTTTATTTTGAAAAAAGTCGGCATTCTCTCGACTTGGCTAGATCTTCTACACAACATTTGGCTGTGACGGGCGTATGTTAAAATAATGAAGTATTTTTAATAATAAAAAAATTAAGTTCAGGACGATTGAGTTTTGATCAAGAGATGACATTTCAGATACATATACATCTTTGGTTTCAAATTTATATGAGCTTTTCATATCCATTTTCTATTCGTATTATTATTTAAAGCATGTTAAATTTTCTGTTGCTAAAAATAATGAATTGTATTTTGCACAGATACAGGTAGGTAAAAATAAATTAGCAAAGAGTGTGTCGAATTTCTTGAAATTCTGAGAATAATATTTTTAATATTGAATGGAGCCATTTTCAGTTTGTAATAAAGCCCGAAAGACTCGTTTTCAAGATGTACTCATTACTTTCTATATCTGTCTCTCCTTCCTTAACTTTGTGACACGGAAATCCAACGCTGTAACTGTGAATTTTATGGTAAAGTACAATACAATTATAAAATGTCTTATAAAATACACGACTGCTTTATTAATGTATTACTCCATTCTTTTGCTGATGCTTAAAAGATCTATTGTCCATGTGTAGGCTGGAATACACTGCCCCACAGTTTTCTAACGGTGTAACTTTCAGTTGCCATCGCAACAAAAATAATTTAATGTTCTTATCAGCAGAGTATCACCCACTGGCGACAGAAGCCAGTGATGGTTTCGGGACCTGATGGTAATGATAAACACTGACTTTTTGATAAAAACTTACTTTTTGTACTATTAGACAACGCTCGATTATTTTAAAATGTTTATTGCTGAATTTATTTTACATATTTAGTTTCAAGCGATCGAAACTATTTCTCCTAATCTACTAATTTTGATTTTATTTTCTTGCTGCGAAGTAGAGAGAGAGTTATGTAATGCCGGTCCGGATAGCCGAGATTGTTAAGGCTGGTAGTGCCGTAGCGATCTCGGACCGAAGGGTCGCGTCTCGTGCATGGTTGTATTTGTGTTCGGCCTGTCACCATCACATCATCTGCATCTTCATTGCATACCGTTAAATGCAATAGTGGTCGCTAATGATCTAGATGTTATGTAATGCTATGCGAAAAAACTGCCACTTTTCGGCAGAAAAACGTATTACAGGGACCTGGTAATGCAAAGTTGATAAATCCAGTTGCTAAATTTGGAAAAAATATCCTATAGCAGGTGGTGTAGCTGAAATACATGTTTTGAGGGCCCTTGATTCCGAAAAATCGAGTGACTGCGAAGCATGTCTGTCCGTCCGTCTGTGAACAACGTTAGCGGCTAAACTGTTCAGCCGATTGTCTCCAAAAATGATATTCCCCAATTGATATTACTGATGTCGCGGCCCCTTGAATTTGTAATCGATATTTTAATTTTGGGAAGTACGTCACATGTAGCTCCTGGGACATTTTCAAAAATGTTGCTCCATCGTTTTTGATTAAATTCTGTTGTTGGATAGCGTACAGGACGGTTAAGAGAATGGGTGTAGTTATCATGTTCGTTAAAACCCCTGTTTTTTTCGAAAATTACAAAAGTACAAACTTCCTTCGGAGTCTTTCTACAACTAAAATATTAAAATAAAGACTTTTCCCCTTAATAAAATCTATTCCTTGAAGGTAGATTTTGAAATAAGGTCACATACAATGTTTCGAAAATTAGAGTACTTTTCGCGTAATTTTGCGTGAAAATACGGGGGTACGTGCTGTTTTAGCACCAGTAGTTTTTTGTTGTTGTTTTTTCACAAGTGTCCCAAGATAACTAATCGTTTAAGACCAATCCTCTGTCTACTACGATAACACTAAACGGATACTGCCGACGCCTGCGATTTGGAGGAAGTTGTTTTCTTCCGCTTGTGGCTGTCCCAAGTGCTGCTGGGGAAGTGGTTTGCAATTGGGGAAACACATTGAGTACTGATACAGAGAATCTACACTTGCGTGGATTATCGAGTTCTGGAGTACAGATAAAGTCGCCGGGAACACTCCTTGGGGAAATTTCGTTTCGCATTTACTCATAGGTTCTTTAGCACTATCTCCTTGTACGGATGTTTTACTATGAATTGCTTAGTGACATTGCTTATAGCGTATGCGCCTAGTGCAGTATTTCTTCTACGAGCTCTTGGAGGTCCTTAGAAACAATGTCTGTCGGTAATAAAAATTATTGCAGGGATATTTTTCCGTTCATAGGGTTCGTTGATTTATTTGCTGTATCATTTAGGTATCCCCTATTTAGCTCTAATTAGCTCATTATGCATTTCCAGGCATAATTAATTCTTTCTGTGGATAAATATTCATTTGGATTCATTCAGGGGGGCTTAGCAACAACTGCCCGAAATCTACTCCATCTCATTCAAATTTTTCGTCCAATTTGTTCCTTGATGCATTGAACAAATGCTAAGACACCTATTGCGTTGTTTGTGGACATGCAAGTTTCTCTATATGGATGTTGAGTTCCGCTCTCGTGTTGTTAGTTGCGATAAGAATGGAAGCGTATTTTGTCAGCAATACTATAAAATAAAATTCCTTGGGAGATATAAATTCGAGTTTCAAATATTGATAACCCCACTTTTTGGTGCATTTTACTTTCTCGCCTTACTACATACGTTGTTAAGAAAAAATATTGTAATCGTGTGGCGGAAATCTCTTATTGTCAGGCCTTGATAACGACAAAGTGAATAAATCTGGTTCTAGTGTGTCTAGTACTTTATATATAATAAATTGCTTCCTCTAACACGCTATGTTGTAGGGATCCATGACTTCGAAAAAATCGATTGACGGCAATAAATCTGTCCGGTGTGTTTGACTGCCAACTGTCGATTGTCCATCTATCTGCCGAATATCTGTGAACATGCCTTTCCGTGGTTAACGCTCAACCCTAAACTGTTTAAATCACTTTCTCCAAAATAGTTATTCTCCGATAAAGCTGAACGACCTCGAGGTCCTGTGAATAGGAAATGGAAATTTTGATTTTAGGAGGTACTTTACATCTAGCTTAAACATTTTCAAAATGTTCTCAAAATATACTCCAGTTTTTTTCTTAAACTTTCTCTTTGGATAGAAGACGCTTAAAATGGCGCAGGTATAATTTTTATTAAACTCTCTGAATTTTCGAAAATTTCAAAACTTAAAATACACTCGACGTCTTCCTACAACTACAATATAGAAGAGGGAACTTTTTCTGAATAAATTCTCTTATTCAAAGACAGTTCTTGAAATAAGGTCATGTAGGATTTTTCACCAATGTGAATAGTTTTTTTATTATTTTTTAAACTATTGTTTTATTAAAACAGCTCCATTTTCTTTAAAATTTCTCCTCCTATGTATCAGAAGACTGTAAAAAATTAGTGCTGGACAGATTTTCAGCAAGTTTTATGTATTTATGAAGATTGCAAAATATTAAGATCGCAAAAGTTCAATAAAAATTATAGAGAATTTTTATTTATTGACATTTGTTCTAAAAAATAAATCTTTAAATAATGTGGTGTACAATTGTTTAAAAAACTATAAGTTTTCGCGTAATTTTTATTGATATTTTCTAACAAACGGAGGATAATTTATTCTGTCATTTTTTTCTTTGGATAGAGTAAACGAAAAAAAGTTGCAGGTCCAATTTCGTTAGAAATAATGCGAGAAAGTATGTGCTGTTTGCCGTTTGTGCACCATTGGTTTTCATAAATCAACTATGTATAGTAAACGTATGGGTAATGATTCTAGAGTTCAAGAAAATGTGTTCAGATTATTCATGTCTTTCACTAGTCACATATGGTTTTACTGTTTTATTTTACGATAAATCAATAAAAAAACAGACTTCAGAGATCCGACAAGGAATCGAAGGCGATTAAATACGAGTTGTCCGCAGTCTCGGAGGGGTGAGAGTGAATTTATTTCACTTTAGTTGGTTTATCGTACTTTCACTTCGAATATTTTTCACTCTAGGATCATTTGACTTTCACTCCTGGCTGTGTTTTTGCTGGTATTGCTTTTAAATTTTATTACGTCACCCTGAGATAGTTAATAAATGATATTCCAAAATGGCTGTCAACTGTCTTGCCCGCTTATTTCCCTTGTTGAATTTCCAATGAATTAGATTTTCACCTTTTAATGTTCTTGTGTTGTCCAGATTATTAATTTGTGATTGTCCACGTTTATAACTAGTCTCTAGCAATGTGCTCAATAGCCATCAATGGAGACTATTATAGTAAGAAATATGGATTTTACAGCGGAGACTCTCTATCTCTCAGAAAGGGGAAATAATGTAGTTATCAACTATTTCGACCTATAATGTTTCGGAACACAGAGCAATGGAAATGTGCAGGAAAATAAGTCCATTTCTAGTAATCAATAAATATATATCTCAAAATTCGAGATTTCATTGAATCTAAGGTATTAATAGATTTTAGGTATCAAGGACTACGATTTCTAAATTCAAATAATTCAAGACATCGGATGTTATCGAGGTTCAATTGAACTATAAATATCACCCAAATAGAAAAAAAACTAGTAATTCAAACAATGTACTCTTCCCTATTGTTCTTACATATATCATTCTTCTATATTATATCAGTAATTTCCAACCTTATATGCAAAGTTTTAAAAATAAAATTCGTAAATTCACGTATTAAAAACCAAATTTCCACGGGAAGTCGTATCGTAACAACAATCCCTAAAACTCTCAATTTCACCAGCTTCATTAATAGGAAATAAATATACAAATCCAACAACGAAAGGAGAAGCACCGTGACCTACATTCAAAACACATAAAAAGTTGTTCTGTTACACACACATGTAAAGCCACTACGCTGAACAGTATGAAAAAATATCACCAAACCAAAGCTAAAGCAAGATGTGGCAAACGTACTACTTCTAACTTTGTAATTTAGAAATATCTGTTTCGACAAACACGGTTCCAGCAGAGCGCGTACTCACTAATGCGTACAGATTTCGGTCGCGTGTTCGTGTGTAGAAGTTGTCGGTCGGAAACAAGAAATCTCCTCGTAAAACTGCTTCTTCCGTCGAGAGTTTTTCTCAAGAACTCTCACATAAACCTGACTTGCAACTTCCGTTGCGCATGGGTTACACGATTCATATTTCACGGCGCCTTACCCAGGTAGGCCAGTTACGTGTCGGGGGCGTCGCATTACACTCTGCCCGGAGAGTGAAACTGGGGTGCCCTTCTCGCTTCCACCATCTCGAAAAGGTAGCGACGAGAGCGAGAGAAATATTGAGTAACGTTATTGTTACGTACACGTCATAACACTTTCCTAAGAACAGGTTGGAAGAACAATATATTCTCAGGAACTTCTTGTTGTAAATAATATTGCGCACCTTAACATCACGCATGTCATGTCACATTGAACGTGAACCCGTAAGTCGTAGCTTTTGTTTCTTGATGTGGAGGACATGTAAATATATATAAAATTCATGGGTACGTTGGGTGACAACTGAAAAACTTCTTTAACGCACAAATTTATGTCTGTAGTAAACCATATTGTATTACATTTATGTCTGTAGTGTACCATAGTGTACGTAATTTTTCTCTTGTCTGTCCTTGTTTTTCTCTTCACAATAGTTGCACGCTGATTGACGGACTATAATTGTGACCCTTCTGCACTGAGATTTCGGTTATTAGATGTTCTATTTATGCACACGTAGACTGCAAATTCGACTGGAAATTCAATTCACGAACACTGGCAAATATTTTTCTTGAACCTAAACACTTTTACTGGTTATTGATATCTGATTTCTTCATTGCGATTCACAATATTTATATGAACTGCGAATTATATTAAGGGCAGTAACATAATAAGTTACCAGCCACAGCAAGACTTCTGCTTCTAAATGATATTATCTCAATTCGGGAGAAAGTGTGGCTTACGTCGTTACTATGGCTTACGTCGTTACTATACGTGTTCTGTTGATACATGTGAATGTCTGGGGGCAGCTACAAGAGAGACACTTCCAGTGAAATCAAGGTATTATTTTTAATGTCTCGAATACTCTCTGGGTCGTAGATAAGCTTAGGTTAAACCCCAAAACAAAAAGAAACTAATGGAAAATTTATTCTGTTTGAGTGAAACAAATTTAAAGTTTTATTTCATGCCTGATACTTTGAGTCTCGGAGCAGATTCTGCATCTGCCCTGTGTCTGTACTTAATAGGTATATGTTAGTAGGTATACTGTTTTTAATAGGTATACGAATTTATTTATACGAACGTATTTCGTATACGTATAGAAGGTTTGGTATTTAAAATTTTCCCATTATAATTGTTTTTTCCACGAACCTCGCGAATTACTAGTTAGGAGATGAATTATGTGACATTTTTTCTCGAAATTTTCATCTATTCGGCAATGAGATCTCTGAAATAAAAAAATCAACATGAGGTGACATTTCAAGATAAGTCCATACACAGTACAAAGAAACGTACGAGTTAAATGTATGTGAATGGCGAAAATGTGCTAGTTCAATTACTGCCGATTAATTACACGCTTTCTTGTGCGGTCGGGAAAGCTCATGCCTATTCATGCTGCGTGGAGGGAAACCACACGTTATGTGGTAATACCGAACGTAAAAGAAGCTGGTGAGATGCGCGTAAGGGTACTATGTGCCAGATGAGGTTGCGAAATTCTCGCTTGCATCTGCTGTACTTAAGCTCGGATCCCCGTCTTTCGAACCAATGCAGATGCAGTCGAAATTACATCGAGCTTTACGTTACGTGACATCAGTGGCATAACGAAGGGATGTAGCGTGAAACTAGAGATGCTATATCAGCACTGACTTTATCGTATTATTCGTGTCGGTCGCGTAATAAATGTGATAATATTGCACCTTCTCTTCTTAAAATAATATACTCTTACAAAATCCTCAATCAAAAGGAGTGTCGGTGGTTTCGAAAAAAATTATATCTTTTTTTGAAAATTCAAACTTTTAAATGTAAATTGCTTTCTCTCTTACATTCTGTGTTTCTGTCTTTATCCTCAAAGTGTTTAAAAAAAATAAAAAAAAAAAAAACAATTTTAGTAACGAATTTGCAGTTACGTGTGCCAACATACTTAGTATGAGACTGTAACCTCAACTCAGAGAGACGAGCAGTACATAGAACCATAGCTTCTAATTAGGAACTGAACAGTGAAAATATATGATAGGTCCGTTGATGGGCAATCAGGAGAGGCGGCATCGGCTGCATACGTTCCACGTCACGTCGTTCTCTTCTGAATATACATTATATGTATCGACATCTAATATAACCGTCTGAATATATATTCTGAATATTCTCGTCTTCTGAATACAGGAATAAATGCCGTGAAGTCAATAAATTTATCACATGGTATATAATACCGACTTTTGATTTCCACCCGAACCAAAACATGGACCAAAGATGCTTGACTATCTTGCGTCGTGTTCCCAACCCCGCAGTCGGCTTTCGGGAACGGCTTAGGAAACGCGCCTTCGCATCCCTTCCTTCCACCCGGAGGTCGCGCAGTCCGACGTCCTTAGCCGCCTTCTGCAGCGAACCCGCGTCCTCACACGGCGCCCTGACGCAACCGGCAGCAGGTAGGGGCTAAGAATACGCCGCCTCCGCCTCCGCCCCCGCCGGCGGCGGCGCCGCGCCGCGGAACGCCGCAGAACAAGGAAGCCCCGCGCGCCGCCGTAAGAGGATCCGTTCCAGGCGCTTGCGCCCGCTTCCGGCCCTTGTACGGGTGCGAGGGCGGGCGACGCGACACGACGCGACGCGACACGGGGCGACGATCGGTCACGACCCGGTCATGACGCTCGCCACTCCTTCCCCGCCCCTCCCCTGACATGCCCTGTTTCACGCCGACCCACATCGTTCCAATCAGCCTCGCTCCGTTCCGACCCGCTGCGACCCTCCCCCATGCTCCCGACCCGACCCGCTCTGATCTGGACGGTTCTGAGTCGATCCGACCCTTTCCGATCCATCTAAAAAATTCCGATCCACCTTGCTCCATCACGTTCTTCCCCTACCCGGCCTGTCTTACCCACTCCCCCCTGACCCGCCTCGTTCTGATCCGATCCGATCCGATCCGATCCGATCCGATCCGATCCTATCCGACCCGACCCGACCCGACCCGACCCGACCCGACCCGACCCGACCCGACCCGACCCGACCCGACTCACCACACCACACCACACCACACCACACCACACCTCAACTCGCCAGTCTCTGCTAGATTAGTTCCGGTTTTCTGTCTCCTCCACTTCACCCCACCCACATTTCACACAAATTACTCTTCTTGGTGAAGGAATGTATGAAATATACTTCTTAATTTTCAATATATTTAATATATTCAATAAGTAATATAGTTCCAGTAAGTAAATAGTTTCTGTGTCAGGGGCAGTTTAAATTACATAAACCAATCAAGCTCTTTTCCATACATAATCGCCTTGTTTTTTAAAAACTTAGATTGTTGGTTTTTCTTTGCTGTTTTGAACTGCAGAGGTTTCCACGCGTGGCGTTGTGTCGGTCCGTAAGTTCGAACCATTTTTTTTTTTCCCTTCTGCATTACCATCTCTCAGGAGTTTGTCACTGACTGAAAATCACTGTTGCTCACAATTACAGCAAGGTTGTTTTTATTTTACGACATTTATTTACATTTTATGCCTATATGCTTCGTGATAATTAGTTTTCTGACTTACTGTCCCCTTTGTCTCCCTCACTCTATACACGCAGTTCCTTTCAAACGATCCTCAGTGCACCACAGTCGACCTGTCCAACATGACCTTGGGCCACTTCCGCCATGGCTTCGCTACACAAGAGGGGGCGATGGCACCTTCCTTATGTCACGAAACCCCGCGAGACATACATGGGTTGTTGCTCTTAAACCGACTCAGGCACTTCGTTTCTTCAATCGAATACAACCAGCAAATTGTAGACAGGAACGGATCGGAGCCGAAACTGTGGACACTGATAAGTTCTATAACACTCTCAGGCGTAGGGTGAGAAACAGAAGGAACGGCAGATGTGAAATGATGTGAAATGGTGTGAAAGCAGATGCAGAACGGCAGAATGCAGAACGGCAGATGTGAAATGATTTTTTCGACGAAGTTTCATTTGTGAATATTGTAAAGTATCTCTTGGAATCTTTAAATATTAGAGAACTCTATATTGTATCATATAAGATATCGTATTTTATTAACTTATTAGATAAATAGATAGATACATTTATTCTGCAAACAGTTTCAAAAACTGGCGGCATAATTTGATGATGATAATAATAACAATAATAATTGTATTATTGTATAATTATTTGTTATTAAGGCTGATATTTAAATTAATAATAAATTATAACATGATCGTCAGCACAATAAATTGAAAACGTTGAAAGTTATTTACTTCTGAATCGGAAAAAGATAACGTATCACAAACGTTTAAAGGTTCCAGGGGTGGGTAGGTGTCTTCCCCCAAGAATGCGCCTCAGAAAATCCATCGAAAATATCGTCATGAGACAGAACCATTAAACATTTCAGAGAAAGGTATGTTACTAATGGCATGCGCCATGTACAAGTATAGTAAAAATAATATGTTTGTTGAATAGAGTGTGCTTTTATAAGCTGCTACCCTTCGTGAATTTGCCCTCCATTTTGTCAAGGGAACGAGGCATTTCCTGTGATTCACACTATCTGATATGTATTGTGCTTTCGTTAATGAGGATAATGGTGATTATTAAGATAATGATAATGATTGTATGCGTGTTTAGTGTACTAGACGGATTAATAACTACATGGATTATCCGCGTCATTATATGGTCGTGAGGTCCCCGTGCAGCGCCGACACAAAGGGGAGTGCGCAGCCCGCTTTCGCTCTTTGTGGGGCAATTTGCATGCAGGTAGCCGCCATTGATCCGCCACAAACGAGGAGGCGGCCCGCTCTTTAGAACCACCCGTTTGAGCGCCGCTTCTGTCATGTGTCTGGGCACATCAGCCTACGGTTGATGATCTATTGTTAAAACACACTTTTTACGACTTGAGGGATTTCGAGACGTGCGCGGTTTGCATAACACTGGTTCGCAACGCGTCCTACGCCAATCAGACGGTATTGTCTGCTCCAGTTTTCCTCTTCCTAGAAGTGTCACGACACAATAACAGCTCACAAGTTCGACACACGTTCTTTTGTCCCGGCGAGCCCACAATTCGCTAGAAACTCGCCCGAGACACCTCTTCAAAAATTCTGCGACGCGTCTCATAAAAATTCGATCCGTTTTCGAACTGCAGCAGCCGTCAAAGTAGAGCCTGAACTGCTGCGCGGTGCCTCGTTTGTGAGTCTACCTGGAAGAACCCGCAAAATGCGGGATCGACCAAAAAGGCGGGTGACCTACAGTCACCCGTCGGTTGCCCGGGCGGATTCCAAATCCCCTACGCAGCCTTCTTCCAAGTGGCATTTTATGTCCTGCCTTTATATTTTATGGCTGTTCCACATTCTCGAAATCTCATAAAAATCAACGAGGGATGTTTACAACGCCCTGAGTTCCTTCCTCCCCATCCTGACACGATATGGGAACACGTAAGTTGAATTCGGCACGGGTTGAAAATAAATAATTGTCTTTGAAGTGTTTGCGAGTTGTGACGTTCAGGGCGCTAAAAATGTGTTGACTTGTTCCGCGTGTCACTATTCCGAAATCTGTATTTTACTACCTTTTTCCTTTTTCTCAACGAGGGGTAGTATTCTGAACACCAAGCTCAGGAGAGCCAAGCCCATTTACTTAAACCGGATTCGTTTCTCCAAACACTCGGGAACCCTACCATTTTTCTGGATACTCATAAAAAATCAATTTTCCTTACACCTTCCTCAGATCGTAGTCACGAAGCCGAATGAGGCAACGAACTGGAAATTAATGGTTCCTTGAACGCTTTCAGCGTGGAGGTCGTTGATTTTTTTCTTGGCACACGGTGTTCGTGTCCAGATATGAGTTTGGTTGCTGATCTGTTTTCTTAGAACAGGGGTTCACAACAAACGATCACTTACTGTACGTATCTGCAAAAATCTACCTTTTACTAATTTTCTGTGCTAACGTAAGTATTCATTATCAATTATTATAAATATTAACGAAAAGCCAACAAATAAAAAAAATACATTTTATATTTAGGATAAATGTAGACAATAATGATAAATGAATACTTTCAAAAACGTTTTCTTTGAATTCAATATATTGGTTCTCATTTTATTATATACTTAAAAAAAATAAAAATAATGTCGTCCAAGTTAGGGCTATACGGCATTAATACTCAAACCGCCCAGAGAAGCACCACATGAACGACACGGTATGACCCTGCACATTTGCGGGAGTAAATTTAAGGTGGAGAACGAGAACGAAATGTTCTCCTCGGCTGCCTCGGGCAGTACGGAACCATTCATCACTCTAATTAAGGTTCTGCTCCTTTGTTCACTTTAGAAGCGAAAGGGAGCGCCGGAGGATCATTCGTTCACCGGCCACCCCAATTACTCAACCGCCTCCAACACATCCCCGCGACCTATTATCGATGATGACATCCGCAATTCGATCTTTTCATTGCCTGAAGTCCGGACCTCCCAAACACGCGTCGGAGCCAATTTCTAAAGCTTGTTTGTCTCGAGCAGGCGGACGCAAGTCGAGCGCCCGCGGACGGAGTATTTGCAAACGCACCTGGGAAAACAGGCCGGGGGCGAAGGCCGGCCTCGCGCAGAACACCCGGCGCACAGTGGCCCTACGAAGGGATAAAGGGCTTTGGGGGCAGCAGTCTGGCGGCGTCGACCTGCTCCGGTGGTTTCGTAAGGAAGAGATAGAGGCAATGCTCTGGAGAATAATAATAATAATAATAATAATAATAATAATAATAATAATAATAATAATAATAATAATAAATAAAGAATTAACCTACGTAATTTAGTGATTCCACGAATGAATGGAGGTATTCGATAAATTCACGAGCTGTGTTTGTCTGGAAATGTGAACAGCACGAATGATATTTAAAGTACAATTATTTGAAGAATGAAATTTCGTAGAGTTTCAGAAGGTGTACAATATTAAAGATATTTATGGAAATCGTTTTTTCAATGCACTTCGTCTACCGTGACTCGTGCATCGCAGCTTATGATTTGGCCAGTAGGGAAAAGGTAGTAACAAAAGCCTTTAAGATAAGCTTTTTTTTATATACACTGCCAAACATACTGTTAAATTCTATTGTAATTAATTACCTGATATAGCCTCATCCATCATTTGATAATGCAAAAAATATGTAAAAGTATGTTTGAATGAAAATGTAGGTTATTGTATTACCAATGTTGATTCGAACAAAAAGGAGCTGAAAGCATAATAGACATAATAGAAATATACCCGTTTCCTAAGAATATGCACAATGTTTCAAAAATATGCATAAACGAATCAGCGAAAACTATCATACTTTGTAATTTAATAACTTCGTTTCAGCCGAGAATTTGCGGTTATTCGTATACTTTGAAGTAATCATAAACCCATATAATTAGGATTTTATTACTCTATATATAAACCCTTAGAAACCTACTAATTACGGCATCTACAAACACGTGTAATTCTTAACATGATTACTAAATACACAAGGAGGGTCTAAATACATATAATGTTCTCAACAATATAATGCCAACTCCAATACAAAATAAATACCTCAACACATTCATCTCTAATTAGAACTTAATGTCAAATATCCAAAAAAGTTTAATGACTTCCACATGCCTAAATTAATTATCCCACCCACCTACAATATTATCAGTATCAATATTATTATTATTATTATTATTATTATTATTATTATTATCATTGTTATTATTATTATTATTATTATTATTATTATTATTATTATTATTCTAAATGTATGTGCGTGTTTCTTGAATGGCTTGCTATTGCACCATGCCTTAATTCGGGCCTACTGTGCAGTGGGTCTTTCTGCGGGCGGGGCGGGGCGGGCCCGGGCAGCTCGCCCCGGTTCCGGGGCACCACGGAAGCATCGGCGGCGGCGGCGGCGGCGGCGTAGGGCCACGGCCGCCGCTTTGAGCGGGGCGACCACCCATTGTCTCCGCGGCTGCGACCTGCGTCGACCTGCGCCCATGAATGCCGATGCGCCGCCTGCACCACCACCACCACCACCACCACCACCGCGTTCCCAGCCCCGCTCGGCGCGTCTCCTCTCTCACACACACACACGCGGTCCGCCCGTGCGCCGCCCCGCGCGCGCCCCGTCTTTACGTCCGTTAAACGTAACGGATCGCCGTTTCATAGGGCGGGGGGCGGGGGGGGGGATCGGGTGAGGCAGGGCGGAGGGTGCGTGAGAGTGCGTGCGGCCCAGGCTGGTTGAGCGGGATTTATGCGTGCGGGAGGGGGAGCGGAGGGCGCCCTCTCGGGGCTGGCGGCGTCGGTGGCGATGACCCTGGCCGCGCCTGTGGGAAGAACGCGATTGCGGGGAGGATGAGGGGGTGGGAGTCGAAGGAGACAGGTTAAGGAAGTCGAGGTTCCGATGGAAGTGGCGGTGGCCGTAGCGATGAGATGAGATGAGATCACGTTGGTGATGGTGGCTCTGTTGATTAAAATGGAAGTATAGCCAATGATTATAATAGGGTGGTCATTGTACGACTGCACCGTATGGGTTGCATCACATATGTGTTGCATTTATGGAGCAGTATTTGGGTATATTTACGTAGACGTTTTATTTCTTGCGGAAGTTATGACCCGAAGCAGTAGCAATGGAACATTTTACTTACTAATCATAACAGCGGCTCTCCTTTATAAATGACATTAAAATTAAGTGTGTGTTTCAAATTTCAGTTTTGATATTTTAGCTTTTAAAAACGCATTTAAAATAACAATATTTTATCTGTACCTAAGGTCACGTACAAATTGAATAAAAGGAAGGGCCTAGCTTTATTAGTCCCGGAGCCGCGCATGTGGTTGAACTGGCCCTGGGCGGCCGAGGGTGTGTGTGAAGAGGTGGAGGTGGTAAACCAAGCGTCGGTAATGGCGGCGTGTGGAGGCTCCGTGGCTTTCCCTCTCCGCAACGGGGCCACGGGGTGAAGTTCTCCAGATTCCTGCGTCGACATGTTGGCCCGCGAGTAACTGTCACCTGCACGGTCTGCCGATTCGGCTCTGCCCGCTTTCTACAAATGCTGACAATTCGTGAGAATCGGTAAATGGCGAGGGAAGTTCGTAGGTGCTTCCCACTAAATTGTTTCACGCAGGGTCTGTGAGGGGCAACATGAAATGTCTGTATCGTTTGTAAAACAATATGACACCTCACAACTCCGTTCTTTGTAAATAAGCTTTGTAAAAAAGGATGAAAATGTTTAGAAAATAGTTTACATTTACTAGTAAAAATTTCATATAAGTTGACGACAAGACGTGGGATGTATGGGGTAAAAAGAATTTCGTCTGTGGCCGAGTCGTAAAACAAACAACTTAGCTTACTTTGAAACTGTTCACCCACGAAATGCTAATTTATTTTAGACATATCACTTTTATACTTATGACCCCAAGAGATGATCGAGGCCATCCTATCGTCTCCTCAGAGTTCAAGTACTTCGTTGTCAGCGCTACGTGTAGGGCGAGGAGGGGCAGGTACGTGTGAGGATATTTGAGGATCTAGGAGGGACACAGCAGACGAGATCCTTAATAATTTCTGGGAACGCGAGATACTTATTATGGGTACTGACGTTAACCAATCAGCTCAGTACATTGATTGAGCAGAATTCAATCGGAAAATTGAACAGAATTCACCAGAACAGAATTAAATAGAACAAAACACAAACAAAACAACAACAGCAACAACAACAAAAACTGCGTAGCTCAGGCGTGTCCGAAATCGTGACCCTAGAGCCAGAACCGTGGGTAGCCGCGGGCGCAATGTTGCCACCACGGCCTCGCGCAATACTTCAAGCCGAGTTCCGGCAAGACCAGGTTCCCTGAAGGGCATGCGGCGTGCCGCCCGCAGAAGGGAAAGGGCAGGGGGGAGGGGAGGACGTGGCCCTAGGATGTGCGTGCGGTTTTGGGTCCACGATGCCCAGAATCCAGCGCGTTGGGCAGGCCTCGCTTAACCCTTTTGCTTCAGGTAATTAGCTGCGTTAATACGTTGAATCACGACAAGACCTTGACCCCTCTCCCTCAACTCAGTACCTTATCCGTCAATGCTGCATAATGGAAGGAGAAGCATGTAAACTCGTGCATTTCTCAGCAGTTGCATCTACCAAGCACTCGCAGGCCATGGGGCAACTCGGGTCCTGCGAGAGAAGGAATTTTAAACGCGCACGGAGAAATGTATTTTCTAATTGTAACATTGAAGTATGAATAGACTCTTTATAAAAATCTTCATTCATTTTTGTCGGTATTTCTCGATTCTTAACTGATCCATCCTTGTTGTTTAATGAACAGCTTCAATCGCCAAATTCTTGTCAACCAAACTGTTTCGTTTATAATAACCCACCATTTTCGACATAGACCGCTGAAATTTCTGCTTCTTCGTGACCTGGCGGAAATGTGTGTTTAGTATTGAATCAAACCCTAAACATTGTAATGTACCAGCGTTTGGAGGCCATAAGGAAAGGACCTACGTACGTTCCTGGTATGAATTTCATAGACATGCCGTCGATTGTATGCGACATCGAGCGACAAAACAAATGTGTATATTGGGTAATGTCCGTTTCGTATTGGAAGAAACCAGACGGTAGACGACAATTTAAAGCACGGGAAGTTCTCCCGAAAGATTCGAGCTTCTTGACGTGTGCCAATGCGTGCATGTGGTCTAAGGAGGATTGGGGGCGGGGGGGGGGGGGCGTAATGGCGAGTGTGTGTCGGGTGCCGGACGTGTCCGCTTGCAATCGCCTCCGCGCGGCTTCCGCCCCGCGAACACGTTTACCGCCCCCTCTTCCGCCCACAGGCCGAAGGGCCCGGGCGAGGCGCCGCCCGCTCCCAGACAGGGATGTGGCATCCATGTCGATGTTTTCAAAACAGCGATGTTTTAAACATCGATGTTACACCGATGTTATTTTAAACACCGATGTTTTCTTAACATCGATGTATTAACACCGATGTTTTCGTAACATGTGATCGATGCTTCTTCTTTTACGATGGTTTGTTTCTGAATAAAAACTTCTCACTCTCATTCATTCAATTCATCGATGTTTTAAACATCGATGTTACACCGATGTTATTTTAAACACCGATGTTTTCTTAACATCCATGTATTAACACCGATGTTTTCTTAACATGTGATCGATGCTTCTTCTTTTACGATGGTTTGTTTCTGAATAAAAAATTCTCACGATCGCAATACTGTTAAAGTTAAAATTCGAAATAATAACTTATAGTACCACTGTTATTCATGTGTTGGAACCAAAGGAACGCTGTTTGCACTACCTTCATCGACCAGGAGACTGTAACAAGGAAACTTGTTACAGGATCATGGATCTGGTATAATCCAACGGTTTTTTTTTTCGGTGTAATCATTGTCTTTTATCCCTTCGGCCAGGGGCTTGGTACCGTTAAATACCCTGAGATCCCCGACGGCCACCCATCCAGGAACCAATGATGTCTCGAGTTGCTTAACCTCCGTGTCTTCATGCAATTCAGCTAGCGACGCTGGCATTTTAATGCACTGGTGTTTGGCAGATCACGTTCTGGCGCAATCAAGGAGATTGCACATACACCGGAGCGTATGAAGTTGCCTAACAACCAGGGGCAAATTTACAGGTTTTACTCCGCTCTATAGAATTTCTCACTAAGTGTGAATGGGCAAAAGGTTATCATGTTCGTCCCCTCTGTATGCCTTAGAAACTTGACACATTTGATCCGACATACTCTGAACGCCATACGGAAAAATTAACAATTCCAGTCCCATGAAAATGAGTTGGTCCAAAAATCACATGTAGATATTCTTTGAGACTATTTTGCGACTATTCTTGTAATAAAACTTGCCTTGTTGTAATAAACGTCGTTCACAATTACGGCTTTAAAAATGCTTACATATTATGCCAAAATTTACTGTAAAATCTACAGACTCTTTGCGGAGTCTTTCATCTGACCATCTTATCCGCCAGTGTCTTCGTGTGGGGAGGGAAGATAAGCAACGCTCGTTTCTCGCCCACTTCCACTGTTGCATGCACTTCCCGCAACATTGTGCTCAGGATGTTGCCAATATCCGCAGCTGCTTAATGCATTTTGAACATCCTCTGCTGCGTCCCGTCTGCTTCCTTCCCTTTCATTCCGAATCTTCCGGGTCGACTATTTTTTTTTTTTGTTTCTACGTTACTTCAATTCCTACATCATACACGAGGATAAGTAATATTCAGTCTCCACATTTTCAAACAGTTCGAAATTCGAAACTTATGAAGATCCGTAAATTATCCATAAATTGTCTTACAACACTTCACCTTTGAACGTGTATAAGATTGTTTTATTATACCTTACGTCGTTGTCAACATCTTGTAAATTATCTCTCGCTCCTCAAAAAATTACTACTGAACATTCAGAAGCGCGTACGCCTCGATTCAGATAGTCTGAACGCTGATTATTTATTATTATTATTACCTCCAAAAATGTGTCCTACATCCATTAAATATTTAATGGGTGCGCAAAACCTGACGTGAATACTACTATTTTTCATCTGTCACAACTTAGAGTGTAAGTTGGTTTTTATGGAGAATAGCTGAAAATATTTTGATCACTTTCCTACCGTCATCTATGGCCTTTTTTCCACTTGATTTTGCCGTTGTTCCCTAAACATACTCGAAATTGTGCATTATAAGACATTATTAAAAGATTGTACATGCATTATAATTTCACGTCATTGAATTAATCATAGATTTTTTTTACATTTAATTTAATATTTTCAATTACACCAGCCGATTTTCCAAAAAAGCATATTATCAATTTAGACTCCGTAAGAACCCATATGTCACCTCTTCGTTTGTCTTTGTCAACATTATTTTCCATTTGAGAACGTTTGAAACGCGGATCGGACACTGAGCACTTTCCGCAAAATTCTCAAAAAATTAATTTCCGGCGTTGAGAACATTCATCCTCGTTACTGCTTTTCTCCGTCGTTCATCTTCACCCCAGGACACGCGAAAGGTCGCGCCACCGCCGCCGCCGCCCCCGCTGCCGCCGCCGCTCGGGGTCGCCCCTCATCCCTCCGCCGCGTGTCGGGCGCCACCCGCAAATCCGATCACATCAGCGCCGCCGCCGCCGCCGCTCAGCTGACCCGGGCGGGCGGCGCCGCTATCGACCGGATGCACGCGCCGCCGTCCGGTCCCGCCCCTTCGCCCCGCTCCGCCCCCCCCCCCCGCCCCTCGCCATCCCTGAGCGCTCCGACCAGCTCCGTCCCGTCCCGTTCCGTTCTGTCCGACCCGACCCGCCCTGCACCGCCCCGCCCTACCCCGCGCCGCTCCGCCCCGCCGCGCCCCGCCTCGATCCACCCCTCCCCAGAGCTCCGTCCCGTTCCGTTCCGTTCTGCCCGCCCAGCCCCACCCCGCCCCAGAGCTCCACCCCGACCCGTTTTGTTTTGCACCGTCCCATTCCGTCTAGCCTCGTCACGCCAACCGCCTCCCCGCCTAGCCCCGCCCGTACCGACCCTCCCTACTCCGTCTAGCTCTATCTCGTCCCGCCCCGTTCCGTTCCGCCCCGTCCTGCCCGTTCCACCCCGCCACGACACGCCTCGCTACGCCAACCCCCGCTCCCCGCTCCAACCCTTCCCACTCCAACCCACTCCGTCCCTTCCCGTCCCGCCCCGTCATGCCCTCCCCCACCTCGCTCCACCCCGTCCCGCCCCGCCCTCGCCACATCCCGGCCTGGCTTACCCCCGCATGAGCTCAGCGCTCTCCGCTTTTAGCCGCCCTGCCCCTCCCCGCCAGTCCTGACTTCACTGGCTCACCCCGCTTCATTAAGCCCCTCCTCTCCCTTTCACCATCCCACTTCTTCCCTTCCCCTCCTCCTCCATGCCTCGTTCTGCCGCTCCCCATCACGCTCGGACCCGCCTTCCCTCCTCACCCGATCCCGCCAAGCCCCGATCAGCTCTGATCCGCACCACCCCCTCCCTCACTCCCTCGCTCGATCTCCCCTCCCCGCATACAGCTTGGCCGTCCGTGCATGTGGGCCGTTTCCATGGCGACCTGCGGCACACATTCGGCAGCGGCGCCATCGCCCCCCTCCCCGCTCGCTCGCCCGCTACCGCGGGGCGCCGGGCCGCGGACCCCAGCCGCCGCCGCCGCCGCCGCCACGGCGCACTCGCCTGCCGCTCGCCCTAGGAGTTTGCACGCGAAAAGCTCATCGGCGATAAAGCAGTCGGTATTTTGCAAGGCGATTCCCGAATCCGAAGGGAACGGTTGAAATCTCTTAATGCGATAATGATAGAAGTAAGCAAGAAATTTTTACACGAAATCCGGTGTGGATTATATGTGGAGTGGAAAGAAAACCCTCGCTACGTCTACAAACCCTTTGGAATATTTCATCTCTTTTGCCCAGTACCTAACACATCTTAAATCAATAATTGAAAATTTGGCTTTGTAAAATGACAAAATCTCAAGGCCATAAGGGGATTAGTGTACGTATATTCATCCAGTTAACTAAGACATTCATAATTCTGGAATCAGAGAGAACAAAATGATTGTGTTGTGAAAATGACTTAAGTATTTGGAGTGTAAATGGGTCAAAATTTCATACGATTAAATAACCATGAAATAATACTGCTGACAGATATTTGTAACACGTCTATTTCACGAAATGTTGACAATTACATTAACGTCCACAACGTTAGGTCGTTGCTACATCAGACACCATCACACTGCTACATCAGACCCATTGAAACTAATAGGTACAAACATATTTATTTCAACAAACTTTAAATGATCAAACAATTAAAATAGGTAATACCACGCGTGTTTTGGAAATTGTCGATAAATTCCCAACCCGTGAAGCGCGGAGGGGATTTATTTGAGAATTTCCAAAGCACTGCTGTTATTTAATAGGACTATTCTACGAGTGGAATTATGTCTGACAGAGTTCCAAAATGCGCCAAATATTGAAAATAACTGAAAGCTAGGTTAAACTCAAAAAAGGTTATATTATAGTGCATGCACAGTTAATTCGACATCGATATGTCGATCAACAGTTTATGATTGGCCAGTAGGGAAAATTGGTAAGAAAAATCGAAATCGAAAGAGCGATAACCGCCCTGATTGGTGCATTTTGTTTGTATAGTTAAAAACTATTGGTTTTAATTTCGCGGGTAGAATAGTCAAATAATCAAGTGATCAAGAATCAAATCGAACGATTTAGAAAAATCAATGGAATAACGGATCAGAGGTCACGGTTCCCAGAACCGTCTCCCCCTCCCTCCTCCCCTCTCCCCGGACACTGTGCCTCCGATTCTAGCCTTTGCTGTGGCCTTCGACTGCCACGCCCATGCAATTTGCACGTGAAAGGTTCTTCTCCAACGACTTCAAATTTTGCGGGAGTTTATTTTCTTCAAAACCTCTTTACTCAATTGGAGAGTATAAACCGCGCCCAGTTGAGGTTACCGGATAATCTTCATAATCATTGTGGATCTTCATATTTAAGAGGAAAGATAAAGGGGGGACAATTTTAGTGGAAATGAATAAAAAATATTTAATTCCATGTTTTCAAAAGAAAGAATACTATGTCGAAATAAGCGGTGAGAAAAAATCGTACTCTCTAGGACTCATTTGAGACACTTTGAATTTTAAAGAGTTGGCTTTCTCTCTCATTCTCTAGTGGCACTTGACTACAACATGTCCAGGAGTTTTGCTCGTGAAAGTTCATGTGAAGGTGAAAACTTTTCATCGATCAGAATTCAGAATTCAATGTTTGCAGATGACGATTTCTCTCCATCTCTTCCCTCAAATTCTTAAGAAATCAAGAGAATTGACCTCTAAGTTGAATGGATTTTAGGGATTGAGCGATCACGGCTACCTGTCTCTCCAGGGAATAGTCTCCTGCCAAGGGACCCTGGCCATCCTCGAAATCTCAATAGCTGTTGCTCATGACTACGGCACGGCAACAGATTTTGCGCCTGAAAGGTTCCTCTTCAACGAAGCGTTCATTTTTCACGAGGGGTCCCTACAGCTCTTCCATCGTCCCGAAAGTCGAGGTAGAAATCTCTTCACGCATGGCCATTCACATAGTGTAGTAAGCCACATGAAATGATGTGTATTAGTGAGGGACATCGTATGTATAATACAGGATCATAACCATTGAAATCGATTAAAATATTACACGGTGAAAAATAACACTAAAAGCCATTCAATTACTGTGACTCCGTCTGTGCTGCTTGACATTTTTACTGAAAGAATGTTAGTAAACATACCATATTTTTAGTTCCTAAATTATTAAATGCAGTCTCAGCGTAATGAAGTCATAATTTAGCCTCCTCTCTTAACTACGCTCAAAAATAAGTATAGTTCAGGATGAGTTCCGCTCATAACATTATTAATTAAATTTTACATCAAATGTGGATTACTGTGAAGTCACGAAAAAGCACGAATTGTGTGCCATACGAGGGCATTACATTAATTCTTTACGAGGTAGTGTGCCCTAAGACTTCTAGGGCTCATCATATGCTGTGTTTTAAACATCAACAAATAGGGTCGGTTGAATGGTCGTTCATTGAGAAACCTCGACACGGTTTGCTTATTTTCTGGGCCTCCCCCAATGAATGCCAATGAGATTTAAACCTCATTTGAAATAAAGCTGGAAGACGGAAGAGGTTACCACAACATGAAAACCATGTCAATTCGATTCCGTCTCGGAAACATGCCAACAAAACGAGTCACGTTCACAGGGAACTGTTCTTTTCTGACTACGTTCTTGCTATGCTCGCAGCATAGATCGATCAGAAAACATCTTAAACGTCATAGCATTTCTGGAGAGGTATATACACCACTATGTGTAATAGTCATATACACAGTGATGGATGTACCTCTCCACTGTAGTACCTGTACTCAACCAGTCACATTTGGTCAGTGGGACGCCCTAGGATTTTGGCCCGGAAAGATCCCCTCGTCAATAGAACGTTAAATGACTTGAACGGATCTACTCATTGGAGAGAGAAAGGATTTTGTCGATTACATTTTCTGAACCTTTCCATAATCCGATTTGCTGCTGTAAGAAGATTGTAAGGTTTGAAATTTGTAAGCGTTGTAATGGGATTTACAATTTGTGCTCTATTTTCTTTGTGAGTAAAATCGGTGCTACGTAATTGCGTGGTATGTTCATTAAGTGACTGCAAGAGCCACTTATTTTCAAATTTATGAGATTTGCAAAAGAGATCGCTACGGAAGGCAGATGTCCTGCGACAAAGTGTAGTGCATTTTTATTGTTTTAGCCATTTTAATTAATTACTAATCCAATTCATTTGAGCTAATTAATAAGGGAAACTGCCCCCAAAAAGTCTATAAACAACTTATGGTTTCCGACGCTTGTACATGCAATGAACTATGTATGTACAAGTGTATGCCAAATAACTTTTACACTAATTATGAATATCTCAAGAGGTGTTTATTTCAATGAGGACTGGATATGTTCCCTTTAATATCGAACAAAATAAAAATTATGTAAAACCTTTAACAACATACCATAAAACAGAATACATTTTCCTTTCAGTCATCCGTAAATATGTTTGACACAATTATTTCTAATTTATCATCTACCCGGCCATATTAAGGTGAATAAAATAGTTTATAGAAGTACAGTTTTACAATATAAGTAAAAGACGATAAGCCCTTTATCTTACGTTACAAATCAGCAGGTGTTAAACCAGAGGCAAAACAAATTCTCTTACATGAATCGAATTAATATAAACCGTTTATATTTTCTTTTTTCGAGATTGTGGCTAGACGTTTGTGACACATCGAGAATAATCCAAAAAATAGAACGTTTGAATAATTCTACTCAGTAAATTAATTCTTAAATCGCATGATCACACAGAAATCTCTGGAAACCAAGGTCCAATTAAATAAAGTACTTCAGAAATGGGCAAGTTTCTATTCTGACAGTACTCCCTCTGTCGAATATTTTTGAAATAAAATAATTAAGAATAATAATGTTAAATTTATATTTAATGAAATAATATCAATAACAGAATTACTCCTTCAAATGTGATTCAATCTATCTGTGGTAAATTTTGTGACTAAACGGAGTAAAATTACAAACCTTTTTCAGACTTTCAAGAGTACCACGGACCCTCACTTGAATTCGCCACTGCTTGATCCCAAGTGAGAGTCAAAACGTGGCTCTATTCGGGAGCGGAACTTAACTTCTCGCCATCCCCCCGGCGGGCGTGGAGGCCCAGTTCGCAACGGAGCGTGGAAACCTCGCTTTCGTGGGGCTTCGCTTTACCTGCAAGTGGCTGTGTGTCACTCGTCCATCCGCTTTCTTTCACTTTTTCCGCCGCCGCCGCCGCCGCCGTCGCCGCCGGAAGGCCCTCTTCGCTTGGGCCGTCCGCCCCACTTCGGGCTCTCCCTCCCGCCCGCCCGCCCGCGACATCGCATCCGCGCGCCCAGGCCACGGTTCCGGCGTCGCTTCCTCACACGCGAAAAGCGGCTGCGCGCGCCCCACGGACCGAGAGGAACTGATCCGTTCAGCTACAGTGCTGAATTGTACTGGCAGGCTACAGAACTGAATCGAACACAGGAGGAATGATTGAATGTAACGGAGCCTAAAAGATGTGAATTGAATCGAATCGGAAGTAACTAAAGGAAGTGAATTGAACCGAACCGAAGTGAATTGAACTGAACAGAAGGAGAGGGAATTGAACTGAAAGGATAGAGCTGGGGAGGACTGAACTGAACGGATGGAGAGTGAATTGAACTGAACCGAAGGAGAATGTATGGAACTGAACGGATAGAGAGTGAATTGAACTGAACGGACGGAGAGTGAATTGAACTGAGCCGAAGAGAAGTGAACTGAACCAAAGAGAAGAGAATTGAACTGAACAGAACCAAAGGAAACAAAACTGATCTGAAATGTTGACAATTACATTACAATTAAAATAAACCTCACAAGAAATTGAGATATCAAACAGAACATTACGAAACATTAAACGGTACTAAAACAAACTGTAAAATTAAACAGCACTAAAATTATGTTTCATACGTATTTCTCGTTTTCATTAAACCATGGTTTAAAAAGCAAATGTGATACGAATAACAACGGTGGTTGCATATCTGGGAAAGGTGTCGTATCGTAGATTCATTAACTGAACATTGATTTTATTGTTTTCCAATAAAGCTTGCCATCAACAACTACTCTCAACACGATTGTAAACTATGTGCTCTCACGCTTAATTTTCATCAGATCGTTACTCTCTACTGGTACGAATTAATCTAACTGGTACTCGTAATATATTGTCACGTCGATGAATTAGTAATGACATAGCACATTAATAGATCACTCTGTGGTTACAGTCCATTCGGACAGGGTTGTCTTTCGGTAGTTATGGGGACAATAAGAGAACACGAGTTTGTGATAGAAGATTACTGGAACATCATTTATTTCTGCTGGAATCTTTAATAATTCGTATTCTTTTGGTGATTGTTTGTCAGTGACACTAAACTGAATTTGCTGCATTGCTGAAAGAATTGTGGATTGGTAGCTCCTGAAAATTCATTTTCTTTAAATGTGAAACTTACTAAAAATGTTTTCTGATGAATCAGTTTATATGCGCCAAAACTATTTCTTTGCTCCACACTGATTCGATACAAATATTTTCAATATTAAACTCTTATTCTTTTGTTAAAAGAAATTTTAAAAATTCAAATGAAGGTTTAATACTGACTGGTTTACTTTGATGTTATTTTTTGCTCTTCCTTGCTTCACAGTTTTATTTTTTGGATTATTTTTCTTCTTATTTGTCGTTTGTAAAATTTGTTTTTCTTGCAAAACAGAAGTAGATCCTGCAGGCTTTTAGTCACTTGGTATTTTTAATACTGAACATCTTATATCCAGTAAGATTCTAGTCCTATAGAAAATTTCACTGATTTTATAAATTATGAATCGTACTGAAAAAGTGCTGTTTCATGTGTATCTTTAACATCCAAAGAATCCTTATAACTTTGCACACTGTGTTATCTATACAGCTGAGAGTTCGCTACGTAAGGAATGTGAAGTGCTCAAGAACTTCCATAGTTAATCTCAATGTTACATAAGAGAAGCCCTAAAAAGCTCTGACTGGAAGTCAGGACATGCTCACCACGGCATGCAATTCTTATACATAAACTGCCAGAGCAACGGATGTTACGATACTGAAATCGATACTATATTTGGTATTTATAGCGGCAACAGAGCGTCGTTTCGATACGATGATAATATCGAGTCGCAGGTATCAATACTTCCAATAATGCTTCATTCTGGTACCAATATACAATTTCTAATGAGAAAATTATGCATTTTTTACTTCACATTGAAATATTTCTCAAAATAGTTTTAATTAATACAATTATTTATTATTTCAGTTCACATTTATTTTTCATAAATATATTATTCACATAAACGAAGGAAACTTCCCTTTTCTTTTTCAAAATACTACAGAATAGCGTCATTGAAATTACATATCCTATTTATTCTGTATTACTTACTACACGTACTATTACACAATGTCATAAATCCATCTTAGCAGTGCCATACTTTTTGTAGACATTATGCAGATTTATATAATATTTCCGTAAGAATTATGTGGGTGACACGTCCGAAAACTGCATAATATACATAGTCTTTGGAGTTATACAGGTCTTCGAAGCCCAAGTAGAGGTAAAAAAGGAATGTTACACGATTTGAATGTAAAGTTAGCAAGATAATTGAAAACTGTAAGTACGTAACAAAAAGGTACACTTGGATGACAATCAAACTTGCACTACCTTGGATGAACGCCTTTTAGAGAACTTAGGATTTTGTCCCGGAAGACGGTAGAATTTGGAAACGTGTCGAGTACACGGCTTGTGCCTGTGCTGAGCGGCTTGGAGGCGGTTCTCTCTGCAGATCGCCGGCTGTTTGGCAGCCGAAACGAGCCGCTGACGCGGTGACTTAACTGGCGGCGGCGGCGGTGGCGCTGCCCTACAGCCGGGGGCGGTGGGAGCAGGTGGGAACGGGCGCCTGGCAGTGAAAGCGCCGGGTTTGGATCCCGGCCAAGGCGCCACCGCCACCGCTGCGGCCAATACTGTGTTGGGCGCCAGCGTAGTTCAAGAGCCGGGCGGAAGAGCAGGCCCTATGGCCTGAGCCTCGACATTAATAAAGACATTATTATTATTATTATTATTATTATTATTATTATTATTATTATTATTATTATTATTATTATTATTATTATTATTATTATTATTATTATTATTATATTTTTCCCGCCTGGCGCTGTGTCCATGCTGCCCCGCGTCTTGCTAAGACCAAGCATTCCTTAGGGCAGGAGGGAGGAGTCCTTCAGTGTCATCGATGCGGCTTAGTACTGGGCGAGTTTTTGTTAGGGAATGGCTTGTTTTATCTTTAGGATTTTAGGCTTTAGGATTTTCTGTACAAAACTTTCAATGGACTGCTGAAGTGCAGATGTGAAGGACTTTTCACACGTTGGACTAAATGATACGTGAAGATCGCTCTTGACATGTAAAAGCAAATTTTAATAAAAAATTGAGTCGAACACTTTACCCTCACGTAATTTACCTTTTCACGTCTTGTTTTAATTTAATAAATGTTAGTCATCTTTTTAATTTAATGAGCTATTTTTAAAACATGTGTTTTTAGCTTTTTATGTATGCAACGCCGTCACCACGAATAAATAAATGATTATTTCTGACAATGGTAGACAAACAATTACGTTCACTTTATTATTATTCTTAAGATATATACCTTTTAGGTTTAAACAAAACAAACACAAGTCAAGACCCGAATTGGTATTCTGACCTCAGCAATTATCTCTTTTTGCATTGATTATTTAGTAGTCTGTGCTAGTACCAGTGTTTGGAGAATTAATAAGGTAAGCTTACTAAGTGACTAACGGTAATCAACACTGCATTGAGGCCATATGGCACGAAACATTACATCGGATAACTGTGATTATCTTAATATTCAAGATATAGAACACCAAATTTATCATGGATATTAAAACATCTTGCAGAAAAATTTCCTTCGTTTAACGTATTGAATTCTCGGTCATTTGTACGTTGGGTAGTCGGTATTTGTCATCAGTACGTTCGTCTGAATTCGAATATTCACTCTTACCATGCTATTTCTTGTTTTCAGTATAACAATAGGATCTAAACTTCAGATTTCTAAGCATTTTTATTTACTTATAAAATGAGACAACCCTTTCCTCTGAATTAAAATAAGTGTTGATATTATTTATGGGGATTAGGAATGTTTCCGATTTTCATTTCCACACGACAAATGTTTTGATTATTTTCGATCTCATTCCAAGATTTCATTTAATATTATTATTCAATTTTAGTCGAACTATGAGTTACAGTGGAAATACAAACCAATATTCACTTCCATCTTCAGTCGACAGAATCGATAGGCGACAGAATAATATGAATCGATTGTTTACGACGTCCTGTTCGTTCGATTCGACCACGCCCCCGTGCATCACGCGAGTGCAGGCGGAGGCAGCGCGTGCATTAGCGTCCATTACCGGAGGCGCGACACGATCTGGGAGGCCGTGTCGCGTCGCAGATCGCGTTAGCGCCTGACGGCAGCGCTTCCTCGAACGCGGCGCTGTTCGGAGGCGGCGCCTGCCTTGTCACACGCCGGGGACGGGCGGGCTCTCTCGAGAGAGGACGCACCGAGGACATGTGCAGTATTATAGTGCGCGGTTCGCAAAGCGGAGTACGCAGCCCCTTGGGCTCTCTGGGCCACAAATCTAAAATATATTGTAAGAAATAAAATAAAATTAATTTTAAAATAAATTGACGTAGCTTTTATTTCATATGATCTTAAAACAAAGGCCTGCCTTCATTTGTTGCAAGCTTTAAGAGCGTTAGTTGGATATCAAACGCAGGGGCGGACCTAGCTGATCATTTTGGATGGGGCTATCATAGATTTTTGTTAAATAATTAACACATCTGTTTTTATGATGTGTATTATTTTTGTAGTGTATATATGATACTGTACAACCTTATGTTTTAAATAATTATATAATTCTAACAAATAAATATTTAATTCAGTTTTTACAAATGAAGGTAACAAACGAAAAATGTAGGCCTTTAGGGGGTGGGCATAGCCCCCATGGCCTCTCCCTGGATTCGCTACTGTTCGCACGTCAGTAGAATGATTGCTGGGTCATTTATCTCTGTTGTACAGAATGTCATAACGAATGTGGGATTAATTGTTGTTTTCATAATCTATTTGTGTAGTAACAGCCTTTTGCAGCGTTTTGCATCGTATTCTAAAAAAATTAAATTTTCATACTTAAGTGAGAATGGGATGATTTATAATTGTGCAGGGCACTTTTACGTAACGTAATACAAGTATGAAGTTAGTGCTATAAAATTAAAGAGTGAGAATAATTAGATTATTCAGTATCTAGCAAGTTCATTGATCTTATTTATGCAATATAGGTCACCTGTACCACTTGGTAAATGACGAAGCAGCTCGTCTCCAACAGCTGTAAATTCAGGTGTGTCTTTCTGAATTATTTCAATTGGACAGCATTGGCAGCACTGTGTAACAAAATTACAGCTCTTCAGTGTTTCCTCCATAAACAAGATGTTATAAATTTCAGCAAGGTAACTTGAACGTCCCTCTTCCGACAAATTGAAATCACCTCTCCCTGTATCGCACATCATTGCGCATTCACTGGCAAGCAACCCTCCGCCAGCGCCGCCGGCACAACCAAGCCGAGAGCAACCTCCCCCCCTCTCGCCCCTATCACCGCGACAGCACCGCCGCGCGTCAAAGTGGGTGACGGGCGACGACCCCCGGCCGGGGGCGCTCGCTCGGGAACTCCTGATGGCAGCGCGCGGATAGAGTCATTAAGCCCGCGGAGGAAGCTCTGAGCATTCCGGGGCGGCCTCCGCCCTGCACCGCACTGCCCTGCCTCCCCCCCCCCCTCGGGGGCACGGGGCGAAACCCCAAAGAACATCGCGTGCTGCGGCTCCGACGAGAAGCATATGCACCGCCGCAGCCCTGCACACTGGGCCGAAATACTCTAATACGAAATATATCAGTAATATTTGTAATCTTACGTCTGCAATTATTAGGATAAATGATCAGAAATTTAATGTTTTAAGGCATGGAACTGATAATTTTATTAGAGGTAAGCGAGTAACTTAAAACTGCCGATATCAGAAAAGCCCGTATTTTGCACAGTGTGTCAGGAAAGTATCTCTACACTGTGTGGAGTTAGGGCTTCTTATTAAAAATTGTATTTTAGTGAGTAGCAACAAGTGAAGGAAACAATACTTCCGACATCTGCAATGATTGTGGTAAGTGTGCAATTTACGTTGTCTTTTGTTACAAGCTGCGGTTCATGCTGCCAATATAATTTCTGTTGGTAGCATTCTCACTAACAAGGTGCGACTGCGGAAAGACGTTCCTAACAATAACACATTGCTGAAAGATTTACATTTCTTCACGTAATCACGATCCAAGAAACACTAAAATGTTGAAAATGTTTGTCTTGGGTATGATAAAGAAATATTTCTGCAAATAATACACAGATGTCGCTCTCAAAAATAAAATTAACAGAAATTTCTAAGAAGGTAGATGATAGTGCAGCACATTCATTTTGTTTCTTCGTTTTTATCTATAATTTATATCTCTTATAAACAACAATTCTTGTTCATGAATTTAAGGAAGGCTTTCGTAGTCAAGCGAATGCTCTCATCGGGTGAGCCGAGAGCATGCGCTATCAATTGTTTTTCTGCTGCTTAAAATTTAAAAGTATACGAGACACGCGAGCACATGATTCATAATTCGATGTATACATTTATTGTTAATAAATGACATGTGTTTACGCTTGTCCCGCCACGAACTTCATACATTTAAATGCTCATTCTATTTTGTTACGTTTTTTTAAAATTATTTTTATTTTACGTCGTATAAAGTACCACGTTTATGAACGACTTTTAAAATAATTAAATGCAATCACGAATCTGTAACAATATAATTTCGTAGAAATATTGATATCACTTTTTCTTGATAAGGCGATGATAAAATTGCATTGAAGATTTCATTCCGTTTTGCTTGTATTACTGCGAAGTCAGTGTGGCGCGCTTTGGCCGTTCGGGCGCACTGCGCCGGCGGCGGGCGGCCCCGGGGGCGGGCCGTGCATTATGCGCGGACGAGTGAAGGGGGCCCGGGGCCACGGGAGCACCACTCTGTTTCCCTCTGCGGCACATCACCTGCCCCGGCCGCACGAAAGCTGTTCGGGCGGAATTCAAGTGGCGGCCGAGACACGCCGGAGTGTAGTCGAAGTTGAGCGGGCGAAACGGACTAGTATTTGGGAAAGCGGCGGGACTTTTTCGCGGCTCTCGGGACGGGCAAGTGGTTGCTCCGCAGTGCGGATTCAGGTTTGCTTGTGGGGGAAATAATAGAGAATGCGGGAATCGCGAAAGCATTCGGACAAGAATCCGGTTGTCATGTAGTCAACTATTCCAGTGACGAACATTCCGTCGCAAGGAAAAATGTTTTTAAGATGGCATTTCTCATGTTGATTCTAGATACGTGAATCTTAATTGCATCTTTCGCGATATATTTCGTGTGCAATACACATAAAAGTACACATTTTAGATTAAAATTCAGAGAGCCAAAATATGAATATTTGTCCAAAAACATCTAATTTCATGCAAATACTGAAACTGTAAAAACAAATTTAGAAAATTGAGAAAAAAGTTACCTTCTGAGGTTGCCGGCAAACAAACAAAGTGGTATCATTCTCATCGTTACACAATATATGTAATTTCTGAACCCCCTTGAATTATTTTAATTGCAACTATCACTGTCCACTGCTTTGAATGTCTTCCCGCAATGGTTGATCCAGGGTATAGGGAACAAAGGAATAATGTCCCTCCCAACTCAAGATTTTTTAAAAATATTACTCAACTTATTGAAGACAACTGCCACATGTCGATTACATCCCATTCGAAGGAAGGATTCTCATTTCGAAAACATGTTTCTTTACTTCAATCATAAAATTGTTTTTTTTTTGTATTATTTCAAAAATATTTATGGGATCATTTGCAACTAAAATTCCGCACCCCGTCCCATTAATTTCAGGATTCGCCCTTCCCTTCCCTCCAGAGACTTTTTCACAGGCCACTGCGGTTTCGGGGAGAGCCGCACCTATGGTTTCATTCAAGAATTTAATAATTTAGATATACATTTTTATGGTGAAAATGCTAATAACATTTACTTTTATATATCCAGTTTCTCTCAGCAATTGACGATTTTATAATGGAAAAAAAATGTAGGAGCAATGAGGGTGAACGCATCGCAATTTGCATATCAGGTTCATCCCGCTTGGCATTCTCACGTAAACACGCAGTCACTTCCCCCTCTGGTCAGCCAACAATCACCGCCCATTGTTTCGCTGCTAGGGAGGCACCCAATACTCGCGTTCGGGGGAGGCGGAGATACACCTTGACTTACCAGGTTTAGCATACATTATTATGGAAGCAGACCAAAAAATGTTTGTACAAATATGAAATTCATTTCCCAACAGCAGAAATTTTAAGAAACAGAAAAAAAAATATGAAGAAGAGGAGAAACTATAGAGAACGACTTATAAAGAATTAATGTAAAGCAAATTCTAATAAATAAAAAATTAATTACTGAAGCAGAAGGTGAAGAAGGAGGAAGAGAAGGAGAGAGAACAACAAAAAAGGCGACCGACCGTACTGAACTTCAAGTATCAAGTTCATCCCACTTTTCATTCTCACGTAAACAAGCAGTCACTTTCCCCCTCTGGTCAACCAATTCAATTCCCAACAATCACCGTCCATTGTTTCGCCCTCGGGGCGGCCGCCCTCCACACGCGCTCGGGGCACAGGGGGGTCCCACCTGCCGGTCACCTGCGGGGGGCCGGGGGGGGGGGCAGCGTGGCGCGGCGTGGAGCGATGCGAAGCGGAGGGGGCGCGCACGACCGCGCTCGCGCATGCGCAGAGGGGGCCGGCGCGGCGCGGGCCCCGCCGTCGGCGTCGCCGCCAGTGAGCGTCGAGCGGCGCACCGGCCGCCCGCTGCTTTCCCGACGCCGCGACCCGCGCCCCCCCTCGCTCGCGCTGGCGTTCGGCGTCACCGTGGCGCGCTGGCTGCTGCCCGAGCGGCTGCGGGCGCCGCCCGGCCCCGCCGCCGCCGCCACCCCCACGCGCGGGGGTGGCACGGGCGGCGGCGCCGTCGCCACCCCCGAGCCCTCCCTGCTGCGCTCGCTGCGCCGCCGCTCGCTGCGCGCGCGCAGGGCCAAGTCGCTGCTGCTGCCTGCGCAGACGCAGGAGAAGCGCAAGTCGGGTGAGTGAACCTTGTGGTACGCCGGATTATTACTTTCAAAGCCCTCGTGCAGGGCAATGAAACGGTTTAAAGGTAGATGCCAGCTGTCAACGTGCCGTATTAATAGCGCGCCGAGAAAGAGTGTTTATATACTTTCTCTAGCGTTATTTGCACAGGAGTGAACCTTAAGTGTATTACATTATTATTGTGGATGTTAATTCCGAACGTGTGCTACCGAACTCGTGTGTGACCGTGTTTCAATCTTCCATGGCCAAGTTTTCTCTTACGATCAACGTAAATACGATTGCAAACATCAGAATCTTAAGCGGTGCAAATAACGATCAGAAACCTGGACGTATGTTTACTGTGCCTTCCCAGGTGAGTCGAGCGCTAAGTCGTGTTTCACGGCGCTATCTTTCACGTGTCAGTGCGACGAGGATGTGTCGTTTGCAAGAGTTGCATTGCTCGTTGCTTCATGTCATCCACGTGAAGTTAATCGGCGAGTGACCGCCGATGACCACGAAATGACGTATGACCTGCTCGTGGGTGAACGGGTGATGTCATCAGGCACAGCTATTCGTACCGTTTTTTCTAATTACGTTGGCTGACTGATTCCTAAAGGATGTGGTGGTGACGTTTGTTTGGTGTCCTTTCTCGCCCCCATTTGACTGCCATTTCGCTGCGATAACGAAAAAGTGGTATTCTGTATAGGAAATAACGATACCTCATTAACAATTCTGAAATGTCATCATTAAACATCGTCATGTTTTGTCCAAATGCGAATGATTTGTCAATGTTGCGTTGAATGACACATGTCTACTGAAGTCGGGAAGTCGCCAGAAATGATAAAGTGAAAAAAGTGACGATAACGGAAGATTTCCCTGGATATGTGTCATACGATTCCGTTTAGTTTCAGACATGTTCTTCAAAATCTGTCGTACTGTCTTCAAAGGAAGAGAAAAGCATACTCTTGCCAAAGATGGAACAACAAATTCTCAACTACACTGTCAGAAATGTCATTAAATCTCATGTAGATTGATATATTAATGTACATGAAAAACGTACTTGCGAATTAAAAACAGCTTAATGTATTTGTACATTAAATTTAATGCTTAAATTAAAATCATTGTTGATTTCATGTATACCCTGCCTCAACTTTCATATCACACATTCATATTCACCTGTCCATCAAGATCATTCAGTCATTCTTTCCTGACATGACCACAAAGCTTTGCTTGTTGTATCCTAATGTGCATGTACACATTCAATTTAATGTGCGCTCATGATAATTGCTTTAATGTACATTTCATTAATGTAATGCAGAAATTTCTGACAGTGTAGTTTGGCTTTAATCTGCGCAGCAGAGTACGTGAATCCACGAGCGCGACCACTTTCCACTGTTGACTTTCGCCGCCTCTTCCTGCGGCTACACGCCGCGTCTTCTCCCACCACAATTGAGTCGCTCGAGAAGATTTCCAATACCAAGCGGCAGCAACTGCGTTCTGTACAACGGCGGAAGTCATTTGATTAAATTGAGCGTAAAAAAATGAAAACGACAAACATCTTGGAAACGACAAAATCTCTTAAAATGACATCTCAAACTGATTCTGTACACTGCAAAGAAGTTGAAATGGTCAGAATTTACGGTTTTTAATTCAATTGCCAATACGTACAATATGGATCAAAGGAATGAAAGAGTGTCAGTCGAGCGTGTGATTTTGAAAGTGCAAGAACTGAAAATGTCACCGCCGAAATGAACGAACAAACCCAAGTGAATCCTTATATCCGATTAATTAGAAGAGAGTAGAATGACACCTGGCAAAACACGTAGTCAAAGCACACGGATGCTTGTCTGCATGTCGTTTGAAGATCAATGATTGATGTTTCTAAATCCTACATTATTTTGAAGTGTCAATCGCGCCCTTCAATTAAATGGTGCCAACATCTCAAGTTCTATCTACTGTCATCAATGCTTGTGACAAACTTTTTTCTGCAAGTCCATTGAGTTTCAGCCGATTACGACCCTATACATACCAACAAAAAACTAATGAGTATCTAATAATTAATTTGCTTATAACATAATGATGTGCTAGTTATTTTCAGTGACATTGTATTAACTTCTTGGTTGGTAAAGATGACATGCACGGTGTGAATAATAACGTAATTGAGTTTGGACTATTTTTGATAAGAAGGGAAGGAAACCAACCAGCAAGTTTGCATAAATGGAACTATGTAAATTTAAAAATGTAGTTCCGCACAATTTGTTTGTGGTTTTCCAAACCGCACGGTTACCCCCTTTGAAGACTTACGTAGTACAAACAATACGACAAAACTCTTACTTACGCGTGTTTACCCTGACCGTCCATCGTATTATGCGGACGAAAAAAAGCCGTAGTCAACAACTAGTTCCAACTATCGATCCCCTCCCCGGCCCCATCGACTTCGCCTTGTTGACTCTCGGCATCTCAAGCCCCTCCGCGAAGAATCGCTGCGCTGAGCCGCTGCGGGGAAGGATTTCCAATACGACGACGACGACGACGACGACGCCGTGGCGAGACGGCGACGGCGGCGTCGCGACGCGATACGGCGCCAAGGGGTGAGCGCGCGGTCCGCGGCAGCCGCCTCTCCTCCTCGCCAGAGTTCGTTTGCTCTGCGCGATAGCGCGTCTCATATCCGGTGCCTCCCTCCGCCGCCGCCGCCGCCGCCGCCGCCGCCGCCGCTGCCTCTGCCGAGGCACAGTGAGCGCGAAAGACCGCGGCGAGAGAAATGTCAAAAAGTTTCAATCAGTTTTTCACGAAGTTTTGAAAATGGGAGAAGAGTTTCGTATAAAGTACTGTAATATGGGGTGAATAGAAACAAAAGTGAAAGTAAACGAAAACAAAACAGAAAATTCCTTTTTGAGTAATTAATTATGTTTTTTTTTCTAATTTCTGATACTTACTGCCAAAGAAACTATTTAGAGTTATTGCATGCGTTCTTTAGAGTGGTATTTTTTTTTAGAGTGACAGCTTCTCAGCTTTCGGTTTATTAACAGAGTGATTTTCGATTGATTCCTGATCTGTTGAAAACTTCGTACCTAGAGAAGTTACATTGAAAGAGATTTTGTTGCAGATACCCGTAAGTTGCTTATCTGTGTGTTGGTGCTTCCAGCAATATTGGATATTAAATTTTACTTCATAGTTTTCCTGTAGCTCAGTTTCGTTTAAAGAATGTTGGAATATTTTACTTTCTGGGGTGAATGAAAAACAATGTAAACAATGTTTCTATTCACAGAGAGCGCAAATGACTTAGTTGAAAAAAATGTCAAAAATATAGGATCCGTTTTTGACGAAATTTTGAGAATGGAACAAGAGCTCCTTACAAAGTACCCCATAAAATTGAAGAGCTTGGCGCAGCAGTAAGATAAGATACAGCAAACCTCCCGCTACAAGTCCATGTTAATATCTCAATATTAGTGAAAGTGTGGCATATCCTGTTGCTAAATATGTCTTGTTTATATATGTAAAGTTATAGGCATGATGAGACACGTCGTCCCGTCCAAAATCGAGATATTAACATTTAACAAGCTGGTGTCGCTATTCATGCCATACTGTCCAAACCCTTCAAATAAATGATTCCTGAAGTTGAGCCTGATCTATCAAAGATTTCTATTTTTGAAAATAAATTTTATATATATATATATATATATATATATATATATATATATATATATATATATATATATATATAATTTCACACACACATATACTTTAAGGCATGAATTGTTCATAGGCAGAAGAACACGCATTTTCTAAAGAACGTTTTTTTCTGTATCTTGGCCAAAACATGTGGCACCTCCAATAGAAAAGTGACACAAGTGCGAAATCGTCATTTTTCAGCTAAAAGCTGATAAGAGGTTATCAAAAGGTACTGCTACTATTCTGAAGTTGATTTTGAATGAGTTTAATTACTGTCCGCTGGAAGGTGAATAGTTGGTACAATCTATAACGAGTATTACAGAACTACGAAACTTAAAATTGCAATTTCTGAAAAATCAGAAATTCGCACTAGTGTCACTTTTCTATTGGAGGTGCGATGTATTTTCGTCAAAATCTCGAGATGGATTGCACCCTAGCATTACGTGTCACTAAACGACGTATACGGGGAAGTAAGAGGTGAAGCATTTTTTGTATTAGCAGGTAACCTTTTCAACAACGACAAAGACATGAAAATACTGAATGATCGATGTAGTGTAGCGAAATATTGCATTCATTTTCTACACCTCCAAAATTATACGCGTTTTCAATCAAAAGATCGTACCCGTGAATTTTGTTCCGGTTGCAACGCCCGCCATTTGACCTATATCGGAGCAGTGTGCGCCGCGGAGGAGAGGTCCACGTGGCGGCCTCGCCGTCGCCCCCGCCGCCGCCCCCGCCGCCTCGCCGTCCCCGCCACCAGGTCGACAGCGATCGAACGGCGCCGCGTGTCCCCAGCAGGGGGAGACCGATGTGATTTGGGGCACTCGTGCATATCAAGATGTATTAATGAGGTACACTTTTTAACAATTTGTGAACTAGGTGTAACTGTAGTACAAATCATTTTTGGTAGAAGTAACGAAAATATTAAGAAAATTTGTCACGGCAGTTGATGCGTTCCAGACACGACCGAACTGATGACTATTAAAGTGCAGAACATAATGGAAGAAGTTGTGCAAGGTTTTTCGATTCATTATGCCAGTTTTCTGACATGGTATTTGTGGGACTGTAGCTACTACGGACTGATTATTTATGTTCCAGTTTGGAGCAGAGAAAATCATTTCTGATGTTAAGGCATGAGTGTTTTCTAATAACTAACTTCTAATATGATTTGCAAAGGTCTTGTAAATGGTTGAAACTGTAATATTTTTTGTTCTATTTTCATGTCAATTTTGCAATGTTAAAATAATTTGACCAAAAGGTATTCTAAATGAATTGCTTGTTCTAGAAACATTTTTTCAACACAATTTCAGGAATCCACCCGCTTATGGATAATTCGTAATTAGCATATGGATAATTAGGTATTCTTAATGGTGCAAAAATATAATATAATTTTTAGAAATGTCTGTCTCTAATTCAATTTATCTTCATGTATAGTTTTATTGTTTGTGAAGTCTCCCGCACCGGCGAACACGTCGACGACCACTAGCGCGGACGAACTTTGTGGTTTGCTCTAGAAACCTCATCCGCGAAGGAGCTCGTGATCTGTCGTCTACAAACTGGAATAAACACGAGACTAGAAATCGAGTATTCTGTTGCCTTAGAATTCATTTTGTTTTGTACTATTAGGAATGAAATACTGCGTATAGAATATTCCACCCGTGTGTATTTCATTCATTTACAGTAGACTACAAAGCACAAAGACTTTTATAGTACGCTCATTGATTGCTCAAATAAATAAAATATAATTAATTGGCACATGAAAGCTGATCAAAACCCAACAATAACAAAATGAATTTAAACGTATTATTCGTGTCTATTAATGTAGTAGTTATTCTTCTGACACTCCTTAAAAGAGTTTGTGAACGTGCGAGGAAGTTTATTGTCACCAATTAATCATCTCCGATTGTCCTCCTGTCCTTAACATCCAGAACCGAGATTTAATTTCCCGAGAACGCCTTCAACTACATATTTTCGACCGTCCTCATAAAAATACCGGCTAAATGAAGTAGAAATTCCGCCGCCGGGAACTCATAAAACACCGGTTAAGAAGTCGGAGGACTGCGGAGAGCAGAAGTTGGTAAATTGAAAGGAAAAGACGGAGAAAAAAACGTTGGCGGGTGGAGGAGAGAATTTCTCCTTCCTCTAACGTCACGTGCTTCTGTCCGCGCTGCTTCCTCCACGCCGAGGTGTTGGCAACGCGCGCCCCTCGCCCGATGCCATTTGGCACGGCAGCCCAACACGCCGGCGAAGCCGATCTTTTAAGCACGGGACTCACCGGGATTTCGATGGAGCGGTGTGTGGCAGAACAGTGTCTCCCGGCGGGTTGAAATGCCTTTGGCATTGTTTAAAATCTTCGACGCGCTGTCGTGGAGCAGGAACTTGCCCAAACGGCCGTGCGTAATGACGTGTTGCTGGCGTTTCGAGAGTTGGGTGTAATTGAGAATTCGTGAAAATGACGGATTCGGGGCGGCTACGTCAGCGGTTCGACTCATTTCCGTGAATAGATCTTGCTGCTGCTGTGATAGTAAGTTGTACGTTTTAGTATTCACTTCTGTTACAATGACAGCAGAATGTGAAGTGTGAAATTTGTATAATAAATGTAGTACTGATGTCTTGCGAACAGTACCTAAAAAATTACACAATTATAAGTTGTTGTTTTTCTTATTGTCATAGCTTTTTGGCCCTTGTTTTGTATTATTAATACGTGCGTGGTTTGTTTCTGACTTACCCGAGTCTGTTACAGTTTGAATATTCGATCATTCTAGCTGTTGTGTCTGCTGGCGGATCGGAAAGTTAACTGTTTATTTTTAATTTCCTACCTATCCATGTATGCTCCTTAATAAATTTAATTACATGAATTTCTGAACATTAATTTCCGAGTATTAATTTTCATTGTAATAGTAAAATCTAATGGCAGTAGTTGGAAGCAAAATTAGTTGAAAGTATAGTGAAAACAAGGAACAATTTCTAAAATACGTCCTAACAATAAATTTCCTTCACCTCAGGTAAAGGGTTTTCTGTTACAAAAGTAATTAGAAAGTGTGCTCATTTTCAACAATGCCAATTTGCTTTCACTGAAGGTGATTTAAGAGGTCATCAGCATTGAAGGGGATACTTAAACTATATTTATTTGCGAAGTATAGAGGTCAAGAGGCTAGTACAAAACCTTGTGAAATTGAGTGAAATTAATCTTGCATCCGCCTCCAATAAATTCTTAATGACCCAATAATATGACACGAGTATACCTTATCTCACAATGCCTGACACACACGAGGAGAAAGCAGAAAGTAATAATTATATTGTCCCGGCGTTTTGTGTTGTTGCATATCATTCATAATTCAATGCAAGATAAATTTCTTCGCTTTCGCTCTTCTGCGCAAGAAAAAGAAATCAAAGAAGAAAATATCAACAATTATTAAGGTTAAATGAGATGACGTTGGTACCTTTTGTGTTGTTCGTGAATGCGAGCGATGATAATTAGTGAATACGATGTCGGTTTCTATCGGAGATTGAAGAAACAATTATTTCAGACTTCTAGCTTCACAGACCTTGTTGCCACTATTTTACGTAACTCTCTAAAAATCGAGCTCAGACCGTGAAGTGACCCAATGTGCTTTCCCTACGGAATAAAAAATGTCCAAAGACGATCGGTGATTATGCAGTGAAAGGAAATGGCAGCGAACACGACGCTTTGTGACAAGGTGAAATGTGCTTCCAATCTAGAGTTAATTGGTTAAGTTATCTTTCGCGCATTGTAGGAAAGCATTCTTTAACGTGCAACGCGGAGAAAGCGTTAGAAGCAAAGACAGTAGACTTGATGTTCGCTCCATTCCACATCGCTGACGAAGGCGACGCCAGCAATAAAACGCAACCTACTATCCAGCTAAGGGGTATCCAAAGTGCTACGCATGCTTTTTGGCGTTCTTCGGGATTTAGTCCGTCGTTGACATTAGTTCGAATGAAATAAAGTATTTTAAAGAGGCACGAAAGACATTATCATTTCATTTAGAAATCACTTAATCACTGTTAATTGCGTTGCATAATCCCTGAAATCTTATCTGATTGTCCCAGAAATAAACTCTATTCTCTCTAATGGCAAAGCTCCTTAATTTAAAGAAAATACTATTCCGAAAGTGATATTCCAATGGAAGCCACTAGACTATTCACGAGATGATATAATTTTAATGCACAAACATTGACTTAATTCTACGAATCAAAATATCAGGTGAGGCCTTAAGTTGAGTTTATTTTATTGAACATGCCTGTGGGTGATACAACCTTTTACAACTGCGTAAACGTCAAGAGGACAAGCAAGTGTAGTAAAACCATTAAGACAGAAAACCACAATGAATTGAGAGCAACTCCAACAAAAAGAAAACAAAAAAAGGCGAACACTGCACAATCGTACAAGACGAATTTCCGCCCTTTGTTTGGGCATTAGCATTGTCCCATTTGCTCTATCTGGGCCGTTAAAATGTCGTTTTGTTCGGGTGCGGAGTGCAGCAACCGGGGCTGCGGGTCGGCTCCCGCCGTGTCCTCGGGCGTCAACTTTCGTCCGCCAGCTGCGCCGGATCTGGTGCGGGCGGGTGGCGGTGGCGGTGGCGGTGGCGGTGGCGGTGGCGGTGGGGAAGACTGGCTCTGGCGGTAGAGTTGGCGGTGGTAATAGCGATGGCGGCGGCGAGTACAGCGGGGGCGTTTGGGTAAAGGGCGGAGTCTGGGGCTGGGGGTTAAGGGTCAGGGTAGGGAGAGGGGCCGGGGGCGTGTGGGTAAAGGGCGGAGTCTAGGGGTGGGCGTTAAGGGTCGGGGTAGGGAGAGGGGTCTACGGCGTGGACATCAAGGGTCGGGGCTATGGGTAGGGGGGCGGAGTCTGGGGCATGCACATCTAGGGATGGTGAGGTTGGTAACGGTGAGGGCGGGGATGGAGTTGCGACGGTAACGATAAAGGTAATTGTCATGGTGGCCACATTCTGGAAAACGCGGAATACCGGGAAAAGTCAAGGAGTTTCATTATCTGGAAATGTCATGGAATTTTTTGAATGAATCGTTAAAAGTCGTGGAAAATTTTGAGGACATTAGTTCAGCTTTATGTTTTGCTTAATTGTTATTATGTGAAAAATATTGTTAATTTGTACTTTGTCACGGCGAAATCAAAGAGCTGACCATTTAGTACCAACGTAGCTCTGTTTTCTTTAAGAAGTGTGATATTACAAATCTTTTTGTTGTTGGGGGGGGGGTATAAAAATCTCTGGAAAACCGGAAAAATGAGGGAAATGTGTTCGAGAAAATTAGTGGTCATCCCGATTGTGATTGGAAGCTATAGCCCACGATTCTGTCGCAGAGCGAGTTATTTTTGACAAATTTCCACTAGTTTGTTGCCCTTAGATTAATACGTTTTTAATTACGCTCTGTTGTCTCGCTTCAAAAAGTAATATTTCATTAGTATGTTCTCCATTCCAACATGACTTTTCAGACTATTACATTCAAATGTGAGGACCATTTGTTCAATACTTATTTAAATACTGGGAGGATATGAACTCATGTTCACCGAAATAGTGATACTGTCAGTGATGGAAAAGTATCTGCTCTTCAAAAAGTGAAGTTGGAAAACATCTATTACTTTAAGAAACCAAAATTGTCCAAAACTGCATTGTCTTATACCTCTTGACAGTGCAGTGGAGTAGATAGAAGGAAGAAGTATATATATATATATATATATATATATATATATATATATATATATATATATATATATATATATATATATATATATATATATTGTAGCGAAACCGATTTCGTCATACTTTTTTGAAACGAAATTCATGCTGGAAAAATTAAATATAACAAACTCGGACCACCCAGAACTCTACCGGGAGTTTAAACAGCTTGCAATGCACGCGTAGTCTCACTTATCGCGGGGGCCATTACCGCCTCTCCCCCATTAAGCCGGTCGCTTGGAGGACTGCCGTTGACAGACACTGTACAAGTGTTCAGAGCCGGCTGTGAATTTCGAGACCACCCAGTTTCGGGGGAGCCCAGAGCGATATTCCTATCATCGAACGCGCCCCACTACGCCTCCGAGGGCCAAATTTCTAGAAGGTTCGAGAACAGCTCGCATGCTCGCAGCCTGCACAAAGGGTGGAATTTTCCATCGCTTCTCACGCTGCGATTGGGCTAGAATATTTCACTGCGACACAACTTCCGACCAATAGCGACACTGCTATCAAAGGGGATTTGAACACGTAAGAAATTGGGGTGGGGAGAAGAGCTAACCTGGTGCGATTTCGACGGAGAGAATTTCAGAATAGCTGGGGCATCAGACGGGAGAAGACGCAGGACAGTCGGGGGCAGAAGTTTCTCTTGGGGGGGAATATTTTATCGGTTAGAGGCAAGTTCACCTCTATCGAAATTAGAATTTTTATAGTATCAGCTCGAGTTTTGAGCAGACTGCAGTGAATAGAGGAACTTTTCTGAATTTTGAATTATTCGTGACGGATTTCTTGATTTTCTGAAACCGAACATGCGAGTGACTGTCATGAGGATTCGAGAGATGCATTGTTGTCGACTCCGCGCCTGAGGTCGGGAGAAAAATCCCGACGATCTCCAAGAACTTCTAGTCGCCTAGACATCGCGGGCAGACCGCCCGGGACTCCGCGCCTCCCCTGGTTGAATGAGCGGAGGACCGCTCAGCTGACGCCACGCGCCAAGAGGGGTGAGGGAAGGCCGCAGTCGCCCCTCCGCCCAAGGCCGCCGCCCTCCTTCCCAGTTGCCGGTCGAGTGCCTGCCTGGGCTCACAAAGAACTCTACCGGGTTTAACAACCCGAGGGTCGTTCAACTCCAAGACTTACGTAATGTAGTGTCGCGCTCAGGCGCGTTAAAATTGTCAAGCTGTAACTCATGTAAATATTAGTTATAACAAGTTGATTTTCTTCCTAGTCATAAGCTTTACTGATTACTAACGCCTAATGTTCTTTCCTTTCTATTTTAATCGATCTCTTCAATTTTCCTTTCCATTGCTAGTTTATAGTTGAAATTTCTCTGGTGCATTTTTTTTTTTTACTATCATTCATGCCCAGAAATAAATTGAATCATTTTACCAGTGAACAAGTGTTTATTTAATTTGTGTTCCCGCATAACAGTTCCTTCCGTCACCGATCTGAGCTAGTGGCAGGGCGGCCAACCGATTCCACAGGTAATCGGTACGGTTACAATATATATATATATATATATATATATATATATATATATATATATATATATATATATAACTATTGCAACAAAATCAAAGGTGACGGCAAACTATATTGAGGCTTGCAATTGTTCGTCATGTAGATTCGGTTCGATGTTTCAGTAACAGTAGATGGAATGATTCATCTAACTCATTTACACGCCCGAAGACTATAGCTCCCAAATTGGCATTCGATGTTCCTCAAAAGGGACTCGACAATCAAGAAGGAATCGAGAAATAAACACAGCCGTTGACGACCAAGGAGATTAAGAAGGGAGTTGCCATAAAGGCTTAAGGAAAACAATGATCAAATATTATATATGAACACGTCATCTAATACATAAATAGGCTGACTGCTTACCATATGCCCGGACATTGTGTTTTGTGGCCATTGCGGTCTTGAAGGACCAAAGCCATTGTCTTGAAAATGTGAAAAGGCGGATGTTTTAAAACCACTGATATAAACTTTTCCTAAATATATTCTTTAGTGACCTCTGTAGACGAAGCATGATCAAAGTCAACAATAAGAACTCAAAACATCGTTGGCGATGTCAGAACTCCTTAATCCTTCCTCGAAAGTGCTACTGTGGTGAAGTTCCAGACAAAACATAGTTCGAAGCGTCGTTTGTCTTCGTGACTCAGAAATCCAGGTGTCAGTTTGTTAATTTCCGTACGATCGTCTTGAATTTTGTGCAATTTAATTTAAATGTTACTGTTTATGTCACTTTACTACTTACGTCTTCCACAGTTCTTAAGATATAATGTATGTCTCGTAGATAAAAGAAATAGACATTTCAGCTGCATATAAAACGTTCGATTGCTTCACTCTTATTCCTTTGCATTACTATAACAATACTCTGTTTAATGTGGAATTGTCGATATCATCTCAAATATAGCTTATATATTATATTCAATTAATGAATCGGAACTTATTTGATCTTTCGTTTATATCAAATGGATCTTCTCATAAAATAAGCTTCTAAACAATCAGACAGCAAAATTGTAATTAAATATCACGGTCTGTATCACATTATGTCTTGGACTGCACAGTGTACGCCGAGATAAAAATTAATATTTTGTAAAAGGATTAAAATTAAAAATAAGTATCAAAACAAGTTCTGGGTAGCAGACTCAAATGTCAACACCTAACAGTATTTAAACCGGTTAAATTATAATACTCTGAATGAAGAGCTCTTGCGACCACATGGTTTCACACAAAAGCTGCCTCCGTGTGTACCACTCCATCTCGAAGCTTCTTGGATTGACTGATTGATTGATTGATAGTGATTCCGTCAACTGCTACGATCATTATTCCCGTGACTGTAAAGCAGTTTTTTTTCCCTCGGGATCTTCCCCTGCTGGAGGTTGAGACCCGGCGCCGACCTACCGTCGGCTAGCGATTTCCCAGGTATCTCCCACCAGCGGGGCACCGCCCCAGCCGGGCAAGCTCTAAGCTTCCGACCAGTGTCACGGCATGTGTGGTAGTGTAGTGCGTGTTAGTGTAAATGTGTGTAAGGGGTGAGGATAAGACAAGGAAGAGGTAGGAAGGATTCCGCGCGGTCCGTGGCCCTTTTGTTAGGGTACTGCCCCGGCATTCGCCAGGTATTAATCGGAGAAACCACGGAAAACTACCGACCAGAGCTGCCGGCCGCTAGAATTCTCCTCTAGACAGCGACTGAATTCGACCAAACTGGCAAGCTAGTGTCGAAAAACTTGCCACTGTCGGGACTCGAGCCCAGCGGCAGTGCAGTGACGTCAGTGGATGCCCTGCGCCACCTCTCCCAGTGCAGTTCCTTGGAATTGAGCGCCGAAGTGGCGGCGTCGTGCCAGAACAAGTGACCGCCGGGGCGGCAGGCGCGGGCAGTCGTGTCGCAAGGCACACGGCCCGAGGCGCCTTTCGCGGCCTCGAGGCGCGGGGGCGGAGGTGGGGGCGGGGGCGGGGGCGGGCGTCGCGCCCCATAACGCTGCCGAAGCCCATTAAGATAAGCGGCGGGCGAAAGCCTCCGCCCGGCCGACCAGCCGTTCGCCGGCCGGCGCCCGCCCCTACCCCGCCCCGCCCCGCCCCCGCCCCCTCCCTCCGCCGATGCTTCGAGGACAACGCCGCCGCCGCCACCTCGCGGCTCCTCGGGCGGCCAGTGCTTCATGCTCCGAGAGGTGTTCAACGCATCGGCCTTTTCCCCTCCTCTATCATCACTACTTGTATATTTTAGGTGCTTAGTTAATTAAACGCTTTATAATGTTCTTTGAGTAATAAATCAAATCAAATCGCCTATTTCACTTAATTGGTGAAATTAAGCACTTTTCATGCTGCCTACGAGCAATGCAATACTGCAGTTTAAAATGATAGTAACAGCAACAGTAATAACAATAATAATAAATATTATATAGAAATATTATTATTACTGTTGCTATTATTATTATAAAAACCAATATTGTATTGCTCATTAATTGCCTGAAAAATGCATATTTTTACCAAATCCGTAAAATAGGATAATTAATTTCTGTTGTAAACTTTTATAATAATAATAATAATAATAATAATAATAATAATAATAATAATAATAATAAATTTACTACCGAAAGAACGAGAGATTATACATTCTATATTTTTTTCAAATCGTGTACTGGTACTTGGAAGCGGATGAAAGACATCACTACGTTCTACGTCTAGTGTTTAGCTTTAACTTCTTTTAACCTGAGTAGTTTAGTTTGTATTGCACTGAATTAAAAATGATTTAACTTTGAACAGTTTCATCGGAATTGTGATATATAACATTCATGGAAATTATTTAAGTACGAGTGAGATCTGGTGGTTCGTGTGGGTCACATAAAAAACGAAATGCCGTCTTTCATATGCTAGTGCCAGGGTACCGCGCTGATGTAGTGTTAAATCGATTACTCTACGAAGTGCTACGTGGAAGTAATCTATGCTTTCGAAATGGACAAGTCTCTTGTGCGATCTTTGTCAGAACGCGTCTCAGAACTTGCATGGTCCTGGGCCTTGCACTGATTTCAGTTAATGTAATGTCGAACATTGACTGAGTTTCATGGCGCCAAATCGTTGTTGATAAACTGGTGATCGTATGTCTAATTTGTAATTAAAATGCATGTGTTTTCTATTCGTTGCACACTTTCCTGCAGCAAATATAGTATATGTCAGCAAGTGTTAACTGCTATTTGTTTCTTTTTATTATTCGTACTTTTGATTTGTTAATCTATTATCTTCACTCAGCGGAAAACATTTGTGGCAGGTGCGCGTGTACTTGCAACTGAAGGTCAACGTTAGCAGTTGCCAGCTTGAGAAAATGTCGCTCAGGTGATATGTCAGTTGTGCAAATTACTCTCTTCATTAACCAAGAACACCATACATTAGATTGTTGGATCACTAACGTATTAAAAGTATGAGCGATTTACTGCTGATTCTCATAAAAAAATATGAAGATTTACGTTTTACGCATTTAAGAGTGCTGGGGTCGTTTATACATCCTAATAGACAACACATCGTTAACTATTACAGTATAGTGCATATTTAGATCCAAATTAAAACTAATGTAACTCGGTTCTGACTAAACCAAGTTAAAACTCAACCATGCTTACGTGTTTGAGTACAATACGTTAACTGTAGTGGGAGAATATAAGCGAAGGTACTAAAAAGCATTAACGTATTAGCTAAATACGTTAATTCACTTCATTAATTCACAGACTAATTAAACCACACGTTCATAGCTCAAGATGCAGCATTGTTCGCAGAATTGATACCTTCCCAACAAACGTTAGAGTTGAATGTACACGTTTCCATCATTATTTATTTCTTGGTGAAATAACCATGGCTCTTTTTATAGTTTTTTAAAATAAATTGCGAGAAAGATAGCCCGCAAAGAAGTAGAATTCAGTTATTCCAGCTACGTACGGAAGTTAATTTTCGAGAACAGTGACACATTGCACAAAAAAGAAGTTTTCATCGCCTGAAAATGCAAAGTCTGCTTCTGCAAGAAAGCTCTTCGTGGCCGCGCAAGCCTGCGAAGTTGAATAAGGCCGAGAATCCTCTCGTATTCACGCGGCGTCAGCTGTGTGCAGGTCCTACTGCGCGGAGTCGAAAGCGGAAAATATGTAATCGATTGGCATTGAAATTCACGAATTCACCGAATCCATAAAATCAGCAGACTCGAGACGTTGCCGATAGAAGCTGCATTTACATTCAGGTTATAAGATGAAATTCAGGAAAGGTTTATCAGATAGTCCAAATTTATTCCGAGTACTAGGAGAAGATACGGGAGCAGCAGACAAGTGCTGTAAAATTACCAATACAAAATTCTTAGAAGAAGATATTATCATGTAGATTAACTGGAAACCGGCCGGTAGAAGCTGCACAAGAGAGAGTAAAAGACTGTAGAAGGTAAAAAAGAAGTGAAAAAATATAATTAAATTACTCAAGACTCATTACGAGACACATAAGTAGTGTTCACTTAAATGATGTAGAGATTGAAATAAATTATAAAAGAAACTAACAATATTCAATGAACCAATATGATTTGAGGAGATGATGTGGACCTGTCAGAGATGACTTGGGATGTTAACGAAAAATAGAGGCGCTGAAAGAGACAGAATCTCTTTCTTTTAAGTCAAGGAAAGAGAGAGAAGACTTTAAGAAATAGAGATTTCTGAAGTGTGCCAGAAGCGAAAGTACGAATCTCATCGAAATCCAACTAGTAGCTACGAACGAGACCAAGAAAGAGAGATCGAAGAAAGCAGAAGACACGTAGAAAGTAAATCCATATTCACAGATGCATCAAATTAACGTATCCTCCACATTAACTTTTTGCCGGCAACTCTAAAAGAAATCGCGCTCTACGGTAACTGCCGATATCCTTTCGAGGCAAAAAAGGAAAAGGGGAAGCCGGGATCTATGACCCAGGTGTGGAGTGCCCCCTGGGGGTAGGTGCTGAACCTTCGTGCCAGAACGCGACCAGTCGTGCGATTAGGGCCCGGCCCCTACACTGTGGGCCGGAGACTATTCCTGTGAGGCCGAAATTAATTTGTTGAACCCCGACTAGAAATGCACAAGAGTGGAAAATGCTTTTCTTTTAACGAATGTGTAACAAAATTCGAAAACTTACGTAGTGTGCGATTTCTTGATTTTAACTGAAAGCAACTACCATATGGGTGCTTTTCTTCTTTTTCCTCTATGTAAATATTTCTACTTAAATGTAAAGTGGAATATGCTAAAAAATTGTATTTGGGTCCTCAGATTTGTAAATGCAGCCTTAAAAAACAAAGGAATTTAAATGGAATAATAATTTTAAAAAATCAACGGTTGTTACGTATTAAAAATCTAAATGTTACCACATTAAAGGTGAATAAGTGAAACTACAAAGTTATCTAACTTTGTTTCTTTGTCTAAAATTAGAAAAAATAATCTAATAAGAAAATTAAAAATAATCGTAGAAATGAACGCTTTTTTAAATATTTCTCTCCGCGAGTTAGTGACGAAAATACTTGTAAATTGTGACGCAGTGGTTTCATTTATTATTAACCAACAGTAGAGTTTAGTAGCGTATGGTTTAATGATAATGTTCGTAGAAGTGCATTCAAAATCATTGGAGCATTACAATTCGAATTTTATACTACCGGAGATTATAATAAAAAATTCCTTAAGTAAATATTGACGAAGCACGATATAAATAATCTGAAGTATATTTATATAATACATCGACATTTTGTTTTCTTTAAGTAAAGAATGTGTGAATGGTGGAAGGAAGAAATATCATACCAGATATCAAATAATACTAATTGTCGAAATTGGAAGTACCACTGTCCCAGATTTGTGACTCGAGTGAATTTCGTGCGCGTAGAACTTTTTGTAGCCCATTGTACCCGGCCGCCGCCGCCGCCGCCCCCCCCCTCTCAGCCGAAGTCCGTTACGCCCCGTGCGTGGCAGGGCGCCCACCTGCCGCCGCCGCCAGGGCTCGTGCTGCCGGCGCGGCGCGGCGCGGGCGGAGCCAGCAGCGCTCAGCCGTGCCTGCGTGGGGGCGTGCGTGCGTGCTTGCGGGCGGCCGGCTGGCTGGCTGGCCGACTGACTGGCTTCCGCGCCAACACGGGGTCACGGCCTTAGCGCGCTTGCCGCCGCCGCCGCCGCCGCCCTCCCGCCCTCGCCTCACCGCCCTCCCTCGCCTCTCGCCCTCCCTCGCCCTCCCTCGCCTCTCGCCCTCCCTCGCCTCTCGCCCTCCCTCGCCCCTCGCCCTCCCTCGCCCCGCGCCCTCCCTCGCCTCTCGCTTCGTCACCATGTCGCCCTTACCACCTTGTTGATTTAAAAAATAGTATAATTAAAAATATACTAATTAAAAGTATTAATGTGCTGACCGAAATGCCTGGGGTGGCTAAGAGCATGTACCGACTCAGCGCTTCGGTCAGAAAGGTCGCGGGTTCGAGTCCCGCCTTGGGCATGGTTGTTTGTCCCTTGTCTTTCATGTATGTGTTGTCGCAAAGGGCCTCGCCTTCTGCTGACCCCAGATCAGAAAAACCCGCAAGTTTGTTGGTGTATGCGTCCCGTCGGATCGTTAAGTGTACCCGGCTGTCGTCTGGACAAAAACCCTTGGAAAAATAAGTATTAATGTGTAAAATAGTTATTATCAAAAATCTCACAATGTTTTTCTATAATTTCGTTCCCTTTAATTTGCTTTCTTTAATTGCGCAATGTCCCTCGTCGCCCCCTTCGTTTCCTGCGCCCCGCATCCCACGCCTTCGCCACTTCCGTCGCCCGGAGGAAAATCCGCGGACGGACTTGCGGTTTCCAATGTCCCTGTGTCGATAATTAATTCTTTGACGAGTGATTGATTGAGTTTTTTCTGCCCGTTTTAAAACCGTCCTCAACATAGATCAAAGTATTGAACATTTTTCGATCTGGGGAACATAAAAAAAGCTATGATTTGTACCTCGCGGCGTTTATTATTTATTATTATTATTATTATTATTATTATTATTATTTAAAGTTCAGATTTCAACTATCACAGTGTTTTATTTGTGAAATTTAAATTCTGTAATTCGTTATTTATAACCGACGCGTTCGTCTCTTGATAACTACGTATGCTCTGACATTCCTCATTTCTACATTTTATAGAGGATATATCATGTAAACATTCGTTGTTGTTTTCTTGTAAACAAGGTGATTACAGTAAATAATAACAATATTTTTATATTATTATTATTACTATTATTTTATTATTATTACTATTATTTTATTATTATTACTATTATTTTATTATTATTACTATTATTTTATTATTATTATTACTATTATTTTATTATTATTATTACTATTATTTTATTATTATTACTATTATTATTATTATTGTGGTAAAATGAGTAGTAAATCTCACTTTTAAACTCAAAAAATGTGAATTTGTCTTAAAGTTTTGATTTCATTTGCTAACGGCACATCGGTTGGAAACCGCTCGTGTACTGCATCGATGAAATGCCTCACTGCGTGCTCACTTCCCGATGTGGACCAGCAACTCCTACACTTTCTCGTGCAGCCTGCAACGCCACCTCGGCGCAAGGAGAGTGATTTAGCAGTTATCGCTTCTTGTAACCTGTGGTTGCTTTTCCTCGCAACTCCCTCTAACAGGAGGTATCTGGGACTCGCGCGGAGCCGTGCGCCAGGTAGCCGGGGTTGCAGAACGTAAGGAGGCACTGTCCCAGCTGCATTTTCCTTAGAAGACTGCTGGAGAACATGTCGTACAGTGTCCGATGGGGCGAGAACGTTCTTCTGATACTTACGTCACAAACTGCTGCATTTTGAAAAAATAAGATTTGTATTGGCTGCAGGCGTTTTTGCTTGTAATTGCATTAAAACCTTTTTGTTTTATTATTTTTTCCATTGAATCTCACTCAGAGTACAGCCAAGGAAAATGCGTTACTGAGAAATACTTTTTTTGTGAGAGGTATTGCCACTTCACGGCTAATGAGTGCTATCAAGATAAAGACATCTTTTGCACTTAACACTACTCTCCAACAAAAAAAAATGCTTATTGATGTCTAGTAAGGTGACCTAGAAATGGAAAAACAGTAACACGAGTGTAATAATTCATATTCCGGGAGAGAAGCAAAAAAGTGAATATGTGAGAAGAAAATAAAAATAACTGCAGTGGGGAAAGTGGCTTTCATAAATAAGAAAAAATCATAATGCTCAAGCAGTATAGGGATTTGAAAAATAAGTTATTCAAATGTTTTAGTTGGTGAGCCCAGATCGTGGATCAGACATGTGGAAAGTAACGAAAAGTGATGAAAAAGGCTGTAATAAAGGCAAGGATGGTAAGGACAAATGAATGGAAATCGTTAAAACGTGAAGCTTTTATCAACGGTATAAATTTGGAAAGACTAGTGTGGGGTAATGAAAAAAACATGAACGAGAATGTGGCATACGTTGAAAGAAAATGAAAGCATTTTGAGGAAGCTATAAACTGGCACACGAAAAGGAAAATGAGACGAGGACGAGACCATCGCAAGGAAGAAGAAAATTCCGGCATCTGAAGAAGAAAGCAATGGACGGAGAAACCTGGAGGTTACTTAAACCTGCTGAAGGGCAGTGCTGATGAACCCAAAAATAGTGAACTCTTAAAATACCAAATATTAGAAGTCTTTTCTCTCTCTTTCAATACTGCTTGCCTAATTTTGCGAACTTTACCAACTCGTTACTCAAGAGACATTAATAACTCATGACATATTCACCTGTTTTGGAGTGTGACTAATCCTAAAAATACCACTCCAAATCTGTTGTTAATACCCTAGCGAGAAGAAAGATTTTTATCTCCCTACCCCGTACCTGGACTCCCTGCTCTATGATGCAACGTTCGAGAAAGTTTATGTTAGCGTCGAGCATAAAAACGTTAGCTCGTGTCTGTCGAATATTATACGTCTTCGACATTCAAAAGTCAGAGCGGTACACTCGAGATAACGACGTCGTAATTCAGGTCGGCAGCTTCCTGTTTTCAGAGATATTGCCACTCAGGAGTTCTCGAGACTCATTAAATTTTCAGTACTCGGAGGCAAGCGGCGAGTAAAAAGAGCAACACCGTCCCCGGTGCTTGTCCACTCTGGACACTCCCAGACGCCGAGGGGAGACCCCCCTCCCCCCCCCGTGCAGTGCGTCTGAATGCAGGTTCGTCCGGAGCACAAGTTGAAAGGTCATTGCGAATGTTGCAAGACAGAAGGAAGAGTTGTTGACACTTCTGAAAACCAGGTTCCACAAAAATCTTCTGATAAAACAAACCTATTTTCTACATTCTTTCCAGATACATTTCATGTCCTTTAATTTTTTTAAAATATTTATGTAACATTTTATAGATTCCTGCGAGTACGAATGGTATTCAAACTAATCTACTCACATGAATAAAAGCAAATCAATATGTTTGTAAAATTGTTAATACTTCTCGTATTTAATAGAAACAGTCATAGAATATTCCCATTTACTATAACGCATTTCTTGAAATTACTGCAGAAGTAAATAAAAGTTTAAGAAATTGAATTGTTAATGAAAGGAAACTAGAACGTCTGGCTTGGGTTACTAATGACATGTTCACGTGTATGTCTGTTCTTGGAGTTTCATTCTCATATTTAAAATTAATTCATAACGTTTTGTAGTTTCGAAAAAAAAATTAACAGCATTTTATTTTTATAACACACAAATTTTCCTTCCCTATCCAACATTACATTAATTTTCAGGGAAGTGAATATGTGATTCAAGTGAAAGTCATTTATTTCCAAATATTTTCTTCGAGAACACGACAGTTTGCAAAGACGACATAGTCTCATCTCTTTCTATATTGAATTAAATGCAAATTAAGATGAGACTCTGCCATCTTCGAAACCAAATACCATTACCCAACCACCGATACTTTTGCCCAACCCTTGCAAAAAGGCGAGAGGAATAAGAGGTGGTTGTTTCGTCAGCAGTGGCTTCAAATCAGATCTGTAGCTCGTTTGCCGATGCAAGCAGCATCGGGGAAATAACACTCTTTGTTAGAAAATGTTTGCAACATTCGTTGCTACCATTATTTATAACTAAGTAATGTATTTTGTATAGCAAAAGAGAGAAACTATTTAGGGACACAAGAAAACGTACTCTAATTGTACTATATCCCCCGCTTTCGCCACATACAGTTTCGACTTTTTCTCGATAGTAAAAAAATAAAAATATGTAAAGGTATTCATATCATAAAATTAAATAAATCAATTTTTAATTGAATTTGATAATAACTGACTCGTACAATTCTTTGACTTAGTGTATTTTAAATTAATAAAAATGAAAATCAAAATGGTATTTTTCTTCATCTTCTTTCCCATACTACCTCTTTCTACAAGAAATAGTTTGAATTTGAAGTCAGAGGCATCGGTTAAACAAGTACACAGAGGCATCGGTTAAACAACAGGGTGATCTGGGCTGTCCGGGTGACGCCGATGGTATGCGAGTTGGCATACCAGCCCTGTGGAAGACCACGACATGATGGTCGAAACGTCGGCAACACAGCCTTCGACGCGGCGTCACCCGGACAGCTCAGATCACCCACATGACTGGCCGCCGAAGCCTACGACCACTATATTTAAAATAGGTTAGTTATATTGTTCATTACACGAAATTCACAAATGCCCTTGGTGTATCATCTCATGGCATATTTATAAATGAATAAAACACATTCAGTCGAGTGCTTTCTAAGAGGTCACGGCCTCCCGCTGGAAGGGAGCTTCGGCCCAGTGCGCGGCTGGGCGCCGCATGGAAATGACCCTTTGGCGAAGGGCCTCTCCGGCCAGGCCAGCTGGGGAGCGGAGCGGCGAGCTGAGACGCGGGCAGCGGGTGGCGGGTGGCGGCGGGCCCGGGAGGGGAGAGCGGCTGCGGCGACACCGTGACGCCGTTCAATTAGCCGCTATTCTCGGACGCAGACCGCCGCTCGAGCCTGGAGCGCGCCACCACTGCCTCAGCCTGGCCTCCCCTGCCCTGTTCCGCTTTGCCCTGCTCCGCTTCGCCCCGCCCCGTTACGCCTCTCTCCGCCTTGTCTTGCCTTGCCTTGCCTTGTCCCGCCTTGCCTTGCCTTGTCCCGCCTTGCCTTGCCTTGTCCCGCCTTGCCTTGCCTTGTCCCGCCTTGCCTTGCCTTGTCCCGCCTTGCCTTGCCTTGTCCCGCCTTGCCTTGTCCCGCCTTGCCTTGCCTTGTCCCGCCTTGCCTTGCCTTGTCCCGCCTTGCCTTGCCTTGTCCCGCCTTGCCTTGCCTTGCCCCGCCTTGCCTTGCCTTGCCTTGCCCCGCCTTGCCTTGCCTTGCCTTGCCCCGCCTTGCCTTGCCTTGCCCCGCCTTGCCTTGCCTTGCCTTGCCTTGCCTTGCCTTGCCTTGCCTTGCCCCGCCTTGCCTCGCAAGACACCTGCTGCACAGTGTTGCACAGTCTGATTGAAGGTAATCGGTGATGTAGTCTTCTAGAATACAATTTGCGGATAATCTCCGGTTGATATTAGTGCAGTGACGTATCACAATCTGGGTGTGAATTGGGAATATTGTCCAGGGAGGAACGTTCAAATTCCGGAGAGAGATGAATTGAGTGAAATGGAGGCTAATTAGCTTACTGCGTAGCACAATCTCTTGGAGGAAGTTCCAATTTACGTGCTTTCGATTCCTCTCTTTAAAAATCGTGAGGGATCTAGATACGGATTAATTGAGTCCCAGGCAAGGACAAATTAATGCTCTTCCACCAGGGAACATTAAACTCTAGGGAAATGCGATTCCCGGCATCCCACCTTCAATTCGCACTCTGCTCACAATCAACGGATAGTCTCCGACTGAAGCACGTACCGTGTTACACACAGTACAGAGGAGTCCCTGAAATCTAATTGGGGGGAGGGGGGTCTGTTCGGATTCAGAAATGTTCGGATTATCCGAAAAAATGTACATATACAAGAACATCTATAAGATTGCTAGACAATGCAACGTAGCGTACAATGAGAGAAAATGGCACCGTATCGTTGCGATCCCATCATCAAGCAGATTTAGTTTCTTAACATAAAAGAATATTATCGATTTTGCAAGTTCCTCTAAGTGAATATTACTGCTACATAAGCTTGTGCCAAACACCGTAGTTACTAGTGTAATAAACATTTCAGTTCGACAACTGGTTTCAGTCATTAGTTGTTCAGTTCTGAGAAACTTATAAAATCCGTTCTTTATACTACGAACAAGCATTTTTCCCCCCTCGATCCCGAATTTTGTTCGGATTATCCGAAATTCTTTATTTTCGGGATTCGGATTAGCGAGGTTCTACTGAAGTAGTGACTTAATTTACGGATAGTCTGCGATTGTAGTAAATAAAATGGTATTGCCTCATATGCTCACAAGGTGCGGAGTATGAACATTTTAGAGAAAAAGAGCTCAGTGCCCGCTCTATCGCCCCCTCCTTCCTTTCTCATCGACCCAACCTCGCTGATCGCTGCATTGATGTTTCCGCCACGGCCAACGTCACTGCACTCTCAAATCCACTCTCACGAATACATTAGGCTGCACTGTCCCACGCCATCGCTCTGGGACTTACATTTTCAAACGTACTATTCTAGGAACAATGAATTTAAGCGATTCCACGTTCATCCTCCACTACTCTCTTTCGCGTTCCCCCACGTTCTCGTTTTAATACTAGTAGCAATCGTGTAACTTTCGCATCGGAGAATTGGGAGAGAATTAGGTGCACGAGGCTTTGGGGTAAAATCTGTGGAGAGGAGAAGTGACTTAACTAAATTGCTTTCATTATTACAGATTATAAGATTTCGTACTGGATAAACAATTTTGTCTTTCATTGTGTCAACGTTTCTGAATTTTATACTTTCGAGGTTGTAGTGGTAAAACGAAGTGAAAACATTTCCTAATGTACTCATAGTTACAATTCATTTTATATTGCTAGACAAGATAATTGGTAGTCAAGGTAAAAGTTTCTTGTTGAAAGATTTTTGTAAAGAAATTGGTCGAGAACACAATAACGATTGGAAATTGTAAGAAAGACAAAATAATAATAACTAAATGTGCATTGGAAACTTTATCAATGTTAATTATTTATAGAAAAGTGTTAATGAACCTATTTTTCCACTATCGTATTTTTTTCACGTAGACAAATACTTTGCAACTTTTAAGAATTTTACTGACCACAAAATATTAGCTGAGAGGTTCATTTTAGTGTTCTCCCATAATATTTTCACCATAAATAAACCAACCATCGTCTTGCACAACTTCTCCACCTTTCTCTATCAAGTTATTCGATCACTGGTTGCACTATGAAGTATATCTGCTTGGAACGCAGAAACAGGCTTAAAAGGAATCCTCTACCAAAACAAAAAAGTAAAGAGTCAGCTGCGCACCTTTGCACCTTCACGGCATTTGATTTCCCATTTCTTTCCTCTCCATTTGTCGCACCCCTCCTGTGTTCGATTCCCTTACTCATTCGATTTTGAATCATTGCTCTTACTACCTTTCCCCCTTCTTTGATCTGACCTTCACTTTGTGGACCTCCATCTGGTCTTCCATCACGTTCCTCTCGATACTCCTATCTTTCTCTTCTAGCCTCACTGTCATGCCACATTCTCTTCAAGCTACCTCTCGTCTTGCATTTTCGCTGTGCTCTCCACCGGGGCTAGCGTTTCTGGATCTCCCGACAGCCAGCAGTGGCTCAGCCTCCGCCTCCTTCCTCGCCCCCGCCCCGCCCCGCCCCTCCCCCGCCTTCAATCCCAGCCCACCTTCTTCCGCCGTCACGCCGCCAAAGCCCCTTGAGTCGCAAGAGCCTACCCCCCGCCCCCTCCTCCTCGGCCGAGGTCTCCTCCCAGCCCCGCCCCGCCTCTCTGGCCGCGAAGACACAACACAATGGACCGTCTGAGCGGCCGTCGTGATTGTTCTTGGACTACGAAGGGCGGGGCGGGCGGAGGGGCGGACGGCAGCTGCACCGCTGCAGCTGACGTCGCCATCGCCGCCGCCGCCGCCGCCTCCGCCGCCCTTTGTGGCCGCGCGCAGTCGCTGCTCGAGACTCCGATGGCGGCTGGCTTGCCTGCAATAGACGTGCGCGGCGTGGCGCGGCGTGGTTCTGCCGTGTCGCTGCCGGTGCCCAGCTGGGCTGTGCAGAGCGTCGTGGGGCGGTGGGGGGGGGGGGGGGGGGGGAAGGCGATTGCTTTCGCCAGACGCTCCAGTTGCCGTCTCCGGCCGTTGGCGTTTCTGGATCAGGTAGAGGGATGACCCCCAGCGAGGGAGCGTTGCAACCGGCTTTCGCGTTTCGTCACAGACCATTGTTCCATCAGATTATTTGCGTTCATAATTATTGTGGACGATTCGATTCGTTTCATCTCGTTGCAGGAACGATTTTTTTTTTTCATAAAACTTAGTTCGATCAATTAAATGGCTGAGTATTTTAAATAATGCGTGTCATGAAATTAACGATTCTTCTGAAAAATTAATGCTCAGAGTCATGTAGTTAGGTGGATTTTTGCTGCCGTATATAATTCGAAGGAAACGAGTTACTAATATAACTGTTGCTGAAAGCGCGTTATCTCCGTCTTATGTTAATTAATTATTCACAAAAAAAAAAAAGGAAAACTATATTTTGTCCTTCTTATCTCGTGTTTATTTACACAAGAATTCTTTGAAACAGTATATTTGGAACTATTATTGGTTTGAAATACGATTTAAGGTAGTAGAACGACGTCGCAAAAATGAATGAAGCTCATTCTCCCTTCTCTTATTGTGCGCCTGGGCATCTTCGATTATATTTCGAATTACTTGAAATGTGCGTGCGGCATCAACGCAGCATCCTATCACATTCGATTTTCGTTGTAAGGTTCCTCAAACTGCACCCAACCAAAACGCATTTGCTGTTTTTGTTAACGTATGTGAAAATGAATTAAATATATTATTATTATTATTATTATTATTATTATTATTATTATTATTATTATTATTATTATTATTATTATTATTAACTACTACTACTGTTATTACTATTTGAAATGTATAAAACGTAGCAACGGTTTTCATAACTTGCATTCAACTAGATTCTCGTTTTCATTATCAGCAATGTTTGTTCAACCACAGACATTACGTTCAGTATGTTATTAATTTTAGGTGGCTTGCTACCTCAGTATTTCTTACACAATGCGACCTAAACGAAAACTACTTATACGTATCTAATTTTAATTAAAATATTTGCAGCTATCTGATGCGCATTTCACAAGCGCTATTAAATAGCCCACTAGAAACTTTTTAAAAAGTGGAACTGTCCATTTCGTGTGAATGCACATCTCGAAACGCGAGTTGTATCACATCTAAAAACAAGCAGCCATACATAACCTGCCCACAACGTGGCACATCGTGACGACAGCCTTAGTTTTCTTCCTACCGAATAGGTATCTCTCTTTCCTTGTGGACACGCCTCCCATGCTGACAGAACAAGTGGGCGGGGCCCAAATGTAACTCGCCCACCCATTCACAAGAGTCCCTCTGGGACGGGTAGGGGGGGGGGTGACACCGAAGGTGAGTAGGCGGGGGAAACCAAAGCGGGGGGTGCAACACCACCCTCCACGTCAGCCTCCACTTGCAGACCTGTGTGTGCCTGAATGGGACGCGCGCAGTTCTCGCGACCACTAGAATGAAATAAATGACGCGAGCGTTGAATAGATTGTCGTGACGCGAATGTAACACCCTGTATTGTCCGCTTCTGCCGTTGAATAGGCCTGCGCGATGGCTGTGCACCTGATAACGTTTTATTTATAAATGACGGCGACGTGGACGATACCGGGCTGTGACCTACTGTCGCTGATGTATAAGGGTAGAGGGGGTCCTGCGGTGTCACCCATTTGTAAACACGCTAATAGTGTCGTTGATAGAAGGGGGAGGGCCTTTGTGTTGGGTTACTGTTGCGCACACACGTTCTATGCGCACAGGTTGATTACACGCAGGGAAATTACTATCGTGGGGGGCGTAACAAAACCCAATTATATGATAATTGGCGTAAAATTTGTGCTTGTATCAGAATTTGTGTCAAAATCACGGAGTAAACAAACATTCTAATATCCGCATTTATTGCGAAAATTTTGTATCTTAATGCGAAGGATTCACAACTCGAGTAGAACAAAGCAAACGTTTGTTCGGGCATGAATAATATAACATCCTACCTTATGAACTACCTTTCTTCAGATGTATTTCAGCAAATAATAAACCGGTGCATAGAAAATTTCTTGCGAAAGTGGACTTTATGTTTTAATATTCCGCACAAGTTGAATGTGTTCGTATGTTTTTGTGTGTATGTGTTCAAAAATACTTATTTTCTATTCCTGGAACAACGGTCATATTAATTTACTCTCAAAAACTTAAGTAGTATTTGCAAGCGCATTGTTTGTTGTTTTTGTTTTGACTACGTCAGCGACAAGAAAAGAGCAGATACAAGTAAGCCGTCTGCATACCGACCCCCTGCTTCCGTGGGTGCCGAGAATGATTTGTCACTGACCGCATAATGCCGCATGACCGCTAGATGGCCGCATCAGCACGTATACGACTACGCGCATGAGAAAATAAAAACGTGGCGAGACCCTGGGAAGTATCTTTCTCTCTCTCTCTCCTTGTGAGGGCAGGGCCGTCGCTCCCCTTCCACACACCGCGCCCTGCTTCTGCCCCTTGCACAACCCCGCGCGCCCTTGCGAGGGACGAGAGTTGGGGTGGAGCAGCTGCCAGGTATTGTAGGGCGGCGGCGTGAATGAAGGGTGGTCAGCTGCTGTAAGGCTAGTTAGCGGCGTCGTCGGTGGAGGAGACGGGGAGGCGCGTAAAATAAACTGGTCAACTATTTGAGATACTCATTGAAATCTCGGAAAAGTCAAGAAATTGGATGTTGTAGTATAACATAACCTTGGATTAGAAGGGGGAATGTTGTGAATTGTCTGAGGTCTTTTGGGTTCACTTTACTTTAACTCAATAAAATTCGGTTTTCCAAGTAGGTGCTCTTCACTTCCCAGAATACTCACCTATTTTCTCATTAGTGAATACGATATTTCATTCGAGTACTAACGAAGTCATGCCTATCTCAAATTCAAAATCAGTGTAATTTTAGTTTGCGACATTTTCAAATGAAAACACATATTCGTTAACATTGTCACGGATTTAATTACATCGCAGAATGTCAAAAAGAGTATGGGGGGAAAGAGAATTTTGTTGTATGTATTTGTTGACAACTGTGGAAAGAGATAAAGATAATCCGATTTGTGTGGCGGAAATGGACACGGCGGTGGAGATGCAGGCGGTTGCACAGAAGGCAGCGGAACCGAAGATGGGTCAGTGACGATAACGCTTCGATGTTAGTCATGCTGATGAGTAAAGGGATAGCGTTCGTACAAGATTGTCAGAGAGATGTCCTACTGTAAATTACAGCCCGCCGAGAAAACGACCTTAAAGAGAAATTACTTACTGAACATTTCACTAGATAGTGGATTAATTGCTGCATAAATAACAAAAAATGAAATAAAAAGTGTCCCGCATATTGGTTATAAATATAAATAAATGAAAAGAATATTTTTTTGAAAAAAATATAGCTCTGATATTGTTTAGGAAGTTTGTGACATCCCTCCACACACATTTCTAGGTACGTCCATAAGAGTTTGCAGAGCTATTGCGGGTCCGAGACCGAGGTGCTGGAGTGGGAGGAGAAGTGGTGATGGAATTCGTGAGGAGGGGGCGGGCAAGAGGCACTGGTTCTGCTACTAGTGCTCCTGGCATCAGCCATGGAGTCAAATGCGGTCCAGCGACCTTCGGTACACAACGCTACCGTGGGAGCGTTGCAGCGGGGGATACAGGGAGCTGGTGAATGCATTAATGTCGCCTTGGGGTCAGCAAGTGGAAACATTTTTGCACAGATGCCAAGAGCGACTGAGGGATAGCCGACTAGGTGTAGACACGTTTTGTGAATGATGGATTCTGCAGTCGCTAGACTTGCTTTCAGTAAAGAGCGGTTTATTAGATATAATCAGATTTCTGGAGGAATGGGAAATCCATAATGCACATTTTCTTACTCATTTGCACCGAGTAGCTGGAACTAAGAATGTGGCATTTGAATGATTAGCTCCTCTTAAAAGAGTTTCATTTTACTAAAGTTTGTTCACTTCCTTTCACGCTAAAAAATGCTTTTTTGCTTTTAAGAAGTTTTGCAAAAATTAGTTCTGAAAGACGCATGGACACTTAAGTAAGTCGATTATTTATCAACGACATGAATGATAGTAAATCACGTCCTTTCTAATTGTATCACCAAATTCATTTGTTTTCTTGTACCTCTCAAACCCCTTCCATTTTGCAAAATATATATAAAATGTTTTAAATGGGTAAATACATGTACACGCCATTTTCTTACCAGTCTTTTTTTCCCTGTATATTCACGACTACCGTTTTCCGTGCAGAAGAGAAACAATGAGTGTGTGACGTCTGACAGTCTTGAAAAACAGAAGGTCAGCGACCTAGCTATTCGAGGCCGGTAGGAAGAGACTTCCGCGAAACATCCGGCGAGAAAAGGGAGCGGAAAGAAGGAATGAATAGGAAGAGATATCATGTACACACATCTAAGCGTATTTAAATGTACTTTGTCGCATGAAATATTCACGGATGTATGAAATTTACAAATATTAATACCGTTAGGATTTCTTAATTTTTTGCTTCAATTAGGGTACAGATGGTGGTTCTTTTTTAGTAGCGCGTAAGAAGAGTAGTTTTAGGTTCACTTTATAAATTCAATCTTCTTTGACCCTACCGCGTAATTATCTGTCTAGCTCGTACGTTATAGACCGCCCACGTCGAATATTCAGACACGTTACAATGTGTGGGAACCAAGGTGAGTGGTTTAGCCAATCTCAGTCAGCGGGAAGTGGCTTCTATAGCATCAGAGGGGGGTGGTAAAGAAAGTGTAAACAACCAGAAGAAGAGGCTGGTAAAGAAAGTGTGGTTGTTCGTCGAAACCTAAAAAAAATTAAGAAGGAAAACCGTTTATATCAAATACTACACCGAGCAAACTGGCTCAATGCGGAGCGCGCTGTATTCGCAATCGGGAGGTCCGGGGTCGATCCCCGGGCTGGACATCCTGACCGGGGTTTTGGTGGTTTCTTTCGGTCACAAGGGAAATGCTGGGATGGTTCCAAAAGCCCTCGAACACCTCTTATCTCCCACCACTCCACCTAACTCTTCCTACCATCATCCTAGTTCTTTCACCCCTCACCCTATAATAATAGTAATAATAATAACAATGACGTAATCCTATTCCCCCTTAATTGATATTCAAGGCTAACAACCTTGTCTTAACCAAGGGATGCAGTCGAAAGGCTTATCCCCATAATTCCACACATAGATCTCTCCAGGATAGAATTCAACTGGGCCTCGGAGAGAGAATTGTATTGCGTGGTCAGAAGAGGCCCGTACGCGAAGTTTAATAAAATTCTACGTCTTATCTCTTGTATTAGTTTCAAGGTAAACACGTTGGATTAAAGTTTCCGTGCTGTCTCTTGATGCAGCGGAGTGCCAGAATCTGCGCGGAGGCGTCCCGACGCAGCCGTGTCGTAAAACGCTTTTTCAAATAGCATCGCGACGCCCCCAGCAACGCGCTCGCGTGACCCCTCGCCCGCGCCGCGCCGCACACGGGGCCCTCGCCCGGGGCTGCTGGGCGAAACTCTCGCGTCGGCAGCACTCGGCAAAGGATGGCTCTCGCAAGGAAAGATCGCGGCTCGCTGACCATTAGAAATTAATGAAACTAGATTCATATGAATATGATTATTTCTCGAACCCTAAAAACGTTAAAGAAGGAAAACTACACCAAGCGAACCATTAATTATATTATATACTAGTGGAACACGACAGACGTCCTGCCCTCCGTCTCTCTTTCTCTCCTTCCTCTCCCTTTCTCTCCCCTTTCTGTTCGTTTCGCTCTCCGCGTCTCTGTCTGCCTCTGCCTCTCTGTATCCGTCTCTCCTGAGCGTAATTTCATAATCGCAGGGGAAGAATATGCAAAGACGACTCTTAATACTACGAACTTCAGGGTGCGGCGGGTTGCGTAGAGCGCCGTAACGTAGAATGCCCTGTTCAGGGGATCTTGAGCATAAATTAATTATCAATGCGCGTGTATGTGCGCAGTCTTATGCACATTCCCATCGTACCATGTCTCTATTCTTTCCGCAAGTGCAAGTAGCGAGTTAATAAAGTTTTATTGCAATTGGGTGAACGGTTATGGCAGCGCATTAAGTACGAACCAACCAACCAAAAACCAAACATTGTTTTTTATATATTAGATAATTGTGTATAATATATTGTATAATTATATAAGTATAATGTATTGTATTTTATGTATCTGATATATAATTACAAAACATGATACGCCCGTTGAAGTCCGTTTTTCAGAATTGTGTAGAATATTAGATGTTTTCCAGTAGGCAGTTCCAGCAATTGAGAATATGGAAATAACCAAGAGGTGAAAGTAAAGCTGAAATGTCTTCATCCGTTGTGTAGTACGGGATTATATGGAGCACATTATGACTTTAAGCTTTGACGCTTTGGAGTGAAACATTGCGAATTGTAAACTTTTGGATAATAAGTTTGGAACCGCATATGCGTAATTGATTGGTATTTCAGTTTTTCGGTAGGTTTGCGACTTCATGCCTCATCATACCATTTATGAATTACTTATTAAAAAAGGCTACTGAGGCAGGTATTTTGTGAAGAAAGGTAACACAAAAGAACGCAATTTAGGCAAAACACTGTGGGTGTGCTGTATTTTCCATAATTTTAATCTTACACCAGCAAAATACAAATTATAATGAATATTGTAACGTCTGTTATGATGTATATTTTATTGTAAGTTTCGTGACCTTAATAAAATACTACAAGTGTTTTATAACAATTTATGTGATGTTATATATTTAAGAAATATCATAAAATATATTAAAATATATAACATGAGATAAATTCTTATAAAATCTCATAGTCTGTTTTATTAAGGTCAAGAACTTACAATAAAAAGCAAAATACAAAGATGCGTCACCTGCTGTAACTGCAGAATATAAAATTGGTCCTCTTCATAAGCCGTGTATATTAACATTTTATATGCTGTTTTTAAATATCACGTCAGTAAATGTATAGTTTCTTAAAATTATATATTAGTGAGGACGCCTTAAAATATGGGTATTTTTGTTAATTGAATTCCCGCGGTACAAAATAGTTAAAAAGTAAAAGAATTTCGACACATTGATAAATAATCAGCATTAGTACTAAATCAATAATTTATTGTTTTTGGAGAAATGTCTTCATTAAAATTTTCAAACAGACGTGATATGTAGAATTAGAAAATTGATCTTCTAGGCTCGTATTAGTTTGAGAAATGTAACCAGGATTTTCATTTTATATAAATAGACCCTCTCCCCAGTGGCTCATGAGCTCTCTTTCTTGCCGCGACGCCCGATTCGATTCCCGGAGGAGGCAAAATTAATTGTAGCTTTTCACTGTCACATCACAGTTCGTATAACTGGTTCACAATGTGAAAGCATCTCACAGGTAACGCGAATGCCAATGAATGGCATAAGGAGTGGCGACCTACTTCCCTCCCGAGACCACGGCCGTCATGGTTAGATCGTAATGACAGGGCTACAGCCTGATAAGTCTGTAAGGCTCTAGTACAAACATTTGACTCTAGTGAATAAGTTGATAAGTCATGAAAACTTAATTTTAAAGGAAGGCAAAAAATACTTTCAACTGGTGCTTAAATATCCTTAATGATATTTAAACGAAACCTATACGGAAATCGTTTCGTTTGAGTATCATTAATACCCGATTTGCTTCAGTAATCTTTAATATTAAATAGTCTAAAGTAGTGAAACGTAAGAGTTTTAAAATGCAGAAGATTGTAATTAAATTTTATAATGTAAATACGCTTTTTGGCAGATGAAAATTAGGGCCAAAGAAGGAACAAGGAAGGAGCGATCTGAAAGTCGTTGCATACAGGATTTTGCTTTCGCACCACTGCAACAGACCTTAATGCTTTCTCTGTATCGCGTGCAACCGGGTAGTGGACACGGAGGGCCGTTTTTATGCGCAGGGATTACTTTTAGCGCCATTTGAGTGAGTCACCACTACAGCTGCGGAGACCAAATTCTCTTCGGGCACGAAATGTGGGACGAAGAGAACTTTCCATCTGGGAGATTCTTTACTTATATATTTAGTATTCGTTTACTTATTCACGAAGAACAACGAACAACTTAGAAGGCCGTAAAATTATGATTTTATGAGGGAACAGCCTCAGAGGCATTTACACCGAGAAAGAAAGGAACAGAAAATGCAAATTACACAGAAATAAAAAGAAGAAACTCTGCTTAAAGAAAATAATATCTTGTAAATCAAAGTAGGCACCGACTTCTAACAGAAGAAATGCTACAGAGAAATATTGGCATTTTTTGATAGCTTAGTAAGATCGTCCAAAACATTACGGTCGAAATGCCATCATCATATGCGAAGAGTTGGATGGAGTGGAAATAAGTAGTTATTAATGCAATAAAAGAACTAAATTTAGATGTAAAATGAAACACAGATTGATTTCAATTATAATTTGTACTCTTGAACACAAATATTTTGCTAATTTAAAATAAATTGGCAGGTATAAAAGAAACGAAAAGGTACATTTAATGAGATGAAGAAAGAGAACGAGAGAGATGGAGAGGAAGAGAGTAAAATCAAAAAGAATGATAAAGAGACTTAACTTATTTTAAGTGCACACAATGATAAAAAAATTATTTTTGAAAAGAAAGTTATTTCCAATTTTCTTTAATTGAAATTATATTTTTACAAAAGTTAATAGATTATAAATGTACTTCAGCGTGTTATTTACAAATATCAATCGACGACCTGCACGGTCACTAAAATCTTTTTGAAAAACATTACAATGTTCCTCAATGAAAGTTTTCCTCTAAACGAATATATTTCGACTATGTCAGATTAAAGTAAACTATCTTAAATCAAAGTATGCCGCCTGGAAGCACAATCATGCAAGGAAGAAAGGAATTTCCGAATTCACAATTCTCATTTCCTCATTTGATGGTCTGAAATGACAATACCTCGGAAATTCCGCATTATTTCCTAAACAATAAGATGTAAACTTTGTGGTCTGATTATAAAAAGAGAAATTCACCACCATCAATAAAAATTACACAGCGAGATCATTCTAACAATAGCGCGGTGATATCGTACACAGTGAACAAGTGATACTAGTCTGCACATTTCTTGTCAGATAACGTTCCATGTGTTGATCTCAAAGAATGCAAATGGATCTTAAATAGCATTCTTTAAGGTAATCACTTCAAAGTAACTATCAGTAGTATACAAATTCAACGAAACCACGTTCTCTCAAACAAATTAAAAAGTATATTTTCTTATAAAATAGGCTAGTACATGGAACCAGGAAAGTCTCTCCGCAGTGGTACCTTGCTGGTGAGTGGGTGCAACAAACATTATGTTGGTAGCACGAGCTGCAGCTTGTAACAAAAGAAAACGCACCACAATAATAAGAAATGTTGAAAGTGTTGTCCCCTTCACTTGGTCCCCAGTGATCTAGTTGCTACCAGCATACATGCAACTTTTAATACGAGGCCCTGACTCGGCCCAATCCGGAGGGACTTTCCTGGCGCACAATGTAACGTATTCAATAATTGGTGTTACATCCACGAAATGTTTGCTCCTCTCTTATAGAGAAAAGGAGTCTATAACGTCTATAATGAAATGAATTCTGTCAACCTCTCACCATAACGCACTCTGAACTACACAGAGACCGCCAGCCACCGTTTGTAATACTACATCCACTCCTGTTCAAGTCTACACAGGTCAAACCTACTTCCAAAAGCCACGCACCGTCAACTGCATTGTCCTTAGCGTCAGTGGGGAAATGACGTCATCTCCCTGTTGGGTGGGAACGCCTTGTGGCGAGGTTCTGTCGGGAGTCTTCTGATTGGTTCCCGGAAGCAGCGCCTCAGCCCAGAGCCTCGAAAATGTCTGCTTCCGCGTCCATCTCCTCGGCCGCCGCTTGCATTTCGTCCAGCTCGCTTAGCCTCTCCTCCACCAACGTCTGTTCGCACATGGCACATACATTATTCATTAGTAATACAGAACGATCCGTGAAAATGTGAGTATTAGATCCTACAGACAGAACGAAATACACCATTATTTACACAAATTTAACAATAAAAATATATCATTTCTTCCGACAACGTTTAATGAAAAGAACACAAGAGATATATTCGGTACGGAATGTAATATAAACAAGTAAAAATAATAATAAATAAACTAAATTTTCCATATATTTACCGATGCTAATTTCATTGCCTTTATATGCCTTCACGTAAGAATTTATTTTGAGAAAAAATGTAAAAATGAGCTTATCATGTGTATTTGAAATGAACATTGTTTTGTAATATGTCATTTACACCATACTATTCCAAAGTGTGTAACCTAATGATTGAATACATAAATAACGATAGCATTAATACTGCACTGGTAGTTTACATGTAACACGTCTTTAATACAACTCATTTCTTGATTATTTTCGACACAGACAGTTCTAAGAATATTATGTACTTCTGTGAGTAGTTAATATGAAACACCATAGGAGATTTGAAAATTTGAATATTAATAATTGAAATATATAATTAATATTTTTATCGTGGAAGATACGACTACCACAATATATATATATATATATATATATATATATATATATATATATATATATATATATATATTGTATGAAAAATAAAAACTCTCTGGAGTCAACCGACCTCCCACCCTCCAAAACCGACCTCCCACCCTCCAAAACCGACCTCCCACCCTCCAAAACCGACCTCTCCATCGGAGCAAGTCGCCTCTCGTTACCTGCATGTCGATCTTGTTGAGCGCCTCGCGCACGCCGTCCTCCACATTGCGCTGCAGCGTGTCCCTGATGTGCGAGCGCAGCAGGTTGGGCAGCACGTTGGCCAGCGCCTCGGCCGCGTAGTCGAGCGTGCCCGCGCCCGCCACCCGCACCGCGAAGTCGCCCAGCTGCAGCTCGAAGCGCTCCAGGTGCGGGTGGTGGCGCGTGTCCAGCGGCTGGCGCAGCTCCGCCAGCGCCTGCACAACAACGTACACTTCATTCATTCATTCATTCATTCATTCATTCATTCATTCATTCATTCATTTAATTAGCTATTTATCACACAATTTGAATTTCGAGTAGTCGGCCCGATGGCCACAGTGACAAAATCAGAATTATCAACATGACCGACGTCGAAATTCCTTGGAAATTATTTTTTTTTTAATTTGAGATGATGGTATATGAGAATGTGGTGGAATGAGAGGCAAGAGAAAGGAAAGGAGGATATCCAAAGATACTCGTACATGCCGCAAGCCGCTTAGTCTATAGTTGTCCATGTGGATCTGATGGAGATCGAAAACGGATCCCAACGGCGGAACGAGGATAGTGAAAAGTGGAAGTTCAGTTGCTAACGAGCAGTCTTACCACTACACAGCAAATTGCCCCCGCATACAAGAATAGTAAGTACTGCTTCGGTGTACATCGCCGAAGTACTACTTACATGAGTAACACACCAATTTGTGATCGTATGTAAGGGAGCAAGCTTACGACTTTTAAGTTCTCCCCTTTGGGCAGGATTCCACTGATGGTTTGCCTTGTTTTGTATGGAAGATGCGAGGATGATCATTAGCGAGGAATGATGAATGATTATGGATGTGCTCGTCACAACTTCATGGTGAAATCACTCATGTGATACTAATTCATATCCTTTGCCTCCGTGTAATTCGACAACGCTCCAAACCTCTGCACTAGCGAGGCCGGCAGTGAAGAAAACGGAATTATTGTTTTGTGTTTGAAAGAACAAACGAAAAAAAAACATTGCTGCTGAATTTGCATTCATATGCCGTGCTTAATATCATTACAACGGATAAATTTTCACTTACACCGCACATAGAATACCTTGCGATCCTGATTTCCGTTCGCCTCCGACAGTCAAGGAATATTAATAACTAGAACCCCTTTTATATCTAAAAAATATGATTTAATTATCCTGAAATATAAGAAATGTTGGGTATGTTGTTCACCAAAAATTAATTAGTTTTCGTACGGAAAATGTAGGCAGTAATGCGTTTTCTTTGCTACTTAATGATATTCATACATACATGAAACAAGGTTTAAGAACGTCTCGTTTGTCAACCAATCAGAAACGATTTATCTGTTAAGTTTTATCATTAATATTATAACCTCTCTATATTCATCACTCGTGTTCCTTTTCACTGATAAGTAAATAATTGATTTTTGCTAAGTTTGTATGCAAGTACTTGTATGTTTTATTAGTTGTATACATGAATTTAATACAGTTTCGGATTTTTTAAATATTATTTTCGTTCGTGGTAGTCTTATTCCATACGCTTGTGTTTTGGGATTTGCCAGATCAAAGATTTACAATTCGGGTGGCATTACTTTTGATAATTTTCCCGACAAACTCTTGCGCAGCCGAGCCATTCACCTGAGTTTACCGCGAAAGGTGATGCGAACGCAAAACAAGAATAAAACGAGAGGTAAGCCGCAAGAGGAAGCTAGAATATCGGATCTGGCTCGTGTTAATTTCATCCACGACTGGACCACTTTTTCCTACGTCAGAACTGTTCTCGACAACGTATCGCGTCTTTTCCTAATGCGATTTTTCGTCACTGCTACGCCCGTAGCGGTTAGTTTCCTCATCTTATCGACGCGAAGTAGTACGCACAAACAAATGTGATATGATGTGAATCCGGTTGCGAGTTTTAAATATTTTGACGCAAGTATTCAGCATGCGATTGACTATATTGTAGATTTATATGTAGGGAGGGAGAAGAGATAATGAAAAAATATATAAAAGAATTTCCCAATTCCTTGTTCTCTCAGATTAGGGTTATTCAATAACCAAAATGATGCATGCAAATTAATATACTGCAAAACAAATTTATCGGTAGACGATTGATATTTTTAACAACATCCTGAGCCTAGGGCGATTTATTTTAACTTCGAATTTCTTTGTGAAAAGTTTTTCCAATTCATTTTATACCACGAGTTTGAATGTATTCAAAATCTTGCTTTTGTGCCTCTTCCTTTATTCTTGACCACATATTAGTCGACAGCAAAGTCTTATTACAGAGTACAAATTTATACTACTACCTTATTGTTCTTATTATAATTACAGATACTGGCTAAAATTTACTGGTGTTCTACATAAGCTATGATATAAGTTCATAACCATGCCTTCGCAATTCCCTGAGTTTCTGAATAGTACGTTCATAAATTCTGCGTTCCGTAGGTCAACTCACCTCGATTCTGGGCTTTAAATCACTACTTAGCTGTGGAATTTGCGTTTGAACATAGAGTTTGCAGAAGGTAACAGGTGTTCGCCTGTTTTCTCTACCTTTAATTTTTCATTCCCTTATCGCCATTGTCATCTACTCATCAGTTATCGGCCATAAGCAAAATCGCGAGCAATAATAATCATAGTAAGGAAATTCGTTGTGTATTTGTAAGTGCGAGGAATTATGTTTTTATATGAGTCCAAAGTTTAAAAAAAATAGTTATGATCTCACACTCAAAGGTGAAAGTTGCCGTGCATTTACGTGTATAGATCCTGAAGCAGTTTAATAACTTTGTCCTGGGCACCCGGTAAGTTTGAACAACACTATTCCTTAAATAAACTTCAGATCACTGTACTATGTCGTAAATACATTTTACATCTTTCGCTAACCAATCGATTTCTTGTTTTATTGACCAATTCCCTTCACAATTTTTCACCACACGTCTCCCAAATATCATATTAAATTCGTGGCTCTATCTTTGCCATCGGTTTTTCTTCGAGTTCTAGGTTCCCATGTCCTTACTCTATAAGTAAAGATTTTTAAATCAGCTATTGCCGCTTCAAAATTATTTATTAATAGGTGGAATGTATTTCACGTAGAAAGAACTGCATATCTTTTCACGGCGTTCCTTGAAAGTGCCTTTTAATCTGCGCTGTGCATCGGGCATTGTCTCGGTTTAAACCTCCCGTGAAAGCAAAGCCCCGGTGCACAACGGTGACTTGCGCAGGCTGCGATGGAGGCGGCGAATGCAAGGTCATGCGAGGCACGAGGCGGGGGCGGAGGCGGGGGCGGGGAGGAGAGCGGAGGCGGAGAGAAGGGGCGTGCCGGAGATGGGGGCGGGGGGCAGAGACGCGGGGCCGAGGGGAGCATGGAGGCGAGTGTGGAGACCGGGGGAAGGCGGGGCGGGGACGGAGGCGGGGGTGGTGGCGGAGGCGGGGGCTGAGGGGAGCGCGGAGACCAGCTTAGCGACTGGGAGAGGCCGTGTTCGCGGTGCAGACGAGTCGTGTCGGACAAGAATGTCGCGGGCCGGAGCGGAGTGCAACTACAAGGCGAGATGGCGTGCTCTAGGCGGGGGGTTCGGCGAAGCGGGGCAGCCCATCTGGCGGTGGTTGTAAGTGCGGGAACTGCCACGCGAAGTTTAGTTACGACCAGAACTAGAGCTTCGATCGGCGATGAGAGTCAAAACTGGAAACTTTCCTTCCGACACGTACAAAAAGTCATTTCCAGACAACTATGTGGACGTATACAATCCCCAGCCATTTCTTACGATAAAACACTTTTAAGTGATTATTTCCTAAAGTGTTTGGTTGAGTTGGTGACTTAAAGAGTGATGAATTAAAATTAAGTATCACATTATATTGCACTATCGACCCTATCCTCTACATAGTGACAATACAACACTGCGTACACTAGCGACAGTATATTTTTAAAAGTGACAGTAAAAGTGCGATTAACATTAATCGAAAAGAACAATATACAAGCCAAACAGTACTAACTTCGATGGCTCACGAAACTAGCTTTTTTTGGTTACCGCTATATAATAGACCTTTGCTTTGAAAGAGAAAATCATTATATTATCATAATGTTTGTAAAACACTAGCATTACGGATATTAAAATACCGGTTGTAACGAAAATGGTTATTTCTGTTTTTATTGTTATTCCACATCTTCTGTATGCTGGAGAGTACGAGAAGAGATTGAGAGAATGAGATACTGAGAAGGGACTGAAAAAAAATTTCCAGAAGTGTAAGCTGAAGTGAAAAAAATTGTAATTGATGTCGCAAATCACAAAAATAGACATATTTCGCGTTTTTCTAAATCTGTGGCTTGGACAAGAAGAGCCAATGTGAAAATTAAAAGTTTTACAGCATGGATGGCTTTCTTACACAATCGAAATGACAAAACAATCGTAGGCCAATCTATGTGAAATTATAAGACAGACTCGACTTTTTGGCCTTCCTTGCACTGATAGAAAGGGCTTTGACACACACGTTGGCCATACAAACCGAAGATCATAAAAAACTTACATTGAACATTCTTGCAGCAAGCCACAGACAATAGAATAGTTGGTATGATCATCTTCATCGACTTCCAAAAAGTTATCAATGATTATCCAGAATAATGAATCTTCCTTTTGATTTAGCATCTGAAATTGATGTGTCTGAAAGCCTTATTAGTTTCCGTCGGAAGAACGTAGTGCTATTTATGTAGGAATATCAAGTGCACCTTAATAAGGGCACGGCGATGGCGCGAAAATAGTAGGATAATTAGCGGCGGGAAGGGAAAAGGAAGCAGAAAAGAGACGGAAATCTAATGGCGCGACATTAGACGAGGAACAATAAGGGCAATATTTTTAATGAAGAAAAGGAAAGATCGGGAACAGTATTTCCTCCTGGAAACAGGAAATTTGAATTTCCGATGTAATGTCCGCTAGAAAGGTCGGAGAGTGAGCGGAGCGGCATTTGGAACGGCAAGCCTCTTAACTTCGTAACAGATGGCCGGGACTCAAAGCGCTCCGTTGAAAGTCTATTTCTTCGTTATCCAAGGCCCAGTGAAGCTTCAAGGTCTCTCTAGGGAACCCTAGAGCTCTCTGAAGGGGCCTGAGAGTGAACGAAGATATGTGGTGACTACGCCCACGTTTATGGAATGGAATAATTCAATAAACGTGAAGTACTCGCCTATACTACACAATACAGGACACGTGATATATATGAGGGGTTTTGATCTTTCATTCAAGTCAGTTTATTTAATTTTCGCAACCCATTAAAACGTTGAAACAAAGTTCATCGTGTATTTGTTTGTGTAGCAGTCACGCAAGCCAAGCTGAGGACGTGACTGTTGTTATGCTTACTATCTACATACTCGAAGGGCATTTATTACAATTACGCTACAGTTATGACCTCGCAACTGAATTGTTCGGTGTAAAAATTTCTTAAATGGAGCAAAGCGCGGACTAAGGCACCGTTGTTTGTACATAAAAAATACATGTTCACCTTGAGAGGAAATACGTTTATTGTCAAAGCCGTATAACACAGAGGCTAATAAATGATGAATTCATAAAACAGGTTCATATATTATGTAACGCTATGAAGAAGCTTTTCCGCTTATGAATCAGTTCAAGAGTCACCGAGCACTTACAACAGAATAAACTATTTCAATCTGCTCATTGTGAATCTTTTTTGGTCTTACGGGGGAAAACCGGCCAAGCAGCAGCACTGGCGGTCAACGCTCTGCCACCGAAAAAAGCTCCAAAGCGAATCGGAGCGGAAACTTTTCGAACCAGGGCGCAGCGGACCATCCAGAGGACAAGAGGGTCAGCCGTTGCACAGTACACCACATGGTACTACACAACACTGCAGAAGGCGGAACACAGAAGACTCAATCCTTAGCGAGGGGAAATGCTGAAGCATTTATATATGTGCAAAAAGGAACGGAGACATAGGAAGCAGAAAAAAACTGCAAACTTATTCCATGGATATATTTCATTTCAATATTTGTTCCAGTTTAGAAATTTTGTCCCACATTAACTCGTCAAATTTATTCAGCACGCCACCCCTACTAGAGCACCTGACTCCCACTAGACCGTCCGAATCCCACTAGGCTCGGAGCGTCGAACTCTTATTTTTTTTTATTAATTGAGCGATTCCGAGCGCGTCTACTGCTAAAGACATTATTCCCTTAAGTGTAGCGTATACTTTTTGCTTGGGAGGTGGCGGTGAACTCCTCCGCTAGATGGTGTGATCCGGTGCCGACTTATCGTCGGCTAGCGAGGTTTTCCCCAGCCAGGTATCTCTCACTAGTGGGCACCACCCCAGTCAGGACACGCTCCGTGCTCCCGACCGGTCTTCCGGCATTTGTGGTAGTGTAGTGCACGTGTGTGTGTGTGTGTGTGTGTGTAAGATGTACGATAGGACAAGGAATGGGAAGGAAAAATCGCACTCGTTCCATGGCCCATTTGTTAGGAACGACGGAAAACTACCGACAAGACAACCGCTAGAATTCTCCTCCAGACAGCGACAGAACTCGACCTAGCGATCTAGTTTGTGTCGAAAACCGTGCCACCTTCGGGACTTGAACCTAGGATCTCCCGGTCACAAGCACTGTAGTGACATCAGTTGATGCCCTGAGCTACTCTTCCTGGGTTGCTCAGGGGAGCTACTCTTCCTCGTAACACGGTAGTCGGTATCCCTTGTTATAGTCGGATTTAATCATAGTGGCACTTGAAGGTCACGAGCTGGACGTAAAGGGGGGGGGGGGGCACCGTTATCCAATCGCGAGCTTCGTTACGACTTAATTGTTTGTTTATTGGATGACAATGTACCTATCTCATTCCAGTGTGTGAACTCGACGTGTCACTATGTTTAAAGTAACACGCTACTCACCTCCACGTACTCGACGGAGAAGTGGGCGGCGCCGGCGCGCGACAGGTATCCGGCGAAGTCGATGGCCCAGTGGCACTGGCCCGCGAGGCGCGCGGTGCCCACTCGCAGCGCCGCGCGGAACACGTGCTTCTCGAAGCCCACGCGCGCCGCGCCCGCGCGGTGGAACGTGCTCAGCCCCGACAGCCACACGTTGCTCAGCCGCACCGACGTCAGCCCCGTGCTGTAGTTGTAGTCCGGCACCGGGTACGGGTCGAAGCCCATGTGCGCCACCAGCTTGCGCGCGTCCCACACCAGCAGGTCGAGCGGCGACAGCGAGTTGGGGAAGCGCTGCGGCAGCTTGGCGCAGCGCGCGTCCAGCTCCGACAGCACCTTCTGCCGCGCCTGCGCGCGACACGGGAGTTATTTGACCGTGCACTTGACGGAAATCAGCTGTTCGTCGCTTCATCCAATCGGGAGTTTGAACGTTTCCACAGAGACGTCGCTGTAGCGACATTTAAGCTCACGATTGGATAATACCGCAACAGCTGATTTACGTCAAGTGCACGACTAAAAAAGCGTACTATATGGCCAGGATTCAAAAAAATGGTGTATCATTACGCAGTTAGCAGTTTCAGCCAATCGCCATCAGGGCAGGTGTGACGCGACGTAAAGAGGGAGGCGGAGATACAAACTCAAAGTTTACGAAAAAATTGCGTGTTATTGTAAGTGAATTTCTATGAGTATTAGTTTCTTAAATCGCCATTATCATTCAATACTGACCAATTTACTTTACAGAATTATTGTTTAACGAAAGTGTTACGTTTGTTAATTGACTCAATTAAAATAAAAACTAGTGCTACAACAGAACGTACTTCCACACAAAATTACGCGAAAAGCATTCAAATTTTCGAAAAATTGTTCATGTTGTTATTTCAAAATCTATTTTTAAGGAATATATTTCATTAAGGGAAAAATCCATCTACGTAATTGTAGTTTTAGGAAGACGCCGAAAACTTTTTCAATTTTCGAAAAATGAAAGTTTGCAACGAAAATCAGACTTGCACCATTCTCTTAAACGTCACACTATCCAACGTCAAACATTTCTGAAAATGTCCCAGGGGCTTCATGTAGAGTTAAATTATTGGTTTCAAATTCCCAAATATTAAATTATTGGTTTCAAATTCAAGGGACCAATTTACTTTTCAGAATTATTGTTTAACGAAACTGTTACTGCGTTTGTTAATTCCCGACTCAATTAAAATAAAAAGCCAGGAGTCTCACCATGTAAAATAAGGCATGGACTGATTAAGTCTCACCTCGCTCATGACGAAGGGCTTGGCGGACTCGTAGACGAAGGGCGCCATGCCCTCGAGCACGCCGCGCGCCAGCGCCGACAACGCCTCGTTCTCGATGCGGGCGGCCAGCTTGTCGAAGGCCACGTCCAGCAGCACGTGGTCGGCGCGCAGGCGGCCGTCCTGGGCCACGGCCAGCGCCGCCGTCGCCGCCACCGTCACGTTGTCCAGCGTCACCGTGATGCGGCCCTTGCTGTTGGTCAGGAAGTAGCGAATCCCGTACGCGCCCTCCAAGTCCAGGTGCTCCAGGCGCACGCTGATCGACGCCTGCGCAACACACACACACACACACCTCCATGTGGATAATGTGACGTTGTCGGCGTGAATGGGGGAACAGATTTATTTACATTTACTGAACAATATAAATTAATGAATTTAAATATCTTGGATATCATTTTAATTATATAAAATCAAGGGATATGGAAATAAAGCTGAACAACTTCACATATTTCTGTGGAACGTTACAGCGAACTCTACAGCATAATGCGCAAAAAGAAACTCTTCTCAGATTTTACAAAGTTATTGCTTTGCCATTACTACGTTATGGAAGTGAGAGCTGGACATTAACATCAGATCAGCTGCGCCGAATTGAATCTGCAGAAATGAGATTTCTTCGTTTTGTGGCAGGATATTCACTATTAGACCACAAAAAAAGTGTAGATATCAGAGAAGAACTAAATATTGAGCCTGTTATAGATACCATAAAGAAATATCGAGAAAACTGGAAAGGCCATGTCCTGAAAATGCCAGAACATAGAATAAGTAAAAATATTTTTCAATATGTACCTAAAGGAAAAAGAAGTGTAGGACGTCCCTTGAAGAGATGGCATGAACAATTCTGAGACGGAACAGACCAAGAGGGCTAATCCTTGCTGTCGATGATAATGATGATATACAATATCTACGCTCCTATGGAAACCTTTACCGCTGTACGTCACGCCTTCCAACACCTGAGGCAAGCCACCCCAGAGGACCAGAGCGGCTAATACAAGCGCCGCCCCGCCCTCTCGCCCCGTGGCGAAATCCACACCCCGCATGCCGTGGCTTGCGATTAACTGCTCACGAAAGACAAAGAGCTTCCGCACGGCGATTGGCCTAAAACTCGAATGACCCGGCAGCCAACTCCGCCAACCCCCTCTCGGCGACGAATCACGTGACAAGCCATCCGCGCTGCGGCCCGCCTCGTCTCACCACGGAGCCCTGGAGCCGGGCGCAAAACATGGCTCACCAGCCAGCTCCATGCTGTGGCTGTCACCACACACCATCCTCCTTGCGATGGCATCCGCGTTCCAAGACCACGCCCCCGCCCCCGCCCCCGCCCCGCACCTTCCCGGAGGCACCGAACGTCGCGTGGACGGCGGCGCCAGAGGACCAAAACCCCTCCCTTTCGAAGGCCGCACGTCCTCCGCTGCCCGACAGAACAAAAGCCTACGACGTCACAATATCGAAACGCCAATAGGGAGTAGTGGCGGCTGCTCAGGGCACTTCGACGGCGCCCTTCCCAGAGAAACCTAAACAACCAGAAAGGTTGCAGAAAATATTAAACTTGCAATAAATCGACTCGTTTAATTTCTGCGTACCGCCAGCGCAATTTTTGAGGACGAATTAGTTTTTAGTGCCCAATAAGCGAAAGGAAATTGTTATTCGAATGGGTCGTATAGTAGACCTTCGCGAGTCCTTCAGTAGCTGGTGCATCAGAGGCAATGGAAGCTTGAGAAAGATTGGGGGTACTGGGAATTAGGTAGGGGTAGTGTCCTATAAAAGTTTTGTTCGGGTGAGTCCTCGGCTATTAACTAAGCTGAGAATACCGAACCTTTCATCTGATTTGTTTTGTTTGTTGTAAATATTTTTATTTATCTCTTATTTTGGCATGAGCAGAATTGAAGGGTGAAAACCAGAACGGTATAAGTGATATTTTACAAATTCTGAGAAAAATGTTTTTATTTTAAGCTATTTTCACGGTGTTAACATTGTCCACCATTTTGCGACCCTTGCTGTTGGTGAGTAAGTAGGTCCCATCCCAATATTTAGGTGCTCCTGGGGTAAGATTATCAGTACCTTGAAATCAAGATTTAAAGCAAGTATAATATTTGTGCATTTCCCAGCACAGTAGATAAGCAAATAGGGCCCACCTTCATTCTAAGAGAAAGTTACAACGTGGATCATCAGCTACAAGTGAAGCCAAAAAGCATGTAAGGTTCATCATGTTCCACGAGAAACTTACTTTGCACTTCTTTGATCAGCGCCTACGTATCGTACGATACATCGATATCTCAATGTAAACACCAATCGAGGTACTCAGGAGCCTAAGACTTCTATATCTCAATCATTTCGCAATAGACATGCGAGATACCTAAACTGAACTGAATGGAGTTATATTGAATTTAACTGAACTGAATAAAATTAAATTGTAACATTTTTAATAGCAACACTCATATAATACGAATAAAGAGCATCTCTTCATTATGCCTTTATCTCTTCATTTATATCTTTCTTTCAAATTTGAATCTACCAAAGGCACGTGCTTCATGAGATTGCAACTGTAATTTTTTCCCTCTCGTGGAACTCAAGGTAAACAATTATACGTCTAAAATTATTTATGTATATGGAATGCGTGTCGTATCTTGTTTTTACAAAGTCCGAATCGGATTTGCTACCTTCCAGAACGGTCAATAACAAAGTGTAAATTTTAAGAACTGTGTTTAAATGATGTGTGTATAATGTAGTTCTAGAACAATCTGTGATAAACTCGTAAAATAATAGCGACCGTGAAAAGAAACGCATAAACATTATCGCCCATTTCTTGTTAAACATCGTACATTCACATCTACGAATAGTGCTAAAAGCAAATATCCTCATGAGCTCAAAAATCGTTAATTGAGAGACGTGAATTAATGAAATTTCCTTCTGAAAAGTCTGCACAATCTTTGAGATGTTAATACATTTTTTTTATTTATTAAGTGTTAAATTTAAATACTGAAAGTCCATTAAACGTATCAATTAATAGCATTACCTAAAAAATATTCACGAAGAAAATTCTGGTCATTGTGAACTTGACGAGCGTATCCGCGTAGGCGCTCTCGATTACCAGGTGCCTGTTGATCGACACCTGTCCACAAACACATCGCTCGCTCGAAAACGATAATTTAGAAGAAATAGAACAGTAGCGGACGTCTGTCAAAAACGTCGGCATTGAAATGTAGAAATATTGATGATCGAGGTACCAGTATCTCCAAATCTGTGTTGGTTTTGATGTAAATGTAGAAGTAAACTTCTGTCGATGTAGGTTTTTTCTTGTCTCACGTAACAGGTGCAACGAATATTAAAGTTTTCCTCGCCAATATCAGAGACACAGCTATCTCAAAATAAATGTTGGAAATACTTAAAAAAATGCTTTAGAAACACATGACTATGTAAAACTTTGAAAATCATTAACTTTCTCTCTATGCGTGCCATAAATCATACCCATACGACACGTGAATGCTTACTGTAATCAGTGAAGAACATTTTGAACGTCCATTGCAGGAAACGTTTATCAGGAAATAGCACTAAAATGTAACGCTTTTCGCTCAACATTTGAGTGTGATTACATGTTTTAGTGTTTATTATTGCAATATTTTATGTAGTGTTTGGACAAATGTAAATTTAACGAAGATAATTATTTGCGTGCGATTTTCGCAGCCAAAGAAATAATAAAATATCTAAGGGAATGTATTCATAGCAGCAGCACGAAAAAAAAGAGAAGACGTTCATTTATAAAAAATAATAGGTAAGAGAGTTTTCAAAACTTTATTCTCCAACCTACATAAAATATTGTGCTTATCGTCTAATCTTTTCATCAGATACTACTTTTTTTGCGTTCCTCAATTATATTAAGTTTCAAACATAATTAAGCACATTATCTGCTTTTGAAATGGAACGTTGAAGATTGAATAGATTGAGTAAAATTCTTAACGTCAATGCCTGTCAATACTCGCGATCAAATAAAAGAAGTAAAAACAGTTTTAAGTATATAAATATTCCTACACATGTGCGAGATAAGAAATGAGAAATGTCACTCTTGTTAATGGACTAATTATTTTGGGCTGATATTGTGCTGTTTATGACAGTTGTGGGAGTGGTTATGGCGTAATGCATAGGGAGTTTAAATCCCAAGAATCTTTTCAGAAGAGAGTGTTTAAAGATTTCAGTTAATATCGTTCGGTGTATTATCTGTTCATTTAATGTTCACGCATGTACAAATATTTTCAAATTATAAACTGTCATTATTATAGTAATATTAAATATAAAATATTATAAATAACTGAAATGTAAAAATATCATTAAGATAATAGTGGTATTTTATTTGCTTAGATCATGCGTATCAAAATGCGCCCGTACGAGCTATTTCCCTGCCTGATAAGCTCGGCTCTATATCACCTTGACTGACTGCTTCGTACGAAAACATGTGTGCCGGATGTTTTCTATCAAACAACAGAGATTTGAGATGTTCTTTACTAACGGAACCCGGCAGTCGTTCTGCCCTTCGTCTCTCCCCTTCTCCTTCCTTCTCCATTTTTCTCTCCGTCTCTCTTACCGTCTCTCCGACTCTCTCTCACTCTCTCTTCTTCTCTTTCCCGCCTCTCTCTTCCTCTCTCTCTGTCTCCATCTCTCTGTCCCTGTCCCTCCCTTTCTCAATCTAGTGGAGATACGTACAACAAATTAACAGCGCCTGGGTGAAAAAACATGTAGATGTGCCAACGATCATGGAGTTCATCACTCTTATATATACCAACTTCCATTATATATATATATATATATATATATATATATATATATAATTTTTTTAATGTTTATTTTATTTTTAAATCCATTCATATTCGAATCATTTTTGTCCTAAGGCAGAAATGTGTGTTAATGGCAAATTATTTGCCTGTTTTCGCTTAGTGTTCTGTTTTATTATTGTTATTATTAATACTACTCTTATTGCTATTGTTATTTTTAATATTATTATAATTAGGAGGTGCGCCTGACTCACCGAGAGGTTGGCGAGGTCGAGCATGACGCGGTCGACGCGGAAGCGCGAGAGGCCGTAGACGCTGGCGTTGTTGACGGTGACGGTGGCGAAGGCGACGCTGCGCGTGGAGTCGGGCACGGGCATGGGGTCGGGCACGGGGGCGCCCGGGATGCCCACCGGGTCCTCCTGCTGGTAGTGCGCGATGAGCGCGCGGAGCTGCGCCGAGAGACGGCGCTCCGACGCCGCCAGCTGGCGCGGGTTGGTGGGCGCGTCTGGCGCCACGGGCGGGGCGTCGGCGTCGGCGTCTTCGGCCCCGGGCGCGCCGCGCGCCGACCGCCGAGCGCCCGGCGCTGTGGGGCATAAACCAACGGCGTGAACCACAACACTGCGCGCTGGAAAAGACCCGGTTATATATTACGCGATTCTATTAATGTGCGTGAACTTGGCTGTGTTCAGAGCATTCCAGCCCTGAGGACGACCACGACAAGATGGTCGAAAAGTCGGCAACACAGCCTTCGACGCGGCGTCACCCGGACAGCCAAGATCACGCACATGACTCTGGCCGCGGAAGCCTACGACTTCACTCGATACTATTAAAGTTTTCTTGATGCACGAGCACCCTAGTCCTCAACCAGCGCTGAACTGCACGTTGAGATACTTAGGTATGACTGAGAACGGCACGTACCAATTTACAATGCGGGTAACAACCACCTCGTGCTTTCAAAACAATCGTAGCATTTCTCGTGGCACGCTTTGGGGCGTTAAGTTCATGCCCACAGTTGGTACGCCCTTTTCGGCCGTGACCTAGCCAGGGCCCTCCTCTCCCCGCACCCCCCGCTGTGAAATATCAAGAAAACTTGCGCGTATAGTACTACGAAGGGTTTTTACTTCTTGGCGCGCGACTCCTTGTCTTCTCGATGAAATATCTCACGGTATTTCGCGTCCTTCTCAGTCGTGCCGCTAGATGTCGCATGATCGCGACCGTATGGAACAGTGCTGGCGATCGTGCGACACGACCGTTAAAGACGCGAAATACCGTGAGATATTCCATTGTGAAGACAAGGTCTCGCGCGCTAAGGAATAAAAACCCAAGTATAGAACAGGGATTCCCAGCGGTGTCGTATCGCCTCTCTGGGTTGGTTGATTAGTGATTCCGGGCGCGTCAACTGCTAAGGACATTAGTCCCGTATGTGTAGTGCATGTTTTAAATCTGGAGGTGGCGGTGATATTCCTCCGCTGGATTGCGAGATGGCCGATCTACCGTCGGCTATCGAGGTTTCCCCAACCAGGTATCTCGCACTAGCTGGGCACCCCCCCCCCCGGGTCAAACCCGGCCTGTCTCCCGACATGTGTGGTAGATTAGTAGTCTGTGAATACGTGTCTGTACGTGGATAGAACAAGGAAGAGAAAGGCCCATCTGTCAGGGAACTGTTAGGTATTCGCCTTGTGTTGATCGGAGAAACTACGCAATACTCCCTATCAGAGCAGCCGCCCGCTAGAATTTTCTCCACACAACAATCGGCTTAGGTGGCTCAGGGAAGCATCTGACGTCACTGCTGTGCCGCTGTCCGGGAGGTCCTAGGGATCGAGTTCCGATTGTGGCAGGATTTCCGATTCTAGCTAGATATCTGGGTCACTTCAGCAGCTGCCTGGAGGAGAATTCTAGCTGCTGGTTACTCAGGGAAAAAATTGTTCTATTTATTAGGTCTTGAGATAGACACCCAATTTCTTTGCGGATTAAATTAATCATTGTAAAATCAGAATCTGATTAATAAATGTTTATTATTAATGAAGCCCTTTGCATTTGCAGTCAGACTCTTTCAATCCTCACGTCTCTCCAATCTCCATGATCGATTCTGCGTGATTAGTTATATATTCTCGGCAATGAATTGCGCGCTTCGTACTTTTATTGACTTTTGTCCAAAATTATCGGGATCTCTTTTAGAGCTAAAATTCGTCAAGGTTGTCGGCGCATGATCTATATTCGCTCATTATATACGTAGGCCTATGTAAAAATAATGAAAATTTGCTACCGTAAGAATGTTTCTCTTTCCGCTCTTCGTTGTCTTACTGCGATCCAAAATTGTTATAAACGCAACTTTGGAAACGGATTAAGCCCGATTTCACAGAGACAATCAAAGATAAATTTCTTGGAGCAACGGCAGGCCGAAAACAAAAAATAGCCACGATGTCGTTGTGTATGCACGTCCCAAAGAATCTCAGTCATTAATTGAGCAAGTCTCTGGCAATTACTCTGTCACATGTACTCAACGAGACACTTCTCTCTGATTATTATTGTTATAGATGCGCACCGTAAAACCACGCAGGCGAGATCAAGTTGATCTAAGAAAGTATGAAACTCCACCTCCCGTACTGTTCTGAAAGTGCGATGTATGTCAGATTTTACCTTCACCGAAAAAGAGAAAAAGCAACGACTGTGCTGAGTGCCGTTTAACTGCAGGAGCGGTATGTTTATCGAACGAGAGCGTTAGCGTGACATTCTTACCACGCTCTTGGACGCGAAATTGAACGCACTCAAGAATGCGGTAATTTCTACGAACACACTCGGTATGCCAGGATTTTAAGCGTGTTTCTGCGTGCGCTGTTAAACGCTCTCAGAAACGCAGAGCTCAGATGCCAGTTTGAATCTGAGCGTGAAAAGGCTGCTAAAAGCACAAGCGCACTTAGAAGCCTTACGGACACGGTGGCTTGAACTCTGCGTCGAGCCCCGAGATGTAGAGCATGTAGTGATGCGCGTGCTGCGTGGAGCCACGTTTCGCTCGCTGCGTTTCGAATATTTGCTAGCGTAAGGTATTTTGAGTCTTCAGCCCGGTACCCTCATGAAACCGCAAGTTACGTACGGCCAAGCTGCCCTCACACGGGGAGCTGTCGCTCGTGACGGTTCGGCTAGTACTTTTTCGCACTTACTTCGTAAGAAGAGGATGTTACCTAATTTGCGGCAGAAAAATTGTAATTTTCGTGCCGTGGTAACGAAAAAGTGGGTAAATCTTGTAACTGTTCCGAGACCGACTACTGTGTTTTAATATCGAACAGGTGGCGTACAAGTTATTATTACGTAGTTCAGAATATGGGCCAATGTGATTTGCTACTGAAACCCGGTGAGCAATTTGGTGAGATGGAGCAGTCTCGGCGCTGGATCTCACGCTCCAGAGAGGCTGGAACACCTCCTCCTTCCGAGATATAAAACAAACTACATTTAAGATACTAATAACAACACTATTTGACGTGACTAAAATCATTACTCATTCGCAGTAATGATTCTGGACCTCAGAGTATAGGACAATTAATTGCACACAAATAATTTATACGCAGTTGCTCGCTAAAATCATAAAAAAATATTTTTCCAACGATATTGCTATTTTTTTACAATGCACACAATTAAATATTAACATACGAATATTAATATTGAAAGCAGGTTGTTTAAACAAGTAATTATACGCCAAATCTTTCAGACATTTTAATAAGTTAGTTTGTTGTTCTTAAACTTATTAGTGTTGATCACAGTGTCAAATAAAAATATTTCACAACTACTCAAAATTCTACTAGTAAATTGAAATGTATTCTCCAGAAGTATTCCCCACTTCATTATAATCTTTATTCTCATTCAACAAAGTAATTATAATAGAGGCGAATTAATCATAACCTGTAAATACATTCCTAAAACAGAGCCAAACGGTGACAAAATGCAAGGAACTGTTCCCCCATCATTCCAACAAAATGCAAAATTAAACCTGTATTTTCGTGCTCCCCTAGAACCTGTGAATATGGACTGAACCACTTTCACTTTCACAGTTTATGTTCTCTTTGACTAAATGATATGCCCGAATCGTCAAAAGCAAAGGAGAATTGAAACGTGTGAACAACGTTCAAACAGAGGTGAACAACACATTTCTTCGCGGTTGAACGATGAAAGTCTTTAGGACGACCCCGTCCTCTTGCCTTCTGGTTGAATTATATTAGTTGATTTGCTTGTGTATATTGCGTCACCAAAGCGGATTTGACAAGGATCAAACTTTCATTACTGAGTTTTGAAAAAATAAAATTTACCATTTTATTCCAGAAGTCTGTTACGTGCAATCTAAATACATTCGAGTTGAGCCGTTGTTCTTCCATTAGTAACTATGTTTGTGAATCGGTTATTTTTCGTTGATAAGGCAGAATTGCATTCTTCCAAAACCTTCATCCTTGAACATGTCTCACAGTTTTCCTATGTTTAACGTTTCCGTCATGTAATACGTGAACATATTACCAGTCATAAATAAATCCGAAATAAAAATCAAGTTGGCGGATTAAGCTAATGACGAATGAAAACAATTTCTAAATAATGTTTTTCAGGACCTTGTTAATATATGACATGCGTTTCCATTTTCTTTCTTACAAGCATTCAAACCTTCAAAAATTAAATAACCACTATTGTTGTTAAGTTTTATTCGGATTACTCATGATTTTTTGAAAACAAATGTGTTTACGCATGTATTTCGAATATTAAAATCTATCCGTTATACGTGACATATTAAAATGGTTTAATAAATTTGTACAAATTCCGTGGAAATGAATTATGTTATCAAGCGAGGAGAAATGGATGTTTCCACGTAAATTAAACGATATTTATTTTTAATTGCCCGGGTCACTATAAATTATTTCTGAAAATTGAAATGTATTGTTTATGCTTCTCCGAAGGGAGATATAAATTATGTAATCACTTGTTATTGGAGCTTTTTTAGTTACCATGTCCGTTTCCACACACACACACACACACACACACACACACACACAAACGTGTGAAAAGGGGATAAGCTATCACGTTTGCTCTTTAAGCATTTTGTACATTCTTGGAAATCGATGAATGTATTCTCTTTGATTAGTTTTGTGCTTGATATCACATGTTCTCATATACATTGGGAAATAAACATGTTTCCTTTAAACTGTGAAACGAAATGTAAACTTTTATCTTCTTTAAAGAATAAACAATAATTGGAGATGGTTGTTGAATAGAGGATAAATAGAACAACATAGTATTAACAAGTAAATAATAACGATTAAATAAGCTTAAAGAAGCTGAAGGGTTGTTTGTAATGATCCCCAAGTGAGAAATGAATGAAAGATGGAAACATTATCCACAATCTCCTGCGACCATGAATGTATCAAATTGAAGTACATGACCACTGGAAACGAGTAAGGGAGGAACTTTTATTGAACTGTAAACGGGTTGAAGCTTTTCAGTGGAGTTTCGGTTGGAATTTCACAACCAATGAAGCTACTTAGTCGAGTTATCATTGGAAATTCTCAATGTTGTGTTACACGAGGTTGTTCACCTAATATAGTCCACTCGACAGAGAATGTAAACAAACTTGCTATTTCGCGTATTGGATTCCCGGGGGCTCAAAAGGGTTGGTGCCTTTGGGAGCAATCACTCCAGCGGACAAATAACCCGCAAGCACACACCTTTACGTTTACTTTCACTATTATTTAATAGAATATTATTAGTTTTTAGTTTATTTAGCAAAGCAAGGGTTTAGAAACGTGTATACACATGAATGTACTAGCACGTTGTAGTATCATCCCTTAATTTTTGCAAACAGATCGTTTGATGTTTCGATTATTAAAATACGTCGACTAATTAAAGCGTGATGAGTGTGGGAATCAAAACACTAAGTAAACATAACCCTCTTTCATTCGCTCAGGCTTAGGTGTGAGCGCATCATTCCATGTAATTGCATTGCATCTGATCAGGATGATAAAGTCGAATTCAGCCGCTTTCTGGAGGAGAATTCTAGCGGCCAGCTGCTCTGATCGGTAGTTTTTTTTCGTGGTTTCTCTGATCAACAACAGGCGAATGCCGAAGCAGTACCTTACAAATATGCCTTGAGCGGACCTTGAGCGGACAAACGGACCTTGAGCGATCTTTCCTTCCTCTTTCTTGCCCCATCGTCACTCCATTATTTACACACGCACTTCCATGCATTATACGACCACACATGTCCTGAGACACGTCGGAAGCTTAGAGCTTGTCCCTGCTGAGGCGGTGTCCCGCTGTTGGGGGATGTCTGGTGGGGGAAAGAACCCATAGCGACAGTAGGTCGGCGCCGGATCTCGCCATCCAGCGGGGGAAGATCACAGCCACTTCCCGCGTCAAAACATTTACTACACTTTTGGGTCAAACGACCTTAGCCGTTGACGCGCTCGGATTCACCAATCGGTCAATCCCCAACCATCGGATGGGAAAACCATCATCAATCACCAATCGGATGGGAAAACCATCGTCACCCCTTCTCCCGACTGCTCGGGACGCAACGCGCGCCCAGCCACGTGGGCGGCGCCTCCGAGCGCTCGCGCTGACGTCACACGCGATAAGCGCCGTTCAGGCTCAGAGGTCGCCAGTGCTTCCGCACTCCACGCCACCGCCACCCAGCCCTCGGCCGCCTTCGTACCTCTCCACGTCTCCCGGACCGGCCTGCCTGCCGCCGCCGCCACCGCCGCGTCCGCCCCCGCCGCCGCCGCCGCCAGCGCCGCCAGCGCCGCCGCCAGGAGAAGCCGCCTGAGCAACGGCGACGTCGCCGCCGCCGGCGCCTCGCCCGGTGTCGTCCGCCTCTCGCTGGCGTCCATGGCGTCGTCCGCTCGTACACTGCCGGGGCCCCCGACGCCTCGGCTGCGGCCTGGCCGCTTATCTACGTGACCCGGGTGCGAGAGTGGACTTCGTCCACCGCGTTACATCTTCGACGCGGGGAGGCCACAGGCGCCGCGCCGCGCCGAGGGCGATTCAGGCGCGTGGGACGGTTCCGATTGTCCACGCTGCGCGGGCGGCTGTCAGGAACTGATTCACTGGAGGCCGGACCTTGTAAATACAGGGGAACAAGCAAATAAACACTGCCGTTCGCACGAAACCAAATGGTTTTCAAGGTGTAAACTAAAATTGGGGTTTTAAATGAATGCAAATATGTCAGACGAATGACTAGGACGCCTCACCATTTCCCTACAATAATTGAAAAACACCTTTTATACAAGTCGAAAATGACTTTTGTGTACAAGGTTCGGAGACTTCAGCATTCGCATCGTTTTGCTTTTCGTTTCGCTCGCGATACCTTTTTGCTTTTCATAAATCAAGAGTGCATCTAGACAAGCAAATACATTATTGTTTTTTTAAAGGGCATGTTTTATGAATGTGGAGATAATCTAATTCAATCACATTATTTTCAGTTCTCAGCTTTGTTCAAAGGAAATCGCCTGTTATGTATTAAATATTGCGTTCTATTAATATTTTAAACCAAAATTTTACTGAACTCAGCAATTGCTAGCAACAGCAAAGAATTTAAAGCTCCAGATTTTGTCGTTCTTAATTACTGTTTATTGTCCTCAAAATGTGCCACATTATGCAGATCACGTAATATTCCTGTTAGATGAAACACTTGTGTTCCGCGTTTAAAATCGAAAAACGTTTAGCATTCTACTCTCGAAATGGCCGCCATTTCTTCTCGTCTCGAGAGCATTTTGAAAAATAACTAAATAAATATGGGTCTCGGCTCTAATTATAAATTCTGCTCGCAGCTGCTGGCGATTCAAAACAGAATTATGTCGTAAGCTGCTGCGCGCTGCGAATTAATTTCCTGCGTTGTGCGTTCATCCCCCGAGTCGTCTTTCTCATTTATAACTTCTCCTTCTTCCAAATTCGAGCCTTGTTCTGACATCCGCGTACTCGCAGCTCGGGCGTCGCTGGTAGGGATGATGGCACAACCCCCACCCCCACCCCAAAAAATTAAGTACTTTCAGTTATTTAATTCTAGTTTCATTTTTTACTATTGACACAAACGTATTAACTGAACTACATCTACCAGTCGGAAAACTTGCTGGCAGACGCTCGGATGATGGTGCTGTCAGAATAAGTGGGGCTTTGGTTCCCTTCGAAGACCGCATATGGAGGTATTTTTCTTAAGAAACGATAGAATAACGTTATCATCTACTATACACACCAAAATTTTCTAGACCTTGGGAACCTTAGGACCTAGACAATTTTGCCGTGTGGCCGTCACAGGGTAATCTTCAGTTCAATCGTCTTTACAATATTGGTAGAATATGACGTAGGTTAAAATAATTCAGAATTGCTTATTTCTATAAATATGCGACAATTTTTCGTGTTGAATAGTTTGTTTTTATTGATTGTCAGAGATAATGAATACATTCATCGATCTAACTTTACATTTTTTCATCTATCGTTTCACTCTCAGATATCGTGCGTTTACCTTCAAATATCATACACCCGTTCGTAAACTTCGAGTTGATGCTTAGCTGATGAGTAGCTTGATAAACCAAGTATTTCCGTCGTGCTGTTCCCTCACTTAAAGATTGTAAGTAATGAATACCTCAAGAAATCAAGGTGACATGTTTCGCTGCTACGTCAGAAATTATTCTCGGACCGGTAACGCTTGTAATACATCGCGTTACTCTTTTATCTCATACGAAACAAGAGCAATGAAGGAAAACGCTCAGGGGATGGGATGAACGTTCCAGAATTTTATATTTGTTGGTTCATTAAAATGCACAATAGATATTTCTTTCGGAGAGGCTCAATTCCGTTTCGTGCAGTGTTTCCATTTTAATATACGTCGTTGACCAGCTGTTGTTATAAGAGAATACCAATCGAAGCAAACGAGTTTTTTTTTTACCCATGAATTAATATAGGTAACAAAATCACCTCGAAAATACTTTAGTTTTAATTTTTTAGTTTAGTAGTTCCACATTTTGTATCCTAGTTTGAACTTGCAACAAGTAAGTAATACTCTCGATATTTTTTTTCAAATATCTATTATTTAACTTTTAAACCTGATCAAAATACCAAACCTTTGTCAAGAATATCTTTGAGATTAACATACACTATTTAGATCCTATCTATCAGAATAGATTTCGTTTAGTGTCAAAATCTTCGAAACAACAATGTATACACAATTAATAAAAGTACCTCACATAACCACTGGCTGTTATTCAGTCTGTCGTAAAAAAAATATTTACAATTTCAGTGGAAGATTGCTAGAAAGTACTGCGCCTAGTATCATGAGACGAATTCGCTGTATTTTCGGCTCCAAAATTGTATTTTTCCCGTAAGGCGTCTCCACACACGGCGAATAGCGAGAGATCGTTCGCCAAAACCCGAGTAGTGTGAATGAGTGGCTTGCTATTTGCCAAGCGGTACACTGTCTATGCTCGCCCTGCGCGCAGCATGTCTTTCGGACGCCCCGAAGGAAGCGAACATTCGCCGAACACCTCGTCTACTCGGGGCCGAATGTCGAATGTGTGGAGCCTCCTGGAAATACATATTAAGATAACGGTTTCTTAGGCATGGAAGAAATAGCTCAAAGATAAACATGTATTTGCACAGTTGAATTCAACATTCCTTGAGTAAAAAAATGTAGGAAATATTGAATGCTTCTAAGAGAGAGAAAGGAGAGAGCGAGAAAGAGTGAAAGGGAGAGAGAGGGGGAAAGAGAGAGAGAGAGAGACAGACAGACAGACAGACAGATGGCGATTTTTGAGTTACTACATTCAGTGAGCGATATGAAGAAAGGCTTCGCACTTCTAAGAAGCCGTGGTAGACGTAGCAGTAAAGAGCCCGCCAAACGGCATCGTGCGTGGGCTCCAAATGGAGCATAAAGCGAGACACAGAAAAGCGTCACAAAGCCGCGCCATAAATACCCCGAGTGCAGCGGTCAAGAGCGACCTCGCTCGCGAAGGGTGGGGGAGAACCACAGGCGGGGGAGGGTAGCTGTGGTGGGGGTGAATCGGGGGTGGGATGCGGGGAGGCAGTCGGCCACAAAACCGCTCAGAGCTCGCATAAAACGCCCCGCCCCCCTCTGCCCCCACCGTGGCCTCCGGGCTTGTGTTGCCACGTGCCGCCACGTGGGGGCGGGAACAGCAGAGCGACCTGAGCTTTTACCCTTCTCTTTGCACTTTCGCGCAAGTCAGGTATCTGAGAATCGTCTTTTTTGGTTGTGAGAAATGTTCTCGCAAACAAGAATTTTGTGGGCTTTATCGTACTCATTCAGCTCCCGTCAACAAAGTGCTTTACTCGCATACTTCCGTTTTGTTTCATTTTAGTGATGATCTTATAATTTACGGTGAAATGCGGGAACAATATAATGGGACTGAAGTTGTAGGGTCTCTCCTTTTATGTCAAGACTTTAATAAAATAATGCATAAGAGATGGAATCTTCTTGAAATATAATCATTTTAAAGAAAGAAAGTTCATTTTGGAGTCTTCCAAGAAACATAAACCCAGAGCTGTTATTTGAGCACTTAGGCTCTCGAAAGAGGACATTTCATCACTTGAGGATATTTTGTGAGCATTTTTCAGTGTGTTTCGTATTTCAAAAGGAATTCTGAAAATTTTCTGGATCAATTATATCGAAGTACTTTCACCGTATTTATAATTCGTCGCCGCATTCTAAAACGTCTTTGTTCAGTAAGTATTCTTCTGCAGAAATACCATTTTATTCTTAAAGAACAGAAATTCACTTTCAATATTCTAAATTGTTTAGTTCGAGCATAATTACCCGAACAACCAAAACAAGTATTGTAAAATTTTAATGAGGCTGACATAATGGACAACTAATAACCTACTTTTATTTAGTTCGTAGAATCCAATAACAAATAGTATAAGAAAATAAGATTTATCTCTATTGTCAATGCTGAGATGTCCCAGCGTATTTAAGCGATCTGTAATTCACCATCGAAATAAATAGCTAGAAACGCTAGTGTTGAGATATTTGTATTCCGTTTAGGAGTTGAATTCTTGACGGTAGGTCGTTATGTGTTGTAAGTTTTATCTCTTTTTTACGAGGATTCTTGGACTGTTGACAACAAGTCGTGAAAAAGAGAAAGAAACGTATAACGTCAGGAATCCAATTCTCAAACATTCAAAAAAGAGATCGTGAATCCAGAATGTTTTATTGCGTTTATTTTGTTTTTGTGATACTATTATATTGACGTAACACCACTAAGAGAAATATAATGTCAAGCTTTCCGGCTAGGGTTTATTAAGACCTCTGTTTGTTATAAACAATAGAAGCAAATGTGTTCTGCTGAACAATGGCGTATGAGTTGTCATATTCAAAGCTAAGGTAATGAAAACTGGTGAAGGCGATGAACAATTTATCCAATTTTCTTCGTATCAGAAGGTGGTAGGACAAAGAGTACTAAACTTCACATATAATTTAGAGCCGATAAAACAAATATCGGACTCACTTGGTTATAAATCCTGGATATCGCCTTGGATTACAATGTTCGACCTCGTCCGTTATTTTGTATTTAATGACATCGGTAAGTAAGAGCTACTTGAGTGAAGTACATCATCTCATCGGGTGAGACAGATTTTGTTGTGCTGTAGTAGAAGTTGGGGAAAAAAAGTATTCATTAAAATTTCGACAAGTGCTTTCCAAAAATAACCTGTATTGTTGAATCTTTTAATCTATGTAACCAAATTTTACTTTAGTACATTCATTATATCTTTGTGTGTTTAAAAGAACTTTATCTACGTCCTGATGGTAACAGAACTGAATTTACCGAATCGTTGTACAATAAGGATGTTAATTGTTTAGAATACAAATGTAATGCCCAATAATGAACACTGTCTATACTTAAGTAATGCTTCAATCTTGAAATGTGAAGAGTGACGGGAGATGCGCTGCGCTGTCCGTTGCAGACTCGTTCGTGAACAGCCAGGAGTGGACGCTGTCGCGCGCCGTGCCCGACCTGCGCCTGGGCATCGTGGGGTCGCTGGCCTCGGGCAAGTCGGCGCTGGTGCACCGCTACCTCACGGGCTCCTACATGCAGGAGGAGTCGCCCGAGGGCGGCCGCTTCAAGAAGGAGATCCTCGTCGACGGCCAGAGCTACCTGCTGCTCATCCGCGACGAGGGCGGCCCGCCGGAGCTGCAGGTGAGCACGTTCATTCATTTCACCCACTTTCTGGGAAACCGGGGGGGGGGGGAGGAATCAGGGATTTTCGTTGCTGTGGAAAAATCGGGAAATTTGCGGGAAAATCGTTAGAAGTCGGAGAAAATTTTGAGGTGATTATAACACTAGATATTATTCCTAAACAGGGTAGTAGCATTGTTTTTTGATAAATTGAGGGATTTTTAAAAACAACCATAGTCCAAAAACACAATTTTTCAAGAAAGCGAAATAACGTGGGGCGTGTATGGAGTACGGTAATTTTTTTCAAAAAAATTGAGAAATTTGTATATCAAAATTATTTATGTGGGGCAGTAATACTACAATATTTGCAGAAACAATGCAAAAAATTAATGCGCTTAATCAATTGACAACTTACTGTTTTTCGCCACTGCTATTATCATCATTATCAGTGTTTTCCATTTCCACCCATCTATTCCTTTGCTACTGATGATCAATTTAGTGACGAAGTTCTGTTAGCAGGTGACTGTAAATATTTAGATAACTTCTGAAGGTTTCTTTGTGATTAAAATGTGCTTGTCCATTAACCTGTTTAACCTGTGCTGGTTTTGCTTGTGGACATAAATGTAACTTCAAATTAACTTCTCCCCATAGCACGTGATACACAGTTTTTAACTTTTTTGGCGTAAATAAATAAATAAAATTAAAAATAAATAAATTAAAAACCTTCTTTGCTGTTACTACATCCTCTTCCCTCGCTTTCTTTGGTTTACTTCTCTTCCGCTCTGTCTTTCCAAATTTGTCATAGAAAACATTTCTTAGGCGTTTCTTTCTCCTTTCCTTGCTCAGATTCACAACGCAAAAGACGTACATGACACTAGAACAGGTTATACTCTATCACCGAAATTCCAGGACAAAAATACTGTTTTTACAGGACAACCACTTTCACAATGCAAACATTATAATCCGTTGCAGATTGAGATAAAACTATGCCTGAGAAATAATCAAGGAAAAAACTTACATTTAAAGGACAATGGTTATTTTTAGCAAGATATACTCTGGACTGTGGTTCTTTTATCAAAATCACTCAAATTTTTGGAGTTACTAAGAATAGGTATGATTTTGACCACAGTCAGCAAATGGCGGCTATGAAGTTCTAGCAACAGCTTTAGTATCTCAAAATCCCACTTTTTGGACTAAGGTTGTTGTTTCTTTTGAAACCCTTATATTTCTTTTCGTTGAGTTTTTAATTCATACTTTATCGCGGTGAAACGAGAGAGTTGATAAATTAGTTTCAATCTTGAGTTAATATTTTCTTTAAATAGTGCGAAATATTCCACAAATATCATCAGTGAAAAAAAAATGCTGTGGAAAAACGGGAAAAGTCATAGAAATTTGTTTCGGGAAATGCGTGGCCATCCTGCGCATTTTCGGGTGCATCAACTGCTTTGGTCACGTCTCTTAGATTATATCCCAGAAGTGGTCCATGCCACACCTCAGAATTAGTTAGGGAAACACGATGTCTGGCACCTGATAGGAAAAATGTTCAGACCTGTACACTATTATTATTATCGGGTTGGAGTTCTCGACAATTCTAGACAATTCGGTACGTATAATTTAGGAATAATTCAATTTCAATTAAAACAGTACAATTTTAATTGTAGAATTTGAATGCCTATATTATAACTTTGTATTTCATAATTGCAGTGTACATGCCATTTATTTTGGTTTATCAAATTTCAAAATGCGAGAGATCCCATCCACTTCGAATTAATAGGTTCGTACTGAAACATCGAATTAGTTATATCATGATTGTTACGTGTTTTATGCCTTCTCTTCACAACGACATGTAAGAATTAATGTCTTGCATAAAACTGAATTCTATATTCTAAGAGCAAATCTTTGTTTTTCTTTTCATGAGTACACGCTTCGCATTTTTAGATATTTTTGAAAAAATGTAATGAGCTTGCGTTCAGTATGAAGTAGTTCGTTTGCAATCTCTTGTGATTTATCTCCGCCGTGTGATACGACATTCAAATGGCGTGCAAATGCCTAACTTATAAGAGGTATTCATCCACTTTAACTTGTCTGAAAACTGAATACTGTATCACGTTCTCATCTTCCTTTTTTCTGTTCTAAAATCGATTTATATCCCATGAGACCAAATGCGACTTCAGATTTGCATAGCAAGGTTTTTTTTTTTTTTTTTGTGAATTAATATCAGAACTTACATTAATATCTACCCTCATTGCAATGAAATCCTCACCAATCTTACTCCAAAATGTAAATGTAGTCCATTCCCGATGTAAAAGCGAACTTCTGTCAAGCAAACTTGTAAACAGGACTACATAATCAGTTCTGATTGGATCAGCTTCCTCCAACAAAATAATGATTTCTAATTCTGCGAAGTTTCCTTCAAAAATGAACTCATTAAATCGGGCGATAACCCTGTCTTTAAAATGTGTCTAAGCCCGCGCGTTAAACGATCTACTTTGCAATAGCGGAGTGTCGAAGCACGAGACCAAACAGCGCGTGCTTCTGTCGTGCTCTCGTCCTGGCACGCGTGACTGATGGGCCGCTGGGTGGAATTCGCGCCCCGAGAACCGCATCACCCGCATACGTCTGCTCTGAGTCTGTGCTTCCAAATGCTGACCGCAGAGTGCATCACTCCATCTGAACGGGGATGGGGAGCACCCACTGCAAGATGAATGGGTGGACTGACTCAGCGAGTGTCAGCATGCAGAATGGTGCTCTGACGATTCCGGAGAAAGTTGATGCGTTTGCCAAACAACTGCGGTACAAATCTCAGCCGCTAGCTGAGTGTCTTTACTGTTAGATTCTGTTCGATTTATCTTGATTGTACATTGATCAATTTGATTCCCAGGATTTTCATTCTTAAAAATAAATTTATTGCAGTTTTCTTTTCATTATTTAGAAATAGAAAAATAACACATACAGAACTCGATAAACTTGATAAATAAATCTCATTTCGCGCGAAGTAGGACGAAACTAATTAATGACAGCATTCTAGCCACAATAATTTAAGTTAATCGATTGCGCCATGATTGTCCTCACTTTCTTGTGTTCCCAATGAATTCCCATGCATTAATCCAAAATGCTAAAAAAAGTAACTTTTTGTTCGCAAACTGATTCTTCATTTCATTTTGAAAGATTGACACTGATGTGTGACAATTACGAAATTTTAAAAATTAATTCGGAAAATAAATTGATAATTAAATGGGAGGTGCCTTTATTATTAGTGTTTTCGCCTATTCAAATTTTTAATATACTTACTCTTGCTATAAAAAATATTAATTTTGTCCTGTTGAAATAACCCATAATAAGGTGAATTTTCTGAATATAAATTTTTCTGTTAAAGTATTTAGTGGTACAGTACAGAAATGGTTGTAGGTTTATTTATAACTATTTTGTGATATTCTGTTTTTTATTCTAAATTCATTTCATTAGAAAAAAATTACCTGAATTAATCGCTAATTTAATTTAATATCGTAATCGTAATTATACCTCTAGTAATTATCGCAACAGTGTAATAGCGGATTAGGTAAATATGACGTACGAGAAATCGATGTCACCATAAGTAGCAATGTAACAAAAGCAAATCGCTTGCGACGCAGCAAACAGAGGCGGCAACTGAATCGTCGCGAACTCTAGTGCTAAAGAGATTCATTGCTTCGGATTATCACAGCCACACACGTCATTCATATTATCACATCCCGCTTCTGGAGGTTACTTAACGTTATCAATTAAATTACGTTTTGTTTGTTACCATTTTGTTCGTTTTAACTTGTTAATTGGTTTGTTGCCTTAGGTTCCACCCAAGGGTTGTATTTTTTCACACAACAATTTAATCGTGTACTGTTGCAAACTTAATTTAATTTTAACAATTCACTTGAAATTGGTTTATTAAATATCTTCTTAGAACTTCGTTAAATCTTGTGGATAAACGCAAAAATGTGCTTGAATTTGTAATAACTGCTTCTTCAGGTATTCAATAACGTGTTGTGAGTAGCGTAACTACTTTCACTCTGAACAGGTCACGATTCTCCAAAAGACGCACACACTGTTAGCGTAATGTAACTAACTGACCGTATTACTGGCCCAAGTTGCAAACGGCCTTGGGTAATCTACCATTGACGCTTACTCTTCGTCACTGTGACGTATGGGTAACTGCAAAACAAATGGTATTGACTTTGCCATGCGCATCATTGGCTAGGAGTGTACAGAAATGTGTTGACGATGCTTCTTATGAAGTTTCGAACTATCCAGTCTATTAACAGTCTTGTAATTAATTCCAGTTTTGTTCTTTGTTTAATTTGGAATTATTTTGTTATTACTCTAGATCTGCTGTTTTTATACAGAATGTACAGGGAAGGAACAACGAAACTTTGAAATTAAGCTCGTAAGTCAGTTTTACTTTTAAGCATATTTTGTCTAATAACTCCGTCGAATGGCTGACCCGCAATAAGCATCCAAAATTTGGTTTGAAAAAAATACTTTATATGCACAAATTTGCAATTCAAAAACACATAATCACTTCAGAAACAAGTAAATTGGTTATAATGTTTAAAAGAAATGAATATATTGGTTCACAAACAAAAATTAACACAGAAATAAAAAAAAGCAATTGAGTTGTGTAAATTCGATGCTTTTTTATTTCTGTGTTAATTTTTGTTTGTGAACAAATATATTCATATCTTTTGTAAATAAGAAACAATTTACATGTTTCTGGTGTGGTAATGTGTTTTTGAATTGCAAATTTTTGTATATAAAGTATTTTTTCAAACCAATGTTTGAGTGCTTATTGCGGCTCAGCCATTCGTAATATCCCAATAGTTCATTAGCCAAAATATGCCTAAAATTGACCAAAGAGCTTATTGTTGACGTTTCGTTGTATCCTCCGGACATCCTGTATATTAGTTCTGTCCCCTCTTTCGGGGTTCCGCAGAAAGAGCATAAGGATTCCGCAACAAATTTGAAAATTTAATTTTTTAACATGTTCTAAAAGAAAAATATAAAGAGCAATTTTTTTACAATGTTTGTATGTCCTCTTAACAATATTCCCGTCTTTCAAAATTGTGATTGAACTGCATGGTTTTATTGCTCAAGAATGATTATTTTAATAAAACATTCCGTCGTTAGGAAATGATAAACGAAGGAAGCTGTGAGCCAATAGTTGTTCTACTTGTTCATCCTAGTGGGTTGATGTAAGAGTTCAGAGGTTCTCGGAAAAATAATGTTTGGTACGATTTTCATGAACCATTCAAGTTTGGTAACCTCAGTCCTAGAACGCAACTTCAAGTGCATATTTGTGTAAATGTTTTGCGTGCAGTACACATTTCGGAGTGTAGACAAGGGAAGCGACTTGCTTATTTACTCCAGGCAGTGACGAAACAATCATGCCTTACGTGTGTCTTGCATCTGCAGCCGTCGACTGCGAGTTACTATATATTTGCGAGTTTTTGCACCCTCGAACGTTAAAGCAATCGCAGTCCAAATTTTGCAACACTTTTGTGCATCTGCACTTGCGCAGAATATCGAGATTGTAGCCGATTCCTACCCGCTGAGGCGTGCTAAAACTGCATATTATCTCCTGGAGGATCATTCGTGAGTGCCAGAGAGGGGGGTGCACTAAATGTGGAATTAAGGAGGAAAACAAAGACTGTCACAGCTGTTCAGTGTGAATAAGTTGTTAAAATGCTTTAGGAACGTTCCCTATTCCAATTTCATCGAATCGTATTTAGATGTGCACTTCTTAATGGGAAAATCACACATGAAGCTCCTAGATGTAGATTGTCTGTCTTCACAACAGAAACTTGAAAAGTGGAGATCAAACTGTCTGGAGGTGAACGATCCCCACCACGTAGGGATGTGACATCGCATCGATGCGGCGACATAAATTATAGCCGTGAAACCATCAATATTTTTCATCAATGATGTTCATCAACCTGCGTTAGTAACCAGTAATGTTCACGGAGGCGTGTCATTTGAGGTATTTCTGTGAATGTGTTTATTAATTTTTCGTTGGGATCTAACTGACAAAATAGAGTCAAAACTGATGAGGACAATTAACATTTTTTTTATAATCAGACTGAATAATTCAGATAGTCTAAATAATATAGAAAACAATTACCAGCAAAAGTTCTATTTTAATTACTTTTTAACCTTAATCACTTTCTGTAGAATGTCCAATTTATGGATCTCAAAATTATTACAAATTCTCATTATTATAGTATTTTTTCATTAAAAAATGAAATGCCAACCACGTAAAAACATCGATATTAAAATAAACATCAGATTAAAAAATTGCGACCTAAAATAAATAAATAAATGTCATGTATTTTTGATTTGCACAGTATAGGTGAGGGTTAATTGACCAATACCGAAGAAGTATGTTTTTTTACTCTCAATAATTTACGTTTGAAGTAAAGGTCCTTACAATCTGCAATATAATAATAAAGAGTTCTCTGCTGGATTACCTCCGTTATTGATGCGTCTTAAAACAAATGGAAAGAACATTCTAATTTCCTTAAATTTTATTTATTCTACATATTTAATACTTTAGTATTTTAATTTAGTCTTACTGCTACAGGTTATGATTTTTCTATTTACGTATTAATAAAACTATATATAGTGAATATTGGTCCATAGATGTCGCGATTATTAATTACTTGCTTCACATTTGTGAGCAACCTTCCAGAAAATGTGCTTCAAAACGTGGACAATGTAGCGACGTGTGTAGACAATGTGACTCACACTACTTTCGGCAAAGTGGCCAGATTTCAATTTCGAAAAGAACAAACTGACATCGTTGGATCATTTTATTAAGTTCGCCAAATCGGTGTTAAATACATCGACGATTTTACAAAAACATGGACGTCGCGTGTGTACAGTGCATGCTCCTTGAAATGACGCTCGTGAACTGCGTAGTTCCGCGCCTCCCGCCCACCGCTTCCGTTGCGACATGGCGCGCTCTATCTGCCGATTCGCCTAGGGCCGCCCCCGGTCCGCACGCGCCCACGGGCGGCGGGGGCGGGGCGCGGGCGGGGCGCGGGCGGGGGCGGGAGCTATCGCCCCCCCCCCGGGGGGGGCCAACGTCACGCGCCGCTGTCACGACGCACAGTGCCATGTTGCCTTTCTGCGGGCGGGCGAATATTTTCCCGTTTGCGCTCTACTCATTACCTTCCCAGGTTATTACCTTTCATGAAATATGTGTTTGAATGCAGATCTTATTATACAGCGCTTTAATAGTCGCGTAAACACCAGTGAATTACATATTTAACCTGTGATTGGTGTCGAAAAACGTCACAACTGCTTGTGCGAAGAGGATAAAGACGAGGCGTAGAAAAATTAATAGCAAAAGGGTATTTAATAGAAAAATCTCTTTATTTTCTCAAAAGTTCAGAATTAAACTATAGAATTGAAGAGGCTACAAACTTATTAATACTTCGTGTGAGCATCTTTAGCATTATTTAAATAATTAATTCGTTTGGGGATGCCTTGAAAGAGTTTCTTGCATAATTCTTCCATTTCGTCATCTATATTCAAAATGGTAATGAGTACTCCACGAGTTGTTCCCTTGTTGTAGCATGTTTTGCCTTCACTTTCGTTTTAAGAACACTCCATAATTTGGAGTTGGAAGGAGCGGCGATCTTCCCTCGCTGGCTGGCGAGATCCGGCGCCGACCTACACGTCGGAGTTTTTCCCCAACCAGCTATCTCCCACCAGCGGGCACCGCCCCAGCCGGGACAAGCTCTTAGCTCTCGGCTGGTCTACCGACATGTGTGGGAGTGTCGTGCGTGCGAGTGTAAGTGTGCAGATAGAACAAGAAAGAGGAAGGAAATATCACTCACGATCCGCAGCCAGTTTGTTAGAGTGGTGATGATCGGAGAAACAACGGAAAACTACCAATCAGAGCAGCCAACCGCTAGGATAGCTAGTGCCGAAAATCCGTCGGCATTCGAACCCTAGGACCTGCTGGTCAGAGGCAGTGTAGTGACATCAGTTGATACCCTGAGCCACCTAACCTGGTTGTGAAGGCATTTTATGTCGGCTCTTTCAGCCCCGGTCGTTTTCCCATTGCATTCGCGTGGAAATCGCGTCAAACCCTTCACGTCGGCGGCTCCGCCGGTGGAACGGGGGCGGGGGCGGTGGAGGCGGCACGTGCGCTGCCGGCGGCAGCCGCCCCCGCCGCGCCGCTGGCGTCACGCAGCGCCGCGACGCTTCAGTCACGCGAGCGGCGGCGGCGACGGCGCAGGTGCGACCCTGCTCTCCGGGTTTCCGGCGCTCCGGGGAGCGAAATTCTGATGGTACCGGCACGCCTGATTAGGCGCCGCTAACGACCGGTTAAAGCCCTGACAGGATACTGGTAGCTGCACCGGTGTCGCCCTCATCGTTTCCGAAGCGTGTGAGGAAGAATTCAATAGAGTATCCGTATACAAATATTATCTTTTTCAGTAAATCTAATTTAGGGACACTATGCTGCGGGTTATATTTTAATGGTAACTTATGCGTCAGTATGTATTAATGTGTTGCTTTTGTTTTTATTCAGCCGTATCATTTGTCATCATGGCAGCTCAAAGACCACATGAGTGGCCATTCGATTATGTCATGCAATGACAAATTGTTCTCGCTTAACCATCTCGTGCTTATGTACCAGAAGTAATGTTTAGTTGTCACGTGTAATTAATTCTCCCTGAATGCTCTTTGTTAGGTTATTGGACAATGTGTAGTATACTCGAATTAACATCAAACAAAGCGCGATCCACGTAGTGATGATAATCATGGTTATCTACTCAAACATTTTACTGAAATTTACTCTTGATTTAGAATTTATTAGCAAAATGTTCACCATCATTGTCTCCAAATTGTTTATTTCCTGTGATCATCGTGAAGTTGTGAGAATGGGTTATGAAAGGCTTAGTACATAATTCCCTTTGTCATAGTGAACATTTACCAGGCCAGGTGCGCAAATCTATTATGAATTATGTTAACCCGGTAACTGCAGGAGATAGATTAGCTTTAGTTACAATTTTGTAAACGAAATCTGCGCGTTAATCAGGTTTAATGCCCTTGCCACAGTGTGAGAATATGGCATGACAACGCAACACGATGCCAACTTTACGTTTATTTTATGCCTGAAAGCCCTTATTGGATGTAATGTGCGTCCTGAACGACTTCGAGAATTTTCACACAGAGCGTGAGGTGGAGGACCCAAACGACAGCCGGGTGCCGCGGAAAAGGGATGAGTAATTCTTGATTAAGAATTCATTAGACAAATAGTTGAGTGCAACGAAGATAAACCTTATTGACATTAAATCGTGTATTTCGTCGAGTTATTGTACTACCAAATTAGAAAGCATATACTTTTCTGAGTAATATTGAACGGGGAAATTACGAACATGTATTGCGAATTGAGTTTCACCGATAACGAGAAAAGAATAATTTGTTTTAGTTCCAGCTGTTTGAAAACAAATCTGCGCGTGAGAATACGGCACGACAACACCACCCAAAACCAATCCAGAACTTTTACGCGTATTTCATGGCGGAAACCTCTTATTGGACGTAATGTGCCTTCGAGCCATTTTCCTCGCCGAGGGCGAGACGGAGGGTCTAGGGGGTGGGGGGAAGGGCGTGGGAGCGAGGGGTCGGGCTGTGCGTGAGCAGATGAGCAGCCTCCGCCCGAGTCCGCCCTTAAGGGCTCATAACGCCCTTGATGGCGGGCTGCGAGTGGGCGGGCGTCTCTTACGGCCAGCTGGGATCGCGGGCTGAAATTTTTAGGTCTCTTTTATTATCTGTGTGTTGGGCGGCGGTCGAATCCGGGGGGTAAAGGGGGGAGAGGGTTGCGCCTGGGCGAGATCCGCCTGAGACTAGGAGCTTCTTGTGCGAACGAGGAGACGAAGGAGGAGGTATTACCTACAGAAGGTTGTCTATAAACGTGCGGTATGTTGCTGGAGTATACGCTGTAAAAAAAATTTAATGACGCATTAAGGACAGTGTAGATTCGACGATGTCATGACTACCGTCGTACGGCGAGAGTGTTTTTTGAGGGTAAAATTCTTTTAACTTTTTGCCATCGCTCTCATGTAGCCTCCATTACTTTTTTCTGCCTTCTTTTTACACCGGTACTGTGTTTTTTGCATTTATTAATGTTTTTTCTTTCATTATCCACGTTTATTTTTCCATTTTCTTTCCTTCCAATTTGGGTGACTGAAAACATTTTAAAAACACCTGCAAGAAAATTTGAAATTTTCTGAAAAGGTTTTGAAATACGTACAAAATTGTTTTTCCGTAAGTTTGTTTTGGACGTTCTCTACAAAATAGTTTAGAAATAAAAAACATAAATAATTCAATTGTTTTTCTTTTACCTTTTAGTTCAGTGCAATAATACGTCTCATAACAAGCTTGTGAATAAAATCATCAATAAAAGAAGAGAATATAATTACTTTATTTAGTTGATCGCTCGTGTGTAGAATTCTTAACTGTATTACGTATTAAAAACTCGCTTTAAAAACCATAAAAATAATATTAAAACATTTTAAGATGCCGTTGCTTCCAGGTTAATATTATCAATACGCCATAGGAGTAATTTATAAGTCCCTGGAGCTATGCACGCTTTGGAATTAATATTATGTGTTAATCAAGTTCGCTTGCGTATTGTAAGCAATAAGCAATGAGAATTAAGCTTATTTTCACGTGTTTTGCAAGCATTACATATTATTCATTTCTAAAGTAGTCCTTCGATGATTGCGTGTGACGTGCTCAGAGAGGCGATAGAATGTAGTACCCACACCTTTCGGCCTTTTTCCTCGTACTATCAAAAGTTCAAAATCAATACCCTCAAATCACAAAGCCGAACCGATTCGCAAATAAAAGTCTCAGGATCGTTGTCTAAACACGCCCTCAGGCACTTGGGAATGCAGTTGAAAACGAGAAGAAGGGAAAAAAACGCCACCAACACGCTCCGACTCATTATCTCATCCCCAGGGAGGCGAACCGAAGCTCCCCGAGACCGCGTTCGAGTTCGAGAGAATCGATTCCTCATCGACCATCGATCGGTCCGAGCGCCGACGCAACGCGTGCCGCAGTGCCTCGCGCCGGCCCCGCCCACTCACGGACCTCGCGCCGGCCGGCACGCGCACTCGGCTTCCCACTGCAGCACGCGGACGTCTGGAAACGCTGGGCGCCCGTTGGTCGAAATTAAAATTGGCTCGCTTGCGAACGAAACACGACTTTCGGTTGTCTGTGTGTGAGAAAAGTAATGATGTGAATACTGAATACTGTATATAATACTTCGTCAATGTTTTACTCGTAAATAATACCTGCCTTGTGACACTGACTGCCCCGAGGACATGAGAAAGATGGAATAGAACTGGTCAAAATTAATATTGCTTCCTGTGCATGAAATATGCTTTCAGTTGTTAATTAAATTCATTGATTGATTAATTGATTGGTAATTCCAGGCCGTCATCGGCTATGGCCATTAGTCCTGTAAGTGTAGTGCATGTTCTATTGCACGCTGTGGTACTGTTCTACGCCCGCAGGGTGCCGAGCTCCGGCACTGACTCGTCTTGCGGGGTTTTTCCCAACCAGGTATCTCCCACCAGCAGGGCACCGCCCCAACCGGAACAAGCTCTATGCTCCCGACCGGTCTCCCGGCATGTCTGATAGTGTACTGCACGTTAGTGCAAGTGTGTGTAGGGGTGAGGATCGGGCAAGGAAGAGGAAGGAAAGATCGCGCGCGGTTCGTTGCACGTTTGCGAGGGTGCTGCTCCGGCATTCGCCCAGCGTTGATCGGAGAAACCACGGCCACCAGATAACAACGTCTGAATTCGACCTGGCTGTGTATCTACTGTCGAAAATCCTGCCACCGTCGGGAGAGGACTTCCGGGTATTGTCCGATTTTCTTTAGAATGGGATGATTTGACAGCTAGTGCTGGCAACACAACTGACGATTCTGTGGTCGTTGTGTCCTTGAACTTATTAGACTCTCCTTCCTCTATTTGTTCGTTTGCAGTTGGCTACCTTGTAAATAGTTACGACGCTCTCTGGCTGTGATGTTCTCGTCCGACGAAAATATAGTGCACCACGAGAAATAATTGAAATTAGGAAGTGCAGAGCTTTGTGCTCTTCTGTAAAAATTCTTTCTTTTTATAAAAATTACATTGAATTTAGTTTTTATGTGATAAGTATTATGTTTGTTTTAAAACAGAGTCTTGAATGTGAGATGCGTTCTCGTGACAGTGCACGTGTTTACTTCTGTGAAGTACTCGTGATGTTCACTTGTTTCGCGAACTGTCACTTTATCCCATTCTTAAGAAAATCGTTCTATACGAGGTATCGCAGTGACATGAATGGATGCCCTGAGCCACCTCATCCGGTGGCCAAGACGGAAGCCGATTACGCCACCACGCGGGGCAGGCGACGCGACGCCGGCGCGGTGCGGCGCGCGCGCGGGGCGGACCGGGCCGGGCCGCGGCGATCGCGCTCGTATCGACTCCTCCCCGCTCCCGCCCCCGCCCGCGCCCGCGCCCGCGACCGCGCTCTCGGCGCCGCGCGGGGCAGGGCGGCCCTAGCCACTCCACCACTCCGCGCCGCGCCGGCGCCGCCGCGTGAGCGTGCGTGTGGCGCCACGGCTCGCCCCCCTCCCCTGCCCCCCGCGGACCGCCCCCCCCCCCCCCCCCCGCCCCGCGCAGGCATCGACCGCCGCAGGGGCCCGCGCCGAAAACCCCGCCGCGCCGCGCCGCGCCGAGCGCTGCCCGAAAAGGCCCTTCAGGGCGGACGCGCCCCGTAAATCACCAAGCGGACTTGGGAATGGGTCAAGGTGCGAAGGCGCAGTCACGGGCGGCTGCTTGGTGATAATGCTATTCATTCGAATACGAATTGTGGTTCCTCGTGATATTGACGTGCTTGGCATACCGAATTGATGTTTCTTATGAATGAAGTTTTTGTATATCTTACTGATATGCTAATTCTGTGGTCTTTATTTACTACATTTACCCTGTTCAACTTGAGGTTTAAGTACGGCTCCTCGAATCAAAAAAAATGTAACTAAACAACATAAATATCAATAAATACATTTTTTAAGTATATAAATTTTAGGTTATTTTGGAGAATTTAAGAGAACCAAATTCTCGAGCTGTTTTTTTATTCGTCTTAATAAAATATCCCGCAATCAGTTCCTAATTCCCTTTCCTGAGGTTCTTCATGATTTAAAATAAGATTACACGTTCTTGGCTAGGTTTCCTTCAGTTTGAACAGAAGAGTGAAAATGATAGTTAATCAAACGAAAGTCTTGTCGGTCTCAGAGACTACATAGATTTAACACATTTGCTTTTGGGGCGAATTGTCCACGCCGATATTCAACCTGTAATTTCTGAGTCTTGACGCCAAACATGCTTTTCGCAACAAATGCTAAAAAAGGCTTCGTAGAGAATCACGAAACCCCACGCTTATTCCTTATTTTTTACTCATTCGAATTACTTGGATTTTTGAATGTTGTCAGCATTTGGAATGATGTATCCCGCGTATTAAAACGTTTGAAGTACTATAAATATGTCAATATAACATATTTTCCTTAAACAAGAAGATTTTTCAAGTACATTTTCTTTGAAGTCTGAAAATATGTAATAGAATATGTAATAATCACCCCTTATGTAAATTTCTTTCGTCGCTGAATTTCTAGAAACCTAATTGCGTGTATTTGTTTTGAGAAATTGAGCAATACTTCTGTCCTCACATGTCGTACTCCGTGTCTCCGTCTGATGTTAAGAGCAAACACGAATATCGTAAATAACAAAAAAGACGAAAAAGTGTAAATCACAAAACGAGGTAAACAGAAACAGTATATGTAAAAAAATGGCATATTAGAAATGGTGAAATGACACGACTTCCAGAAATCGAACGATAAAGTTCTTTCAAATTTTTCCACCTACTTCAAATTCAGCTATTCAAACCTCGTTAAGACGAAATAGTGAGTAACTCGTTTTTTTTAAATTTTATTTTCCGCTTCAAATTCGAGATATCCCGACAGTACTTTTTACCAGTGTTAATATTATTTCTTTTTATATAGACGCACATTAACTGCGTAGTGTACAGCACCCATTTCATTTCGTAACCGGAACCGCAGGCTTCAGATTTACGAGTTCCGCCCGCTCCGAATGGTCTTTCCGCCGCAACGCAGCGGGCCCTGCGGCAGCGACGAGGGCGGACGCGGCGGGGGCGGACGCTGCGTCGCTTAGCAACGGCCACCGCCACCGCCGCCGCCATGCCGTCTGCACCGCCGGGCGACAGGTGGCCTTGCCCCACAGCCTCCTGAAGCGAGAGGACCCCGCCGACGCCACCGGGGCGTCGCAGCGGCGTCGAATCGTGGCAACGCCCCCCCCCCCGCACCCACACGCGCGCACGGGGGCGGCTTGTGTACGCGTCATTACGCACGTGAAATACGAGCGCTGGCTGATCGCGGCAGAAGCAGCAACAGCTGTGTGTGCTTAGGTGGAAGTGTGCCGCGAGGTTGCGTCGCAGGCGCGCAATCGACAGGAAGAGAATACTCTGCAAACAATAGTCGAAGAAGACGCGCAACTTTAAGATGCCCACAGCTTTTTTACGCAGCTGCTGACTGCAAGGACAGTATGGGTGCACGTTTCGTGGAGGTCAGGTAATCTTAGGGAACGAAATAGGGAACTATACAGATATTACTAGAGGGCATTCCTCGTTCTGTAACGTTTTATGCAACTGAGGAGTGCATGGGCAGTTAAGTGTTTAGGATATTTCGCGGGCACATAAAGTTAGAAAATGAAAATCCGTGTTAACAACAGCCCGTACATGTTACTTTTTTAGCTTCCTACTACCCATATTATGCGGTTGGCTTAAATTATGTCGCAGACATGCAAATGCTACACAAACAATAGGAAAAGTAGCTTCAAGTGCTGGAAATTAAACTGTTCTTATACCACAAATGTTTTCTCGGTGACATATGCAAAGAAAACAATGCATTTCTGTTACGTCGTGGTCAAGTAATAGAAGGAAACGCAACACACCTGACCGAGCAACATTCCTCGTGTTAGTACGTCTAGAACAATTGTTACCTGATTACTGAATGCTACTGTTTAGATGCCATTTTTTCGTTATTTCCTTTTGCTTTACTATCGAAGAAATAACAGTGAAACAAAGACTGAAATAATCCTTACGTTTGAAAAAGAGGGTTGTTTGAACAAAGGGTTGTGTTCTTACAATTCCGAAATGTTAACCCTAAATTTGATTCGTGTTGTGGTAAAGTACCAATATTCCTGTGTTTCCTTTGACTTAGGAAAAATATTCAAGATACTCATCCAAACACGCCTACTATAAAACAAACTTATTCTTTGAGTGCGCCGAACTTTCGCGCACTGTGTGAGATAAAATATTTTAGTTCTTCGGTGTGCTTTTTTCTTAATTGAACAATAATCGTGGTTATGAAATTTGTGACATTATCTGTGAGTTTCTACGGTGAAAGTTATTTGTTAACAGTTCCATGACAGTATTGAGTTGACTTGTATTTAGTTTGTGCTGCATCGTTTTGAGAATGATTTTGTTTCCTACATGATAGTTCGTAAATACATTCGTCCTTTTAGATTTGCTCCCATGCGTATGTACGAAATTTGAGAGGATATACTGATTACATTGACATGCATCTTCACTGAAGGTGATAGAATACATGAATTTATACCTCTGAAAACGACTAAATAGTATTCACTGGCGTAAATAACTTGGAGACGATAAGTGACTGTTGTAGAGAAGTTTAATTTATGACTTTGGCATTCCGTTGCCTCCCTGGGCAACATTTTAAAATATACATCGAAATATATTTTTGCTATTAATTAAAACTATTTAGTATATAATATCTTCATACTTACTACGCTCTGTATGCATTTGAAAAAAATTCTCTTCTTGCTTCTTCATTTCCTTGAAGGAGGAAAAATGATGAGATCGTTATTATCTGCAACCGCTTTTACGACTTTGCATTTTATTTGTAATTTCGATGAACTTTCACTTTACCTAAATGATCACGCATCATAACATCACGGAACATCAGAACAAGCTATAATCTTGCTAATGGTCCGTCTTTTTGAAATCCAGAGCTCGCTGATTTACGTCGAGTTGTGCACGAAAGTATACTGCTATTAGAAGTTGATGAATATGTACCTTTCAGGGTAATGAAAGGGAGGCCCTCTTGTTCCTTATTTGTTATTTAAGAAGATAATTATAAATACTTAATATTGCCATACATTTATAAGTGTAACCTGCCATCTACGAATTTTATGTATATCTCTCTAAAATGGTAGGTATATGTTCGAAGGTATTGACGTGTGCCACGGGGCTATTGGTAGGAAAAATAATATTGTGGCTGATATTTGAGATTTTATTTCTACAGTGCATGTATTCGTTTACTTGAAAAACAAGCCTATAAATAAGAGTTTTTTATGGGAAAACTTTTTCAACTGCCTTGTGTAAATAGCATTGTAGTGTTAATAGTGAAAGTTTGATATAAAGTGTCTTAACTTCTAAGTACTAGCATGCTTCTAAGTACACGCCCAAAAATAGCGGCGATAAATTATGAAGAGGCAATGTAGTGACAAAATGAATATGCATTTATCACATATGACACAGCTTTTTAGTTACCAAATATTGAAAACAGTATTCGATAATGCACACCTAGTGAGGCAAAAGTCAATTTTCTTACGCCTTTTTAAAGTTAATCTCGAAAAGAAAACGCAAGACTTGATAAGAGCGTTGAAAAATGAATAATGGATTCTACACTTAGCATTTAGGAAAATATCACATAAATTGTAGCACGAATTAGTATGAATCTTGAGTTGGTAAATATACTATTAAATGAGTGAAGTAATCAAACTACTTTAAATCATCGGCATTTTGCTGACCATATATCGTTATTGTGGTTCCATAGTTTTAAATACGAAGAATCAAAAGCAACAAAATACACAGTGACCTAATGGTACTAAAAATTAGGTCATGATCAGTTGTGATAATTTATAGTCGTCGACAAGGATGGCACCCGCATTCCCTTCCCCCTTCCTATCGGCTCTTCCTGGCTCCAAACTTACAGTCAATCCAAATCCATTGTTTGCTTTGTCGAGGAGTTTATACGTCATAATAATGTAATAGCCGCAATATAATCGCGAAGAGATGAATGTTAAAGTTATCACATTTAAAATAGTTTCTGCTTGAATACGAATTAATGTCTCATGATTTGCTATACGTCCTAAATACAGTAAATTTGATGTTCAAATCCTGGATTGTCCGAGAATAGCATTTCCATGATCCACGTTTGCTGTGATGCTCTGATTATTTCTCCCAGAGTGCTTCGAAATCATCATTCCAGGACTTCTTTGTGGTTTAGGAATAGCAGTCTCTCGTATTGTTAATTTTTTAGTTTCTAATGTATCTTAATGATGATGAGATTGGAATTTTTATCACGATTAGACGAATGGGGATGTAAATGCTTCGTATATGAAGAAATGCAGAAGTATTTTGTTGACGTAATATTGCTGCTGCGATTTAATCGACCTAATTCTTTCAAATAGATTTCGGTGCTAAAGGTGTGAGAACCGTATGTGTCAGTCGTGCAACTACGATGCTTTGGTGATGACTGGCACCGCTCATGCATTCATTTCACCTCCATCGCAGACGTCCGTACGGCCAGGCAATGCTTTAACTGAGTCAGAGAATTTATAATTTCGTATAATGCAAAAATTTCACAATTTCGCTCAAAGAGACGACGAAGTGAAATACAACTCATTTGTCAAAAATGTAGCAGTTACTTGCTGTAGACGAAATACCGCTATCCTGATTTTTCGACGTAATATATTTCAAAGGACTACGGTACAAATGGTTATAGTAGTTCCGTATGTGTCGTGTCCTGAGTTAAACCGCTTGCGACCTGGAATACAACCTCGGTATTCCGACTACTTCTTTCCAACGCTGGGAACTTACAATTATTCTTTCTTATTTACTTCGCCGAAAAGTTCCTATTTTTTCACTACTTCTTGCAATGTATATTCCAAAGAAACTATAGAGTAACGTAGCGTACTAAACCTACAAAAACTAAAGCGGATTCTTCTTTTTATTGAATCATCGCTATCGTGATTACGTAGATCTAAATCATTATTTACCAAAGTGCCGGGTGGGAACCCTCGTGACCTCAAATCCACTACAATGCTTTGGTGGCCGTTCAGGCCGGCGCCGACTGTTAATCTTTGAAGCTAATCCTTCTTGATAACTTCCCTGGTAAATTTGCACCTTCTACTCACGTAACCATAATGTTTTAGGCCTAGACCCAACACCGTAGAATAGTACATTTTTAAAACATGAAGTTTCTCGACGACTTACTATGACTGTAACGACTCCACATATTCAAATCGTTCCAAGGACGAAAGCCCGGGCGGCTCCGTGTGCGTCCGTCGTGACGTCACCATGCGGCCCTCGGGCGTCCCCAGCCAGGGGGCGCCGCCCCCCGCGGCGCCGCGGCGACGGCGCCACGCTTCCGGCGAGCCCCAGCCCCAGCGGCGGCGCGCGCGGGATGAAGGGTTCGGTCCTCGAGCGCCGCCGAGTGCGTGCGCGTGCAAAGGGCGCGAGCGGGACGGCCGGGCGGGGGAGGGGGCGGGGCGCGGGCGGGCCGAGAGGGGCGCGTGGGCGATCGATGGACGTCGCTGCGCGGCGGCGGCGCCGGGCGGGGGCGGGGCGGCGGCGCGGAGGCGGCGCCGCGGTGGCTGCGGCCTCAGTGCGCGCTGCGCGACGCGCGTGTGCGGGCGTGACAGACCCCAGTGGCCGACGCGACGGCCTAGGACGCACTGGTGCCTGCGCTCGTCTCCTCTGCTGCGGGGCGCTTCGGTCGGTTGCATTCGAGAAAGTTTGTGCACTGTGACGGATGCTGCGGAACACGAACGAAGGGCTGAGTTTGTTGGACGTAGCAGTTGTAGTTGCCGACGCGTAGGTCCGCACTGGTCGCCCTTTGTCTTCTGGACCTCCGAAGTAAGCCGAACGTTTATAGTAAAAAAAAATTGTGTTCTTTTGGAAAACTGACGAAGGAAGGATTTGATTAGGGCTTTAAGGCTAGAGGTTCCGGAACAAAGGGTTCGTTACTTTTATTTCCTTTTCCGAGCTCGTCGAAGATACACATCGATCGGTGAGGGAAGAGCAAGCTCCCCAGGTGAGTGTATAACGAAAAGACGTGATTGAAGTTACTTGGGATTGGGAAGCGTAGAGATTCTGAGAGACAAAAATTATAGTTTCCTTCTCTCATCTCTTGCAAATAAAAGGTCTTCACATTTAAAAATATGTATTGTACATCTTAGGTTTCAGATAGGAGGTATCATCTTAGGTGTTAGATGTTTTATTAGCATTTTCAAATATTTTTAATAATCTATATACATTTCGATATTAATTAGCGATGAAATTTCTCGTGCATGCTGGCCAGTGCTTGTCCCAATTTAGGCTGGAATGAGAATGCGCTAAGCCTTGCGAGCAGCGCCTGCCGCGCCGCAACCCGCATTACGGCTCCGCCGTGCGGGCAGCCGCAGGCGCCGGCGCAGCGCTCGACCGGGGCTGGAGGCGGGGCGCTTGGCGCGGTGGCCGGGGCTCGGCTCCTGGCGCCCGCCGCCGCCGCCGCCACCGCTTTGGGAGCGGGTGGGAGGGCGGGAGGGAGGAACCACATGGAGAGGAGGGCGGCGGGGGGTATCGACCCGACCGCGTCGGAGGGAAGTGGGTCGCGGGCGGTGCCCCTGACCTCCCGGGCAAACAGCGCCGGCCGCGCGGGGTGCGTGCGCCTGTTTGGCGCCCAGCGCGGGGCGCAGGGAGGTGTGTCAGCGCGCGCGCAGGCCGATGCGGCCTTCCCTGGCGCAGCGCGGGCCCGCCGCACTGTGCCTCGGGCGCGACGCGGCCACTGAGTCTTTGGTCTCTATTTCGCGTTGCAGTTCACGGCCTGGGTGGACGCCGTCATCTTCGTGTTCAGCCTGGAGAACGAGGCGAGCTTCAACGCCATCTACAACTACTACACCAAGATGGCGCACTTCCGCAGTGCTGCAGACATCCCGCTCATCCTGGTCGGCACTCAAGGTAGGTGTCCGCGCTGCGTCACCTAAACGCCGCGTCGCCTGGAACAGCCAGCAGCGTGCGACTGTGGCGCCGCCGAGCGGCAGCGACGCGCTTCTGTGCGCTGGGTCGGTCGGACTTGTCACTGTCCGCTCGGGGAGGAAGCGCAACTAACAGGCGGTCCACTTGGCAACTTGGCTCATTTTTACTGCCTGAAGAGTCTTCGTTAATATAGCAATCAGTACAGTATTCGTTAAGTACATCTTTTGTATCGTCAGTAAACAGTCGTTCAACTTTCAGTTTTGTACTAAAAATTATCCATATTTCTTCAGCTCATTCTACCTCTTCAAATAGTCGGTTTTCAGCAGTCACTTTTCAATGAAATTAATAAAGGAAGTCTGATAATCGTTGGACTCAACGCGTGGGACTTACTTGATTCTTTTCAAGTAGTTTTTTATGTACAAAATAGATGTCAGGCCCAAAGTTCAAAGTTTCTTAAAGTCAGTAAGATAGAATAATAAACCGAGTGAATGAGTTTAATGTAACTAAAGATTTATCGTCAAATTTACCAGTTAAGTCGTTAAATAAAGAGACTGTAAATAAAATGTATCTCATTCAATTGAATGTAATCAGAAATCCATTTTAGTAGAAATGCAAAGACGAACAATTGTAAAAACGTAATGGAAATTATTTATCTTGTTTTTTAATACCAGAGTATTTTTATGAAATCTTCAACTTACATTTTTTATTTATTTACATTATTTTATCTCGTGTATGATAACAGGGCCAGGTTTTCACTTTATTAATACTTCAGGGTTCTAATAAAGTATGAGCCGATCTCTTAACCCGTTTCAATAAATAATGTATTCCATTCGTTCCCCAAAGGTTCTAATCCGTCAGTGTAGTAAAACAAACTTCAGCGTCTTCGTGACTGGTCAGAGGTGTTTCGTGCTTATAAGTTCGTCCTCACGTCCTTCGCCAGAGTCAAAGCTGTCCGTCCTCATTGCTCGTCCTCGTGAGGACTCTCACCTGCGACGATATTCGATGGCGAGGGTGTCAGGTGCGCCCTCGACCTCAAGCGCCCGCGCCTCGTCGCCGCCGTCCTCATCCTCACCCTCATCCTCGTCAGGAATGTCTTCTTGCGAGTTCTCGTCCTCGCCCCAGTCCTCGAACACCTGACGTCTCCTGTGTTGGGCGCGGAAAGCGATCATCAGTCGACGTTTGGATGATCAGAGAATGAAGACGGAAGAGGGCAAGTGGTCATACGTTTTGGTAGAAAATAATTTTTGCAATGGTCGCAATTCTTGCTCATCGTGGAATTCAGTGCATCGTATTGTATACGTGTATTTACCGAAATTAATTCCATTGCTGTCGTTACTCAGGTACATATACTATGTAAATTTGCCTTCTGCTTATTTAAAAATATTATTTCACAAATGATACCATTAATTAATGGCCAAAAAATCACCTTTAAGAATTATACACCCGTTTCGGAATGATGCAGGTATCTTTTGTCTTGCCTGAAATGCATCGACTTGCAAGGCATTTAATTTGCAATAAATTAGAATTGCATATGAAATTTTTTCCGTGTTTACAGAATTTTGGAAGATTTATTTTCAACATTTTAACAACAATAATGTAGACTTAAGCGGGTTGTAAAAATTCAACATAACAAACCTCGGACGTTTAATGGTTGAGATAAAATTCAGAGATATTTGTTGTAAAAATCTATCAGTTACTTTAAATACTCAGTATGAGCTCCGCGTAGTGTAATTCTGTGTTAAATAATCCACTTTTATCTTCGACACATTGCCTTAGCTCTTAAAACAGTGTCCAGTACGAATGAAGAGATTTGCACTAAACTGCTGTGCACCTCAAACACGCAAACTACGATCCCTCTCGTGCCCTCCACCACATCCAAACCCGTCCGTCCTCCCAGGCGTTTCTCACCTGCGGCGGTATTCTGTGGCGTCGGCGTCGGCGCCGTCCGCCCCGTCGGCGTCGGCCACCGGCCCTTCGTCCCCGAGGTCGCTCGCCTCCTGCGTATCCTCGTCGGGCGTGTCCTCCGAGGCCCCGTCCTCGTCACTGAACACCTGGCGCCTCCTGCGCCGCAGCGGGAAAGCGATTGGCAAGAAGATTAGCGAGGACACCTTAAATACGCTAGTTTCGCCGTAACTACTCGCTACTTATATTCTCAAGTAGGAAAAATATGACCTGCAGACTCATCCGTAGGTCATTTTCAGTGTCCTTGTTATACAAACTAGACAGAAACCTAATTATTGGTAGATGTTATTTGAAAAGTTTGTAGTGAATTTTGAGATTAGTTTTGTTTCGAAAATTCATAAAACCCGTTAAATTTATGGCCTAAACTCTGAAATGTTCATTGAAGGAGATAGATTTAACGAATTTTGCCCTCGTAAATGTAGCGTTTGTTTTATATTACTAAATTATGAATTATTCAGAAAGTATGTAGATAATAATGGCGGGAATACGGTATTTTTAAATTCAAAAAAATGAATCTGCTGCCAACTTTGCATCGTAGCAATCTCCCGGTAATTCAAGAAACTACATGTGCTTGATGTGCATCGAAGGACTTGAATTAGGTGTTCCCACACAGGTGAAAATTAAATAAACGAATAATTCCCCGTCCAACACAGAACGAAGTGATCTTTTCCGAATATTTTTGAGAGCAACAAAATCGCTTCTTGTTGTGATAAATGTTTTAAAATTAATTTACTTTACGTAGCAATTATAAAAGAAAATAATTCGTTCCATTTTTACGTTTCTTTAATTGTAAATTTATTGACGTAATGGAAAAATGTCAAAACTCTAAATATTCAATCTTTGGAAAGGCGCCAGGGGTAATGGTTGAAATGTAATTCTGATATATTTATTGTAAATCCGATCAATAACTTTAAATGCTCAGTATGAGCTCCTGGTAGTGTAATATTGTTTTTAATAACCACTTTTATCTTCGACACCTTGTCTTAACTCGCAAAATAGTGTCCAGTAAAAAAGAAAGAAGAGATTTCACTAAACTACTGTTCCCCACAAACACGCAAGCTACAACCACTCTCGTACACTCCACCACACAAAAATCCTCGTCCTCGCAGTCAGCCGTTCGGACGGAATCCTCACCTGCGTCGGTACTCGGTGGGGTCCGCCCCATCGTCAGGCACCGGCCCTACGTCCTCGCAGTCGCTCTCCTGCGTATCCTCATCGGGCGTGTCCTCCGAGGCCCCGTCCTCGTCACTGTACTCCTGGCGCCTCCTGCGCCAGGGCGGGAAAGCGATTATGCCGCAAGAAATTAAATGCATCACTTTTCTTCTCGTAAATAAAGCAAATTATACTTTACGACTTCCCTCACTCGTATTTTTTTTTATTCAAAAAACAAAGGCGTCATTGGCGATATAACTGTGATCGCGCGTTGATTTTTGTGCAGTTTACTTATGTAATGATATATAAGTATAAATATGTTGACAGCTTTTTGATGAATGACACATTCGCATAATTATATGCATCACCGCTATAGTTTCATCCGTGTCAAAACAACATCAGAAAAAGTTAATCTGTAATACCAGAAACTACATGTGTTTCCGGTCGTTGGGGAACTTCGTAATATTGAAGAAATATGAATCAGATGTTCCCTCGCAAATGAACATTAAGTAAACGAGTAATCTTCTGTAATAAAACGTAGCAATCTTTTGGGGATATTTCTGAGGCTACAAAATCGCAAAGGAGCGGCAACAAATAATATTGATAGACAAAAACATTTGGCCGCATAATGTTAGCGCTCAGTCAGATAAACCGGACACAGGAATATTAACATTTCTTTATTACTGTAGTACTGCCAGAAAAGAAACTAAAATAATTTAATTTTTACAGTTTTTTTATTGCAAATCAATATAAAATGGATGTATGACACACACGTAACAAAATCTGCTCGTTTTTTTATATTTTTTTAAATTTATTTATTTTATTTTATTTTTTTGTAATTTTCTCGCATGCAACATCCAGAACAGCTCCTGACGACGACTGCATTGTACATTGGCCGTCGTTTGCCATCGGTTACTGAGCCCTCTCCACGCACTCACCTGCGCCGAGCTGGCACAGCCTCTCCTTCCTGGCTGCCGCTGCTCCCGTCACTGAACGGACGCCTGCAAGCACACGCAAGCACCCTTATCAGCGGCGGCCACCGCACGCCGCGCTGCCCCAGTTTACAAACGTGTCATCCGTCCGATTACGATGCATGCGTGCCCTACCTTCGAGAACTATCTTAATCAAAGTTCAAACCATCCAAAATAAATACTTCGGAACAATAAAGGCCCTGTGATTTGTATTCAATTTACAGCTGCATAAACAATTTAATATCTCACTCATGATACCATTCGTCACCAAGATCTCCGACAAATTCTTTTCATGCATCAACTAAATCGAACATCTACCCCATGATAATCTTGCTCAGATCACAGATTCCCGCACAAGAATAAAAAATTGGTTCCCGATGCAAGGATTTTTGAACATCCAGTCCGAACTGTACAATAAATAAAGCGCTCTTCCTTACGCTTTAGTAGTTAGGATTAATATTAAGTTAATTTATAAGGTTAATTTAAGCCGTCAAAAACATTCACATTTGTAAAAGTACTGCAACACTGATCTATGTATCATATTATTCCAATAAACAAAATATGAAAATATAAAGAAATACTGTCCCGCATTGGGCAAAGGACTCAGAACCGCAAGGTGTTAACATAGGTCTACCCGAAACAGTAGGGAGTTGTAGAATTTTTCTACTGTAGCGTTCCATTCGACATATGTCAGGTATCATTCGTTACCATTATAAACACGTAATATTCTATTTACCCTGTGTACGATGTCACTAATGTTCGCGAGACTTAGATGTTCATCACAAAAGGAAATGGAGTATTTGAAAATGAACAATAATTGTTATGAAGCCTTTTACGTTTAATTATCTGAATTGCGGATCAAAGAATTCGTTATGAAAGTATTTGTTCGTCCAAATATTGTAAATGGCGTATTTTGCATAAATTATAAATAAATTAAATTTTGTTAACTAAAATCCATGTAACTCTACTTCAAATTAATTCCACAACTTGCAATCATGTTAACAGCATCATTATTTTAGATTTTTTTTCAGGCGTGTTGACCTAGTAACTCTTCATCAACCAAACTGCCCTTCCGCATTTTGATTTATCTCGTTCCACATAAATCACGTCTTTGTCACGCCATGCCCCGAAAAAAAGAACAGCTCTGTGGGTGGTTTAATGGAGCATTCCTGTCCGTCTCTGACCGTTCAGTAGCACAGCCGACAATGTTAGATTTTGCTTTCTCAAGAAACGTAGAGGCAGATCTACGTGTAAATGAAAATGTAGGTATTTGGAAGAGGAATTGTGATGGGTACTGTATCTCCAATGAAGTTAGATAATATAAAGAGATGAAAAACAATGATAATGGTACAGATTCTTCCGTTTTGCCTAATCTCTCACAAGTAGCAAAAGGTTTTTCCCCTGTATACTCTTCGAACAGTTTCTTACAGGACCGGAGTAGCCAGGCTGTAGATGTCGACGAGTTACGTTAATTATTTAATTATTCAAATCTTCGGTGTACTAGAGATGCCGTGTTTTGGGCAAAGTTGCCACCGTTTCGGGGAGTATACCCTACAACCCAGTAAACCTCCAATATGGCGACCTAAGCGTTGGCAAGACCGTCCAAGAAATGGCATCATCCGGAGAGCCAAAACTTTACTGATTCCGACCTCGGAACCCTACCATATTCACTGAACTCGCCCAACAATCGGCAAACTAACACTAGGATCTTTCGTGCGTCACCGCTTCGTTTTTGCGCGCCGACGCAACCGCCGTCTGGCGTCGCCACTGCAACCCGCGTCAATCGCATCGGGTGCACGGCGAAAGGCGGCAGATCAACACGGCGGCCGGGGGTTTCGGACTGCGGACCTTCGCGAGCCGGCCACCGCCCCTCCCTCGGCGCTTATCGGCGCCGCGCCCTGACCTCCGGGGGCCGGCCGCCCTTGCGTGGCGCGCGGCGGTCGCAGCCGGCGCCGGCCGGATTGCGCATGCGTCACGCCCGCGCGCGCCACGCCACGCCACGCCACTGGCCGCCCGCGGCGCGCCCTTCGCGCCTCGCGCCTTTCGCGGGACGATGCCCTGCGTTGCGAGGGGGAAATGAAGGTAGGGAAGGCAAAATCTCGCCCTTTTCTGCATGACAGGGCCGTCTTCAGAGGACGTTCCAGATGACGAGCCCCAACTAGAAGAACTGAATTATTATTATTATTATTCCCTGAATTATTATTATTATTATTATTATTATTATTATTATTATTATTATTATTATTACAAGCCTTAGTAAGGGAAAGGCTTCCTGCTTGGGGCAGGGAGGTTTCACATCACCTGAACGGACGGTGTTTGGTAGTCTGTGCTTTGATGATAATTACCACTACACTTAAAACATCTAGTGATTCCCTGAATTATGAGCATGCAATGTTAGTGTGGATTAGGTAAAATCACGTACGTCCCTCCATGCCGCCTTGGGAGGATTTTTGAGATCACCATTTCCAAGCAGGAGTCTACTTAGGTGCCGAATAATACGAGGATGAAGGAGACGTGAAAAAATTACACCATGTCCTTAGCGGTCTTGGACAATATGCGAGGTCACGGAATTTGGCCAGAGGTCCCCGCATTCCGAGGGGTAGCAATCGACGTTTCAATAATAGTAGCTCCTAAGAAATTCGCACGCAGACTTGTCCTCTTGGAAGGTACCGTAAATTTCGGTTTATGAAACAAGAAAAACGACCCATTTATTGATGAGGATCAAATCAAAGGGCGCTTCAAAGCGTACGGTTTTGCGACTTGTGGCAAGTCAGCCAACGCACCAGTACGACGTCACTGCCCTACGGACCTTTAACATTGCGAAGCGGCCGTAAGAGTAGTGCACGTTTCTGCTCGGGAGGTGGCTGTGGTTTTCCCCCGCTGGGTGGCGACATCCGACGCTAACCGACCATGTGCTAACGGCGTTTTCCGTAACCAGGTATCTCCCACCAGCGGGGCACCGCCCCAGCCAGGGCAAGTTCTAAGCTCCCGACCGGGCTCTCGGCATGAGTGGTAGTGTGGTGCACGTTAATGTGTGTGAGGATAGGACATTTTTCTCTGTGGGTAACTGAAATTCTTTTCCTCGGTATTAAATGGTATTCAATGACAAAAATAATAAAAATTCTTGTTGGATCTTGGTCTATTGAAGACAAACAAATTAAGATACCTAGAAAACTTATTTCTAGTCTTCAAATTTTATGTAAAATCAGAAAAAAGAAAATGAATCAAAAATTCAAGAACGATCTTCAATAGTAAGTACAGGTGACTATATGAGAGTGAATTCAAGACAGCATGCTTTGCTTTCTCTGATTGTTACAGGCAGAAACGTTACGTTACGTGCACGAAAATTGGGTTTTAACTTTAAAGCGACACGAATAACATAACAAGTCTATTCTATTAGTTATGCTTAAATCACATATTTGAACGATCGAAGAATCATGAAACATCTGGAACCCACAAAAAAATACTTTTGCAGTTAGCAGTATTGCAGAATATTAGATAAAGCTAGTATCTAAATTACATTTCCATCATTCGATGATGTTGCAATCCTGTCTTTTTTTAGCACCAGCCGCCTCTGATTACAACTATAAAATGGAAATAAAATCCTCCATGACCCAGTCGTCGATGCAACTAAAAATAAATCAAAAAAATGTAAGGCTCATGCCACAGGCCTTGCTTTTCCGTCTCATTGCTCTGTACGGGCTGTGTTAGGAGGCAGTTGGTTCGTGGAAAAAGTGAAATTTGAAGCATTAGCGTGCAAAATTCAACCAGCGTGTAGGAGAATCTTTGCAAGCCTGTGGTCAATATCACGGTGAGTCGTGTCAACGTGATAACTTGTAAAAAAACAAGAAACACGTTTTCACATGAAAAAAATTGTCATTGAAGAGAAGGTCCATTTCAGTATGTTTATAATACACGCAGAATACTAGTAATGTTATTCTTTTCTCAGACTTCGTAGTTATTTCTGTTTCCAGAACTGCGTGGGAGCAAATATTAATTAAAAATTCCAAATGTTACTATTGTAGTTAATTAATCCACCGCACAACATAATGTGCAAACAACTTCATGTTTTCTAGATATAAAGTGTGGGAATACATTTTTATGTCAAGAAATCTATCGGCAAGAACCCATAGAAATTCTTCAGTGAGTCGTCGATATTTAATATATACGGCCAATAATTCGAACTATTTTTTTTTATCCATCTGTTTGCTCGCATCCAAGTTGCCCACCCTAACGAATGTCGCCTTATCTATGTTTTCCGATCTGTTGGGAAAACTCCCCTTAACGTGTAGGCAGCACTTTTTTTGCAAAGCATCGGTTTCCGATAAAGTCTGAAATATTCGAAGAATTAACATTGACTTTCTTTTGTAAAACTTCCAAGGAATATACTTTTTTGTAAGATTAATGTATTATTAGTATCATCAATGTGGTTATCGTGCTTGGGAAAGTACATAAACAACCACCGATAAGGAAAACTGGATTAACAACACTTTATGAACGTACTTTAAAAGAAACAAAGTTCACTACCCCCTGACTTAGGGTTCTGTTTTGCTTTTGTATAAATGTTATCTCTCAGCACGTATCTTTTTTTTAGTAGAAAGTTTAAACGATGAAGTTAGAAAACAAAACAACTTTAATATCGTTTAAAAACATCTATTGTGGTTTGCGCTAACGAAGAAAAAAACACCTTTCTGCACTCAGTTGTTTCGATGGAAATTTTGAAAATAATTCGAATAAATAATTTTAATTCAACAGGTGCAATACTTTTCCCATTCATGAGTTAAAGAGAAAGAGGATACCTACATGAAAGAAACAATCTCACATTCTCGTTTTACAACACTGCTATTTCGTTCCTTCTGTCGTTTCATTCTGCGGAGTGTGATCCTAGCAATTCTGGCATTCTTCCCAACGTCTTGGCTCAAGACGTGGTCGATTCAACGGCCGCGATAATTCACTCTCCTATCAGTCTGATTTTAGTTTTTACATCTTCGCCTCATTGGGTGTTGCTTGCGCACGGAACAACTAACGATGGCGACTCTGAGAGCGGTGGCCTCAAAATAGAAATATCTTCTCGGAGGGTTAGAGGGCATAGACCACTGATGTTTGGGGAACGGTCTGCTCCAATTGTAATTCAAATCTAATGAGCATATTGTTTTGTATGTCGTTTCCTCGTATTGAAATTAGCGTTATCATCATGTTGACTTCCTATTGAATGTTCAATTTCTCATTTAGAGACTTATCTCTAGTTATCCATCTCTTTGTTTTCACAAAATTGTTTGAGAACAAATAATTATTGCACTCAATAAACTTTTGTGCCCACAAGAACAACGATCTTTATAATAGACCGATTCCGTGATCTAAAAAAATAAATCCATTAGATAAAAATTTAAGTCAAAACAAAATTTAGCCCTGAGAATTTCCATGTTTTGCACCAATATTGTATCAAAAATAAATTACCAATGAGGGAGTCTTAATGTTCGGATGTACATGTGTTAGTAACCTTGCACAAATAAACGAAGTCTTGATCGGAATTATGAACGAAGGCAACGTATGTAAGAGAAACAAACCGCAGTTTAAGGCTGCCCCCGAACAAGTGAAATCCCCAATTGATCATAAAGCTTTCCCCATTGCCTGGCGTGTGTGTTCGATTGATAACTTCGCCACGCGCATACTTACGCAGCGGCACCGGTGGCGATGGTCCGGCGTGCTCGTGCCGCACGCGCACCGGCTTCGTGGCTATGGCTGTCACTCTCACTGGAGTGAACATGACCTTCGCCATGGTCGTGGTGTGCATGCGTGCCATGTGCGTGGTCGGCGGCCGCTGTGTCAGTAGAGCGGCGGGCTCGGGCAGCTGCTCCGGCTTCGTGACTATGGCTGTCACTCTCACTGGAGTGAACATGACCTTCTCCATGGTCGTGATGTGCATGCGTACCATGTGCGTGGTCGGCAGCCGCTGTGTCAGTAGAGCGGCGGGTTCGGGGAGCTGCTCCGGCTTCGTTACTATGGCTGTCACTCTCACTGGAGTGAACATGGCCTTCTCCATGGTCGTGATGTGCATGCGTACCATGTGCGTGGTCGGCGGCCGCTGTGTCTGTAGAGCGGCGGGTTCGGGGAGCTGCTCCGGCTTCGTGACTATGGCTGTCACTCTCACTGGAGTGAACATGGCCTTCGCCATGGTCGTGGTGTGCATGCGTGCCATGTGCGTGGTCGGCAGCCGCTGTGTCTGTAGAGCGGCGGGCTCGGGCGGCTGCTCCGGCTTCGTGACTATGGCTGTCACTCTCACTGGAATGAACATGGCCTTCGCCATGGTCGTGGTGTGCATGCGTGCCATGTGCGTGGTCGGCAGCCGCTGTGTCTGTAGAGCGGCGGGTTCGGGGAGCTGCTCCAGCTTCGTTACTATGGCTGTCACTCTCACTGGAGTGAACATGGCCTTCTCCATGGTCGTGATGTGCATGCGTACCATGTGCGTGGTCGGCAGCCGCTGTGTCAGTAGAGCGGCGGGTTCGGGGAGCTGCTCCGGCTTCGTGACTATGGCTGTCACTCTCACTGGAATGAACATGGCCTTCGCCATGGTCGTGGTGTGCATGCGTGCCATGTGCGTGGTCGGCAGCCGCTGTGTCACTAGAGCGGCGGGTTCGGGGAGCTGCTCCGGCTTCGTTACTATGGCTGTCACTCTCACTGGAGTGAACATGGCCTTCTCCATGGTCGTGATGTGCATGCGTGCCATGTGCGTGGTCGGCGGCCGCTGTGTCTGTAGAGCGGCGGGTTCGGGGAGCTGCTCTGGCTTCGTGACTATGGCTGTCACTCTCACTGGAGTGAACATGGCCTTCGCCATGGTCGTGGTGTGCATGCGTGCCATGTGCGTGGTCGGCAGCCGCTGTGTCTGTAGAGCGGCGGGTTCGGGGAGCTGCTCCGGCTTCGTGACTATGGCTGTCACTCTCACTGGAGTGAACATGGCCTTCGCCATGGTCATGGTGTGCATGCGTGCCATGTGCGTGGTCGGCAGCCGCTGTGTCTGTAGAGCGGCGGGTTCGGGGTGCTGCTCCGGCTTCGTGACTATGGCTGTCACTCTCACTGGAGTGAACATGGCCTTCGCCATGGTCGTGGTGTGCATGCGTGCCATGTGCGTGGTCGGCAGCCGCTGTGTCAGTAGAACGGCGGGTTCGGGGAGCTGCTCCGGCTTCGTGACTATGGCTGTCACTCTCACTGGAGTGAACATGGCCTTCGCCATGGTCGTGGTGTGCATGCGTGCCATGTGCGTGGTCGGCAGCCTCTGTGTCAGTAGAACGGCGGGTTCGGGGAGCTGCTCCGGCTTCGTTACTATGGCTGTCACTCTCACTGGAGTGAACATGGCCTTCGCCATGGTCGTGGTGTGCATGCGTGCCGTGTTCGTGGTTGTCGCCCGTGCCCGTTGCTGAACGTACGTTGCGGCGGTGAGTGTGTCGGTTGTCGTCACTGCTGTCACTGTCATCGTCGCTGCTGCTGCTGTCAGTACGCCTGACTCCGCCTGTTAATATTACACCGCCAGCAGGGGCCACGGGAGCAGCTTCATTGTCGGGCAGCGCCAGCACTTCAGGTTGGGCCCTGGAACATAACGCCCTCGTGTGTATGTTCTAGTTTGCAAAATGTTACCATTAGAAATCGAATGAGCTGTTGCATGTACAGGCTAAATAGAATTCTTGGACACGTTGTACATGAGTTCTACCTACTAATTATTTAAAGTGACTCCTGAATACATGGACAATACAATGCGTCCTTCGAGTTTTTACCTAGAAATATCCAGTTACTTTTCAGAAATGATGATTCGAATCTGGACATTAGGATTCTATCTTTATACAATGTAAAAAATTGACCACAAGAAGTGCTGAACATGAGATTTTAGACAGGAAAGGTTTCCTTTCTTCTTCTTCATATTCTTCTTCTTCAAATAGAAACTGCAGTTAACTATATCCCCAGATTTGTTAAGATTAATATTATGCTAAATGCAAGATAAAAGAAATTACATATATTTTAATGGTATCCCAACGGGCTCAAATGAATCAATGTTTATTTGTAAACAGCATGTCGTTTTATTTATCAACATATTCATTAATTCTTGCCTTTAAAATACTGAAAAATAAGTCAGGAGTTTCTAAAGAAAGAATAAGAGAAAGAAAGTATCATCATCGCAATATTTGCGTTGCAATTGAATCGCCTTAATCGAATATTACAAAGGTCTCTGATATTGTTTACTGGTTAGAACGAAAATCAGCAAACCCAAAGTAACTAAAGTGTACATTGCCATGGGAAAGTGTTTAATGACGAGATTCGAAGATCATTTCGGAAAAAAATGAATGACTCTTTAAACCAGTATTAAAGTACGTACGAAGTCCAGAACACAGTTCAGAATCCATGTTCATGTGGTTACTTTTACATTACAAGATGATTCCTGACACTTACTCTGGGTTTTCGACTATAATATCCCTGCGCTGTCTTCCAAAATGTGGCAATACAGCTTCTTCGAACCTATAAACATAAGATTGGTAATTACATTTCGTAAAACACTAGTGCCAAACAATTTCGACTGCATATGGATTTGGATTTTTATTCCATATTATCATCATCATCATGTCACGTGTCCATGAACATCGTTTTCAATATTTTGTTGTGTTGCAATATTTTATTTTAGTAAAATTAAAGAATTGTTTTAGTAAAGAATTTGTTAAATAAAAAATAATGTAATTTGATTGTCGAAAATACGAAGAACTAATAATTGTACGAGACCGAAACTTGACAATAATGTCCTTCATTTTTTGTTTACTGTGGCATTATCTAATTACTGCAATACATTTAAAAAAATTAAGAGTTAAATTCTAGAAAAAAATGAAAATGGAAAATGTTTAATTCAAAATGAATGAGAGATTTTCAAAGAACGTTGTATTTTTCAGTAAACATTCAGTGCTATAAATATCCGTAAGAAGAGATTATCTTGACAATGCAGATTTACTTTGGATAGATAACTTACGTTTACTAAACTACGCTAAGAAAAGGTGAAGCCTATACAGTTGGTATATTTGTGTTGAAAAAGGTATAATAATTATATTTAAAGTATTTTTAAGAAATAAAGAGCGTGCGTTTTGTAATGATGTAACTGTATAGATCACAGAAAATATGTACTTAATGTGGCAAGTTGCTTTATTATTGCGTCATAACGAACAAATTTCGTAAAATAAAAAAGTAAAAGATACTGAACTGTAAAGTCAAAAGATAATGCAGGAAAATTTTTCCACGTTCATTGAATAAATGAGCGATGTATTTCTTCTTTATTTATAAAGTTGATACTTCGTTCTGTAAACTTACGACTTACACGTTCATTTTGACAAAGTTGAAATTTTCCCCTGTCGTTTCCTTTAAGATCATGATATTTTTTAATAAAACTTGGCGAAATAAGAGTTGCAAGGCCTTCATTCCCGACCAACTTTCATTGCGATAGCGTGTTCTTAAAATAAAATGTATTATTTTCGCGTGAAAGAATGCACATGCGATGCAATCAAAGGTCTTTTAATACACTTAAATAAACACACAAAGGGAGAAACTCTGCCGTAGGTTTATAGGGGTGTGTAATCATCTTCTTCCTACAGGCTACATACAGGTATTTTGGCAGTTGCAAATGTTAGTGAAATAGTGTTGTGAATTACGTTATACTTAGATCGTAATAGATCGAATAAAATCGCAAACGTTTCTGCTTCTATTAAGACTTCATCAGGGAAAGTCATGCAACGTGTATTTTTTATGATCTCAATTGATAATAAATTTATTTTAACTGAATTTAAATTCATTTTAGAATTAAAAAAAAAACAAATAGGTCAAAAAGAGCAGCAAGAATAATGATTTTTTTTTACGTTTGCAGACTAAAAATATCCTTAAATAAATCGTATGAAAATCAAATCTCGTTGGAAATAAAAATCGTCAACATCATTGTCAACATCATTTCAAAACTGGGTTCGATAAAGTATTGCACAAATATGTCTCTGTCAGTTTAATCTCAAACGTTCTTCAGCCCCAAGTTCATTTGTGGAGCTGCTGCCGAAAGCTAACTATGTGTATGGCATTGAGGCGCTACCTTTACACGTATGGTGTATATGCGCGTATATAGGTGAAGCGTACCCCAGCTTCAACGTCCAGAAGAAAACAGTCCCATTGGCATGTTAATCAAATTCAGGTGTTTCTTTTACCAGTATTAATGAGAAACATCGTTTATAAGATTGAAGTATTATATTGACTCAAAATTAAATATAAAATGAATGATTTATTCGTACGTACTTTTTTATTCATCTTCATCTACGCGATTTTCAAGTCTAATAACCTCCTCAGTGGAAACTTTACAACCAACCAACGTAACGGATCATCGAATTTGCCTCACATCACACGGCAGCGATGGCGCAATTGGTAGCCTATTATTCCCAAGTTCGCGATCTCTGCTTGCGGCCAAATCCGCAAAAAATAATACAGAAAATAGAAAGCACATATGTCGTATCTTGCGTGTGAAATAATCCCGTCAAAATTAGTGTCTAAAGCGGCTTAGTGTTTATACTCTCCTATCTGTTATCAGCGAAAACGAACGTTATAATAATGAGCAGCCTAAAACAGGAGGATCCAAAGTACATTTCCGGGGGTCCTTCTATTTTTTTAAAATAATTTTACATATGACATACTTTGCTTACAAGTAAATATAACATACGAGTAAAATGAAATTATAATTTTAAACATATGCAACTAAATACAATTGATTTTATGTTAAGACATTTTCATGTTGCCAGATGGCTTTGAGAACCTCTTCCACACCCCGCGTCGTATAACTATTCTCAGAGATGTTGGGTTGAAAATGTGAGAAATCAGGGGTCTGACATATTTACAACAATGACATATTTTAGTAGCTAAGGCTAGAGAACGCCTCTGGACAATTTCATGAGGCCATGGACGTCCTGATCCGCTTAAGCCGAAGGTCAAAATTACTGAGTAAAAAAGATCCTCCCAAAGGTTAAACTTAAAAGACTGCTTTTATAATTAAATTTGTTCTACAAATGTGTCACCCTGCTCGGTCGTGTTGACAAATTTCTATATTGAAATACATTTGTTGCTCAGTAGCATGGTTACAACTTGGAATTCTTTACTGTTGCGGAACATATTTCCAAGAGGAATGGGGTCTAAAAAAGGTCACAGGGTGGTGACAATTATATATAACAGACTACTACTTCAAAATTTTGGTGTCCAAATGACCGTAAGCTTCTTAACGGTCGGCCGTGTCCGCGACACAACTCACCGCTAGTGATGCGCCATCGATAACAAAATATCGGTTTGACAAACAGTTGTTCAAAATTAAAAGCGATGTTTTAAAGCTCGATTACTAACTTCGAACATTAAATTCGTGCTCAACAAAATTTAATTTGACAGTGGCCTTGAATGTTAATTTATAATATTAAAAGTGAACAGAAGACATAGTTAAAAACGCTTCTCCATTTGCTAAAAGACGAAGGAACTATCAAAGCATCAGGATCATCTTGTGCGGGAGATAAGCCTGCTCCTTGAAAGACAAACGGCGTTCGTTTGGTTTGAAAACATCAACCGGCAGTGACATCAACATCAGTTATTATTTCATATTTGAATTTTTGCAAAATTGTGATTGTGGGAATTTTTCATCCACGAATAAAACATCGAACACAAAACACCATTGCGAAACAAATCAGCTGCAATACATCGAGTTTTTTATTGAAACATGGATGATTTGACAACATCGGCACACTGGCGGATCCAGTGTCTTTGCCCCCCCCCCCTCCCCAGTAGTAGAGTTTTCGTTTACCTTCCTTTATTTCGCAAAATTTATTTAAATATGTATGTTCGAATTATAGAATTATTTAAAGCATAATACTAGTGTTGTATTGTATCATATCTACAGTACATGCATAATACAAAATAATAACAAATATGTTCATTATTTAATAAAAATCTACGTTGGCCCCCTTCAAAATGATCGGCTGGATATCGCCTCTGCATCAGCATCAGTGGCACGTGCCAAGCGCGGATCCACGGCGAGGGAAATTTCCCCCTAAACGTTTTGAATAAAAATTAATTTTGACTTGTCACGAAAGTTTCAAACAAAAATAGTTTCGGATAATCGATAAAACGCATAAAGTAGTATCTCAGCTTGAGCTGAGTGAAGCGTTCGACATTTTACAAAATCTGTAATGTCGACAAAAAATAAATGTGGATTTCCCCTCCATTTTGAAATCCGAGTGCGGCACTCACCGCTCGAGGTGCAGCTCCCGCGCGAGGCGCTGGAGCGCGCGCTGGTGCGCCGAGGCGATGGGGCCGGCGCGCACCGCCGCCGCCGCCACCAGGAGCAGCACCGCCGCCAGCGGAGCCTTCGAGGGGGCCATGGCGAGACGAAAATGCGCCGCCGGCCGCCGCTCGCCGCTTTTATCCCGCGCGCGCGCCTTCGTTATCGCGCGGGCGATAAACGCAGCAGCCGCGTACACTTAGCGACCGGGCCGGCGCCCCTACCCCGCCTCGCCCCGCCCCCGTAGTCATGCGCGCCCGCCGCTGGCGGTTGGCAGCGGCCCATCTTCGGGTCGGTAGCGCACACCTCAGCCCCTCCGCCTGCCCTACACTCGGTCGTTCCATTCCACACGGAGAGGTGGCTCATGGCATCAATGAATGTCACTGACCGGGAGGTCCGAGGTTCGAGCCTCGACAGTGGCAGGATTTTCGACACTACTTAGCTGGGTCGAATTCAGCCGCTGTCTAGCGGCCGGCTGCTCTGGTCGGTAGTTTTCCGTGGTTTCTCTGATCAAAACCAAGCGAATGCCGGAGACTTCCCTAACAAACGGGCTTCGCACCGCGCGCGATCTTTCCTTCCTCTTCCTTGTCCTATCCTCACGCCTTATTTACACACGCTTATACTGAAATGCCCTTCACTATCACACTTGTCGGGAGCTTAGAACTTGTCTCGGCTGGGGCGGTGCCTCCCTGGTGGGAGATAACTGGTTGGGGAAAACCCCGCTGCCGGACGATAGGTCGGCGCCGGATCTCGCCGTCCAGCGGGAGAAGATCGCTGCCACCTCGATGAAAACATGCACTACACATACAGGACTATTGACCTTAGCCGTTGATACGACTGGAATCACTAATCAACCAACAAATCGTTCTATTCACACTTGCCCCAGGCCCCTGGTCTCTCGGAGCTCGGCCTGCCGGTCTCTGCACGGTAATACCCCGATTCGCCTGCCGACGCGACGTATGTATGGCGTGCCACGATCTTCCTCGATTCCTCATCCCGCCAATGGCCCCCTATCCACTCGCATTTTCAAGCACTACTTCCGGGATGTAGGCAGCGCTTGCGACCAGTTGAGCTCTCTCCAAGTTCAGGTGATGTCCTCTGAGGCTCCTTCCGCCTCCCTGACTGCCCGCTCTCCCGGTTTCGCAACCCGCAGGCCTTCCCTGCCCCTCCCTATCCCCCCTCCTCCAATCAGCCCCTCGTTGATTCACCCCTCCTTCACCCCCAGCCCCAAACCTCCTTCGGCCTTGCCACTTTCACAGGTGCCACTGCTGGGCGTATATATACGTTCGTCCATCCTCCGCTGTCCCTCCCCTTCTTCCTCAATTTCCCGTGCCCCCTCCCTCCCCCTGGTACCTCTTCCCCTCCTGAGTTCCTCGCTTCCCCACTTCGAATCTCGGCGACCTCCACCCAACAGCGAACATGAGCAGCAAACAGATGAGCAATGACCGTCACGGAATTAAAGAAAATCGAAATCCATTTCACACCTCGCCGTTCTGGAATTAGAATCGAAATTGGAATTGCAGTCGTATTATGACACGAGAACCCGGCTGCCAGAACTGCTCTCACAATTAAGCTTTTTGTCAATGCACCGAAATGTCAATGTTGCTTCATGTTGATAACTGTAACTTGGTTCCTTCCCAGGGGAAATCTGCAACGTTGAGCTTTTCAAATGGCTTTTCAAATTGGACGAAACATTGCGAAGGATCAAACATGGTATTCCAAGTTATTTTGCAGAAATATTAATCATTCTCGTTGTTTTCATTTGGAACTATAGCTCAATTCCAGCTTCTGCGGGACGTCCACGTAGTACTACTAGTTTTATTACATTTGAAAGTAATCTTTTGTTGACTTTTTACACAACTTGAAACTTTATATAGTATGCGATACGAACCCACATTTCAGCCTCTGCTTATGCGCGAAATCTAACTTACCGTAGAGTCAAAACAGAAAACAATACGCCAACAAAATTATCGGATGTAATCTTATGACTCGTATCATGGACGATACATGGAATTGGTTCTCAACTTGAGATTCAACTTTAGTATACTCCCATGATACATAATCATACTAGTAGGTATATCTAATCCTAAAAATGCGGATCAACATAACGTAGCATTATGGGAATTTAGAGTTAGCAACGCACTTTGTCATTACAGCTCGAAACTTCTACCATCAATCGCAGTCATAGATTGAAGAAGTTATACAAAACGCTTTTAGACTTGAAGTAATGCAGGTAACTTGGTTGTTCCTATCGTTTACAGTGTGCCTTTTGCTGTGCAAAAACTGCCAATTCGCGTGCGTTTTGCCCGCTGAGAACGAAGTTCGCGTGCAACGTGCACCTCCGCCGCCGCGGACGCGCCCGGCGTCGCCCTGGCTGTGACCCGCAGCTATCAGTGAGTGGGTCGGTGGGGCCCCCGCCCCCTCCTCATCCTTCCCCGCCCCTCATCACTCCCCGTCTAGACGCGTGCGGCGCCCGCCCTCATGCCGCCGGAGCAAAGAGCGAGAGGACAGCGCGGGGGGGAGGGGGAAGGGGGAGGTTCGCGGAACCGCCTGGCACTACGCGGCTGTGCGTTCTTTTTTTTCTTCTTTTTTCAACGCTGTTTATTTGTAATTTGCTCAATGTTCAAAACAATGCGAAAGTTAGTTCACATTTTTTGAGAAAATCTCTAGTGGAGAAACTGCCTAGTGGTGAGCCTCCTTGACAAATCACAAAATATTTACATATACAGAAATAGGAACTGATTGTTGCGACGTATTAGCTAAACTTTTTAATCTATTCCTAATCTAGAGACTTTAATTGATTCAAGCTTTTTGAAAGCGTGGGCTTCCGCGAGCGGAGGCAGTGCCTAGAAATGCGTTTCGCCCTGAGGAAGGTCGCAGTATGACTGCTTAAACGTTAGCATCTTTGTCGAGGATGCAGCATCTCCTGGACAGCCAAGAAGATTTTGCGTGTTATGTTTATTTACGATAGGGTATCGTGTAACAAATAATTACGCAGTACTCAAATACAAATGGTTACTTAGAGATGGTATCTTTGTTATAGAATAAATCCATTTGGGGTGTGTTGTTTCTTGCTGTTCGAATCGTGTCATGTATCTTTGTAAACGTGCTAATAAATATACATTTTATGCCATTTTATATCGTGACCATTCTAAGAATAATTATTGCAAGACGATACGGAGATTCTTGAAACGGTTAGAGATGAATACATGTAGTTGGAATTTTCAAGTATCATTGAAGTGTTGACAAAATTTAGAGGTTGGCCTTGAAATAGGAGAGATAATTTGCGATCTTTGCTGATAAATAGTTCGAAAATATGCCCGTGTTTGAGTTTAAATAAGCCCCTCGCTGTTCGCTTACAACCGACGTTCCCACACTTGTCAGTCTTCTGCCACCCTCCCCCCGGCTTTTTTCTCGAAAAAAGAAAATTATTGATCTTCATTCCCACAGTATTAATTGAACGAGCAAACAACATTTCCAGAAAAGTAATCAAATCCCCTAAATTACATTTCACTTGCAAACAGAATCATATCGTGTGATTTTTGTTTTGAAGTGCTTTTAATGCGCTTTCTTTTGGTTATTCCGATTATTATTTACATATTTCTGTAAAGGGGACCTTGATATGAAGTATTGTTCTATTTGTATTGATAAATTGAATGAGAAATAAATTTATAAATCGAGCTAAAGTGAACACCTCACTGAAACGGGTGCCGTTTACCGGCATAAGTTGTTTGTTCCACATTAATGTATGTAAAGTGTAATCTTCCTTGAAATGCAACCATTGGTAGTGGGTGTGTTTTCTTTTCAAAATCACACTTCAATTTCCAAATTACATTGCGGGAATAGTGAACAGACGAAATTACCTGTCTCTCTGAATAACACCTACCTAATAACACAGTTGCCTTTCAAAAATAAATATTCTTTCGTAATTTTCTAGGGAACGATTTGATAAGTAAGGCAGGCAATAAGGCCCCTATCCGTTGGCTGAGTAATGTTTATACGTGGATTATATGTTTGTCCCATTCAGCTCGTGTATTTCAAAATAAATTCACATATTGTTTAATTTGAACCTGTTGCCGATTTGATGAGTACAACACCAGTGTCCATTTTTCAGTTGAGGCACATTGCATACAAATAACCCTGCCACTTTCAAAGTTAACAAAAACCCTTTAAAAAGTCCGAACGATGAAACAAAAATTTTCAACGTATGTTTCTGTTATATGAGTTTCGCTTAGTGTATTCACGCGCAATATTTCATCGCAATATGAAACATACTCATCGTTCGCTTTCTCCTCTGAAGGATGTTTGTGATTTGTGGTATGACGTCTTTCATATCTACCCACAAGAAATATATTTTTATGTTTGGCTAAAAAAAGTCACGAAGAAAGTGCGACGTACGTATGAGGTCTTATTCTTTCCCTCTTCATAGTTTTGGATTGTTTGTAATATGGTATCGTGATTTGATTATGAAGAAAACTATTAATTAGAAGAGATAATGATTTACATTAGCAGTGAAGATCGAATCGTGTGCCACTATCTGAAAGTTATTTTCTTTCGTTTCTTCTGTTGAATGAGGAAGTAAACGCAGTGAACCTCGTTTCGATACTGAACCTTGAACAGCGCTGTTTGTGTTTCTGTCTACAAAGAATCGCTTCCAATCGTCGTGGTCCCCTTATTGAAATTATGTTCAGTGTGGCATCATCTGACAGATTACTAAACGTGGGAACACGTGTTAAGTCCATGCATAAATTATACAATCTTATGGAGAGGTTAATCTATTCGCAAATCAGATTTACCAATTTGCCAGGAGCTAACATACTAGACCATTTTTAATTTCTTGTTTACGCATTATTGAGATATTAGTAATTATTGTATGCAATTCTTAATGTTACGTTTTTCATTTTAGTGTTTCTTAGGTGATTATAAAAAATATGATCTAGTAATAGATTTTGATAATTTCATGTTAAGACTATTAATATTTTAGTTCTACATATGTTTGTACCAAATTGATTCACTTATTAAGAACTAAAACTATTATTTTTAACAAGAATAAATGTTTTCTCATTGAAACAAATTGTTATCGGCGATGTCTCCTCTGCAATCACATTACTCGGGGATGCAATGAGTATATTTCAACATAATTGTTGCTGTTACTTGGTTGGAAAGTCAGAGTTTTTTCTCCACTTATTGTTTTGTTTAGAGTTCTGTACAATAATGCTGTACATAATGCTAATGTTCAGGTAACATCGAAACCAGAAATTCAAAACTGATACAAATATTTAATTTTAAAACTTTTATTATCAGAAATTATTGCCTTTCTTCAACCTAACGTCTAATTCAATTAAATTGAAGAGGTTTGAATTAATTTATTATTTCATGTCATACCAGTGAAGGAGCTCAATCAAATTTATCGACTTCATGAGACTTCTCTTTCCTTTGCTTCATGGACGGGGTAGAATACCACTATACCGCAAGCTCTTATATCAAACAGTATTCTGGGTTCTACGCATAAATTACCGGCATTGCTCTTAAGAATAATAATGACCGATTATTGATAACTGACTGACATAATTATTAAGAGTTTTACACCCACAGAAGTATGAGTTCTTCAACATTCCCATTGACAATTTTATCCGATCGGGTTCTTTAAAGTAAGTCTGACTGTAGGTGACTACATTCCATCAATATAGATACAGATAATACAGCAGCTAATACTGGCAGCAATAACAATTCTGTAACGCAGCAGATAATAAGTCGCTCCTCCTTTCACGAAAGACGGTATCGCCTGACAGTCGGAAGCAGATTAGCGTGGGGCTATGTCCACTAAAAGCAGGTGTAACAAGTGAATGATTGTTATTTAAATGTTTCGTGTGTTTTCATTAAAAAACCGCTGATGAAAGTATATCAATGCTCTGTTCTAAAAACTAAGCTATCCGTATAAATAACAAGTAAATAAAAGTACACATTATGAAATTCTGTCGTCTTATTTCGTCACGACGCTACACTACACCTTGCGCGATTCTCCCGGGGTTATTGCGGCCCGCGCGGGCATCCGCGATGCAGCGGCCGTCGTGGTGGGCAGCGCGGGCCGCCTTGCCCGGCGAGTCATTCGCTGTTATCACGTTGCGCAAGGGAGCGCGCTGGGGTGGCGCGTGGGGCGGCGCGGGAAGTGACCTATATTTGGGGCTCGTGTTGCGTCGCCTCCCCCGCGCGTCGCTCTGCGGTCTCCGCACTCCGGCTGCGCCCAGCGCCTCCTGGCGTCCTCGCAAACCTGGTCTGCCTCGACGCTCCGGCAGACGCCCGGCGCGCCCCGGCGCCCCAAACAATGAAACTGTTTTGGCAACCCGTGACGTTCAACCCACTCTCGGCGTTAGGTGGTTCCTCCAATGCCCCCGAACATCCCATCGCTTCCGTTTCCCTTGCCACCCTCGTCGTTACCAATACCTCTCTCGTCCCTCCACCGCTGTCCTTGTCACCTCCGTAGTCGACGCTCCTCCTTCCACTCTTCGCACGACCCTCCCCTCGTACGTCTCCCTGCCGACTCCTTCATTTTGCTATCCCCGGCGCCTCCGCCGCCTGACGTTTCCGCCACCCACGTAATTACCATCTCCGTCAATCCTGTCGCCCGCGACATCCCGCCTCCGGAGCTCCCGACAACTCTTCCGTTCCTGTCGCTCCCAATTCCTCTGCCATCCCCGCTGCTCCCAATTCCTCTGCCATCCCCGCTGCTCCCAATTTCCCTGTCATCCCCGACGCTCCCAATTCATCTGCCATCCCCGTTTCTCCCTATTCATTCGCCATCCCTGTCTCTAGCAATTCTTCTGCCATTCCCGTCGCTCCCAATTCCTCTGCTATCCCCGTCTCTCACTCCCTCGGCCATCCCCGTCTCTCCCAATTCCTTTGCCAACCCTGTCGCTAGGAATTCCTCCACCAACCCCGTCGCCCCCAATTCCTCTGCCATCCCCGTGACTCCTAATTCCTCTGCCATCACCGTCGCTCCCTTTGCTGCCCCCGTCAACTTCACCGCCCTTATTGCTCCCGACATCTCCACCGCCCCCAACGCCCTATTCTTCACTTTCCTCGGAATTTCCTTGACTTTCCGACATTCCCATCGCACGCACGCCCCCTCGCCATCCCTATCATTATTGTCCCTATCACCATCGTTTTCCCCACCTCTGGCCTTTGTTGTCGTCTTCCCCGTCAGCGTTGTTTCCGACGCCGTCATCTGCCTCATGACCGTGGTCGTTGCCGCTGCCATCGTCTTCCGCTGCCCCGAGAGCGCCATCGCCGCCCCCGCCTCCCGCGCTCCGCCCAGCTGGGCGGCTGTTCGCGGAAGCGCGTGACGGGCGTGGATTAGAGCGAAGCGCTGCGTAACCGAGAGAGGCGTTCAGGGCTGAGCCGCCGGCGGAATGAACCACCGCGTCTCCGGCAAGCCTGCTGCGCCCAGGGAAGCTGCCCTGCGTTTGTCTTCTTTTCATAATCAAGGAGACAACCTTCTACAAAGAGAACGAAAAATATAGTCTATTAAAATTTAACTACCGGGGAAGGTGGCTCAGGGCATCAACTGATGTCACTGCGGTGCCTATGACTGGGAAGTTCCAGGTTCGAGTCCCGACGGTGGCAGGATTTTCGACACTAGCTTGTCAGCTAAGTCGGGCGATCTTTCCATCCTCTTCCTTCTCATATCCTCACCCCTTACTTACACCAACATGCAGTACACTTCCACACATGCTGGGAGACAGTTCGGGAGCTGAGAGCTTTTCCCGGCTGAGCCGGTTTCCCGCTGGTGGAGGATACCTGGTTGTGGAAAAACCCCGCTAGCCGACGGGACGTCGACACCAAATCTCGCCATCCAGCGGGGAAGGATCCCCCCCCCTCCGAGAAAAAGACATGCACTACACTTATGGGACTAATGACATTCGCAGTTGACGAGCTCCCGGGATCTCAATCAATCAATCAATAACATTTAACTGTACTTCTGTACAGAGATTCAACTTACTGGTTTATAATATTCAATCTAGTCTTTAAACATTAATACTTTCTTGTTGTTTAACGTTTAAGTCAGTAATCATAACACGCAGACTTATGGCGGGGATTTAACATACTATTTTCATTTTACTCAGAAAATCATTTGTAATTACCGTCGCTCTTGCATCCGTTTTTGACCTAGTACATCGCTCTTGATTTTCCTCCGCACAGATTGTGTTTTATGATACACATATTCAAGGGCTACGTAATAGCCACTTTGTTTTTAATTTTGAATTATATGACCTTTCAAAGTGTTATATGAATGCCCTGTACGAGAAACGTATTTAGTTTCATATTTTTCAGTTTTAACTCGACGAGAGCAATTAATTCTTGTTTGGGCGTGACTAGACGGAAGAGCTGGCTAGATTGCTGGAGTCCCGCCACATTAATAGAGTCACTTTTATTTCATTTTAATACACATTTAAGGCACTCATGTACAATTTCAAAGCATTTACATACGTATAAGATAATCTTATGGCATTTCTTTTCGACCTACACGACGTTAAGGTGACTGCTTCTCAAAACCCAGTGCTAAAATCGTGGCCTCTACCTTATTAGTTTTATCAACACGTTACTCATGTATACTTTGCGACCTCATTTTAAAAGCTAGTACACACAAGTTTCCTCCTTTGGGCAGAACTTTATTAGCTATTATAATTATTTTTATGGTAGACTAAATGCACATTCAATGTTTACAATTTCACCGTATGTTCCTAATTGAAATGCGTTCAATGTATTTCAGAGAAGAACGTGGTGTAATTTGGGGATTGATTAACGCCAGATTGTGAACATTTTTGATCTCGGCAAAATAGTGCACTCGTTTAGGGAAAAGGCGGTCTAATGGGATGAGCCTCGGCATTAATAGATATAGATATTTATTACATCTGTAAGTAGGCTTATTGAAATCTAGTGGCAGAACCCTATAATTTACGTACAATAAAGATTTATTAATATAACTCAAAATTGGTTTGAAATAATATTAATAATACGTACTCTTATTATTATTCATATTTATTAATATTATTATTTGTGTTAACTTTTACAGTTAAAGATTGTACTCGAAACACCCGATTTTATACGAATTTTCTATAATCCTTTACAACAGAAACTTCACCCGTCTGGTTCTTTAAATTTTAATCTTCGATGCCTTGAGCGTGGTCTGTTGGCAGGCCTTTGCACCCACGATGCCAAATTTCTGGGGATAGGGTGTAAAGTGCAAACGGATTCTGGCACAATTCAACTCTGCTGATATAATTACTGTTCAGTCCATTGCGAATAAAGTTCTTCGTGTGTTAATTCGAACACATCATTTAATTTGTAATGATCGTAAAATAAATGTCTAAGAATAAATTACTTACATCGCAAACGAGAGCGTATGAATTTGCGAGGCGCTGGAGTAGGCCAGAAAGACCAGGATTCGAGACCCGACGGTGGGTTTTTTTCAACACCAGCTCAACAGCTAGGCCTGTTATATATTAACTTCTCTACTCCGTCATCTCAGAAGACACCAGCAAGTAATGTCGATGACAGGCGAGTTCTCGTCGACTGCTTTAGCAGTATCGAATTTTCGTACTATAATATTGCAAATCAGTGCTTAGATTTATCCAGTACTTAAATATCCAGCTTTACAACAAAGGTATTCGCAGACCTTGTTCATACGCAATAGCAAGTGGCGCTAAATTCGCCTTTCGAAATGAGGCTTAGAAATAACTCGTGCGGTATATAGAGAGGTGTCTTCCTGACAGAACGCAGCCTCGAAGTTGTTTTTTCACATATCCCTGTCCACTACAGCAGGCGTCCTGTCGTGCCGGGCGCGACCCTGCACCGCTGACGGAAGCCCAGAGGCGTTAAGGCGTTGTAAGTGAACCACGTGACAGCATCGGGTGCCCCCTTCTCTACGCCACAGTCCGCCTTCCGAGTCACGCCGAGCGAGAGTGCTCTGTTCTATTAGGAACGTAGTTTGCCATTTCAAACGAACTTGTCGGCACGAGACGCTAAGCGATAATTCAATTTGGGCTGCGCTTCTATTCCGTGATGTTTTCATTTGAATATCGGTTGTTCCTGACGTCATCGCGTCACTAAAATGGTCTCTTTGCCTGGACGGTATTGATTTTCGGGTGACTTAGTTCTTAGGAGGTTTCGTTTCGCTTTATGGTTGGTACGAGGTTTGGTGGACATTCCTTTAGCAGTTCGTTTATTGTAACGGAGTTATATATTGCAATGGCGTCTATTATGATGAACTGAACGGTGTAGATTCGAGATTAGTAAATTAATCCCCAGAATTTATATTCGCTGTTAAAAGTGGGGAGACTATATTAGAGTAAAACTTGTTCAATGCGGAACGTGAATAATGCGGAAATCTGTCTAATATGGATCGCGGTTCTTCCAATCACAAATTCTATAGTATTGCATTGCATAAAGGAATCTTGTAAAATACGGGGGGGGGGGGGATTTTGATCCGTTGAGATTCCTCATTGAGCAACTTTATGTACCTTCTGATAGATGCATATTTTGGCACTCCAGTGTATAAAAAGGCGAAGAAGGTACCTCATAATAAAATGTTAACAACATTACAACCATACTCTGTTTAGTAACAAAAATATGAAATTATACATAATAAATAATATTGTATATTTTACTATTATTTTTATTAAACAGATTTGCTGTAAATTTGTGTAGGTTGTTTAAAACTTTGCTATGGCCAGTGACAGTCAAAACATACACCCAGTCTTGATGTTCAAAGATTGCAACTTGTTCGTTGGGAAAAACAATATTCAACTTCATATTTGATGAGTCTACACTAACTCACGTTTCCTCGTTAACATATCAGCTTATGTTTATATGGAGTCAGAATGGTTCCAATTGCTGGCACTAAGATGTCTGCCATTGTTTTATTATTTCTCTTTTCAAGATAAGGGTCGTGTGACGTTTTCTAGGAAGACGCTATTTATATACCATGCAAGTGTTCCATTACTTCTTTTCCATTATCATATGCGACGTTAATGCTCAATGCGTGACAGAAAAAAGTCTCTCGAACAACCAATAGATAAGTCGTGTCAGACTGAGGCAATCAAAACGTGTCGGAAAAACGCAATCTAGCTGCTGTCAAAATGTTCAAAATATCACGAATTCGCGACTGTGGTGGTGTGCAAATATCTGTTAGGAAAGAGAATGAAAATAAAATGTCCCTTTTTTAACTTCTAAAAAATTGTTATTTTTGGTAGGGGGTGGAATTCTGCAGGACACCAGATATGTAATAAATTTATTTTATCGGTTTTTATGAATCTGATATCATTATACTCACTACATTATAACTGTACATTGCTACACTGAGTTCACCCGGCGCCGGACGTGGAGTATTCAGCAAAAACAAGCAGCCGACGAGCTTGAAGAGGTGATCGACTTGAAACAGACAGACGCACTTTGCCGTATACCGTCAGCAGTAAGCATGGCGAAAGTTTTCTTTGATATATATACTCATGGGAAATGGGAAAAGGCCGGCATTGAAATAAGTGCTTATGTATTGGATTACTTCACATCCCCAGTAGTGATACAGAGAACGTTTATTCGATATTCAGCGAAAAGCGAATATTAGCCGCTGTCTACTCGTAAAGGCAATTTTGTTTAACGAATCTCAAAACGAGATTGTCATTCGACACCTACTCAGACGCGATCTGAATTGTTTGGCCGGATAATTTGAAGAAAATCGAATAGAGATAATCTCATAGAGTAGCCTGGGCATACAAGTACACATTACAGCCATCTTGACTGCTTTTCAAAAGAATGTTAGAGGCATTTCACAGTACGCTAGCAACATTTCACGAATAGATAATCTAGATTTGGATGTAGTTCTAAACATGCAGAATCTAGAAAAAATTAAACACATGTTTCTCTTTAGCGTTAAGAATGTTTGCATGTTTATTGATAAGAAGTTCATATGCAGTATATTCCCAGAAAACACTAAATTCCCAGACTGACATGTTGAAATCAAAATCTCACAACTCACCAGGGGTTATCCTGCTCTTAAGTTCAAAAATTAACGAACTTAGGCCTAATTCATTTCTTATTCAAACTGATAATTATGTTGCTTACTCCTGTAGGCAAATCAACCATGAATTCATTATTTATTTCAGTACTTGATAGCTAATAGGATACTGATTGAGGTTTAGTGGTTGCCAGAAATTATTTATTATATGGTGGAAGTGTGCAATTACAACAACAGTTCCGAAATTCTGAAGTTCACAGCATTTATCTAATCACGTCATACATCAATTATCAATACTTACAAACCCAGATTCAGATAGCTATATATGCTGGGTCCACCACATTTTATATATGATTCTATTATATGTTTAAGTAAGTTAATCACAAATTTTCAGAGTATCGTTTAATTGTAGGATCGCGATATTATTTCGTCTCGGAACGTATGGGTCGCTTCAATTCACCGCAGCTCTTTTCCGTCAAAATATCACATTTTCGAAGCACTCTACAAAAGAAGCCATTATTTTACAAAAGCCGCTCTCTACAGCAGAAACGTTAAAATAATTTAACACAGCACATGTCCGACATTGTAGGAGTGTCTCCTTTTGGTGATCATTGCTAGAAGAAGAATTCTATCTTTGATATATAACTGAAAGAACCTACGAGAAGAACGAGTATTATTTCACTCAGTAATTTCAGGTTCTAATGCTCATTTTAAAATTTGTTTCTATAGAATTGTATACGTATAGTACTTTTCTCGTTATTTCTTTTAGAGAATAACAAAATCGAAAGTTTTCCTTATTATTTAATATTTCTGATGAGTCTTGTTCCCAAGTTGAGATCTGAGAAACGGAGATGGAGCTTTGTAAACGCCAATAATCTCTCTTCAACCGTTGTACTCGTATTGCCCCACAAAATTAAACTCTTTTCAGGTGAGTAAAACATAATTGTGCCTTACACGACAAGTCTGCCTGTTTTGCCAATTTCAATTCAGTGAATTGCCATCCAATATAACCTGCGATCGGTGTGCCGCATCTCGCTTCCTATCTGTAATTCTATCTATGGCGAGATTTGCGCATCAGCTTTCGTCCGTGACATGGCCAAAGAGGAAACGGCGGGACATCTCTGATCTGATTTGTTGACCACCATTATTCAGATTTACGATCTCCACAACTCACCTCCTGCCTTCGCTTTTGACGATTTGTCATCGCCCATGCCTCAACCTTCCGCATCCCGTGTAGCAACGCTGTGTTAAACCACCTGGCCCGCAGTACACGCGCATATCATTATCTCTTATCTAATGTGCAGTCAACGCATGACAATTGTGATGCTATTACGCCTCACGAGGGTAAGTGTGAATGACACAAATATGCAAGGGCGCCCCGAAAAGAAATAGGGGCCTGGGGCAGTTGATCCTCGGGGGCCCCTTATTTCAAACAAAAAGTTCCCGTCTCTCCCAACTTATAAACAGAATTCAGTTGTGCATGCATCAAAAAACAACTTATAGGGTTACATTTGCTTTCGATGTAAGTATATTTTTCATTTTTTTCTAATTAAAGAAAAATTGTGGCCTCAATTAAATCGGGCCGGGGGAAGTTGTCCCAGCTACCCACCCCCCCTTCTGGGCGCCCTTGCAAACATACGCAATTCATTTACTCAACTACTAATGCATAAAACACAACTTTTACGTTGTGGCATGGCTTGTGCGCGATCGTGAATGTGCGTGCGCTGTGTGTTGCAGACGCCATCAGCGAGAACAACCCGCGCGTCATCGACGACGCGCGCGCGCGGAAGCTGGCCACGGACCTCAAGCGCTGCTCCTACTACGAGACGTGCGCCACCTACGGCCTCAACGTGGAGCGCGTCTTCCAGGACGGTGAGCACCACTGCACCCACTCGGAGCGACACTAACGAGATGGCGTTCTTATTATTATTATTATTATTATTATTATTATTATTATTATTATTATTATTATTATTATTATTATTATTATTATCATCATTATCATCATCATCAATATCATTACTATCATTATTATTATTATTATTACTATTATTATTATTATTATTATTATTATTATTATTATTATTATTATTATTATTATGGTAGCCTACATACATCCCATTAAGAGCTAAGACCTCCCGCTTCACGCGGGATGAAAAACTTGGTTGCTTCCCTCTGGTTTAAATCAAATTGTTTTTTCTAGTTCTGACGTGAACCAGCTTACAATAGATATAATAGACAACCATCAAAACACTTCGCAGATAGTTCTATATTCATTTGATTAAATACAAAGAGACGACTAATTTTATGTACGATATAGTTAATGTGAAACACTGCACACATCCCGTTCCAGCTGCCTTCATACATCTGTCTTGTGCCAGTCTAAACCAAAGAGGACCTGCTGCTTATAATAATAATATTAATAATAATAATAACAATAATAATAATAACAATAATAATAACAATAATAATAGTAATAAATTGGTATAAATTATTATTATAAACTATTTAAATAATAATTATTATTATTATGACGAACCGATCGCCGAGATCGCTAAGGCAGTAGTGCCGTGGCGATCTCCGAACGTGGGTGTGTTTGTGTACGTGTGTCGTCTATTTATGATGATCATCATCGTTTCCTCTTCCATCCCCTCCCCCACGGGACTAGCAACCCTGGGGGATACAAAATGGATTCAGCATAATGCTGATCCCCCCCAAAAGGATTCATATATATATATATATATATATATATATATATATATATATATATATATATAGAGAGAGAGAGAGAGAGAGAGAGAGAGAGAGAGAGAGATAACGCCTAACGCCCCTCAAACCTGAATTTATAGTTAAGAAAACCCCGAGAAGAAAATAATAATAATAATAATTCATATAATAGCAATCTCCCGAAGTCTTTTTATTCTTTCCTGCCTTCTAAACGAATTCTAATTCCGGTACTAAATGGACGCCCCGGAGCTTAATAGGCTGCTCAAAAAGATTAATCACGCCTCCGGAAAAAGACGTGAACGCCAATCGCCCTCTTCGTGTCTTGATCGGCGCTCTGTAATGAAATTCACGCGCAAGAGGAGGGCGGACTGCATCAGCGTCCGCCATCAATTTCCCGGCGCCCCACCTGCCTGTCACCGCTCTGGCGCATTAGCGCGCCTCTCGCCCTTAATGCCGCTCCTCTTGGGCCACCTATCCGTCTGGCTCTGCCGTCGCCCCTTCATCCCGAGACACGCCCCTCGCCCCTTTGACCCAGTGGCTGCTTGCAAAGCGGTCAAAGGATTGCGCATTCTGTGATCCTCTTACTGAATGGCGCGCCCGATGCGAAGGGAAGACTCCTAAACAGTTGTCTACAATGATGTGTTGGTGCGAACCCGTGCCTCCCTCCTCTGGGGTCGTGTGTTTAAATTCAGGTCAACCCATGGTAGGGACAGAGAGATTTCACGGCAGGTGTCGTCGGGGTTATTCCGAAACGGAAGTCTCTAATTCCAGCTTTGCTCCCGTATCATTTATATCATAACATCGTAATCACTAGTTCATCGAATCATCTTTCGATCACTACGTATGAATACACTCGTACTATGAGTTTTAGGAACAGGATTCATAATGAAGACAAACATTTGTCTTCATTTTAATGTTTCATTTTGTGGCTGTCTTGTTGATGCTGCGATACAGGCGAGCCAATGGCTTTTAACCGTGAGGGAGAATGCAGTATGCTGACCGAAATGTTGACAACCATTTGTACGTCATTCCGTCTCTCTTCCAACAGCCAAAATCCTAATGACTACGGTAGCGGAAATCTAGGTTTTCACTTGTCTACATTACGTTAAATGGTTTAGTTCTGAAATTCCGGGACATTGTTCCGAAAAAAGACATCTTCAATTCGCCCTACTTATGCTACTTATCCGTCCTGTATAGCTTCACCGTATTCCTTTACCATAAGCGTCAGAAACATCAGTCTCCTGAGCCTTTCCACATTTATTGTTGATGAATGATTTCTTTGACGGGAATTATAACGATCAAAGCTAGTATTTTGCGGCTAAATGGCTCGGAATTTTGTTTATTGAGGCGGTTAGAATTAGACTAAATTAGGAGATACGTGTGTTTAAATCACACTTCTTCACAGAACGAAGTGTGAGAGAAGAACAAAATTTGTTTAGGCAGTTCTTAATTCTAGTAGACTTGCATTCTGAGTTGTCTAATTAGGGTTATCCGACGTACCTTAGAAGGGTCAAGCAAATTAAGTTCAAAAATGAAATACTACATTGGATACCAATCTGGATTCAGATGTTTCCTACTAAATAGTCGCCTTCTTTCACAATCATCTTCGCAATACGTTTATGGTATTGAGATTTAGCTCAACAACACTGGAAATATACCAGAAACATAGAAATTAAGGATAATCGCAAAACATAGACTAAAAATTGATCCTAAGAATGACTTTTCATAACGGTTTAGAATTTTTGTATCCAATCGTAAACATTAGCTCTACACTGCTCTTAGTATATACGTAAGCAATAACTGTCTGTGATAGTGATTAGGTCTACTTTTCTTTTCTCTCCAACAGCTAGCAAACTATTTTATTTGTTTCCAATATGGGAAACAATGTTGGTGAAATCGGCAATCGAGAATTCAATCATGAACCGACCAGTTAACTTGATAAATGAGAAAACAATTGTTTGCACAATGCACTCAATACCCAGTCATTGTCGATATATGTACTCTGCTATCACAACTGTCACAAACGTAGAATTAAAGGGTTCAGACTCCTCAGTTTCTATGCGAGTTATCTCAAAGTGGTCATTGCGATAATGTCAATAAGGCCAACCAATTTATCCTGTGTATTTCTATCATTATTCACTTTTAGTGATCGTTTAGCCATGTAACCATCTGCATCTGGATACTGCGATAGTTCACTCTCACCCTAATAATCCCTTGCCTGTCACGCAAGATCGTATATTAATAACTCTCAACAGATGCAAAACACACGCTAGGGACAAGCTTAATTACCCTCAGTGACCAGAGGCTGTCGCTCTGCGTAGAGGGGGGATTTTCCTTCAAGGGTGAACTTCAAGAGAAGGACATTTAGATTGAATTTTTGGACATTGCAAATTACCATTTACCATCAGCAGTCAATGATTCGGCTTTCATTTTTTATTGCTCTTAACCTTTTATGGAGATATGGCTACTATTTTTTTCTCCCGCACTTATTATTCAAACTTCAGTGCGTTTTTCAAGGATGTATAAGAAAGAATTTTTAAATAGACCTTGGAGTTTGTTCAACACGAGTAAAAATAAATGTGACCTTTTAGAATGTCTAGGTATGACCTTGCCCATTGCAGCATTCGTATGTGAGCCAACATCGTGAAATATCCGTAAAATACATTCTACGAACGCCGTAACGGTCAATTACAGTATACGTACCGAACGCAGAATCGGAAGTCAAATCTCAGCCATTAAACAATTATAATCGAAACACAAAATGAAATACCAAATTCTAATTTTTTTGCTGTATTACCGTTTCTGTATGATTGGAGACTCCACAAAGTATCAAAAGCGAAACAAAACAAATGCATTAGTGAATTTTCATTAGCTAAACTCTGAAAAGTTGAATTCGTTAGTGTCAACTATTGCAATCGGATTCTGGGTCCATGACCCCCTCCCTATGTCAATCTTTTTTTCGTTCAGTTTCTCTTTTTCCATTAAGCAAATGCTGAGAGCCTTTGCATCTTTTTTACAAGAAAAACGTACCGGCTTTGGTGGCTTAGATGATGTCACTGCAGTGCTTCTCACCGGGAGGGCCGACGGTTCGAGTCCCAACCCGATGGCAGGATTTTCAACACTGACTAGATTTGGAGAAACCTTAACAACCATAATTATTATACTGAAGTCAGCTTGACGCGACATGGCTTTTTGCCAACGTTTTGGGAAATCTATTAACATCATCAGGGCTTGCCACCACCGGCAGAGTACGAGTACACACACAATCAAATAAACCGCTACATATTCTTTACGATAGGACACCTCATAGGATGTGGGAAACATACGTGCACGTTTCCCACACAATCAGTGACCACATTATTAGTCATGGTGTATGTTGTGGTGAAAGTGAACGTATGTTTTATTTGTTTGTGTGTGTGTGTGTACTCTGCTGGTGGTTGCAAGCTCTGACGATGGAAATATATTTTCCGAAACGTTGGCAAACAATCATCGGTTAAACATTTTTTGCTCCTAATGACCACGCCACGTAAACCTCACTTCAGATTAGCTAGCTCGAGTGACAGGGTAGAACTGTAGCGGCCTGCTGCTCTGATTAACGCGCGAATTCCGGAGCAGTACCCTAACAAACGAGCCAGGGCCCGTGCGCAATCTTTCCTTCCTCTTCCATGTCCGAAATGTTCCTTAGCGTACTATAAACAGTACTGTGCCTTAACAAATGAGCCAAGGACCGCACGCAATCTTTCCTTTCTCTTCCTTGTTCTAAGTGTTCCTTAGCGTATTATAAACAGTACTGTGGATTAGCAAACGAGCTAGAGACCGCATGCGTTCTTTCCTTCCTCTTCCTTGTCCTACATGTTCCTTGATGTACTATAAACAGCACTGTGTCTTAAGCGCATCGTAAAGAGAGCGCCTGTGTGTTGCAGCGTGCCAGAAGATCGTGCAGCAGCGCCTGTCGTCGTCGGCGTCGTGTCTGACGCCCACCAACTCGCGTCCGTCCACGCCCAACAGCCACTTCGGCGGCGCGGCGGGCGCGGGCGGCGCGGGGCGGCTGCTGCATGCGTCGCCCACCAGCAACGGCTTCCTGGGCGGCGGCGGCGGCGGCGGGGGCGGCGGCACCAGCTCCTCGGCCGGGTCGCCCGCCGGCGCGGGCCTCGGCGCCGCCTCGCCCAGCCACGCCCAGCTGCTCGCCCTCGCGCACAAGGTGAGCGCGCCTCTTCACGCCACTCTGTGGTCCCTGCGGCACACCTGCACTTGAATGCGCTACGCATGACCCGCTGGGAGGAGATATTTGGATGGGGAAATCCCCCGCACGATGGGACCTGAGGCAGTAGATACACAGGGGCCGCTTATTTCCAACAAAAATTCCCCGAATTTATTACTATAATTAATTATTAATATATTTTAAAGTGAATCATTTTTTAACTACAGTTAAGTTTGAAAGAAATATATTGAAGCAGATACATTTTAGATAAATTTTAGGGCCCCCACTTAAGTGGGGGCTTGGATCAAGTTGCCCCTTCATCTGGACGCTCCTGCCCGCACGATTCAGGGGATTTTTTATCGCTCCAAAGGGAGCTCCTACCATTTAGGCCTCGCCTCTAGTATTACGGGTTGCACTAAGGCACCGGGCATATACCGACAGCATCCCGCCGTAATTTGTTTTGCAAAGCCGTTTACCTCCCTTCCTAAAAAGGCTTAGTCCGACTCCAGCCCGAACCATTTTCCTCTGTAGTGTAAGAGTTGATTTCTACATTCACCGTGGTCTGCTTAATATTTCCGCATAATAGATTATGATTGATCCACTTCTGTTTTCAAGAAACATCTGCACGTTCTTTTATAGTATTACCGCTTTAAAATGTACATACACAAAACAGGATATCACCTATCTTCAAGCATCTTCTTAACTAAAGTTCAGAATTCCGAAGATTCTGCCCAGTAGCATAACGAAATGAGAGCGGGTTCCGCCGCGCGGGCCCCCTTCATAAAACTGTATAGCAAACAAAGAGTGTTAGCCCCTTATTTATGCAAACATCCTTAAACAAATTCACATTCATCAGTCTCTGACTAACACAAAATAAATCAACGTTTCTACCAGATTATAGCAGGCCCTCTTTTATCTGGGTCTGCTCGCATTGCCGGGCCCGAACGTTACGTCACTGATTTTGCCATATTCATCTGCGTTCGATGTTTTCTCTGGCGTGGTCTGAGAACATCTACATACTCTACTTATGAATGCAAACTTAACTAAAATGTTTACTCCTTCCGAAACATCAGATGAACGGGCGAAACGGGTCGGGCTACGCCTTCTCAGGTAACGAAAGTTGAAAGGGGATGAGCTGTGGAGGGAGGATGAGGGAAAACTGACGGCGGGATGAAGTCGAGCGATTCGCAACGTACGGAATATCTGGATGCATTACAAAGCAACGCTCGCCCGCCTGGGTGGGGCTGAGGCCGCCCTGCCAGCTCGGAGATACAAACTGCTGGAGTCTCGAATGTGACGGGGCAAATCTCTACTCAAAAATCTGTGAATGTCCGGCACTGACACGACGGATCCACAGCCCACCCACTGCGAGGACTAAGCGGCACCGACTCCCCAAACCGTATCCTCACCTCAACAGCGGCGATGGTGTAACGGTTAACGGCGGCGATGGTGTAACGGTTAGCGTTTCGGACTGTTGTACCCAAGTTGGCCGGTTCAAACCCGATCGAAGCCGTGGATTTTTCAGGGCGAAAAAATCCTTCGTACGCCTTCCTTCGGAGGGGAAATAAAGCCGGCTGTCCCATGTTAGTAGATTTACTTGCATGTAAAAGATCCTCAAGCCTAAATGACGCCTCTGAGCTAAATTCAAATCGCCCGTTTCTCGCCCAAGAAATACCTCCTTTCTCTGCGAGTTGGTGAAAGGAGCGTAGCGAAATTTACGTGGTCAGACGGAAGAGCAGGCCTAATGGCCTGAGTCCCGCCACGTAAAATAAGGCATTAATTCAATTCAATTCAATTCACCTTAGCACTGCCGACGGAGGCATCACCGGACATCTGAGCACCGGGCGGGATATTTACATTCCCCACCAGCACTTCTAAATGTGGGGCTACGACTCAGGCCGCATTCCTAATCCGGCCTCTTGGCGTTCCGTCTGCGTTTGTTTGTTTGTTCCGCCAAAATCAATCTTATCTCACAGGATGTTACAGCTCAGCTGTGCTCAACCCGCAGCCTGCGTGCGATCCGACGGTGCTTCTTCTACGACTCCCGGGCGTCACCCGTAAAGCAATATTTTATCCACTTTGGTTATCTAACGTCAAACTTTACGCAACCGAGATTCGTGTCGTAATAAGAGATATAACAAAACAAGTGTTATAATAGTCGATGGCTCTCTATTAACATCAATAAGCAGTTTCTTAATGTAAGTAGGTCTAAGATTAGAACTAATACATAACCCCCGTGTTGTGCGTGACCATCAAAATCAGTGTGTCTCCTTTCGCAGGACGAATAGTCAAATTTAAACGAAAATTATGGTTCATTGGAATACGTACAACGTTAACAAAATGTTGAACGATATTTGTATAGCAACACCGTATTACTATCTAATGGCCTCGTTTGATAATTATTCAGTCTCGTATTGCAATAAGATGTCTTACGATATTTATTTCGTAAATAACTCTTACGAAGACTTCGGAAATTACAGCTTCTCTTTGGACTGCCACCTTTCTTGAGAGGTCGCTCTAGACAGGGTTGTCCAACTGACGGCACGCGGGCCGCGTGCGGCCCGCGGTGCCATTTATTGCGGCCCGTGAAGGGCTAATATTCAAACGAAAAATTCACCCCCCCCTCCCCGGGTTTCAGAGCGTCCGGGCAAACTGCCGCGATCAACAATACGGGGTCACGTGTGGACAACCCTAGTAATGTAATTATGGCCCGCAACCATAGTAAAGATTATTGTTTTGGCCCTTGAGGCCTTGGAAGTTGGACACCCCTCCTCTAGAATGTGTGACGCTGTGTTGCGATCGAAACGTTGACTAATGAGACACCCCCGCCCCCCAGCATGGAGACAGTTAATGAGGGTTCGCTGGCACCTGCGATGTTTCACACGATGCCCGACCGTGGCAAATACGCATCGATCTGATTCAAGCATATTTTCGGCCTTATTGCTGTGAAGGAGAGTAACATCACAAAGTCGTGCAAGCTAGGCGGCATGCATACAATAAGACCTTTGTTGTGAGTCGTCCAACTCAGCTTCACTTGATACTGCACGTTCTGCTATACGTGTATCGTAACGTAACGAAAAAACTTGCGAAATGTATTAGTCTTAATGAACTTGAGAAGTTTCGGAAACTACTTGATTAACAGTCGTTTTGCGCCTCCACGACAAAAATTGATCAGCGTCTGCCTTTACACCAAGGTATAAGTGCTGGAAATATATTTTTAAAACATTTGTTTTGCAAGTTTTAGCAATATATTGGTAAAGAATCGTGTCGAATCCAAAGAAAAAGTTAAATGGATCACATGAGATCATATGAATATTGAACAAGTGTATGCGTACACAAGAGAGGTGCGTTCACATTCAATAGGTATTGATTCGAGCTTCACAGAGCCAACAGCGATGCTAAAACTCTCATGAGAGATCCTCCCCCGCGTTTTTATCAGGAGTCCGTCCACTCGCATGTTTCCTTGTAGAGGAGGCAATTTATTTAGGCTCCTCTCCCCCACGCGGCGATGGTTAGCGTACCAGACTGTTGTACCCAAGTTGGCGGGTTCAAACCCGATCGAAGCCGTGGATTTTTAAGGGCGAAAAAATCCTTCGTACGCCTTCCTTCGGAGGGGAAGTAAAGCCGGCTGTCCCATGTTAGTAGATTTACTTGCATGTAAAAGAACCTCAAGCCTAAATGACGCCTCTGAGCTAAATTCAAATCGCCTGTTTCTCGCCCAAGAAGTACCTTCTTTCTCTGCTAGTGGGTGAAAGGAGCGTAGCGAAATTTACGTGGTTAGACGGAAGAGCAGGCCTCATGGCCTGAGTCTCGCCACGTAAAATAAGGCATTAATTCAATTCAATTCAATTCCCCCTTCCCCACTTGAACCCGTCCTCCGGGGCCGCGCCCGCGTATTACGCTCCCAATACGTCGATGCGAAAGTTACAAGAGGAGAGCACGGTCGACGCAAGTGTCTACTGGGAAGAACTCGAAAATGAACTTCAGCCGCCTAAATTTATTGCCTCTAATTTGGCCGAACACTGAAGGGTGTATACGCGCAGTACTGCCACACTCCAACGTACTCGCAATACTGTGCGTGTAACCGGCGTAGGTGGCTCAGAGCATCAATCGATTCTGTTACTTTGACCGGGAGGTCCTAGGGCTAGATTCCTCACGGTGGCAGAATTTTCGACACTAGCTAGGTCGAATTCGGCCGCTGTCTGAGGGAGAATTCCAGCGGTAGGCTGCTCTGATCGGTAGTTTTCCGTGTTTTCTCCGATCATCACCAGGCGACTGGTGGAGTAGTACTCTTACAAACGGGCCACACACTCACGTGACACTACCGCCATACCGGGAGACCTGTCGGGAGCTTAAAGTTTGTCCCAGCTGGAGGGAGATACCTGATTTGGGGAAAACCCACACCGACAGGTAGGTCAGCGCCGGATCTCGCCATCCAGCAGGAGATCACCGCCACCTCCCGATATAAAAAAACAAACAGACTTACGAGACTAATGTCTTAGCTGCTGACGCGCCAAGAATCACTAATCAATGAATCGAGAGTGAACTTGAATCTCCTAAACATATTTCCCCTAATTTGGACAACCACTGAAGGGCGCGTACTCGCAGCAAACACTGTGGGGGGCGTAGCGAGCGCCGGCGCCTGCGAGAAGGCCCCCGACACGACCCGCAGGATGTCCGACGTTTACAGCAGGAAGCGGGCCCTCTGTTCTGCCCTGTGTGCCGGGGCGCACCTGTTAAAGCACAGCGAGGAAGCGCCGAGGCGGCCGGCGCCGCCAGGCACCTGTCACGCCTCGCCGGAAGACGAGCAAACGGCAGAGGGCGCCTCCGCGCGCGTGTTGGCGCCCCACTTCCTTCGCTTTGGAACTTCCTTCCATGGTGGGGGACCGTGAGCAAATATTTGGATGTTTAATTATCACGACTTTTTATGACATTGCCACTCGCAGGTGGTCAAATAAAACAGATTTTTTTTAGTTGATAAAGAGGCGTTACTGCCGACCTGTGCGTCACCGACTCAGCACTTCGGTCCAAAGGGTCACGGGTTCGAGTCCCGGATTGGGCATGATTGTTTGTCCCTTTTCTCTCACGTATGTGTTGTTGCAGAGGTTTCGCGTTCTCCTGACCCAGATCAGAGTAGCCCGCAGGAGTGGTGGTGATTAGTGTATGGTCGTTTGTGCGTCCCATCGGGACGTGAAGGGTAACCGGCTGTCGGCTGGATAAAAACCCTAGGAAAAAATAGAGAAGTTGCCTTAACAATAACTTTTCTATTTTTTCCTAGGGATTTTAAGCACCTGGAGAGGAATAAGTGGATAAATCCAGTTTCTAAATTTAGAAGAAAAAATCCTCTAACACGTGTTGTAGCCAGAATCCATGTTCTGTGCGTCCTTCATACCGAAAAATCGTTTGACGGCAAAACATGTCTGTCCGTCCGTCTGTACACAACGCCAGCTCATAAAGCATTCAGCCTATTATCTCCAAAATTGATATTCCCCAATCGTTCTAGCTGATGTCGCGGTCCTTGATGTCCTGGCCCTTTCTATGCAATCCGCCACACACTGAAGTTCGATTATTAAGACGTCTTCATTGCGTATTCTGCCCCTGCATTTCTGAAATTTCTCCCGGGAGAGACAGATACAGAGATAGAGGAAGACGGAGACGCAGAGAGAGAAACAAACAGAAACATAGACTCGGTGAAAGAGAGACAGAGAGAGATGGGGAGAGAGACGGACCCATACTCGCGAGAAAGTATTTCGTCTATTGATACGTTTGCAGAGCCTAGCGTGAAACGAGATTAACAATCACGTGACCAGTAGCATGTGAAGTAAACAGCATACAAAATACATTGCAATAGCGAAGCATTGCCGGGTCCAATAGTGTTGTGTATAACATGTTTTCTATTGCAGTGCAACGGTTTGATGTACGGAGACGGTTTGATGTACTTTGCTATCTTTTATCACCGTAGCAACTCATTCTGTCCTGATATCGTGACTCATTCTGACCATGTTTTTTGTTTGCAAATCAGTTATTCAATCAGTTTGTATGCAATCAATTATTGTGAATTGTGTCCATCAAAAATTATTTCATAGAAAGTTACGTCAGTGATAGAATTCTCGCTACAAAATCATTGCAAGTACTTTTTTTTCTTTTTGCACTTGCTTTTATTTGCTTGTAATATTTCTTCTCGCCGAGTATGAAAATCACAAAATATAAACATGGAGATAATAAAATAGGACGCAGACAGTCATATAACTTTTATTGGAGAGTGTTCACTCATATTTAAAAACAATATTACTATTGATGCTTGACTATCACTTTAGGTGATTTCTATAAAAATAAGAGTATTATTTTAATTATTCCATATAAAGAGCATTAAATTAGTATAATCAGATGCGCTAAAAAATAGCATTTTTGTAAGAATTTTTTGCCAATTTGACAGTCACCGGAGGTGTAAAACTATCAAATATTTTATTGAAATGCATGCCACCGTTGTAAATTAATAAATAAACATTTTGTTAATTGCTCTGTAATTTTTCTTACTTTGTTCTTCGTTTTGTGAACTACATCTCAATTATAAAATAATAAACGTGTTCAAAAACATCGATGGTTCTCAGTTGATATATTATGATCATCGATTTTTGATACCGGCAAAGGTGTCTCAGGGCGTCAATTGATGTCCCTGCAGTGCCTCTGGCCGGGAGGTCGTAAGGTTCCAGTCCCGACGATGGCTAGCTTGTCAGCTAGGTCGAATACGCTACTATCTGGAAGAGAATTCTAGCGGCCAGTTGCTCCGATCGGTTGTTTCTCCGATCAATGCCAGGCGAATGCCGGAGCAGTTCCCTAACAAACAGGACCGTGCGCGATCCTGCCTCCCCATTTATTGTCCTATCCTTACCCCTTACTTACATGCACTATTCTACCACACAAGCTAGTCAGGGGAACTCAGAGCATATTCTGGCTGGGGTGGTGCCCCGCTAGTGGGAGATACCTGGTTGAGGAAATCCCCGCAAGCCGGCGTAGGCCGGCGCCGCTTCTCGCCAGTCAGAGGGAGAAGATAACCGCATACTCCCGCGATAAAACATGCACAACATTTACGTAACTGATAACCTAATCATTTGACGCGTCCGGAAACATCAATAAATCAATCGACGAAGTATTGATTTTTTTAAATATTTGAACATGGATATTCCTAAACAGGGATGTTTAGTTGTCGATCTTCTTCTTTGGTGCTATATTCCATATAGGGAATTTAGGTGACCCATTACGGGTTTTCTTGGGATAAATACTCAGGGTGGTTTCCCGTTGTCTTTCCTGAGTTTTCGATCCAGGGTTCTTTAGAAGCCTACCTCCGACTCGGGTCTGGGGATCTTCGGGCGCGCCTCAAAGGCAGTCCCCTAATGCTCCTGGAAATTTACCCTCACTTTCTGTACCAGATGTAGGTCTCAGTTACTGTATCCGAACTAAGGGAGATGTCGTTAGGGCGGGATGTTGTCGAAGGGAATTAATTTTGACAGGAATACCGCTAGGGTTCTTTTACATGCCACAAGTGTGGATTTTCCGCTTTTCGACTATCCGGGCACCTCAGCCGGGATCAAACCCGCGCACCGGGGGATCAGAAGCCAGCAAGCTATCCCCTTACCCACCGAGATGTCCTAGTGATCGATATCGCATCCCTAATGCGTGTGTTTGTGTGTGCGCAGGACGCCGTGGGTGTCGCGGGAGGCCGGCCGTCGCTGGCGCTGGCCGGCGCGCCGCCGCCGGGGCTGCTCCGCGATGGGCCGCGCGCGCAGCCGGTGCCGCCCCCGCTCACGCCCTCGCAGCAGCAGCAGGTGGCGGCGGCGGCGGCGGCCGCGGCCGCGTGCGAGGCGGCGCTCGTCGCGGACAACAACAACGGGCCGGCGGCGCGCGACAAGTTCGGCGGCGTGGGGCCGCCGCCGCCCCCGCAGGGCTTCGACAACCTGCCGCCCCCGCCGCCGCCCCCGGCCGTCGCGCCGCCCTCGTCGCTGCAGCCGCCGCCGCCGCCGGGCGGGGCCAAGGACGGCAAGGACCTGCCCACGCCCAGCTCCACGCCCACCACCTCGAGGTGAGCGCGCGCAGCCCTACCTCCACCCCGCGGCGACGGCTCGGCTCAGGGCATCCTCTGATGGCACTGTAGTGCCTCTGACCGGCAGGATTTTTAACACTATCTTGTTAGCTACGACGAGTTTTGTCGCTGTCTGGAAGAGAATTCTAGCGGTCGGCTGCTCTGCTCGGTAGTTTTCCGTGGTTTCTCCGACCAGGCGAATGCCGGAGCAGTGACCTAACAAACGGGCCACGGATCGCGCGCGATATTTCCTTCACAATCCTTGTCCTATCCTCACCCCTTCCACTCACACGTACGTGCACTACACTACCACACATACCGGGAGACAGGTTTGTCTCGGCTGGGACCGTGCTCCACTGGTGGGAGATTCCTGGTTGGGGAAAATCCCGCTAGCTGATGGTACGTCGGCACCGGATCTCGCCATCCAGCGGGGGGAAATTACCGCCACCTCCCTGAGCAAAAACTTGCATTACACTTGCGGGACTTACGACCTTCGCCGTTGACGAGCCCGGAATCACTCGTAATCAATCATCTCTTCCGACCGCTTCTCCTTTGTTCTTTATACACGTGCATTTTGACACATCAAACATGGGTCCTTCGAGATATTCAATAACTCGTATTCCAATTTCGAATTCTTTAATACATCGAACCACATGCAGTTTGCACACTTTAATGAGATCCGACTACACAGATCGATATCTGGAACTTGCAGGGGAAAAGAAAACATCGACTTTCGCATATAGGACGTAACCAATTCGAGTGTACATCGAATGTTCTTCGAAATCATTTGCCTTCCTTATGCACGTGTAGTTGAGCACCTCGAACCAGGTTCCTTCAAGATATTCAATTACTCAAATTCCGTGATATCTCGAATGTTTTTCGAACCCCTTCCTTATCTACGTGCAAGTTGATATCTCGAACCTGGTTATTTTGAAATATTTTATAATTTTAATTTATTAATTTATCCATTGTTCTTGAAGCTATGTCCTTCTACATCCTCTTGGGATTCAACTCGAATTGGTTACGTCCTATATGCGAAAGTCGATGTTTTCTTTTCCCCTGCAAGTTCCACATATCGAGTTCTGTATAGTCGGATCTCATTAAATTGTGCAAACTGCATGCGGCATTGGCATATGGAGTAAAATGTTCATTCCTGATCAGAGGCAAATAATAATATATCAGAGCATTTGCTTACCGAATCACTAGACAAACATAAAAGCACAATGAGATGATCATTGATTCAAAAATAATAATGACTACTGAACGGAACGCCAAGGGATAAGATAAAAGTCCAGACTTACTTATTTATCGCTATTCGTTCAAATGAGGGTCGCGTAAACATTCCAAGAGACATAAAAAGTTAACACAAATACAAATATTGGGTCTACTTTTATAATGACATAATAATGTCGATACTCATTACCATATATGAAAAAAAAAACTCTCTATAGTGACACTTTACCATGTCTTCACGAATAAAATCATCGGAAACGCTGAGTTATGACTGAATTAAAATAACTTAGGTTGAAACATCTGCGGTATACCGCTTTTCATAAGGCATAATTTTATGTCCTCTTTTTGTAATATTACAACGTATGATTTTACACTCTATGATTTTCTACACGCGTGTTTATAATTACAACACAAAATCAAAGCGTACTTTTAACAATGTACGCTCTTTTTACTTAAAACAAGTCATTTTGCCTTTGAAGTATTTTCACATCCTCGGACACTCACGCGTTTCCATAGCACCCGTTATGCACAAAATTATACAAAAGTTTTTCATTTCCTGGTGTAAGATGTCCTAACATTTCTTTCTAACTTTCTTCATTTTACAAAAAATTCCATTCGATGGCGACGATTTCCCTCCGCTGCTTGCGAAAGCAGTCGCGGTTACCTCGGCGCTGTCGAACAAGCGAAAAAATCAAGGCAGTTTCTTGGAAACGAACTGCGACGCAATGTTGTCTTGATGACTCTCCAGAAAAAGTCGTCCTTCGTGTTATAACAGATGCGGCGTTCAACTGAACTATATGTGTGGTTACATATTTTCTTAAAAGCTTTAAATTACAAGTCGCATTATTCCGCTTCGCCGTAAGATTAATTTCGCTTCATCCTCTTCGGCAGCCGAGAAACGCGGCCAAATTTCTCATCCCATCAGTCGGAATGATATTCCACGATTGCTTAGACAGGTCATACTATTTCAATTCGCAGTAAAACAAGGAGTAGTATTAGTATTCATTCTTCCCTTTGAGCAGCCAAGAAAAAGCGAATGTTCTTTCCTTCGATCCGTTGGAATAATCTTCCTCGATTGCCTGAACAAGTAATATTGATCAATCGCAGCAAGATCGTAGCATTCCCTTCCGCCGGCCAAGAAACGTAGCGAGCGTAGTCTTCCGATCGGCCGGGATGCTGTTCCTCGACTGCCTGGACCGGCGATCGCGCTACCCCCGGCCCTTGCGAGGCGGGCGGACGCCGTCGCGGCAGTTCCTCGTGCCGTCCAGCCCCCCGTACCGCAAGGCGCCGCCTCACGCGCCGCTGTCTCGCCCTAGGAAAAGCCGGCGGCGCTCCAACCTCTTCACGCCGTCCAAGAAAGGGGACGACAAGCTGCGCAACGGCGGCTGCGAGCTGGGCAGCGGGCGCGCCATCCCGCTCAAGCAGGGCTACCTCTACAAGCGCAGCAGCAAGGCGCTCAACAAGGAGTGGAAGAAGAAGTACGTGACGCTGTGCGACGACGGCCGCCTCACCTACCACCCCAGCCTGCACGACTACATGGACGACGTGCACGGCAAGGAGATCCCGCTGCAGTACGTGACGGTGAAGGTGCCCGGGCAGCGGCCGCGGGGCTCCAAGGCTGTGCCCGCCTCGCAGCCCGGGGGCAACGGGCTCGCCGACGGGCTGGGCAGCCTCACCATCTCAAGTAAGTGGCGGCCCTCGAGCGGGTCTCTCGCCTCTCTTCGGCGGGGCCGGCCTTCCGCCTCAAGGGGGGCACCGTGCCTCGGAAGGGGGGGGGGGCGTGATAATAAGCCCGGATGCCCACCCCGATGTGTACTTCCGGGAAGAGAACAGCCAGTAACCGCGACCATCAATTATCGATTATCACCCCTAAGCTTTAGAGTTAGCTTTTAGAGGGATGGAGTCTCTGAATCGAACTAGGGGAAGAGGCGGTTGATGGAAAATGAACGTTCTCACGGTTTGTAATATTTGATTATATTGATAATACCAAACAATGGCTAAATGTTTAATTTGTCAAACAAATACCTTATTTTTTACTTAATTTTTTTAAGCACATAAAGAAAACGCTACCTACTTTGCAGGGTGAAATGAAACGTTCCTCTGAGGGAGGGTGTCGTAAGGGTTGCGATAGTGGAAGTGGCGACAAAGCGGAAGAGGGGGTTTCAAACGAAATTATTAGCATGGTTTTACAGGAACTGTACCTGCGTTGTTGCAAAAAAAATAACATTGTAAGACTTCCACAAAATATAGCAATAATATGCATTTACGACGGAAGGCGCAGGAACAGCCACAAACTTCTCATGAGTCATGTCACTGTTGCAAAAATGCAGTCGGAAAAAAACAGTTTATTGTAATAATCCCCGTTCTTTTTGCTACTATACGTTTTGTTTTCTTTTATTATTGTATATCAGTAACAGCATTTGCAGTTTCATTTGAAACACACTACGGGGGTTCCACAGCTTCTTTTCCCTGTTTGCAAACCATGGAACGTTTGGTGTGAGATATGCTGTTAGTACAAATTGCCATCTGAAGTCAAAATGAATCTTAATGTTATTTCAACACAATCAGCTCAAGCGTGACGTGATAGCTCGAAATAATCAAATAGTGGAACTTTTCCCATTTATGTACATTCAACTGCTGGATGATTTTTCTTCGCGCGAAGACTCTCAATTCAAAATAATTCTTGAGTGGAGAAATTAAATTGCTGCAATGTAAAACACATGTATTAAATTGACAAACAGGGTCAAATCCGGTATATACAAGTATTTCTTCGATTTCTGATTTTGATATTTGCTTCTCTTTGTTACCATTTTAACATTAATGACTTCCTTGCATTCGAACCGATTTCGATTTCTCGAGTCCTTTGTGACTATATTCTTTGGCGATCGATTGAGGCGCAGGTTTGGGGGTCATTATGGGGGAGCGTCCCGAAATGACAAGCGCCTGCGAGTCTCTTATTCATGCAATTTGCCTTCCAGAAATCAATATCAACGCATTACCCGAACTTCCGAGCCTGATCGATGTTCGTTTTGAACCTATGCTCTTAGTAGAGAAATACAATGGTGTAATGTAAAACTCAACTGAAATTTACCGTTTTCTTTTCGGAAGAATTCATTATTTTTTTGTAACGATCTTTTGTATACAGTGGACACTTTTGAAAAGTGTAAAAAAACGGAAAAATCAGAGAACTTCATTCCTCTGTAAAAATCAGAAGGAAACAACAGAGATTTTGTAGAAGTATCGTTAGAAGTCAGGCAAAATATTTATATGTAGAGTGGTTCTGGAGTTAAGATCAATAAAGAAAATTGACACTTAATATTGCCATTTATTCGGCCGTCATCAAATCAGTCAGAGCTAAAACATAATGTTATACAGGAGTATGTACGGTGACCATTTACATTCATAGATAACAAATGTTGTTGGCATTTAAGCGGTTTACCTGCAGGATTATAATGCCTCCAATTTTTTTGTCTATGTATGTAAATCGTCACAGTACATACTCCTACATAAAATTTTAATCTATTTTTTTTAGCCCTGTTGGAGGCCGAATAAATGGCCAAAACGTCGGCAATGTAATGTGTTGGTTTTCTTCCATTGATCTAAACTCAAGAACCACTCGACATATAATTCCAAAGTGTCAAGAATCATTGCATAATTATTTATTTCATTAATTAATTGTTTATTTAAATACTATTAATTTCATTAATTAAATGTTTATTTAAATATTATTTGTCATGAATTAATTGTTTATTTAAATACTATTTATTTCTTAAATCAATTGTTTATTTAATGGCTTTATTTGTTTGTTTAATCTTCGCTTGTATTGTTCGTTGCTGCTTGTGCTTGTGGTTGAGGCGAGTGCTGGGCGTTGCAGGCTTCCAGAGCAAGGAGCAGCGGCGCGCGGCGGACAAGGTGCTGCTGACGGCGTTCGAGCTGCTGCGCGAGCCGGGCGGCGCGGGCGGCGCCGAGGACGCGGCGGCGCTGGCCAGCACGGCGCTGGCGGCGCTCAACGGCTGCGCGCTCGACGCCAAGGCCGACACGCCCAACGTCAAGAAGCGCCACCGCCGCATGAAGAGCAGCGGCCTGCGCGCCGGCGGCGGCGCCGGCGGCGAGGGCGACGACTCCGACGGGTACGACTTCGGGCACGGCGCGCGCGGAAGCCGGCGCTAGCTGCAGAGCGAGGGCCAATTCTCTGGAGCACGATTCAATTCGCTCTGATCGGTAGTTTTCCGTGGTTTCTCCGATCGACGCGAGGCGAACGCCGGAGCAGTTCACTGACAAACGGGCCACCTAACACGGACGGCGCGCGCGAGCTTTCCGTCCTCTTCCTCATCTCATTCTTACACGCACTACACTTTCTCTGATGCCCGGAGAACAGTCGAGAGCTTAGAGCTTGTTCCGGTTGAGGAGATGCCCCGCTGGTGGGAGATACCTGGTTGGAGGAAAACCCCGCAAGCCGACGTGTAGGTTGGCGCCAGGTCTCGCCTTCCAGAAGGGGAAAATCACCGCCACCTCCCGAGAGAGAGAAACATGCACTACACTTACTGGATGAATAACCTTAGCAGTTGACACGCCCGGAAACACTAATCAATCAATCGACCCATGCTAACAACCAACAGAGTATCTCGGTTGTATGTCTTTTTGATTTAATTTATTATTTATTTATTCGATTTATTTTCGCCAAAAACAGTAGAAATCAAAAACAAAAAGTGTAAATCAAACATCAGATTCAAATATATATGAAGACTTTTATTAACAAAAAATTTAGGACCTCAAAGAAGGTTTAAATACTAGAAATTACTCCCCCAAACTCTGTAATTCTAAAAAATCTGACAAAAGTTTAGAGATACTCACAAAGAATAATTTGATTTACAAATTAGAGTTTTGATCAGTAAATTGAGAAAAATTAAAAATCTGCATCAGCTTTACATATAAGGAATGAAAATCGATCATCAAGGTGAGATAATGAAATTCATTTGCACCAAATATTTGACAGTAATAAAATTTTCGTTTACAGATATGAATTTTTCATCGTGTCACTGGATAACAAGCAGTGGCATTTTGAAGCTGGCAATTCAGAGGAGCGAGATGAATGGGTGGCAGCCATTGAACAACAGATCTTGACTTCCCTTCAAGGCAATGAGAGTGGAAAGGCAAAATCACGCTTGGCAGGATGTGTGGATGCCGCAGCTGTGCAAGCAGTCCGTTCACGTGTGCCAGGCAACTCACACTGTGCCGACTGTGATGCTCCCAGTAAGTTGTATAAAAGAAGTTATGCAACAGAGAACACTCAATGGAGTGTAACATTTTTTGGAAAATTCACATTTAATTTTCCTCCTATGATAAATTAAAATTATTTATTTTTTATTATTTTGCTGTATAATTTTGTTTATTTTTTATTTTTTTGCTGTTTATTTTTTATTATTTTTTTGCTGTATAACAAATGCTCTTTCATAATTAGAACAGAACAGATCTTGTTAACATAACAAAAGCCCATGTCACTGAGTATAAATCATTAATAAAGATTGATTTCTTAATAAATTCTGAATGTCAAAATTAAATAATTACTCAATTTTTTGAGGGGGGATAGAATAATCCACACTTTCAGGAATGAATTTAGTTCATGATGAATGATTCCACCATAATAAATTACAATTACAGTTACTGAGTCATTATTTCGACCATTTTACAGACCCAGATTGGGCCAGTCTCAACCTAGGTGTGGTGGTGTGCATCGAATGCTCTGGAATTCATCGCAATCTTGGGTCGCATATTTCCCGTGTTCGCTCATTGGACCTTGATGAGTGGCCGTAAGTATTACTGATAAGTTTTCAGAGTCATACTCATGAGGGGAGGGGATGACATTTCTAAAATAATAATTGCCATTGAAGTAATGAAAGAATAAACTAAGAAATCAATTTATTTGAATTGAATTAAAGAAGAATGGCCAATATATCATGTGTATGAAAAAATTGGAGTTAAACATCCAATTAATCCATTCAATGGTCGGCTTGTGCAGATTAAACTTTTCTCTGGCCTAAGTCCCACACAGGCTTCACTGTTTTTCAAAGAAAATATATCAAGTCAAATTCTTGTAGATGGTTCATCTTCCAGGTGTAGGGATGGCTTTAAGAATATATTTCCCATTATGGCAGTTTGAGCCACTTCTTTCAAATATTTTTCCAGAAGAATACTGTTAGTGCTTCTCTTCTTGTGAACTGGATAAAAATTAGAAAGTCAGAAACCTGGATTCTTATGAATTTTTTTTAACAGTTTAATGTTTAACACATTTTTCTTTCCATTTTTGACTTTTTTCTTGGTACTAATGAAACATTCTGTCAACAGGCCTGGTCACCTCGCTGTTATGCTATCCCTGGGAAATGCATTAGCTAATAGTGTTTGGGAGACTCACACACGTAGCAGGGCAAAGCCTACTCCCAACTCTAGCCGTGAAGAAAAGGAGCGATGGATCCGCAGTAAATATGAGGCCAAGGAATTCTTGGCCTCCGCCCCTTCTGGTGCCCCACTGGCTCAGCAACTTCTTGATGCAGTGCGCCGGTATGCTTTACAGTTTCTTTTTGTCTCAAATAAATAAACATCATAGATACATTATATTTTTCTTCAGCTTCAATAGAATGTTGTAAAAGCTGCCTATTTTATTTTATTTCCTTCGATTTAAAAATAAATAAAGATTTTCTCTCAAACTTGATATATTTACAACTGTAGCTCTCATGAAAGTCTCTTCCTACGTTTTTTGGAATCATTTGCTGTAAATTTTCTTTTCTCAAAAGCAATTAACAAAAGAGAAAGTCCTTACATATTCTGAAGTGGGGGTGGGAAGGAAATTTCATAACAGTGTATTATTTTACAATACAGCAGAACTCTGGTAATCCAAAGTAATTGGAAGTGTGGTCTGTTGTCATGATATTAAAAAGTGTATAGAAATCTTCAAAATAATATATTTTTTCTTAAAAAATTCTGAAGAGATGTCATCTTCTTACGCAATCATCACTGCCCTGTATGCATATAATTCAGCCACTAAAATAAATATAACAGAATATGCATCATAATTTTTTTTCTTTCTTTTCTATCACGTGTTTCATTGGCAAAAATGTTTTTATGGAATTTCAAAGAAACACTGGAATTAGTAATTTTTCTTAGAAATAAGTATAATTGCTTCCATTTATGTAGTAGGTTATACATCTTTACGTCTCTCAGGGAAGTGAATAATCTACAGATTTTTATACCTCACATTAGTAATTGGAACGTTCATTGCATGTTCTTTTCTCTTTCTTAACATGCAACATGCTTAACATGTTTAGGTGTTAATATATTTAACTGTATTAATTTCATGACTGTGCATCAAGGATTAACATTTGATGTTTCATTCCACAGATCTGACATGAAGAGCTTGGCTCTGCTTCTTGCTCATGCCTCATCTGATCAAGTAAATGCAACAGTTAGTGCACGTGACCTGCGCACGCCACTGCATCTTGCCTGTGCAACAGGCAACCTAGCAGCAGCACAACTGTTGCTATGGGTAAGTTTCTTCCATTAGAAATAAGTTTTTAATAATTTTCAAGAAATGCTATTTTTAATTTTGTATATTGCATAAGGAGTACAAGAAATAAAAAGTCCTTTTTCCATTGAACGATAAGTTAGAACTGACAAATTCATTAAAAGCAACTCTGAAGCTCAGCCAAGGAAAAAGATTGTGCATCCTTTATTCTCTGCACAGGGCAAAAATTAGCAAGGAGAAAGTAGACAAAATAGAAATTATATTACGACAATTAGAAAAAAGGCTGTCAAAATTCTAATGAAAACATGCTAGAAGGTGTAAAACTAACATAATTTTAATATCTCACTTCAAAAGCATCTGAGAAGAGCACAAGAACAACTGTCAAGTCTTATTGTCCTACATAATCCCCAAAACTTGAATCCAAGGACTGTCTATGTTTTTACAAAGACTTTTGATAATTATTTCACTTGACACAGGAATATACTTTATTATTGTAGACTCACAACAATGTAGATATGAAAAATGTAGATCACAGGATTTGATGGGAGTGAATTAAGACCTTACAACATTAATTTGGCGACGTTTCAAAACATTTTTAATTTCATCCTCAGGGCTGGTGGTAAAACATACAATTTTTATATTTTTTTGTTTTACCACCAGCCCTTTGGATAGAATGAAAAATCCTGGAACGTTGGGAAACTAATGCTTTAATATCTTAATTCATTCCCGCCAAATCCTGGAATCAACAATTAGCAATATGGCATGGGGGCCATGCGCCTCCCCCCCCCCCCCAAGGTTTAGAGTTATTGTTTGTTACCTTCATTTATTTGACAAAATTGATTTATGTTAGAATTATGTAATTATTTAAATAATGAGCTGGATCCGCTCCTGGTCCCAGTGTGTTAAGGTGTACAATGTGAGTGACGTGTGTGTGTGTGTTTGTGTGTGCAGCACAACGCCAACGCGAAGGCCGTGGACCACGAGGGGCGGTCGTGCCTGGCGTACGCGCGCGCCGCGGCCAACGTGGCGCTGAGCAAGGCGGCGCCGCTGGGCGTGGCGGGCGCCGGGGCGGGGGCAGGGGCGGGCGCGGGCGAGGCGAGCGGCGCGCTGGCGGCGGCGGCCGCCCTGGCCGAGCTGCTGGTGGCGCACGGCTGCCCCGACGCGGGGCCGGGCGCGGGCGGGACGCTGCCGCGGCGGCGGGGCAGCGTGGGGCGGCGCGCGCCCTCCGCCGCCGACGCGCCCTTCGACCGCCTGCCCGCCAGCGCCATCTAGCGCGGGGCGGCGGCGGCGGCGGCGGCGGGCGGGCCTCTGCGCGGCAGCCGCACGTTGCCCCGCCCCCGCGCGCCCGCGCCCGCCGCCGACTAGACGCCCCGCCCCGCCCGGCCCCGCCCCCTCCACCCACCCCCCACCCCATTGCACGGCACCAGGGCAACTGCAGTGCCTTCCGACGTGTTCACCCCCCACCCCCACCCACTTTGGACGACTTCTCCGCTACGATTCTCTTCTACATCTTTCACACCGTTTGATGCATTTGCAACATTGCTTCTTGTGTAATTTGTACAGTTATGTATGCGTATGAGCAAGATGTATATTATTATTATTATTCTACAGAGTGTGGCAGTGTTGCTCCTACTAGTGTTTAATTAAGAAGAGAATTGGAGTTTCACACACTGCCGCAGTTTTGAACATGTGTTGGGATAAATATGCTGCAGTATATCTGTAATATATTTGTATATAGATGTTTATTTGTTACCTTTATGCTTTCTCCTTGTAGTTGTGTCACAAATATTTTGACCATATTGCAATACTGTCACACTTGTGACACATCAGCTTTGGCAAAAATGCCAGGAGACAGACAATTACTATACAATATAATGGAATGGAGAAACCTTTACTGTAGAGGCTCCTAGACTTGTTGATGACTTGTTGTATTTTTACAAATTGCAAGTAAATGTTCTTCTCTGGTAGCAATTCATAACCAAGAATGAAAATACTGTCTGGAATGTCATGTAACATACACTAGTGTACATTCCAAGATCATGCAGCAAAGACCAAAAATATATAATGAAAAAAACAAACAGAGACTTTCTTTGTGGTATGAAAGTATATTTATCAGAAGACTATCAAATTGCTGCACGACTAATTTTAGATATGCTCAAGCTGTTTATATATTTCCAAATGTGTGAAGGCAGATTTTACAATGCTGTTTTACCAGTAGTCTGTACTTCATTGCTGGAATGCCAGTCCGAGAAATAATATGTATGTTGCTGCTGTGGCATGAAAAACAGGTCTTGTACTAACATAATATGTAATGATTCTGTTCCTTGCTTGAAATCACCAAGCACTATTCATTTCTGTTAAAAACTGTACTGTATGGTAGAGCTTCGTAATATATATGTTATGACAAGTTAAATGAATGCTGTCAGTTGTCTATTCTGAGCATTGAAATTGCAAAATCAATAAGTTTCCATTGTAATTTTCTTTTTCAATCCAAAGATTTCAGATCAAAATTTCTATGTACAGTTCATTTAAAATATAAGTTACTATATACAATTAGCTGGTTCATAAGTGCATGTTCAAGAATTTGAAAATCTAAAATTCTGTTTCATGCCTATGTTTAATTAAATGAACACAGTGCCATGGAATGTTTCTATGTAGCTCAATTGTATCAAAAGTTGGTGTTAAAAGCAGGCTTTACAGTTTTATTCAGTTATTTCAGATTTCACATTTATTTTTTCCTACAAAGGACATCAACAAATTTATTTAGAAAATAATACAACTCTAGGCATTAAAACAAAATTAAAATTGAAAAAACGATACTTGAAACCGAACTGCTTTCTTAGATATATAACCATCAATGTATTATTATAAATTATCTGAAGTTGTAGTAATCTATAAAAGAGGTTTTGAAATGAAATTTGATTGAGAATTTTCCCTCCTTGTAACTTTTTTGAATCATGAGAAACATTCAAATAACAAATGAAAGAACTTTTTTAGGCTGTAAACAAGAACAATATTATGAATGCTGAGTTCATAGAGCTAAGATCATAAGAAATTTGTATTATATTTGTAGTTAACAGTGGGAAAGAATTTCCAAAAATACATGAATTGCCATGATTCAATACACAGAATAGACAAGTATTTTGCTGATATTAATTCATTTCATACTTTGATGTAATGTTGACACAAATATCACAAGTTGTTTTGACATAGTACGTTTTATGTATTACACAATATAGTAGTATAATTTGTGATAAAATTGATCAAAACAAAGCTTGTAGATAATTTGTATACATTTTTACTCTATTATAACTTGAAATAACCTGTCTTGTCTCGAATTGGTATGTAGCAAAACACAAACAAGAAGAGTTATTCTTTCTTCAGTTAAGTCCACTCACTGTTACCAACAGGAACTGACTTCTTTCTCTTATTTACCAAATTCTTTGAATTTTACAAAGTTAATGTTTAGTGAACCATTGTGTTGCTGACATGTAAGATTTGGCCAAAGATTCTGTACATATGTATTGAATTTTGTATAATATTTGGTGGTGTCATTGTTAATAGATTCCACTTGTATATTAAAGATTGTGTTTGAAGAAATTTACAGATCATAATGCCAAATAATTAATGCCTGTATTTTCTGTAATTTAACTAGTAAGTTATAATACAGTAAACTGGTTGTTCCCTAAATATGAGAGCTCACAAAGAATTATTTCTGGCATTCTTTCTTCCTTTTAGCCAATTTCAATCCATTAACTGGTAAGTATTTTGTTCTATTTCTGCCTGTCAATGTAATTGTGCAGGATTCCAACCCTGCTCTTCTGAAATCACATTAAAAAGGTAGCATAAAAAACTCAAATGCTGATTATGCTATAGAGCACAGAGATCTAGATAAACACACTGAGATGTTAAAAGTACAAAAGACAATTGACAATAATGGAAAAAAGACGCTAAATCTTGAGTTTTCACAATTGCATACCGATTAGTCTTGGATGCCTCAATCTTGATAACTAGTGATACAAATTAATCTTAACTCTCTTTTAGTGTGGCACGGTTTCTGAGACCAGGGCTATCAAAAATCTTATTTATATTTATGGCTGTTGGAGTGCAGAGCTGTACATTCTTGTACCTCCAGCAGTTTTGAATTTGCACGTATATGAGACACACTTAATGTTTGAAAAGTGATCATTGTAACAACATGGTCCCTGAGACCGGACAGTGTTCGTGTTGTGATTATTGTGAGTGAACTGGTAATTTATACACATTTATTGAGCATGATTTTCGGTGATTGTTTTGAACTTTCACATTGAATTATAATTATTATTTATTGTTATACAACAAAACAGAATTCCTGTGTTGGAAGTGTTGTGTACAGACTGTCAGTCCATTTCATAAATAGTGAGTAATGGTTAGGTAACATTATTACTAGTTAAGCTAGCTAACATGTTTTAGCTAATGAGTTTTACAAAACTGACACAACAGAACATTTAAATCATGATATTCTTATGTTGTTGATGTATTCTGACTTTAATTGTGATCACTATTTCTAATTAGTTTCTATTTTTGTTCATGCTAGTTTTATTGATCCTTTCTCTGATGTGTAAAATGGAGCCAATGTTGAGAAAATTTTGAAAATGTTGAAGCTCCATGTAAAGTACCCCCAAAAATCAAAATATCCGTTTCAAATTCAAGGGATCATCAGTCAGATCGATGGCGGAATATCAATTTCAGCAAAAGTCCTGCTTACCGATTAGCCGCTAGAGTTACAGATAGGCGGACAAATGTTTAGCTGTATCGAATTTTTTATTATCTACAGAACGTGGATTCTGACTACACAATGTCCTAAATGCTACATACGTTAAATAGCATTCCCCCTTAAAGACGTGGTAACTAAGTAATTCCTAGGCATTTTGGGATCCCCTGGATTCCCTAGACTTCCTCAGAGGACCAATAAGATTTTTTTTCTGCATTTACTACCAGCAATTCTAAATTGCTCCATTGTAACTTACAAATTGTGTACAGAGCTTAACAGAGCGTCTGAGAGCAATTAACGAGATAGTCAGTAGATCGCCTCGAGACGTGATCCCCAATATGTTGAGGACACTGACTGTGGATCTCGGCATAGCCCCAGAGGTTCCAACCACCACTAACATGATTCTGGCATATTTTTTTATAGAATCTGTAAGATTACGAAGAAAATATTCAAAACTGTTCAATTGTACATTTTAGAATCCAATTACATTGGTGCAGTAGAATGTCGCTCATGCGTCTTTCACGACATGTGCACGGCTTGTAACAAATTTTCACGTATGTTCGTCCTTCCTTCAAATAACACTTCTCAATGTTATTGTAGTCAGCGTCGCCAATTAATTCTGACTCTATCATAAATTTTAAATTAGAACACACACATAATTAATACAAATTGTTTTGTCTGTGATACAATGTATTTTTATTTTTTGTAAACAGGGAGGGGGTCTCAAGCGTTATGTAATTATTTTGCGGGAGTTCAAACGCACGTTACAGGCGAGTTACAGTGGGGGAGGGGGTACTCAAAATACTCCAAATTTGCGTTGAGTAATTTATGGACGGCCCCTTAGTAAAACAATACCTTGAATACTTTATATATTTATCACATTGTCGTGAATATCTTTATAATAGAATATAGACCCATCCTCGAGGCAGACAGTCATGCTAACTCAGACACACTCCTTTCCAATATTGTGTATCCTGACTTGTTTTCCAATTTTCAAGCAGGCACTCTACAATGTGATTAAAAAGGAATGGGGATAAGCCCCCCCCCCCCCCGGTAAACTCCTCTACGAATTGGCACCTCAATGCTTTTCGAGGGGTGCTGAATAAAAGGTCAGCGTTAGAGTTCATTACCAAATTGGTAAAGGCAACGGGATCCCATTCCTGGACAGAGCCCACCGAATCGCCGCGTAAGTGTCGAATGCTTCGGATATTTCTAGCACAGCACCGATACCACCCTCTGCTTTTTTCATGTCACTGACTGCTTCGTGAGGAATTTGAACAGAGAAACAGCCAGGTTCAGAGATAAACCATTTTTAGCGTGGATTGAATTCGTTTGTTCATAATGCCCCAAAAGATTCTGCACAGTAGAGAACGAATCGTGATGGGGCGATAGATCGCAATGAAGGCAAACTTATTTCCATTACCCTCTTTTGCGATATGGATGGTGCGATTAGCTTTCCATCCAGAAGGCCCAAAGCCGAAGTATAGAATTTGTGTTCAATAAGGACAATATTTCAATTTTGCTTTAGAAGATAAGTCGCTTTTATCTTATCTGGTCCTAGAGCCATGGGATTTTTCATCCCAGCCAGCCGACTTTTAATTTCAACGACTTTCATTTCCTATAAAATTGTGTCTAGATCTTTTTCAGGTGTCGGCAATTTATCATCCTCTCTTAATTAGGAAAGTTGAATCGGAGGCGTGTTACTCCAAATGGATTTGAACAGGTCGTTAACCTCATCCGTGTTAAGGGGGTGTTGATCGACACTAGTACAGTCAATACCCGTTCCAATGCACTTTGCCAAAAGCGCTGTATCATTCTTGAAAAAGTCCTGCGACCTAGCATACGAGTAGCGCTTCCTAGCGCGTTTGACTCCATGTCAATGGGGCCTTTTAGGATTGGTGGTGGTAGGTTCAGTGGAACCACCTAAAATCTCCACCAACTCGGCAAAGGTCTCGAGCAATTGGTCCTGGGATTGAATATTTCTTTCGCTAATTTCCCACGCCAACGAGCTATTGATCTACATTATTTTGTGAAGTATCTCAGGTTCCTATCCAAGTTGAAATATTTTCCTTCGAGTTAGGCTTGGCATCTACTGTGGCCCTGTTAAGTCAATTAGTAGTTATGTCTCCGGGCCTCAATAAAAGTTTGGTCCCGTCATAACCGACCAGCGGGGTCGGAATGGGCTGTGCCAATAACTGATAAAACAGAATCAAAGACGACGGGCACAGCCGAAAGCTCCTGATTCATCTATGAAACTATAGCGGGCTCCTCGTTAGGGGATCGCAACCTACCTTCCTTCGGGGAGGCAATGCCTACCATTGTAAGTTCCTCAGGATCACTACCTGTCGGCCGAGTTTTTAGAGGGAAATCGGTACAAGGCTATTTGCTTATCTCTACCAGTAAAGACGTTTCAGTCCCCTTTGGACAGGGGATCGCCGGCTTTCTTTCTGTCTGCAGTTTAGGCCTTCAATACGGGGGAGGCGAGACGATAGCAGACCATAAAAAAAGAACCCTTGGAGTATACCAGATCCACGATACGCAGCAGTACTAGTAGAAGATATTGCTGAATCATCGGACATTCGATCATCAGGGAATGATGATTCTGCAGTCACAGTAGCTTCAGCTCCAATGGGTACTAAATATCTTAGATATTTAGTCTCTTTTCTCACCCACCAGTCGGGCGGTCTTACACAACAGAGCGGCCAAATTCTTGTTCGACATCTCTGGTTGCTCTGAAGAGAGACTTTCCCTGCTCCAGGCTCAGGAGTTCTGCCACGCTGCGCCTTGGCAGCCCGAGCTTCATCAGCAGCAGCATCCGGATGAATGCGGAGCAAATGTTGCGAGAGCCCTGATTAGGTTGCGAAGTTGGCGTAGCACAACTCACACATAAAGTCACCTTTACAAGCTTTCGGACCCGGGCACTTCGAAAAACAACTCAAAGCGTATAGCTTACCTTAGTATTTCTTGCTGCATTTGGAGCACAAAAAGATTATGGGGACATCACTATGGATAGTATGATTAGAGGATGTAATTTACTACAAATGTGAACTGTGAACAAGATTTATCCACTTTTCCTTACTAGGACTCTGCAATAAAGATTTTTGTCAAAAAATCGTATTTTTCCGCAGCAATACAACACTTTCGCTACACTGCATAAGCAGGCGAGAATTTAAAAAATAGAATAAAATAGAAACAGACGGCCAGAAATGTCAAGCTCTGGGTCCGAATCCGAATGGTATTTCAACTTGCTATCTAGCTAGCGTCAAAAATGTCGGGTCTCGAGTCCTATCACTTATACTGATAATTAATATTATTAAAGTGCAGACAGTATTAATTTTTCAACTACCTTGTAAAGAACTTGGCCAAAGATGTACAAGGAATTCGAACATGTAGTTTTCGAAATTTCACAGATTTTAATGAAAATCAAACTTGCTCCATATTTATAAGCACACCTCTATCTTTTCAACAAATACATTATAAGATAAAAGATTGTCCTAGGAATTGAACACTCGCTTTCAAATTAGGAATCCATGCTGAATACAAATATATGCCAATTTCTTTCACTATCTACGAAGAAAGAGAAGTGTTTAGGATTGAAACCTTTTGAGATTTCAAAAGACTTCATAAGAGACAATTTAAAGCATTTGCGCCCACAAAATGCATTAAATTACAAAACACACCTTTAGCATAAATATTAAAGTGCAAAAAAGTGTTCAAAAAACAATCATTCAAAATTTCTCAATTCTATGTATTTTGAAAAAAGTACATTAAAAATTAATTTTGAACAGTATCTTCAATTAAGAAGAAATCTATCTTTAAAAACATAATTGTAGTAGGGAGTCAAAAAAGGTTAACTTTTGCAACTTTCTGGTGCATGATTACATAACTTTCTCCTCGTACAAAGAATTCGTAAGGCGAGAAGGTAAAAAGAAAATTTTTTTTTAGAAACTCTTGATTTTAATGTTCTTCATGTTTCACTAAAAAATTTCAACTAAAAAAAAAAAAGCATATGACGGAAACAAAATAACTAATTGTGTGGAACAAATTTCTTTTGAAGAAATAAATCGCTATTTTCAATATACAGTACATGAGGGAAGCCGCCAAAAAAATGCAAACTTTTGTAATTTTCAAAAATTCAGACTAACAGTAAAAATTGGACCAAAGCTAAATATTCTTTCAAGAAAATTAAAAATGGTGCCATTTTGGGGAAATTATAAAAATAACCTGGAAGCTTCATATAAAGTAAACCAAAATTTAAAAATGTTTTTCAAAATCACAGAGCTTCGAATCGAGCCAGATCAAACAAGGAATATTCATTTTGAGAAAAGTTCTGTGAATGATTTAGGGGGAATGTTTACAGATGGACTGATGTTTTAAAAACGATTTTTTTCAGCATCTGGGGACCCCAAAGCGTTTATTTCCAATAAAATTTCAAAATCAAGTTAGCAATACATATTAACTTTCCCCATACTTTGTACATATGTATGTACACGAGACAGTAAAAGTCTTATCTTGTCAAATTGCCTTTTGATTATTTGACAATGTCAAACACCTGCATCTCAGATAGATTGAGAGTATTTCTGGGTTAACAAGACATTTTTTAAGTTTTTAATGCATAAAAGCGTGTATTTTGAATACCATGGATTAATGTGCCTATAAATCTGATCCCTAGTGAAAATCTAATGAGACGATGTTACTTTTTCCTTTACTTCCAAACATTCTTCACAAAACATGTTGCAAGTGCATAATAATACTTATTATTATGATGACTAAGGGAGCAAATTTTAGAAGTTTAACACATCAATAAGACTGTTAGACCCTCATCTTTCTGCAAATATAAACACAGTTTTTATTCTTCTAACTCACAAGTTAATAGCTTCAGTTCAACAGAGTCGGTTCACCTACAGTGCAATTAGTTAAGAGGACCAAGTCAACTACCTTCAAACTAAATCCATTACATTCTCTACCAATATCTGCAATCAACTCTACAAATTTTGGTCAAACATATTTCAGAAAAGAATTGCAAACACAAAACATTTATCAGATTCTAATACAACACAAGACTTTTAATTGGTGTAATATTTTGCCAATTAAATGAAATCTGATTTCAAACTCTTTGGGAAGAAGGAATAAATAAATAATAATTGAAAGGGAAGTTAGATCAATACACAAAATATCATGTAATTAACTTGAAATAAAAACACTTGGGGTGCATCAAAAGAATTTATTTAAGGAACTTTTGAAATATTCTATAAATATGTACAAAAATATACACTTATTGTCTTTTTGGAGAGAGCAATATCAAAAGGATCACACTATTGAACAAATATTGATTTTCAACACTGTACACTCATACTATGTTCTATTAAAGGAACAAATATGTGTTGCCATACATTTCAATAATAATAATTTTACAAATAAAAATAAGAAATAAACATTCTACAATTCAGAATGGATTCATGCTACAATGTTCAGTTAACCTTTCCCAGATGGAAATGATCTTTGACGCACAACTAACTTTTTTAATATTCATTTTCACTTTGGATTAAATTTGTTTTTCCCAAAGAAAGAATAGAAAATTAAACTTCTTCAATCTTTGTAGTGACTGTTTAGAAATCAAAACACATTTATCAAGAAGCGTACTGTTTGTTCAAATTGTAGAGATCCCGTCAATGTAAATAATCTATTAAAATGAACAATGCAAAGTCCTATGGTATAAAATCAATTTTGTAGACTTTGAATTGAAAAATATAATTCAACGAATACAATCACTACATGTTTTGTTACAGAGAAAGTTGAGATGCATAAAAATGGAAAATGTACACTATATATCTTTCTCAGTTCTCTATACTTCATATTTTCTTACAGAGAAAGTTGCATTAAAATGAAAAATGTATGCTATATCTTTCCCATTTTTCAATGTTAACCATATTCACGTTTGGCACATTTACATTACAAGTATTACATATTGGTCTCTTCAAGTATCATATCTTACAAACTGTAATGATATAACAGCATCTACAATACCGAGTTGCATTTAATTATTTGGTCTCAGTGCAAAATAAGCACACATTACAAGCTCAATGAATAACCACAGGCCTAAAACTGATAATTTTTTAAAATATCTTCATACGTTCACTTCAATCCCAAGTCACACAAAAAATTGTCAACGAGAAAGCCAGAACATTTACGAAAAATGCTTTCAGATATTTTGTCATGATTAAACTTGTTATTTACATTCAATTCATTTGGTCTGGATAAGAAAATCAACCCAAAACAATAAAAAATGTCACAAAGTCACTGGCTCAGCTTCACACACATCTTCAGAGATCAAGTCTGTACGAATGTAACATGAAAATGTAATGAATAATAAAAACAATATAAAATTAAAAATACACATTTGAGCAACTGCTTTCAATATTATACACCAGTAAAGAAAGGGACCTTACTTTCCCTCAGCAAATTTCAAATGTTGTGTATATCACACAAATCAATAGCAACATTTGAAAGATTTCAAGATTTGATATATGAAATTAAAAATTACAAAAAATCCATTATAAAGTTCTTTTTAAAATTAAAAATAACCAGGCTACTTACCAATTCTTTTAGTTTATTAGTTATACTGTAGATATTAAATTTTAAGTTCTAGAAATAAGTTTGTTAGGCAGCTTTAACAAAAGAATCACAGATGATCATTTATTGGCACCTCCCTACTCAAGTTTTAGGAAAAGTTAAGTCCAAAACTTAATTCACACGTACAGTACATATAAAAGTTGCAAGATCTATAATTCTGACAAGTCTCTAAATAATAAGCAACCATCCAGAATCTTTCTAACCAAACAAATCGTACAAAGTGGAAGAACTGTAATATTCAGCCATTTCACCACAATCATAATTTCAGTTTTGACAGATGTACAAAAATTTTAACTCAAGAGCCACCATTAAGGTAGGACTCCTTTCATAGTTAGCAAAAATAAAGAAGATAAATCTTTAGATGTCTCTACTCAGTGCAAGGAAACAATGCAAACACATTTTTTTCTCTCCCTTATATAAAATAATTAAATTAGTGACACATTTCTCCATTAACTGAACATCCAAAAAAACTAAAAGAATCACTGGAAAGCTTAAACAAACAAACAATTTTATTCATGCAAACTATCAACGTGGAGCTTCATTCCAAAATAAAAATCGAAGATTTTCTTTTATACACAGGATATTTCATAAAAATAATTTTAAAACTATTCAGTCTCAGAATATAAACTCTGCTACAACAGCAAATGATTCAGTAAAACCTCGGTGTTACTCGAAAGCCATGCTAAAATTATAAATTTAACAGGTATTGAAATTAACATCTTCAACAATAGAACTGAAATGTACTTGTTAACAAATTTTGTAAAATGAAAACTAAATGTTTAAAAAGCAAAAATCTTAGGTTAGGGACTTGATCATTACAACAGAATAACAGACGATCATTTCATTTTCGCATCAACTTACAATAAGCACCTCTCATGATATTAACTCCTTTATTGTCAGGATTAACATCATAAAATGGGCAGTAAATTACAGATTAAAACCATGTTTAAATGATAAAATGTTTGTTTGTCAATCAGTTTCTCAAGACTCATAAAACCCAAATATAAATTTACAATCGCAATACAGAGCAAAGAAAACAGATACGGCTATGAAATTTCATTTCAACACAGACACAAAGTGCAATCTGATTCCACGATGGCCTACATCATCAATTGGCAATGCAGTTTCGTTCCTTAGTACATAATAATAACATAGATAGCCTCAGTTCTCGAGTCCAAGACAAAATAAATTCTATATCTGGTATTATATCTGCACAAAGAGAAAGATATGTCAAAAGAAAAAAAGAAGAGGTAAGTGTAGTGGTCAAAATTCTATTTTATTTTAATACTTTTATCTGAGAGATAATCGTAATCAATCATAACGGTCAGGATGTATAACACGCAAACAACCTATGTCCTTGGTTATGGACATAATAGTTTCTTTGTTAATCTGTTTCTCGCAAACATCAAGTAATGTCAAATACTTTAACTGATTTGGAACATCTAATACTGCTTCAGTTCGAACATTGCAACCATTGATGTGCAGCTCTTTCAACAATTTTAAATGCTGACAACATATTACTAAACTCTCACTTGTAACTTTGTAACAAGAATTGAGATTCAAATACTTGAGCTTTACACACTTTGATATGTGTTCCACACCTTTATCAGTAATTTGATCACATCCAGCAATACTCAGATACTCCAAATGTTTTAACTGATATATAAGTTCCAAACCCTCGTCTGTCATTTTGGGACAGTACACAAGTTTTAAGAACTTAAGTAAGGTACATTTTTGAAATATTAGCCACGCTAAACTATTCTCAAAATTCTCAAAGACCGTTAAATCAAGTTTCACCAAAGATTGAAGAGCACCATTCTTAAAAAAATCTAACAAATAATTCAAGTTGCAATGTCTAAAATACGGTAGAGATAATCTTTTCAAACTCTGAATCTTTTTCAGAGCAGCAAAACCTTCGACTGACTGTACATCTACATATTCTTCGACATGTAGAGATTCTAGATTAGTGCAATATGAAACAACTGGTAGAGTGCACCTTCCTCTTTCACTGGACCAACGCAATTCCAGAGAAACAATATTACGTCCTTTTTTCTGCAATAAACGCTGCAAATCATCATTGGAATAATCATAAAAATTCTTGAGATCTAACACTTGAAGAGACGGACAGCCATCAGCTAAATCAGCAAAAAAATTCTTTTTACTTTTTGATGCATTTCCACCAAGTCTCAAAGTTTTCAGTTTTGTACACTTACTTATCAACTTCAAACATTTTGTTCCCTCAAAATCAATGGCAATCACAGATAGACTTTCAATATTTCGGCATTCTTTAACAAGTTTTGAAACCAAAGTATCACCTACTTCATCAATGTAAACATCTAGCTCTCTGATGTCCTTACAGTATGCAATTATTACTTCTAAGATCTTCTTCTTGGTGTATCCTTCAGGCTTAAAAACCTGTAATTTAGGTGCCTGCTTTAAAATATTTATAATGTCACTTGAAGAGGTATGATGTGATGGGCAGTATGGCAAATGTCTCCAAAGTCTAGAATCTTGAGCTACTTCATTCCATTCATCATTCACATGTCTTACACCAAGAACGATATCTTCAAGAGAGAGGTAAGAGCACACTTTAAGAAGAATTTCATAGGGAAGATCATCTATAGTTTTCTCAGGCATGATCTGCAATAAAATATCACAGTAATACTCAAATAAAAAAACTTAAACATAAAAACAGCATAATCAAAAGGCCATTTTCAATATACTGTCATTGGCAAGTCACAAGTCTTTCTTTTGAGATAGTTTTTCCACAATCAAGTACAGTGACTTTTCAATAAGAATGAGATCAGCAAAACTTTTATAAACTTAATACTTGCCTAATTATCGAATTTCAAATCGAAAACGGAGCGTAAGTGCAACATTTGACGCGATTTATCGAAACAACCCGGGTATTACGAAATTTCAGGTTTTAATGTTCAATATATGTTATACTGTAAAGTTGAAAAAAGACTAGGTTAGCCACACACAGATAAATGTTCTATGTTCCAATTATGGATCAAAATCTTCTATAAAAAAAACTTGCAGTATGAACTACGTAACCTAGGTCATTTCAGATCACTGACCAAGTTCTACGAATGAACTAAATAATTTAACACAAAGCAATCAATCACAATAATATCTTCAATTTGTGAATAATACAGTGATAAGTACTCACATGACAACACCTATAATGTGACTTTCACAAGTGATTTATATAATAAAAGTAAAATACGACAGATCGGGACAACGCCCGTTAGGCACTCTGCTCTTGACCGTCAATTTACGTCGATGCACAGTGCACTGCAGAGAGTGCACTGCACGAGCACGCATGATTCATGCGAAAAAATAGCGGGTATGAAACCTAGCTAGTATACGGCCCTTTCAAGAAGCTACGATTCTACAGAACTTGAGTCATATTCCTACATCTATCGAAATTGTGGTTATATAAAATGTCATCGTAAAGTGGACAAATGACGCAAGTGATGGGACTTCGGGGAAAATCCGAAGCTGAACCGGACAGTTCAGACAGGTGAACTTCAAAGCGCACGTGATTTGTCAGCCGTTTGTGGGAATTTTGATATGTTAATTCAGCAGCGAATTGTATTAGATAATTGTAGCATAAAATTTACAATGGTCGAAGTTTAGAAAAAAATAATTATAGGCATCTAACTTAATTTAATGTTGTATTCCATTATATACAGAAAAAAAGGAATAACAAAATAGAAAGTAAAATACCATTACATTAGAACAAAAACATTTATTCAGTTCAATAACAATATATTTCAAAATAATGACATTTTCCATTTCTGCAAAATTAACTTTGCTGAATTTATTTGGAAAAAAAGGCATAATAAATGGAATTTCCATTATCTTCACAACACAAATAATACCACAGAAATATACTACCTTATTACAATGGAGTATGTTTATCGATCATTATAATATCACAGGTAAACATTAGTGTCCCTCAAGAACTTACTGTTGAAACATGAGAGTTTTATTTTATTCCAGATTCCACAATAATTTCTGGAAAGTCCTACGTAATGGGAAGATTTCAAGATCTTTTCAATGGGGCAATGCGAATACTACCCCCTTCATCTTGATGTAGTTCCATTCCTAATTCATGTAACACAGCACTAGAAGCAGGGCCTTTTGCCACCAACTCTGCCACTATCCCTTGATTGGCAAGATTATTTTCTAGCAGATTACGCACTGCAAACACACCCCACTGCAGCAGTACTATTTTAATTAAGGAAGTTTTTTGAAAAGAGGAGTCTGTTATTACCTGTGATGTAACAAAATAAGATTTAAACAACTTATCCCTACGATAACACAAGGCCTGCCACACCATTTTTTTTAAATTAATATTTTATTGATTTGGTTAAAGAACAGTAAAAACTGTACATGTTTGGGGTGAAGTACCATATGTGTTTTCTTGAGATTCAGAATCCCTTCTTAACATTATAGCTATAAATAGTAGAAAAATGAATAAAAATTTGAAAAAAATAATAATAAATAAATAAAATAGAATAAACAAAAATAAAAAATTAGAATAAAATAAAATTTGAAAAAAGGATGAGATCAGCAACATTTGAAAAACTAGGCATTTTTGCTCCTGTGTTTTAGAACACTTATTTGCATTGGTAAACGAACTGAAGATTTCATTTTTTTGCATTGCTAACAAAATGGTAAACCTCCTCGCTTTCCTCCTCCTCCTCCTCCTCCTCCTCCTCCTCCTCCTCCTCCTCCTCCTCCTCCTCCTCCTCCTCCTACTACTACTACTACAAGCAAAAGGAGAGCTTAACAATATCAAGAAAAATATTTATTTCAATAATGGGGGTGCTTTCAACAACAACATATTCTGCACTAAAAAAGACAAAGTGGGCTGAAAAAAAAAATTTCAAAGAAGGTCAGAAGTTAGCACTCTAAAACTGATGTATTCATGATTTCCAAGAAAGTATTAACATTATTCAGCAATTCAGACCTAACAAAAACACAGTATAAGGGATTACTGAAATATTTTATTAAGCACAAACTTAGAAAGTAAATAAATCTTGATATGATGCTTATTTTACTTAGGGTAACAAAATCACTATCAACTGGCATTATTGGACCCTACTTTATCAGAAATTTGAATCAACATCACTTGTAGCAGAAACATTCTTTCAAAACTACTGAAAGCCCGCATTATTACCAATGATCCAATGATTTCCTATTTTGTGTTTATTTTACTTTTACATCTTCTTAACCTAAAGTTTTGTTCTTTCTAATTTCTAGACATGTATAAAACTTTAGTATTATTGTAAACTGGTTTTAGCACAAGCTTTGCTGATGCCATTACTAAATTAATACTTTAAGATAATACAGTGGTGAAAATGTACTTTGATTTTTGCTACAGCAGGTTCACAGAAGGTTCTTCAGTTTTCCTTCTTTTTTTTCCCAATTTGATTATCAAATATTTTACAATAAAAAAATTTAATATACTTGAAAGCCTGCATTAAAAAAAATCTTACCCCCAAAACACAAAACAAATGTGCTACTAATAAATTAACCCTATTTAACCATTCTACCAAGCTGAAAACTTGACAAGATATAAGAAGCACACTGATCAGCACGATTTAAAAGGATACATGGATTGTACACATCAATATTACAAGCATCTAAAACAGCAGGCAAACAACCAAGTTCTCGAACCTGAAATATTAAAAGAAGTTATTACTCAATATGCAATAAATAAAAAATTAATATACAATACATTCAAACAATGTTTTTCCTTTCTCATATACATATGCATATAACATGATAAACATAATATAGAGAAAATCATATAATGCTGTGGAAAATTATTTTGAGGTTTCAAATAAAATACACTTTTTTCTTCATTCTTTTCAAAACGTCCATCTGAAATTTCTGGCAAAATGAATATTCTGTAATTGATATGACCTTACTGAAAGTCCTGTGATTTTAAAGAGAGTTGGCGTAGGTCCAATTTTCACTGTTGAATCACAATTTTTAAGTTGTAAAAAAACGACATGTATTCAAGCCCCTCCCTGTACCCTCATACAACTATATTATTGAAGATATAGTGATTTTTTCTCCAAATAATTTTGTTCTCCACATTAATTTTTAAAAGTAATCTTGTACATTTTTTTGAAAATAACATTAGTTTTCACTTTTGTTTGAGTGAAATATGAGCAAATCAAAAATAAGATTTTTTAAAAAACGGCCTACAATTACTGTAACTTTTTGTTTGGATAGAGCTAAGAATACTAAAAGCTAAAACACAAACATCATTTTGATGAATTCTTTTGATTTTTTGAATACTACACAAATGTATTTTTTTCAAATATCTCTGTGTTAATATTTGCATTACGGACATTTTTTATTCATTATTGTATATGTGAGTACTCAAAAGCTCAACAGTTTTCTGTGAAAATGAGCTCAAAATTGCGCATTTTCAGAAACAAACAACATTTTCTAAAAAGCAACTCCAAATTTTTCAATGAAAATTGCTTCAAAGGCTTCTATAATATTCTTAAATTGATATTTCAATTTCACTATCAGGGGAGCAAAAAATTGAAAAAATGGAAAAAATTATCTACTAACAGCAGCTGAGAAGTTGGTTGAGCAAAACCGAAAAACTAGCCCAGACAAAAGAGAAAATTTAGAATCCAGAAATTAACTAGTACAAGGAAAGTCCGTGCAATTCTGCAGTACTACTAGTTTTTCCCTTTCCAAGGACTTCTCTGCAATAAACACTTACAATTGAGTGAATATATACGAGGGAAGTTCAATAAGTTATCCACTTCAGTATCTTAAATCATAGCTGGAGAGCTGCATATGCAGCAGGTTGGGACACATCTTGGTATGCTTCGACTTCGTTCACAAATCAGCTGCCATGAGCTCTTGATGTGAGATGATCACAAGTGCAGTGCCATATGGCTCAACAGAAAAAATGAGAGATTTCGAATGTATTACACTGATAAAATTTCTCACAAAGGAAGGGAAGTAGCCTAAAGAAATCCACGACAGGATGAATATCGTATATGGTGATGATATGCCTTCATACTACAAAGTAAACTGCTGGGCCATGCAATTTAAGTGGGGGAGAGAATCAATTGAATATGGCTCACATTCAGAGTGGTCTGGAATCTTCAAAGGAAACATGCCAAAAAGTGAAGACCATGATTTTTGAAGATTGTTGTGTTAAGGTCAGTATTATAGCTCATGAACTTGGCATTTCAGTTTCAGGCACTGTTCATAAAGTCTTCTTTACAGAATTGATGATATCAAAAGTTAGTTCCTGCAGGGTGCCATGAATGTTGACTCTCAAACAGAAAGCATTTCACTAGCATCGTTATAAAGAGAATTGCTTGCTGAGAGAAAGTCAAGATAGCTTTTACTCAGGAATTATTGCAGGGGATGAATAATGGGTTCACCATCGTGATCTTGAAACCAAGCAAGAGTCTAAGCAATGGAAGCACAAGGGGTCTCCAACACTCAATAAATTTAGTGAGATGTCAGCTGGCAACCATTTTTTGATACACAGATGGTGTTCTGCTTGTAGAATTCATGCGACATGACAACCATCACAGGAGGCACTTACTCTTCGAGTACAGGGCTTTATGTGGGTCTGTCAAACAGAAGGGCCATGAGAAGTTGTCTGCTAGTATGATCTTACTTTATGACAATGCTTCTGGATAGAAGTCGCGCAAATCACAGGCTGCTCTGAAGGACTGTGGTTTCGTACAACTTAATCATCCATCATATAGTCCAGATCTGACTCCCAATGACTACTTTCGGTTTGGAAGCAAGTAAAAACTTCTGTGTGGGCAACAATTTTCTGACCATGAAGCAGTTAAGGAAGCTGTAATAGGGTACACCTGGACAGTCAAGATGTTTCCTACTCTTCTGAGAGTATTTGATCACTGGAGGCTAAATGGACCAGTATGTTGAAGTCAATGGGGAATACATTGAAAAGTAATGAGGAGTTTCATAATCATGTTCAAGTAGATAACTAATTGAACGCCCTGTGTAAATCAAGTATGCAATGAACATGTTCAACTTGATATGCGTGTATTAAGGTATTCACTATTTTGGAAATTTTCCACTGCTCCCCCTAGTACATTTAAAATGTTTAAAAAAATTAGTAATGCAAATTTCTAAACTGATTAAACAATTAATCCCAGCACATCACTTTTTTAAAGTATATTATTTAATTTTTTGTTTTCTCTCATTGAATATGGTGGTCTCCAAGAGATACATTCCAATTAAGTTTGTTTTTTCCCATGTTTTAATAAAATATAAGTTTTTGGGTTCTTCTTTGTTATTGCCTAATTCAAATGCTTAGCATCACAGCCATTTTTTCAATTGTTTCTTTGTACTTAGTAAAAGAAGGACTATAGTAGGTATGTAAAATAATATTAAATAAAATAGGAAATCTTCAAATAAATGAAATGTGTCATGAAGGATATGAACAGCACGAACAGAAACATTTTTAAAGTAAGATAACATAATAAAGCTCAGGATAACAATTTTTACAACAGTTTCCATCTTGCAGTAATGAATTATTGTCACAAAATGATTATGAAATAACAATTTAACATATTATTTTTGGAAATGTTTAAAATGATCGATTGAGCCAAGCAATTTCTTAAAAAAAATTCTGCCTGGACTAGTTTTAGACAATACAGTGAATCATCAAATTTCACATTTTGTTCTTCTTCATCCTTCATCCCAATTTGTATCAAATATTATTTTTAATATTTTATTGTTAATATCGTATATAAGAATATTTTTAATATTGTTTATTTGTTTGACAATTTGTATCACTCTTATTTTAAAAATAATGAGGAAGGAGAGCAAATAAATCCTTAACTCGGCAAAATAACAACCTGCTTGATGCTAGTAATTCAAAAACAAGCACATGATGAAACAACATCCTGCAACAAATTTATACTCTGGCAAGGAACTTGTAAGATTTTGTCCATTTTTCAGATTCTCCTTACTGTTTTATTATTCAACCAAATTTCTGTCAAATGAATTTGTTAGTTTATGTCTTATATGGTAGATGTGGTTTACATTACCAACAAAAAATAAATCAAGGAAGAGATTATGCAGTTATCTAATCCATTTTTCAAAAATCACAGCAATCTACGTAAAGCCAGTCATACACTGACATACTTTGGGCCATAAGTAGACCAATTTTAAATTTATGATTACTACTTGGGTACAACTTCAATATCAAGAGTTAATCAATAACCTATTACAAGTCTACATTCCAAGTAAAGTTCCTGTTCTATTTTTCAAACATATCTGAACTTTTCATAAAAATCCATTTTTAATGTAAGTAACATTATTTTAATACTTGAAATAACACATTGAACAACCAAAGGTCAAACAATTTTTTCCCCAAGATTTCATAAAGTAAATAGTTCAAAATACATAGATAGTTCACCACAAATGATAAAAATTTGTTTTCACCTTAGGGTAAAAGGTTTATTGGCAACATTTTTTATAATAAGTGTGAATTGCAGACAGGTTTTTGTTGGGAGTTACCCATTATCGTAGTAATATAATTTTACCTGGTTCTGATTTTCAGCTTGCTGATGGCACAGGTTTCCAACAAGACGCACCAGAGATACCTTGAAACCAAAAACTGGATGACTCTGAACAGATTCATTACTCAATTTCACCTCAGAAAGCCGTTGTACACTACTGAAAATATTGCCTCCTTCACTTTTTCCAATTTCTGTAACGTTCTTTAGGAGACCTATGAAGATAACACAAAAATATTCTCAAAGCTTCAAAACAGTGGAGTTAGAAATGGAAAAACTTTTAATTTGGAATATCTTATTAATATTATATTTACAAATTCAATTTACAATTTGTAAATATAATATTTAATTATAAAAAAAATTATTAATTTTTTATGAATGGGAATATAAAATATTTAAAAAATATTTGCAATTACATACATGCGATACTAATAAGAAGAGAACGATCAGCCTGCAAGGAAGGAAGATACTGGGTTCGAGATGAGGCACACGCTACAACATCCAACAGACGCAACGTTTCTCTTGGCTCCGCAGTCATTCCTTCTTCTACAATGGTTAACACACTGTCAATTTGCTGCTTTAGTTGTTTCACCAAAAACAACACATTTGATACAGGAAACTTTACATTTTCTTCAGTTTCTTTTTCTCTTTCAACTAACAGGGACCATATTGCATCTAAAAGTTCTAAACGATATTCAGAATTCAGTTGTGGATATATTTCTTCAAGTAGTTTATCTATGCCTAATACATACTCAACTATGAACATCCTGTAATTATAAAAACTAATATAATAATGTATTTATAGATTACACAGATGTGATCTAAAGAACAGCACTTAATACAAGAAATTAATATTGCCACATGTCAGATAAACTTATACTTACGCAAACTCACTACCATTTGAGTAACAATTTAACAACAATGGCATATTAGTAGTAATGTATTGTAGAGTAGCATCTAATTCACCAATTAAAATATTATACAATACCATACAGGAAAAATTTACAAGGGAGTCATCTACACTCACAAGTAATTTTCTGCAAACAAGATAAATTATTAACTGATGCTTTTGTTGTTTCAAAAAACAAATTTAATACTTATAAAACAGAACATACTTCACATGGGGGTGGAAAATCTCCCAAGCTATAATTTGATTCTTCTGATTACCAACAATTGCATTACCAATAAATTGAACAATAATCTTCACACATGACAAATTATTTTCAAGGGTAGTGTCACTACACAAAATTCCTAAGAGATCTGAAGTGCTTGTAAATATTGTTGAATTGACAAGACACTTCTGCAAATGACGGTCAACGGCACAAGCATTTCTCAAAAATCTGAAGCATTCAGTAATTGCACCAATAACTTCTGCTGACTGCTCGTCTCGTAAAACAGATAATTGAATATCCAATGCATGAGCCACTTGTTTCAGTATTTTAGTTGACACATTCCTAAAGTCAAGAATAAAGAATTAAATCAACAACAAAAACGATAAGCAACACTTTACAAACAAAATATGTCCTCTTTTATGGATTACCCATTTTTAGGTCTCAGTTTCTTCATTGCTTCTTTTACATTTAATGTGACTTTGTTCCAATCGTGATTTTCTACGTTCGTAGTAAATATAGCTGGGAGTTCTACCACATTTGGGGAATCAAGAGACATAGCTGCACCGGCAATTAATTTTTCCAGTATTTCACAAACTGATGGTTTACTTCGCATAAAACAGGCGTTAGTACATATGTAAAACTACTGTAATTATAAAACTCAATTTATCGCCATAACACCACCACCTGCACATGAAATTCAGGTTCAAGAAGGATCAGGGAACTACACTATAAAATATGTCTTTTGAAATATTACTTTTTCGCAAGGATCATTGGGCACAGATTTGTAGTACCAGATTTACAATTTCATTTTCGTTCGTTAGATTTTTCGGAATTCAATGCAATTGTAATTAGACAAAACGCATCATGAAGTTGCAGAGCCCCACACAAATTCGGCCATAAAATGCAGCTAATCTGCGAAGAGGAAATACACTTGCAAAACTACAAAATTGCTAATAACAGCCGGTGACCACATGCTTTGCTCCCAGCTTACTATGACAGATGATGTTGGTAGAACAATTTGGAACAGTGCGGAGAATTGGTAGCCCTGCCTTCGCGGTTTATTCAAAGATATTTTATTATTCTTACATAGATTTGTTTTGATTTATTTTCGTCATAGAAAAGAAAAATCTTGATGCAATATATCGGGGAGAAGTATAATCTGCGCACGTTTCCTAGAGATCCAGAATCTCTATCCCTATCTTTTGCTATACGTAGCTAAATGATGACCGGCAAAGGTGTTATTGTAATCATGTGCCAGAAACCGGCGAATCTTTCGACAGAAAAACTTATTGCTGGGCCCTGGTAACAAAAAAGAGGATATATATTGTTTCAATATATAGTAAATTACTTCCTCTAACATGTTTTGTAGACAGATGCCACGTTTTGGGTGTCCTTGATACCGATAAATTGGTTTACGAAAAAATGTCTGTCTGCCCATGTGTAATGCTAGAGCTTAAACCGTGCAGATTATTTTCTCCAAAATCGATATTCCATCTATTTTACCAAACTCCAGGGTCTGAAAATTTGAAACAAATATTTTGATATTCGCCGGTACTTTACATGACTCCTCAACATTTTAAAAGTGTTCTCAAAATGCCGCTCGAAATTTTATTAATCAAATATCTTTCTTGAACAGTGCAAAAGCACTTAAAAAATGGTGCAGGTGGCATTTTCACTGAACGTTCTAAATTTTCGAAAACTGCAAAAGCTCAGATTTATTCGCTGAGTTCCTACAACTACAATATTGAAGATAGATTTTTTAAAACGAAGTATGAAACGCAATCTATTGTGGCTTGGGATTAGTTTGTCCATTGATGGTTACTCAGTTAATAAACGTTGTATATCTAATGATCTGCATTAAGAAGCATTGCACAGTTTACATTATTTCATTTGAATTTCAGAAATTTGCAGGAAGTTACTATTTGCAGAAAACGCATATTTGTTATATACGAGTCGGCCCCGTAGTATGTAGATGTACAATTTCTTATTGGCAATCAAAATATTGAGGCATTTTTGTCCCAAAAGACCATGACTGTTTTAAAATAATGATGTAAATCTAACAGAATGGTAACAGCAGAAACATCATAAAAGTAACTGAAGAATTACCAGGTAATTTTTAAAATTTTCACCAGGGTTAAAAAAAATACAAACGCCCAATTTCAATTATAATAGGTCTTTCCTTTTATGACTATCTTGTATCCTGGTCGCTGTCGCGGGAACAACTTAAAATTTTATTGACTGTCAACAAATTGATGGATTTTTCTCTGGATATCCAATTTCTTTTTTAAAGAAATGACTCGTATTTCACAAAAAAGTAACAATGGAAAAATCACAAAAATAATTGGAGATTTTTTAAATAATTTTCTATAATTTGCTTCAATCCCGAGAGTATAATCCGATGAAATGCGCGGTAAATCGCCATCCTTTCCCTCGCGAAACCTCAGTCGTTCCCTCCTGTGCGATTTGAGCCACCTGCCGAGTCACTCGCGAAGTGCGAGTTGCGCCCTTGTGCGTTACGAAATTGCGTTTTGTGAAGATTTATGAGTGTAATTACGGTGCGTGAGATATTTGCTGTTGTTATGCGTGTGTTATTTGCTAGTGCTACGGGTGTGAAACGATATTTTGTTGTTCGATAATTTGTTGTTTTTAATATGATATTGTAATTATTATCATTAATCGTACACCTAATATATTAAAGTTACTGTAAGTCAATTAAACTGCTACTGTAAGATAAGAGAATTACTTACTCTAATTGTAAGCTATTTGCCACTATCATAATCTACTCGTTTATTGTTAATGTTATTTGTTATGTGTTAATTAGGCTTTGTGTAGTTTAAAATGTAATTTACCTTAATGTTTATTATGATAAATTGCATTATTATTCATGTAATTCATCGAGTAAACAATTTGCATTATTACTGTAAGTTATGTAATTGAATGTAATTCGTTATAACTTAAATTAGTGTAATTGTCTATATTCATCAATTAGGTATATTTTTATAATGTAATTTAGAAAGATAATGTAAACTTATTATAGTATTACTGAAAGTTAATGAAATTAACTTACTTCGTTGTGTCGTGTGACGAGGTTGGTTTTATCTTGTCTTGATTGGTCTTGTCTGGTCAGATCTTGTCTGGTCTAATTTTGTTTGGTCTTGTCTTGCATTGTCTGGCCTTAACTGAAATTGTTTTCTTTGGTATTGTCTGGTCATGCATGGTCTCGTATTGTCTGTTCTGGTCTGTTCTGTTCTGGTCTGGTCTGATTTGTTCTTGGTCGTGGTCGAGTCGTGTGTTGTTTGTTTTTTTCGTGCCTACCTGCGGTCGGCTAGCGGAATTTTCTCCTCCAAGAATCTCCCACCAGCGGGGCACAGCCCCAGCCGTGACAAGCTCTAAGTTCCCTATCGGTCTCCCGACGTAGTGTTGTGCATGTTCGTGTATGTGTGTAAGAGGTGAGGATAGGACAAGGAAGAAGAAGGAAAGATCGCGCGCGGTCCGTGGCACGTTTGTTAGGATACTGTTCCGACATTCGCCTGATGTCGGAACTTCGCCGGGCTTTGATGGTTGGGAGGTTCACATATTTTTGGTTGCGTCAGAGCATAGTTTTAGTAGTGCGTAGTTTTTGTGTCATTTTATAAATAAAGTATCTATTAATTAATTAAAGAAGAAAGGTTCACACGAGAGGATATTGATTACGGTATCTATTAAATATAGTCAATTCGTAATAATTTTTATTACATGGTACAACGTATCTCTAATCCATCTGTTTGCTTCATCAGGTACAACTAAAATAGTAACATTCAAAAAACATTCTCAGTATTTTAGTTGTGAAAAAGGTTTATAATAAATTAAGAAAAGGGGAGTCTAAATTTCTCTTCATTACTGCATTTTGTATGCTTTAATTGTCTCAAAATGTATTTATGTAATTTTAATGTTATTATATATTGTTACTATTTTAGTCGTACATGATAAACAGACACATAGGTCTGAGAAACGTTGTACCTTGTAATAAAAATTATTACGAATTGCCTGTCTACAATTTATAGATACTGTAATCCATACAATTCAATTTAGACAGGTGGGCACAAAAATAACCTTATTTAATCAAGGCATAATTTTTATGATAGTTTTTGTGTCATATTTTCGAATATGACCTTAATTAATTTGAACTTAAAATTCAAAGGGAGTCTTTTTTTAAATAGAATTTCGTTCCTGCGCAACCACAGAGGGGTTCACACTACTGCGCGTCGAACAGTCAGGGTCGATTGCGAAAGCGATGTCTGAGCCGCTGCTTCTTAGAGCCGTCGCCTGAACACCCGATTTCGCGTGCCAAATCGTTGTCTCGCCGCCATATTGGAACCATGGTTCGAGCAATGGCTCCAATATACGGAGCATCGGCGGGGGTATGTCTGAAGCCGATGGGTCGATTGCGAAAGCGATGTCTGAGCCGCTGCCTGAAAGCCATGGTCTGCAAGCCATCGCTCAAGCCACGGCGGGTTTTGGGCTGCGAAAGCGATGTCTCACCGTTGCGCTGCCGCGCGTCGTCTCAGACCACCGTCCGAACGAAATTTATTTGGCAACGTCGCGTTCTCGACGACGCAAGGCGCTAGTGTTTTGTTTCTCGGAAGCACGTGCGAATGTTTACATCATAACAGCGTGGCTCGGTCCATTTGTTTGTGATCGGTTGAGCAGTGCAGTTGTGCTTCGTGCTGTTTTTATCCACAAAGAAAATAGCAAGGTAAGACCAATAGAAATATTTCTTAAGAGCAATGTATCTTTATTCTAATTCAATGCGTATATTTGCGAATTCTTATTACAACAACAATTCATAATACAATTAAATCGTGTAATTTGTGTAGATGACGCGTTTCGAGTCTTCCGAACGTCTGCTCATGGCAGAAATTTGTACTCATCCGGTGATTGTGGATTCGGGCTACAGTGCAACTGTGTTGAAGCAGAAGGAGGCTGCATGGAAGAGGATAGTGGACGAATTTAATAATTCGAATCCTGGGAAAGCTCCATACGGACAGCAGTCGTTGAAAGGTAAGCATTTTGTTGGCGTATTTTCAACTTAGGCATTGTACATAATTTTCGTTCAAATATATTTTGGTAATTCTATCAATGTAAGAAATTTGTAATACAACTTTGTGTACCTTTAAATTTCTAGCTACAGTAATCATATCTTGACCACACCTTAATGCAACATTTCTGTGTAGGATTGTGGAGAAGGCTCAAAGATGATGCCAAAGCCGCTGTGGACAATTATAATAAGTTGTCCCAGAAGACAGGTGGTGGACCCAGTAAACCTGCCTTTAAGAACAAGGCTGTAGAGATTACAGCAGCATTACTGGGGAATACCTACGATCCTTTGGATGACCCATTGGATGATGATGTGCTACCATTTCAGGCAAGTTTTACACAATTTATAGGTTATTTTTGCTTCTCACAAATATTTAAAACATTTGGTTAATTTTATAGGAAGGTCCTAGTGATGCAGCAGAAAGAAGAAATGAAAGATGGGAAGATGTAGAAGTAGTAGAAGAAATACCCATCGTGGAAACACCACAAAAAAAGGCCAAGAAGAGGTAAAATGCTATATATGCCCATATACGTGTGCAAAATTAAGCTAGTTAACAAGTGAACTTCATATTATTTCCAATGGATCCTTCAGTTGCAAGTGATGTACCCTATTAAGATAAAGTTACATTGACCAAGAAGTTATGAATATGAATCTATTACAGTATAAATTTTCATTCTAATAGTGCAAGAGCTTCAATTTCTGTATATATTTACTTTTGGTATAATTATGTAGTACTTCAGAAACTGTTTAGGGTTAGAGCTCCACTCTACTAGTCATTTCTCTGCATTAGTTTTCCAATTCCGGGCTCTCTGTTCGATTTTACACTATTAAAACGTGAACAATCTAGTTTTGATACATAGGTATGAATAAATATTGGCAAAATTGATGCAAAATATTTTTTCAAAACATTCCAATTAGATTCAGTACTAAAATTGTATTGACTGGGTGGCCACTTTCTGGATAACTGGGGAAAATCAGGTAATTTGTAGAAGAATCTTTAGAGTTCTGGGAAAAGTTTGAGAGTAGTTATTCCTTAAAACCATTAGTACGTGATGATGGAGATGCCAACAAATGTTATTTTTTTACAGAGTTTTTATTTTATGATGATGTTATTGTTAATTTGTACTTTGTTACATCTAATCAGAGAGCTGACCAATTGGCATCACCATAGAGTAATGATATATACCTCCTTAGTCTACGGTATGATACTTATAATATTTTCTTTAACTAGTTTGAAATTCCATATCTTATCAGGAACAGAAAAGGAAAAGTCAGGAAATGGGGTGGTCACCCTTATTCATGGTTTGTTCAGAAGGAACACAAGTGGCATGTTTTAATTAATTTAGAATTATAATTGATTGTAGGGAACATTGAAAGCAACAAAAACAATTAAATGAAATTATACCGAATGGAGTACAGTGAAGTTGATCTGATTAGGAAACAATTATGCAATCCTATACATTTCTCAAACAATGGAAAGTGTAATTGTAAGATAAGGGTCATCCATCTCATTACAATGGGTTAATGTTTTTATATATGGAAAAGTATCCATGAATTTCAATTAGTAATCTTTATGTAGAATTAAAAATAGCAGTTTGACAAGGTTAAATGAAAGCAAGATATTATTGAGACCTGAAGTACATGTGTTCTTCTGCAGGAAACAAGAGGACTTTGACAGTAGAATGTTAAAGATGGCAGAAGAGCAACACGAAATGAGACGGAAGGAACATGCAGCAGAGATGGAGGAACGTGCAGCGAAGAAGGAGATACATGCAGCAATGCTGAAGGAACAGAACGAGAGGTTGGCTATTTTGCAGCTCCATAGGGAGGCTGCACACTGCTATCTAGAATATCTGAAGGCCAAGACGAGAGAGACACGTGCCAATGTAGATTAAATTGGCTTATTGGTATTGTTTTCAGTTATTTAAATAAAAAGGATTTAAAATGAATTATAACTATTCTAGTAATATTAATGTTAATCACATTTTTAGTAAGTAAGTAATATTAAGAAAGTTTAAAATAAATTTGTAAAATGATTAGATGTTAAGTCTATTTTTAACTAATATGATTATTGATATGGTGTTACTTTATTCTTCCTATTATTATTATTATTATTATTATTATTATTATTAATGTAAGTTTTGAATCGTGAGCCTGTGCCTGCATGTGAAGGCGTAATGGCTTAAGTGCCTTTGATGCTGCCAGAGATTCCCAATTTGCAGGTGCAGTGGGATTCTGTGTAGCTGTTTATTTCTTCTGCTGAAGAATCTGAGGGCCTACCGCTGGAGTATACCTCAAATTGCAGTCTGTCTGAAGGTTTTTGCCAGATACATTAGGAGGGTTTTTTCTTCAGGATCAGGAGGGGGCAAGATTGTGTGGTTGTTGCCACCAATCTGACCACCTTCTGGGGTGAATGTCAGATTGCTTTTGCAAAGTTGCCGAGACACTTTAGGTGAGTTGGAAACAATGATTTGAAACAATTAGTCTAATTGTAACATCAATCGTATTCCCTACTGGCACCACATTTGTTAGACTTTACTGAAAAATTTAAATCTGGCAAGGAAGAGGGTCTGCAAACAAGATTGGCGAATTGCTTAAAACAATTCAGTAAAAAAATTTTCCATGACTAAATTTACAACAGTGTTCATATTAGCAACAGGTTTTCCCTTTCCTTTTTTTCAGGGTCAATATAAAACAAATGCTAATATTATTACTTTTGTGGCCAGTTAAGGAAAGAACTGATTAATGTGTATTGGCAATTTTTCATTGGACCCACCCAATTGTTATAAGTTAATAACTACATCTTTACTATTTCTTCACTTTCCATTCTGGTACTAATTGTAGTTTTATTTTTCAGGATACTTGAAAAGCGAAGATGACTGTCAGAAATAAAACACTGATTAATTTAATAAAATAGTTTTATTATGAAAAATGATTTGCAATAATTGTTCTCCTCCATGCCACTCCCTGCTCCTTATCCCTGGCATTTTCTACAACATTTTCATCTTCTTCTTCCTCCATAACATCATTAAATTCTTCCTCCCTTCTCCTTATAGCAACATTGTGCAATATAGCTGTTGCCACAATAATTCGTTGCACTGTCACTAATTTCACTCTGAGGGGAGTTTGGAGGCATGGAAACCGCCTTTTCCAGCTTCCAAAAACCCTCTCAATAATGTTTCTTGCTCGTTTGTGAGCCGCATTGTATCTACCTTCTGCCGCAGTCCTTTCACGAAGAACTGGGGTCAGAAGGTAGCGTGTACATGGGTACCCACTGTCGCCAATAAGGTGGGCATTGTACACGCCACTCTCTAGCACGTCTTTCAAGGTTGAATTCCGAAAGATTCGGCTGTCGTGAGTTGAGCCTGGCCATCTTGCGACAATATTTGTGATGTTCATCTCATTGTCGCAAACCACCTGAAAATTAATACATTTATTTTGAAGCATACTAACTAATTTGAAAAGAATTATAAAATGGCTGTTAAATTATCATACCTGGCAGTTAATGGAATAACAACATTTACGATTATAGAATCGTTCTGCTAACTCTCTAGCAGGGCAAACAATTTTTATATGTGTGCAATCAATAGCACCGATTACACCTGGAAAGTTGTCTCTGCAAGGGTAACAATTTGGGTTAATATCTTGTTTCAAACACAAATGTGAATTGTGTTATTACATTGCAAAGCACAAAGAACATGAAAAGTATCCAGCGACCTCGATGTTTTCTTATAAAGAACTTTAAATTTAAGCTCAATATAAAATGTATTTTTATTTGCTGACTTACAGTTAATATTTATAATGAAAATTGATGTATTGAATGACTTTTGTTAGTATTGGAAATTACTGAAAGCTACATTTTTTAATATGCATAATTTCTAATGATTTACATGAACAGTACATTACATCAAAGCCTTTGGAATAACTTCATTGCACACTACTAAATGTTTATTACATTTGCAATGTTGACAGGAAAATTGCAAAGAAACAGTATTAAGTGAAGCCATGGAAAAATCATTGTGATAAATATTCGTGGGTTTACTGACGTAATAAAATGTTTAAAAGTTTCATGATCCAACTTACCTGGATAATTGGGCAAATCCTGCTTTTATTCGCACGTGTTCCCGCCTGGGTGGAAAGTACACATATCTAGTTTTCAAGACGAGGCAAATTGCCTCCGAAACAGATTTTATGAGGCGACACACCTTGCTCTCGTGTACGTTCACAAGATCGCCCAGGACAATGTTGAAGGCATTGGTGGCAAAAAATCTGTAATACACCATTGTTTTTCAGTTCGCAAAACAACTCAAATAAAAATATTATTAATACATAAATTAAACTATACTCACCTAAGTACAATTAGTAATTGCAGGTGTACAGGAAGTCCTGAACCGCGCCTGTCTTTCACGAGGTTTTCGTGCAATTCTCTTGTGAGATACATCACAGTTTCCTTCGAAAATCGAAATCTGCGACGAAATTCGTGATCGTTGTATTCCTCCAAAGGATTACTGCGATCCCGCAGCATATGCATGCGAGGATGCAGTAATCTTCGTCGGTTTACACGATCGCGAATTTCACGCATTCTCCTTAAATCATTCATAACGCAAGTGGGGCAGGTACAGCAAGCAAGGCAGACACAGACCGAATGGCGCGAACCTCGCTGACGCGTTGAGACATCGGCTTCAGACATACCCCCGCCGATGCTCCGTATATTGGAGCCATTGCTCGAACCATGGTTCCAATATGGCGGCGAGACAACGATTTGGCACGCGAAATCGGGTGTTAAGGCGACGGCTCTAAGAAGCAGCGGCTCAGACATCGCTTTCGCAATCGACCCGATGTCTCAACGCGTCAGCGAGGTTCGCGCCATTCGGTCTGTGTCTGCCTTGCTTGCTGTACCTGCCCCACTTGCGTTATGAATGATTTAAGGAGAATGCGTGAAATTCGCGATCGTGTAAACCGACGAAGATTTACTGCATCCTCGCATGCATATGCTGCGGGATCGCAGTAATCCTTTGGAGGAATACAACGATCACGAATTTCGTCGCAGATTTCGATTTTCGAAGGAAACTGTGATGTATCTCACAAGAGAAATGCGCGAAAACCTCGTGAAAGACAGGCGCGGTTCAGGACTTCCTGTACACCTGCAATTACTAATTGTACTTAGGTGAGTATAGTTTAATTTATGTATTAATAATATTTTTATTTGAGTTGTTTTGCGAACTGAAAAACAATGGTGTATTACAGATTTTTTGCCACCAATGCCTTCAACATTGTCCTGGGCGATCTTGTGAATGTACACGAGAGCAAGGTGTGTCGCCTCATTAAAACTGTTTCGGAGGCAATTTGCCTCGTCTTGAAAACTAGATATGTGTACTTTCCACCCAGGCGGGAACACGTACGAATAAAAGCAGGATTTGCACAATTATCCAGGTAAGTTGGATCATGAAACTTTTAAACATTTTATTACGTCAGTAAACCCACAAATATTTATCACAATGATTTTTCCATGGCTTCACTTAATACTGTTTCTTTGCAATTTTCCTGTCAACATTGCAAATGTAATAAACATTTAGTAGTGAGCAATGAAATTATTCCAAAGGCTTTGATGTAATGTACTGTTCATGTAAATCATTAGAAATTATGCATATTAAAAAATGTAGCTTTCAGTAATTTCCAATACTAACAAAAGTCATTCAATTCATCAATTTTCATTATAAATATTAACTGTAAGTCAGCAAATAAAAATACATTTTATATTGAGCTTAAATTTAAAGTTCTTTATAAGAAAACATCGAGGTCGCTGGATACTTTTCATGTTCTTTGTGCTTTGCAATGTAATAACACAATTCACATTTGTGTTTGAAACAAGATATTAACCCAAATTGTTACCCTTGCAGAGACAACTTTCCAGGTGTTATCGGTGCTATTGATTGCACACATATAAAAATTGTATGCCCTGCTAGAGAGTTAGCAGAACGATTCTATAATCGTAAATGTTATTCCATTAACTGCCAGGTATGATAATTTAACAGCCATTTTATAATTCTTTTCAAATTAGTTAGTATGCTTCAAAATAAATGTATTAATTTTCAGGTGGTTTGCGACAAGGAGATGAACATTACAAATATTGTCGCAAGATGGCCAGGCTCAACTCATGACAGCAGAATCTTTCGGAATTCAACATTGAAAGACGTGCTAGAGAGTGGCGTGTACAATGCCCACCTTATTGGCGACAGTGGGTACCCATGTACATGCTACCTTCTGACCCCAGTTCTTTGTGAAAGGACTGCGGCAGAAGGTAGATACAATGCGGCTCACAAACGAGCAAGAAACATTATTGAGAGGGTTTTTGGAAGCTGGAAAAGGCGGTTTCCATGCCTCCAAACTCCTCTCAGAGTGAAATTAGTGACTGCAACGAATTATTGTGGCAACAGCTGTATTGCACAATGTTGCTATAAGGAGAAGGGAGGAAGAATTTAATGATGTTGTGGAGGAAGAAGAGGAGGAAAATGTAGAAAATGCCAGGGATGAGGAGCAGGGAGTGGCATGGAGGAGAACAATTATTGCAAATCATTTTTCATAATAAAACTATTTTATTAAATTAATTAGTGTTTTATTTCTGACAGTCATCTTGGCTTTTCAAGTATCCTGAAAAATAAAACTACAATTAGTACCAGAATGGAAAGTGAAGAAATAGTAAAGATGTAGTTACTTGTAGAAACTTATAACAATTGGGTGGGTCCAATGAAAAATTGCCAATACACATTAATCAGTTCTTTCCTTAACTGGCCACAAAAGTAATAATATTAGCATTTGTTTTATATTGACCCTGAAAAAAAAGGAAAGGGAAAACCTGTTGCTAATATGGATACTGTTGTAAATTTAGTCATGGAAAATTTTTTTACTGAATTGTTTTAAGCAATTCGCCAATCTCGTTTGCAGACCCTCTTCCTTGCCAGATTTAAATTTTTCAGTAACGTCTAACAAATGTGGTGCCAGTAGGGAATACGATTGATGTTACAATTAGACTAATTGTTTCAAATCATTGTTTCCAACTCGGCTAAAGTGTCTCGGCAACTTTGCAAAAGCAATCTGGCATTCACCCCAGAAGGTGGTCAGATTGGTGGCAACAACCACACAATCTTGCCCCCTCCTCATCCTGAAGGAAAAACCCTCCTAATGTATCTGGCAAAAACCTTCAGACAGACTGCAATTTGAGGTATACTCCAGCGGTAGGCCCTCAGATTTTTCAGCAGAAGAAATAAACAGCTACACAGAATCTCACTGCACCTGCAAATTGGGAATCTCTGGCAGCATCAAAGGCACTTAAGCCATTACGCCTTCACATGCAGGCACAGGCTCACGATTAAAAACTTACATTAATAATAATAATAATAATAATAATAATAATAAAGTAACACCATATCAATAATCATTAGTTAAAAATAGACTTAACATCTAATCATTTTACATATTTATTTTAAACTTTCTTAATATTACTTACTTATTAATGTTAATCACATTATTAGTATTACTAGAATAGTTATTTAAATAAAAAGGATTTAAAATGAATTATAACTGAAAACAATACCAATAAGCCAATTTAATCTACATTGGCACGTGTGTCTCTCGTCTTGGCCTTCAGATATTCCAGATAGCAGTGTGCAGCCTCCCTATGGAGCTGCAAAATAGCAAACCTCTCGTCCTGTTCCTTCACCATTGCTGCATATACCTCCTTCTTCGCTGCATGTATCTCCTTCTTCGCTGCACGTTCCTCCATCTCCGCTGCATGTTCCTTTCGTCTCATTTCGTGTTGCTCTTCTGCCATCTTTAACATTCTGCTATCAAAGTCCTCTTGTTTCCTGCAGAAGAACACAGGTACTTCAGGTCTCAATAATATCTTGCTTTCATTTAACCTTGTCAAACTGCTATTTTTAATTCTACATAAAGATTACTAATTGAAATTCATGGATACTTTTCCATATATAAAAACATTAACCCATTGTAATGATATGGATGACCCTTATCTTACAATTACACTTTCCATTGTTTGAGAAATGTATAGGATTGCATAATTGTTTCCTAATCAGATCAACTTCACTGTACTCCATTTGGTATAATTTCATTTAATTGTTTTTGTTGCTTTCAATGTTCCCTACAATCAATTATAATTCTAAATTAATTAAAACATGCCACTTATGTGTTCCTTCTGAACAAACCATGAATAAGGGTGACCACCCCATTTCCTGACTTTTCCTTTTCTGTTCCTGATAAGATATGGAATTTCAAACTAGTTAAAGAAAATATTATAAGTATCATACCGTAGACTAAGGAGGTATATATCATTACTCTATGGTGATACCAATTGGTCAGCTCTCTGATTAGATGTAACAAAGTACAAATTAACAATAACATCATCATAAAATAAAAACTCAGTAAAAAAATAACATTTGTTGGCATCTCCATCATCTCGTACTAATGGTTTTAAGGAATAATATCTACTCTCAAACTTTTCCCAGAACTCTAAAGATTCTTCTACAAATTACCTGATTTTCCCCAGTTATCCAGAAAGTGGCCACCCAGTCAATACAATTTTAGTACTGAATCTAATTGGAATGTTTTGAAAAAATATTTTGCATCAATTTTGCCAATATTTATTCATACCTATGTATCAAAACTAGATTGTTCACGTTTTAATAGTGTAAAATCGAACAGAGAGCCCGGAATTGGAAAACTAATGCAGAGAAATGACTAGTAGAGTGGAGCTCTAACCCTAAACAGTTTCTGAAGTACTACATAATTATACCAAAGGTAAATATATACAGAAATTGAAGCTCTTGCACTATTAGAATGAAAATTTATACTGTAATAGATTCATATTCATAACTTCTTGGTCAATGTAACTTTATCTTAATAGGGTACATCACTTGCAACTGAAGGATCCATTGGAAATAATATGAAGTTCACTTGTTAACTAGCTTAATTTTGCACACGTATATGGGCATATCTAGCATTTTACCTCTTCTTGGCCTTCGTTTTTTGTGGTGTTTCCACGATGGGTATTTCTTCTACTTCTTCTACATCTTCCCATCTTTCATTTCTTCTTTCTGCTGCATCACTAGGGCCTTCCTATAAAATTAACCAAATGTTTTAAATATTTGTGAGAAGCAAAAATAACCTATAAATTGTGTAAAACTTGCCTGAAATGGTAGCACATCATCATCCAATGGGTCATCCAAAGGATCATATGTATTCCCCAGTAATGCTGCTGTAATCTCTACAGCCTTGTTTTTAAAGGCAGGTTTACTGGGTCGGCCACCTGTCTTCTGGGACAACTTATTATATTTGTCCACAGCGGCTTTGGCATCATCTTCGAGCCTTGTCCACATTCCTACACAGAAATGTTGCATTAAGGTGTGGTCAAGATATGATTACTGTAGTTTGAAATTTAAAGGTACACAATGTTGTATTACAAATTTCTTACATTGATAGAATACCAAAATAAATTTGAACGAAAATTATGTACAATGCCTAAGTTGAAAATACGCCAACAAAATGCTTACCTTTCAACGACTGCTGTCCGTATGGAGCTTTCCCAGGATTCGAATTATTAAATTCGTCGACTACCCTCTTCCATGCAGCCTCCTTCTGCTTCAATACAGTTGCACTGTAGCCCGAATCCACAATCACCGGATATCGAGTACAAATTTCTGCCATGAGCAGACGTTCGGAAGACTCGAAATGCGTCATCTACACAAATTACACGATTTAATTGTATTATCAATTGTTGTTGTAATAAGAATTCGCAAATATACGCATTGAATTAGAATAAAGATACATTGCTCTTAAGAAATATTTCTATTGGTCTTACCTTGCTATTTTCTTTGTGGATAAAAACAGCACGAAGCACAACTGCACTGCTCAACCGATCACAAACAAACGGACCGAGCCACGCTGTTATGATGTAAACATTCGCACGTGCTTCCGAGAAACAAAACACTAGCGCCTTGCGTCGTCGAGAACGCGACGTTGCCAAATAAATTTCGTTCGGACGGTGGTCTGAGACGACGCGCGGCAGCGCAACGGTGAGACATCGCTTTCGCAGCCCAAAACCCGCCGTGGCTTGAGCGATGGCTTGCAGACCATGGCTTTCAGGCAGCGGCTCAGACATCGCTTTCGCAATCGACCCAGTCTCTGTGAACTAGTATATAACCCAGTGGTTCTTTCTACTCGTGTTTAAAAGTTTTCGTAGAGCTGCAGAGGTGCTAAAAACCACCGCCCCTAGGGGGTACCACGTCCCAGATGTCACCGCAATGCATCAACATCAACTCTATCACGACTCAACCGACAACAGCAATATTCAAGCACTGAGGTCAGACCCGAGAAAACGCTGTCTCAGCAACCTCCAGGTAACCGGCTAAAAAACCGGCCAAACGCAAGGCAATTTTCTCCCCGGCGTAATGGGTCCCCCAACCAAGTACAGATTTGACCCGATCGAGCAACAGGCGGATCATGACCGAGAGGAAAATCCCCAAATTTTGAATGACCCTATAGAGCCCACGACCAAAGAGCCACCTCCAATATGTATTCACGAAATTAAAAACTATAAAGAAATTGTTAGTAAATTAATCACGGGGATTGGATAAAACTTTGTTACCCAAATAAGAGGTAATCAGTTAAAAATTCGTAACTCTATAGACGATTTCAGAAAAAAAAACTATTCATTTTCTCGAGCAGAAGTGTCAATATCACACGTCCAGAGACTCATCAGTCAACATTTTTAGTGCAGTAATTCGTGGAGTGCCGATCGATTACGAAGAAAGTAAAATTGCTGAAGAACTTAGCAAGGTTAATATTTTGAACGTCTCGTAACCCGCCTCTTAAGATTTGATAAATCTGCCACGCCATTACGTGCAGTTTTAGTGAATGGCAGACCAACCTTTGAAAAACTAGCATCAATAGGCTTTTCAGTGCCGTGGTAACAGTTGAACTCAGACGCCGTAATTCATTTATTGTGAGATGCAAAAAATGTCAGGACTAAGGACACACGAAAAACTATTGCACTACAACTCCAAAATGTGTAAGATGCACTAACTCACATGAACCGGGTAAATGCAATTTAAAACCCCAACTTAATCCCGCTTGCGTAAATCGTAACCAAGCTCACTTCGCGTCATCGCTCAAATGTGAATACTTCCAAAGACAAGAAGCATTCATGCAAAGAAGTTAATCTATTCATATTCACAGGCAGTTAACAATTCCCCTCTCTCTCCTCCTTTTCAACACAGTGCCTACGATCATCACTAGAATCCCTCCCCATCAATACCTCCCCCTCCGCTTCCTTGAAACGCTCTCCCTTCTCCTCAAGAATGTATTATTCCAACTTATCCACAACAACCATTAACTAACCCTTCACTCCCACTCTCCCCCTCCCCCCATACTAAACCTAGAAATTAAAGCCCTCATTCCCGTAATCAACAAGCAAATTCAAATACCTCTTGCGTCACATTCATATTTATATCTTATTAGTAATACTCAAAACAATCAACATGTCTCACAATAAATTAAATTCTCTCACTATCCTAAACTGGAATGTAAACGAAATCATCCCCAAAATCAATTTTATAAAATATATATTTAAATAATTATAATATAGATATTGCTTTCACCACAGAAACGCACATTACATCCAAAGATAAGATTAATTTCTCGGGTTACCTGACTTACAGATCCGACAGACCTTCTCGAACTGCGGCAGGAGGAGTAACAATTTGCATTAAAAAATGGATTGGACACGATCCTCTGCCACCGCACATCATCCCCGGACTTGATAATATGGCAATAGCGCTGCATCAGTCACGCGGCACTCCAAACACACTAATCGCAGTATATAAGCCTCCTAACATTCCCCTAAAACAAACTCGCCTAAACTCTCTGTTCTCAAACCCGACTACTATGATAGCCATAGGCGTCTTGAACGTCAAACATTCCGCATGTGTATACAGTTCTTGCATCCCGAATGGAAAATCTTTACTCAGATATGCTATCAACAATAATTTAATTATTTCTGCTTCCCTTAACCATCACATTATGCGTTTAATCACCGCATTCTTCTGGATATCCTAGATATTGCAGTATGCAAACAATTTACGAAACCGTTATTCCAATCTGTTCTAACAGAATTAAGCTCGGACCACTGCCCGATGCTTCTCTCCTGTGTTGCCAATCTCATGGTATCTAATCACTCCAACCCACATATCTCTAAGAATATTCATTGGAAACTATTTGAAGAGTTTCTTACCACCTCTATTCGAACAGAATTGGAGGGTGAGTGTCCAAAAATTTCAAAGTAGGAAAATAAGGGACACCCTACTACATACGGAGTATTATAAATAAATAAATGTCTTTATTGATGGCGAGGCTCAGGCCATTTAGCCTTCTTTGCCGCCTGACCATAAACTATATACTATTATACGTAGTATAGGGAAAGTTATGTATTGGTGTGAAAAATCGATTTCGATATTTCAACGGAAATACACGTTTTAGCGTCCCCTATCCATCAGTGCTACGGCGGCCAGCGTCATGCCGGTAGATGGTTTGCCGGTAGACTTTCTGCGGCCAGAGTCATGTGAAGGCTCTCGACTGTCCGAGTGATATCACACTCCAGTCCTGAAGAAGACCACGCTATGATGGTCGAAATATCGCCTTCACTGTCCTCAAAGCAGCAATATCCGGACAGCCGAGACTCATCATAGGGCCAAATGTCTCCATTAAAATTATAATTTTGGTTTTTCTGAGACGTTGATTTTTGTTCAAAAATTAATTTAATTAATGATGTAATTAATTATGTAAATGTAAGGGTAAAAATCACTGATAACAAGCTCAAAGTGTATTTTATTATTTAAAAATGGAATGTTATCGAGTAGAAATTTTTTTAAAAAGTTACTGATAAATTGAAGCGTGTCAAAATTTAAAATGTAAATGCTACAACAATGAAGAGGTGCTAATATAAGAGTGGAAAACGTGCACACTCCTGAGGTACAGGGTACTACCCTACCAGAAATCATTCTGAGTAACCTGACCTTCCTGGAGTGCCTGTAAAATGACCTGATTCATTTGCCAAATAATATTTAAATAGGTTACAGTGTTTTTATTATTATATCATACACTATTAATACAATCAGAAGAACAGGACGTTGATTCCAACTAGGAACTTAATATTTGCTCATGACTGACAGTAATGCAGATAAGTGATATGCTCCCAAATGCTCTCCAGTAATTTGTTCAAATTGTTCTCTTTCAAGAATCCAGTTCCTCTATTAGTGTGGACCTAGGAAGTATCTGTTAGTAAATAATGATGGCCAATAGTGTAATACAGGTGTGAAATACTCTGTACATACTGTATATTAATGTAATGTAATTAATTAATTAATATAATATAATACTGTACATTAATACAAAAACTTTAAATTTACAGTAAGGTAACATGTTTTCGAGAGCTTGAATGTAGGGCATTGCTAGTGTGATTTGGTAATAGTCATTTTTTTGTTATTTGCCATAATTAATCTTACAAACGTCATTAAATTTTAAACATTTAAAATACATATTCCACTTATTGATCATTTTTTTGTAGATCCAACAGCTGGTTTTTCTTTTTTTAAAGAATGAAAATTTTTAACAAACATTATGAAGTAAATCTGTTTGTAATTATCTATTGGGATTCCAGGAAAAAACACAGGGAAAATGTAGGAAAAAGAGATACATGTGACCATTGGGCCTCCTGTAAGTATTTTGTAACAATTTGGCCCAAAGACTCAAATTTGCCTTACCAGGCAGTGAAGAACATAAAATGAAAACATAGGTTCATAATTTCTTTATAACTAGCATCACACTTACTGAAATTCAGGTGGTTATGGAACATATTTGTCTCTACAATAATAATAATAATAATAATAATAAAATAATAATAATAATAATAATAATAATAATAATAATAATGATGATGATGGTGATGATGATGATGATGATGATAATGATAATGATAATAATGATACAATCACTTATTTATGTGGTTCCATGGTTAAACATAGTAGTTAGATAAGAATGTATGAAATTTTTTTTCCCAGCAACCACAAAATCAACTCAACACTCATTAAATCATGATACCAGAGCAGTGAAATATAGGAATTATTAGTTACAATATTTGAGAAAACTGCTAATTGAATATTTTATTTATACAAAGACATAAGCTGATACATTATTACAGGTGAATTTATTTTAGTATTAAAACCAAAATATTTCTAACTTGAAAATATATCAGTAAAACAGTATATTTTGAGAAAGTTATTGCAAATATCACAGCTATACACACAATAATACAGCAAGATATAAATGCCCTCTTTAAAAGAATTAGTTAACAGACAAATATCAAATAAAAAACCGTCACTAATACTGTTACACATCTTTATTAATTCATAATTTTGAAAGAGAAAATTTCTGTAGAAGTATAAAACAGCCTCTGATACTTTGCTTGCTAAAGAAACTTTTTTACTGGCATATAGTAGTCTCAAAAGAGAGATTTTTCCTTTTCTCTAAAATTACCACATTTAATTTACCTGTAATGTTACAAAACAATTCATGAAAACAATACTTATCCCGGCTCATAAAAACCTTTTCAATGTCCTTTGTGCATTCGTAGAATGTGTTCAAATGGGACATTTGCAGGTGTTTCAACAACACAGAAAACCCTATCATGCAGTCAAATTTACTAGGAATATAATTTTTAAAACAATGTTTGGTTTTATTAATTTCACTGGAATTTGCAACATACCTAATTAAAAATTTACAAAGGCAGTAATTATATTTCTCTTTTCATCTCAGACATCAGATTAGAGTTTTCAATGATTCTTGCAGTCATTTTTGTTGTTATTGTCATCTTCGTTCACACAATGTTTTTTTAAAAAACTTGTTGACATCTTCCCGTAGTTTATGAAAACAAAATAGATTTATATTTTGAAGAAATATTCATATTTGCTCATACTTCATTAAAAATTTCATCTTATGAAGAAGGTTAAATAAAAATTACCTACGTCCCATGTGTTTTTTTAACTGTTACATACATTTAAAATACATATTTCCTCAGCAAATGTCCCAAATAGCACTTTTCCCAAGAACCTGTTAACATAAAATATTGTTCACGAGCCTTATGTATTTGCTGAGATCTATAATGTTGAGATAAATATGAACAGGGATTTAAGTATTTATCTTCATATTCACACTTGTTTGTTCCAAATTTCCACCTAAGTAAAAACACAAGCGAACAGATGCATTGACCAAGCATCTAGAAAGGCTCTCTTGTAGGAACATAACCTCTATAATCTAGCCTATACCATTCTAAGGCAGTGTAATTTCCTATCTATGCAACATACAGAGTTTTTGCACAGAAAATACTTGTATCTTATAGCAATGAGTAATAATTCCCTACTCTGTATTTCTTTAGAAGTGACATTTTATGTTGTGCCCAGCTCTACCATTCTACTTCACTATACGCTAACAAGAGTTTGAGTTATTTGAAAGCAATTTGCACAAAATACTTTATTGTAAAATCTTTTTTGTAATACCTAAAATTGTTCAGTTCCATTTCATTTCATAGTTATTGAAAGCATGAATAACCATCAAGTCTAAATATTCATGACATCTGTAGCAATTGCAAAACAACTCTTTATAACAAGAATGCTTTGTAATAATTTTGAAGCTTAGATTTAAATTTCTGAAAATTGGACAGTTAAAATTATTCAAATTTTGCATCCTAGTATCAAATTGTTTTATTTAAAATACAACACCAATCTCTAATTATTAAAGCATGTTTGTATTGCATTTTGTGTTAATTTCATGGTGCTCTTTAACTATGCACATTTAGAAATCTCTTGAATAATGTATTTTAATGCTCTTTTGAGCTTCTCAATCTCATAATCTATGAAATAGTGTTTATGTCAGGTCATTAGATTATTTACAAAAGTAGTCTTCCTATCCTAAACATATGTCATTTTCATGGGAATTTAAGTCACATCAAAAACCATCTCAAAGAATTAAAATAATCTTTATCTCATTTCTCCTTGTATGGAATTATAAATAGGTTTGTTCACTTGTCATTTCCTTACTCAGCATAAGTCACCATGAAAGATAAAGTGTGTTACTTATATAAGGATATTTCCAGGGATGCTCAGAAGATGGGCACAAGGGTGGGATGCCCAGAGCTGGGGCAACTTGCCACAGGCCCTAACTTAATTGAGGCCCCAAAACTTTTTCATTCAATTTAAATAAAAAATATATTTATATCTAAACCAAATTAAATTACTTTTTCTTAAAAAATATTTCTTGTTATTCCTGATGCATGGAGAAATGAATTCTGTTCATGAATTGGGGAGGAGGGAATGTTGTGCCTGAAACACGGAACACCCCAGGTCAACAAACCCAGGTTTTCTCTGGGCACCCCTGGTTTTTCTCATATATATGTAGCACTTAAACATGTTCATGCAATACCTTTTGTAAACTATTGAGGGATCCTTTGCTAATAACACTTTTTTCTTGTTCATTTTTACAATAGTAACAAGAAAATCACAAAGTAAGTTGGAAAGTTTTACAAAAAGTATACTATTTCTTTCCACTCTCAAAAAAAGTTGAAACAAACTAAATAGATCCTTTAATTAAAGGGAGGATGAGATTGATTCTAAATGTAATATATGAAAGGGCTTCTTCAGAATAGACCTTTTCTTGAAGAATGAATCTCTTGAAGAGTGCTGTGTTTGAATATTTAGAACTATGAATCAATCTCATACTTCTGTTAATCAGGATTTAACCCCTAGCTCTAGGGGCAAAATAACTTATTTGATAAGAATTTTGTTAACTATTGATTAATACAAAGGTACAATATTTTAATTAATAATATATTTTAAATATTATTTATTAAAAATCTATAAAAAACTAAGCTCATAATTTTATTGGACCCTAACAAACTTTAATACTGAATAAATGACATTCTAGTGTTAGCAGTGGTTAATCTTTCATATTACCTATTTCAATATTTTGTAAGATATATTTATTGCTTATTATTGATAACAATGGAATTCCATTATTATGGAATGATTGTTAAGGAGTTATGTACCATCCAAAGAAAAAGGAAAGAAATGCACTAGCAACAATTGAGAATTTTTCACAGTTTATGTCATCGCAGACATCAAATCCAGATATAGATTTTTTTTTCATTATATAACTAAATATTACGACAAACAAACCACAGATAAAACCATTCACAACCTTAATATTGGAGGCACCTCTGGAATGACCCTTCAGAGACACAAACCCTGAGCAAATTCTTCTTACAGTACAGCACCATGAATAACATGTGAGCAAGATATATAGTAAAAGAAATAATGTTAGCAGATGTTTTCTCCAAGAAGTGAACTACAACAATGGAGCTTCAAACCATGAAAATTAAACTTTGATACTTGATCAACTCTATAGTCTGAAATGTAAATTAATTTATTTCTAATTGACATAGATATTGATATTGATGATGTTGGGTAGTTATGATTATAAATATAATCAGAGTACGTTTTGTATTACAATGTAAATAAATATATTTTTTAACTTAAATTTCATAAAATATTAATTAAAATAATTGCATGGTAACACTTCATGATGCATTACTAGTAATTACATGAGAATGTTTTTGTACAACAAAATTAAATCAACAAGAACTATTTTTCTCATATACCTGTAATTTTAATTTATGAAAACATGAAATAATCTTTAGCCCTTTTGTAATCTGTAAACTAAAGATTTGTAAGCAAAAGCCTATTTTATTCTTTTCTCACAGACTCGAGATGAAAGTATGATCACATTTTATGACTAGATGATATAATCACATTTAAGGATGGAAAAAACCCATTTTCTTAATTAAAGCTCGAAGGTGCATGACTAAAATCCCCTTTTCTGTGTAATTGAAGTTGTGTGGAAGAAACTTAAAAGTGTTCCTAGGCAGAAAATCAGAATGAAGCCCAAATATGAATTAAATTAAATTTCCAGATTACCTAGGCAACACTATGCATCGAAAAAGAAAGACAAATAATGCATGGTCTAATATATCAACATTAGAACTTGCATCATTCACAAGCGCTACTATAGAAAAATAATTTGCTGTGTGTGCAATATTTATGACTGAAAAAAAATAAGAGCTGTTCTAGCATTCACATTCTGTGTTTTAGCATTCATTTGGTGTTCTTTTTAATATTTCATACTCATGTATTTAATAACACTGTTTGAAATAAAATTATGTTTATCAGAAAAAGTTCACTTTTGCCTATTTATGAAATACAAGTCCACTTTATCCTTTACTGTGAGAAGAAAGGAAAATGAGTAACTTTTCGAGCCTAAATATGTGAGGTTTATGTCATGTTTATTTATGTTATTACTAATATTAACTTATTCATAAGAGGCAACAGTTGTGAGATATTGTAACCAATTTGTGAAATGAATAGAAAGGAAAATGATATTGTCTATCATTTTCAGATCCTCTAAACATTCCTATAAACTAAATCCTTCAAGAGTGTTAATTGTTCATGTCTGATTAATGTTTATTCCATAGGGAATAAGATATGTTGTGCAAAACTAAGAAGTATTAGTAGAGAACATAGACATGTATATATCTCTATATCGAACATTTAGAAATTCCAGCTCTTTTAAATAAGTTATAGAAGGCAAGAATCAGAAAATGAGATTAAGCAAAAGCATTAATGCATTTTCATAAAAGTATTAGAAAGTGAATAAAAGCATTTTAACTGCTTTGTTAGTGTAGTTTAGAAGGTTATTCTATTGGTGTAAAGTTGCCATACTCATCAGAAATAGTAAGGAAGCAGAATGTTCATTTGAAGTACCTATCACCTTTGCTTGTAATGAGGGGATCATCTAAAACACTATCTTTTTATTTCCTCCCCTTTACAGTTTTGCACTTATTAGATCCAATAACAAGAAAGGTGATTTAGAGTAACAAAGCAATTCACAGAGGATATCATTTGATCCTGGGTTTTTGTGGAGGGTCTATGTAGCTGGTCCCATAGATCAGTAGCTCTCATGAGTGTAGATTTAATAGAGAGGTAGATCTACTAGATATCCCCAGAATATTTTTTAAGTACGATTAATGATATTAGCCTTAAAATTAGAATGTTGAAGATATGGCTTTCGTCCGAATTTTTACTACTACGAGTATCTTCTGAAATATTCAAGATCTTCATAAGATTAACAATATTTCTCTCCCATACACCTCAAACAGTTTTACATTTTTCGGACGATAAATAAATTATTTTTTTAATAAAACCATCAAAACAAATCATGCTAATCATTTTATTATTTCTTATATCCGATTCCCACGGGAGAATGCAATAATTCAAACTTTGAACAATTTCTAATTAGTATGTAGGATTAATCAGCAGAAAAGAAAACTAAAGCGAACCTCGCACTTTTGTGCGATTGATTGACGATTCCTGGAGCGGAGGTCGTTAGTCCCATAAGTGTAGTGCATGTTTTGTAACTGGAGGTGGCTATGACCTTCCGCTGCTGGAAGGCGAGATCTGGCGCCGACCGACCCGTCGGCTGCCGGGTTTTCCTCAACCAGGTATCTCCCAGCAACGGGGCACCACCCTACCCGGGATCAGCTCTGAGCACCCGACATATGTGGTAGTGTAGTGCATATAAGTGTAAATGTGAGTAAGGGGTGAGGATAGGACAAGGAAGAAGAGGGAAAGATCGCGCAGGGTCCGTGGCCCGTTTATTAGGGTACTGCTTCGGCTTTCTCCTTGCGTTGAAGCCACGGAAGCCTACCGATCAGAGAAGCCGACTGCTAGAATTCACCTGGCTACAGCTGAACTCGACCTATCTGTGTAGCTAGTGCCAAAAAGCCGGCCATAATCGGGACTCAAACCCTAGTACCTGCCGGTTAGAGGCACTGCATTGACACCAATTGATGCCCTGAGCCACCTAAGCAGGTACTTTTGTGCGAGGTTCCCCAGAGAAAGAGCGGAAGACGTGAAGAAGAAAAAAGACACGCGAATAGCACCTCAAACAAAGGAAGTGAACACATGGCAGGAAAACAAAAAGGGTATAAGTCTCTGTGGGTTTGTGTTCTGAAATGAGATCGCACGGGAGGCAAACATCTAAAACAAAACTTTAAAGGCGAGTACTAATAGACGGCGATCACATGTGCCATATTGCGTTTCCAGTTCGGAGAACCTAAAGTGAGAGGAGCGACGAAACAGTGCTTCGAAAGTTGAGGTAAAAATGGCTTGCGATTTCGCGAACCTTGATTCTGTACCATATTCGACGAGCTTCTTGGGTTCATGTATGATCAAATTACTAGATTGCAAAAAGTAAAAAAAGAAAAAAATCCTTTGTCGAAAAAATAATGGAAAAATAATCCCATGGAACAAAAAAAAAACACGTGTGTGTATGTGGGGATGGGGAGAAGAAGAGCAATGACATTCAATGCTGGCTCATAAGGGGGTGTGGGGTCGATCTTATCTATCAGTTCCTCAGAATCCCAGCCTATACATTAAGAAGCGATGGCTTATGGATGCTATAGAAATGCCATGTTCGAAAAATATATAAAGTTTCTCAATCCAAGGAATGCGCAGCGAGTACAATTCATGGCGACTATTTCAATAATCGATAAGTTCCCGCCGCATAGTGAAACGAGGTAAAGCGCACACAAATTATAATGATTAGGTTTTATTGCTAATTTTTATAAAGTTTTCGCGTGTAAAAACCTTTTTAGTGTTTTTATACATCTGAAAATCAATGTAAAAAGGTAGAAAACTTTAATTTTTTGAAAAAATATACATTTAAAAACGAGATCATTAAAATTAACTAGTGATAGAAAAACATATTTTTGCTAATTATTAAGTTTTTAGTTCAAATGTTATAAAACCTTGAGGTCTCATACAGACAAGCAGGACTGCAGACAAGAAAGTTCCCCAAATAGGAGTTTCTCACATTTATTATTTTGTTTTATATTGTTCACGTAACTTTTAGTCTAGCAATAATTCAGAAATACCGCTTAGGACATTAACAGTTCACTATGCATTTTATTAACATGGTATAAAATTATTACATTGTAGTGAATAAACGCTTTCAATTTCATTTGTTGTTCGTAGTGTTCTTTAGAAATTTGTTAGTGTCAATTCCCTATTATTGTGTATTGCAATTCATCGTATACTCACAGAATGAACAGTATAGGCGAGAGAGAATTCAATAGATAATTGCAGTAGCAAGTGCTTGTGTTACACGGCACATTTTACATTTAGTAAAAAATACACCTCTTAAATAGACAGCATGTAAATTAACCTATGAGTGAAAGGAGAACGAGATTTTTACGTTAGTTATGTTACTAATGTAGCGTTCTTCTGGTTTAGATAAAGCCAGGGCCCATCAGGATGCTACTTAGGGAGAAAAGACGTACTTTCCGCGACCGCAGCAACCGTCAGGGGCGAAGGTCGCCTCAAAAATGCGGTAGGGTTGAGTGTAAACATAAAGAAATTCGCCTCGTTGATAAGAATACACATATAGAAATACTTAAAAAACGCAGAGAAAATAATTGGGTAAGCGAATACCAGGCCAAACGTAATAAAAGTCACAAATCTCGGAATGCATTGGATGTGGAAATAAATACAAAAAAGTGATAAATACGAGGCAAAGAAATAAAGAGTGTTATTCTGGCAGCAACCTATTGCGAGTTCGACAAGGGATTCTTCGTTTTTTGACCACGGCTTTCTCAAAGCTCCGCGCCGGATGCCAACGAAATTTTTAATAGCGCATCTGCGCTAGCCTGATCGGCGCCAAGAGCAACAGTCCTTGACTCAAGGGAGCAAATGCGTGGTAGGTCTTGGCAGGCTGTTGCACTTTACGTGGCAGCGACCGTGCAACATGGGAGTGATCACATTCACGCACAGTATCATTTTGCGTGTTTAAAATGCAACGCTTCTAGCGGACATTTCCACAACTACCGTTTAGAGACGTATGTATACTATTCTGATCCCACAATCATCGCTCGCCTCTGATGCCCCCAGCGCGCGTTCGAGACGCAAATAGATGACATCGTACATGCGACATTCAGCGACTACCAAGAGACAGTTTGAGAATTTGACGTTCGGCAAAGAGCAAAAAGCAACTCGTTCCCAGAACTCGGAGTTCAGCGCGCAGTCGCAAGGTACTCCCTGAATGCAGCATGTATGCCGCAGTCTTTCTTACTGTCTCCCTCATCTTCCACCTCCAGCGCTCGTTCGTGACGAGTATAGAGCCTCACCATACAGCATTGGATGAGAAGGCACGTATATGGCGTTTGGGGAGGACCGCTCCACTGTTCACCGAATCTCGAGTAAGGAGAACGAGCTGCTTGCTCTCTTTTTGTTTTCTGGTGTTTGACGCTCGAAAAAGAACGCAAGCAATTCATCCTCACTTTCCGGTATTCGCCACACGCCTTTAAACGAGCCCACTCTAGCCATCATGGCGTCGCCGCCCTTTTCCTTCTCCAGGTCATGTTCGTAACGCGTATAGACGTGAAGCGCTGCTTGTACTCGTCCAACGGCCCTCCCCGTAAGCCACATGTACGGCGCCGCCTTCACACAAGCCTGCTGTAGCCGTGAATGCCCTCCTCTTCCTTCTCCAGCATATGCTCGTGACGTGCATAGACTGACCCTCACATGCATCATTCGATTTTCGCGCGCCCGATCTTGATCAGTGGGGATCCTGAATCGTAGCTCTTTACTTTTCTGATGTTAGACCCTCGGCAAAGCGCAAGCAACTCATCCCCACTTCGCGGGAGCGATACACGTCGAACGCTGCATGTGAGGCGCTGTCTATTCACGTCGAGTGGTCCTTCAAGATCACCAAACCTACGGCGCCGCCTTCACACAAGCCTGCTCCAGCCGTGAAGGCTTCTTCCATCTCCAGCTGACGTTCGTGACGAGTACAGACGGCGCCTCACATGCAGCGTTGGGTGAGAATTGCGCCACCCAAATGCAGAGAAGTGGAGGTGGGTGGTTTGGTTTTCTCGTGTTTGGAGGAAGCACCTCATCCCCACTTCCTAGGAGCGGTACACGCTGAATGCTGCATGTGAATCGGTCTATACACGTCGGGTGGTCCTCCAAGATCACCAAACGTACGGCGCCGCCTTCACACAAGCGTGCTCCAGCCGTGGCCTCTTCCATCTCCAGCTCATGTTCGTGACGAGTACAGACGGCGCCTCACATGCAGCATTCGGTGAGAATTGCGCCACCCAAATGCAGAGACGTGGAGGTGGGTGGTCTGGTTTTCTTGTGTTTGGCGCAAGCCCCTCATCCCCACTCCCTGGGAGCGGCAGGCGCCGAAGGCTGCACGCGAAGCGCCGCCTGCAAGGTCCTCCCCGTACGGCGCCGCCTCCAGGCGCGCAGGCGGTGCCGCCACGCTCCGGGCGCCTCGCTGCGCGCGGGCGTGCCCCGCGGCGCGCGGGCGGCGCGTGTCAGACGCGGCAGCGCGCCGCGCGCAGCGGGTAGCGCTGCGCCAGGCGGCGGGCGATGCGCGCGTACGCCTGCGCGTTGGCGCGCTCGTGAGCCGCGCGCGCCTTGAGCTCCGCCGGCGCCTCGCGGCGCTTCACGCCCGGCACGTGCACCAGGAAGCCGCCGTCCAGCACCACGAAGCGGTAGCCGCGCAGGCACATCTCCGCCGCCTGCGTCATCTTGTCCTGATGGGCACACACACACACGCGCGCGCGCGCATTGGTCACTCCGCGCCGGCCGCTCCACCGGCTGCGGCCGTTAGCAGAGAGCGATTTTTATAAGAATGAGCCAAAGTGTCAGTTCGCTAAACAAGTGTAAATCCTTCTCTCCGCAGCTGTTCAGCCGCGCCTCTACGTGAGGTGTTTGTTTATGGCCCCCGTGAAGATATACAGAAGTCTAAGAGTTTCGCTCAGGTATATGCATGTACGTGAGTCCGGGAAATATTGAAATACAATTACGTATTTGGGAATGTGTCTCAAAAATGTCTCGTGGCGCACTATGTTTTCGTCACACCAGGTCATTACAAAAAGAAGTGTTCAAGCCATTTATAAGTTATCCAACTGCAAACGAACGAATGCAGGAAGGAGAGACAAATAGGCTCAAGAACACAACGATCACAGAACCTTCAGTTGTGTTGCCAACACTAGCCGTCAAAACGGTCCATTCTTATAAAAATTGATCTATATCGTATGTGTAGTGCGCGTCCGGGAGAGGTGGCTCAGGGTATCAACTGATGTCATAGCAGTGCCTCTGATCGACATGTGGCTGAATTTTCGACGCTAGCGACGAAGCTAGGTCGAATCTGGAGGAGAATTCTAGCGGCCGGCGGCTCTTATCAGTAGTTTTTCGTGATTTCTCCGATCAACATGAGGCGAATGAAGGAGCAGTTCCCTAACAAACGGGCCACTGACATGCACAATCTTTCCTTACTATCCCTTGTTCTATCCTCACCCCTTACTTTCTCACACACTTACATGCATTACACGTGCTGGGAGACCGGTCGGGAGCTTAGAGCTTGTCTGGGGCGGTGGCCCGCTGGTGGGAGGAAATCCCCGTACGTCGACGTAGGTTGGCATCGGATCTCGCCAGCCAGCCAGGAAAAGATCAACGCCACCAGCCGCGATTAAACATGACTAATCACCTTAGCTGTTGACATGCTCGGAATAACCAATCAATCAATGAAAATATAGTGCTTGTTGTTTCCAGGGATTTGGCGTTGTTCCTCCTCAGCAGAAACATGGGGTCCGGAACCGACATACACATCAGTTACCGGGTTTCCCTCATCGTGGTATCTCCGTCAGCGGGACACCGCCCGTTAGGAGCAAGCTCTGAGCTCCCGACTGGTGTGACGCCATAGGATGAGGAAGGAAATATAGCTCGCGGTACGTGGCCCCTTAGCACTAGTGTGTGGTAGTGTAGTGCATGTAAGTGTGTCCCTGAGTAAAGGGAGAGAATAGAAGAAGGAAGAGTCAGTTTGGTAGGGTACTGCTCCGGCTTCGCCTGGTAATGTTCGAAAAAAAAAAAACCCACTGAAAACTCCCGATCAGAGCAGACGGCCGCTAGAATTCTCCTCCGCACAACGGTTGCATACGATCTAGCTCTTCAGCTAGTGTCGAAAACCCGCCTGCGTCGGGACTCGAATCCTAGGCCCTCCCGGACAGTCGCTGAAAAAACAGTAGCAATGCTGGCTCTGAGATAAATGCAGCCGATCTGTGGGTTCAAATCGCGTGAGCGTAAGTCACGTTTTAATTCTGATTTAGACTTGAAGGCATTACCAGTCCCCCTGTATCTACTTTAAATCTTTATTGTATCCTTATCCCTTGGCCACACCCGGTAATGGTAAAAATGATTGAGCTATGTAACATTACGCTCGTAACTATGTAACTACGGATCTACGAAGTGCGGTAGTAGCGCTGTAGAGAGTTGTTCCATTATACTTATAAGGTATACTCTCGTAGAACCTTTTTTTTCTATCCCTCTGCCTGTTTTCCCGGGGATTTAATACAACTTCACCTACTACAGACTCCGGCATGATGAGTAGCACCTTATTCTACAATATCGTGTCGGATTGAATGTTAAGAGTTTTCTTAGTTTTTATACGTCCGTTTTGATCAGTTTTATGGGCGCACACATACACATACACTAGCACAGTAGAAGATTAACACACTTTTTTGAAGGTTGCACACTTATACGTCAACACATTAAACTTCTAATGTTTACACCGTACACACTATTCTTGTTCGTCTCGGCGTCAATATGTCTCAAAGCGTCGGTTAATTAAGTGGCACGTAGGCACTAAAAAGGTGCAAGTATCGGACGCGCCCACAGTGGCACATCATTCAAGCCGAGATGGCCCTAAGGGCTTCCTTTGAAATCAAATGGGGTGCCCTGGGCTGATTTGACTCAGCCAAACAGCGTTAATCACACAGTGCCACTGGAAGAATCTAGACGTTAGATATTAGTCGGCAAAATGTCGCGCAAAACCAAAAAGGTAGACCCTGAACATAAATATTTGAAAAGGGAACCAAACCTCACCCATTGATTATTGCAGTAAGTATTACACGTCCATGCTAGTTTATTCCTACCTCTGCGGCGACCTTGTAGCTACTCCAAATACGCAGGCTGCGTTTTCGAATCCCACCTGAGGCATGTGTACTTTCATCAAGTGATTGTGATGTGATTAACTTTCCCATACCATCAAGTAACTCATCTCAACATCCATGGTCCTGACCAGTATTAATCACATGTCATCATCAATCACACTTATCACATCACTCCCACAACCCTTCGTGTAAAGGAAGGCAATGCTAAACCATCATAATGATCAACTGCTCAGGAAAGAGAAGAACGTTCCGCATAAACGGCTCCAATTTATGTGACATTTACTTCTGATTCGAAAGTACATTCTAAATAAGTAAGGAATGCATTATAGGAAACTAAAGAATCATTCATCGTCCAGTTTAGTAAACTATTCAGAATTAAGGAATACGTTATAAATAATTGCAAATAATATGTTTTTCAACTTGTCTACTGCAATAACGCTTGAACTCATTTGTCATAAAAAAAATATGAACAGTGAACATCGTAGTGAACCTACTGTGAATTACACGGAAAACGATTTTAGTTTTTCACAATTAATTTAAAATATGTTTTTAAATTTTCGTTACCATGATTTTTCCAAGTATAATTTCTACACCCAATTTTTAAATTTCCGGGTAGGACTTAAAACATTTGAAGAGTTGATTCTTAATTTGTAAGTTTAATTAATTGTCACACGTCTTTCTTATCCATTCCACATCAAAGTCAGGAACGTGAGAATTTTTACAAACAACTTCACACTTTTATACTCCTTGTATTATTCTTTATGCGATTTACTGTGCTTGAAGCCACAACGGCGTATCCTGGAAGCGCTATACAGAAAAATGTTTATTCTCACTATAGGCATTGGCAACATTTTAACCGTCATTCTGTGACTATCTTCAGGACAAATACACTTCAGCGCGAAGAAGGTAGAAGTATGGCGGCAGTGCCTCGGCTGTTTCTCACAGACTTAATTTGCATGCTCTATTACGATTGAATGGTGAACCCACTGATGAAAAATGTCAAACAGATGGTTTGACCGTCTTTAACTAATCACCAGTCACGGACGTTTTGCTAGACAGAATAAACTGTCACTGGATATTTTCAAAAATAAATTTTATTTGGAAGCAATGAAACTACTATTGCGATTGAAAATTCACTGTACATGAGAAAAACATCGAAAGATAATATGGTTGAATGTATATCGTAATGGATCAATAGCTAAAGCAGATTATTAAAAGGCTGAACTCGAGGGGGGGAAAATCGCATGTCAGAACGTCAAAAGAATAGTACTGACAGACCTTGTACAATAGGACAGTTCGTTCAATATCGTGCTTCAGTATCGTGTTTTGTTCTGTCAGCGCGGGGCATAGCCAAAAACGCACGCCAGGGGACTTGCTTCTTCTTGACACTTCTTTACCCGCTGGCCTTAAAGGCCTTTACCAGCTGGGCTCTGCCTTACCGTAGATATATATCACAGGATCACAAGTGACCAATTGGTGAATAATTTTGTCGGTTGAGACAATTTGGTTTGGGATGCGTGCTGCAGATTAGATCAGCGCGATTAAAGTAATACGAGTGAAGTGAAGATGAAATTTTAGCTCGTCGTTCAGTTCAATTTGAAGGAGACTGGAAGTACATCAAGTGGTAATACTGCAGAATAGGTCCCATAGGTGCACAGTGAAAACCCCCAGATATCAATTTACGAGAAAGACGTATGTGGTTATTTACGAAACTGACAATGGAATGTGGAAGATATGAATGAATACGACATTCCATACAGCAATAAACAAACAGCCAGAACACTAAATCCATTATATAGAAATTTACCAGAGACATAGGAAATTAGCTTACTAGTTATTACTTCTTACTAGTAATTTTTCTTCCGTATGGTATATAAAAGAGAACAGTGACATATCTTCGAAAGTCAAAACTAATGGGGCCAGAAACATGAAATTTGGAATATTACGCGTAACACGAACAAATAAATGATTCAAAATATTTCACTTGAAGGAGTGTCAAGGACGTTGAAGGAACAAAGCAATAAAGCGAAAGATATACAACCGACAATTCATTTAGGCTTGCCAGGCGGGGGAAAGAGGGCCTAGCCGGAGATGTAAATAAAATTATTTTCATGTTCAATACAATGAATTCCTTTTCCTATCCAATAGATAATTGTGATAAATAATACCAAGACAACGTTGGATTACCGTCTCTATTTTATTGTATCAGAATATGCAGGACATAAAACCACGACTTTCACAGACTTACAGTCATGCAACCTACGACAGGCAACGACAGACAACAGGTTGAAGTCTGGCTTGTCTGGACTTACCGTCTACGTTTGACGAGAATTTTTTTTCTTTGTTGATAATCTCGTCAGTTGCATTATTTGGCATGATTATCATTAATGCCAGTCACAAAAATGCCGAACCGTAAAAAGCAAAACCATCTCGCAACAATATGTGTGTGTGTTTCTTGCCATCATCTCATATCCGAGGCAGCATTGACAAACTTCCTTTTAGGAACGGCCAGAGCATCGATTTTTCCTTTTCACTACCTCTGAAATTACTTTCCAAAACAAAGGAGGAGACAGAGACTGCCAAGTTGATCAATTTAGGATGAGAGACAAGGGAAGGGTGAGACTTTTTTCAAGAGACGCTCCTGAAAATGAGTTTTGAAGTTTGTCGAGTCAACGTCCTTGACACATACGCTCACCAGAAATTGCCTACCCTGAGAGAGTGCTCTGACATTTTATGAAATTAATTTTCTCGGATCATGTTGGTTGTATCACCCTCCAAGCAACATTTGCCATGTTTCATTAATGTTCTCAACTGTTAAGTAGAAAACTAATATATTTGCTGTGATACATTTTACAGATTAAATATCAGAAACAATCAGCACCTACACACCTCAACCCCGCCTGAAGACACCTCAACGTCACATCAGCATTCCCACAACCCACAATTAATGGCTAGCCAAGAATGCTACGAGGCCTACGATGAATGCGAAAATAACATGACCTCCAAAATGTATTACACATCTATACATACGTTCAATCCTCTCATTTGGAATCACAAATAAGATTTTTCAAAAAAGAAATTTCAGTTGGCGATCCGAGTTAAAGTTCAAAGGTTCCCTCGGATGATTCATTGTGTCACATCTCATTCCACCTTTGCCTCGTCATCATTATCTTCACACCTGTTCATTAATAATATCTGATATACTCTTCCCATTAATAATCTCGGCATCATTTCACTCTCAATCACAGCTACACCCTTAGCGTCAATCTCAACCTTAGTCTCAATCTCTACAACACACTCAGCCTCAGCCACAATAATTTACTCTGTCACAATTACTGTCTCAACTACATCCCATGTGGCCATCCATACAGTTACTGCTTCTCCCACAGCCTCAGAAACCTCTCATGGCTCAGATACCACTCATAGCCTCAGAGATCTCTCAACCTCAGCCACTACACACAGACTCAGAAACGGCTCACTGCGTAAGCCATTACACTCAGCAGCCGCCACTCACAACCTCAGCCACCACTCACAGCCTCAGACACCACTCACAGCCTCAGCCACCACTCACAGACTCAGCCTCTGCTCACTGCCCCAGCCACTCACAGCCTCAGGTACCATTCACTGCCTCAGCCACCGTTCAAACCTCAGTAACCACACACAACGTCAGCCTCCACTCACTGCCTCAGTCACCTCACATTCTCAGACACCACTCACAGCCCTAGACACCACTTACTGCTTCAGTCACCGCTCTCTGCATCAGCCACCACTCACTGCCTCAGGAACCGCTCAATACCTTAGAAACCGCTCACTCCCTAAGCCACTACACACAGCCAAAGCCACCGCTCTCAGACTCACCTACCTATCCTAGCCTCAGCCTCCACTCACAGCCTCAGCCATCACACAGCTTGTCATAGTTACTGTTTCAGCCACCCTCCCAGACCCAATCATTCTTACATTCTTACTCTCATCCACACTCCACTTCACACGGCCTGCTTCAGCCCGAGTTTCATCCATTCCGCCGACCGGCTTCACTCACAGATTCAACGAAGAAATGAACCGCACCTGCCGTCCCTCCCACGTGAGCGCCTCGCTGTACAGCGGGTCGGCGGCGGTGCCCACGAAGATGGGCTCCCAGCGGTGGTAGGGCGGCTCGCGTCGCGCCGCCAGCAGCGGGCGCACGGCGTCGTGCACGGGCGCGGTGGCGTCGAGCGGCGCGGCGGCGCTGCCGGCGGAGGCGGGCGGCGACGCCAGGGCGTCGACGGCAGCGGGGGCGATGAGGGCGGGCGCCGGCGCGAGGCGCAGCCAGCGCAGCAGCCCCGGGAAGCGCTGGCAGTGCGGGCACAGCCAGCGATGGAAGACGAACGCCGCCTCGCGCGCGTACAGCTCCAGCAGCTCCGCCTTGGTCGACGGCACGCAGCCCGCGTCCGCCTCCACCTGCGCAAGCGGCATTGGTACAGGAAGCAATGAAGTCAACGTTTCAGCCACCACACACAGCCTCAGCCACCACACACTGCCTCAGCCACCACACACAGCCTCAGCCACCACACACAGCCTCAGCCACCACACACAGCCTCAGCCACCACACACAGCCGCAGCCACCACACACAGCCGCAGCCACCACACACAGCCGCAGCCACCACACACAGCCGCAGCCACCACACACAGCCGCAGCCACCACACACAGCCGCAGCCACCACACACAGCCGCAGCCACCACACACAGCCGCAGCCACCACACACAGCCTCAGCCACCACACACAGCCGCAGCCACCACACACAGCCGCAGCCACCACACACAGCCTCAGCCAACCCACACAGCCTCAGCCACCACACACAGCCGCAGCCACCACACACAGCCGCAGCCACCACACACAGACGCAGCCACCATACACATACTCAGCCACCACTCACAGCCTCAACCACCACTCACAGCCTCAGCCACCTCTCACAGACTCATCTACCTCACATAGACTCATCCACCTCACACAGCCTCAGCCACCACACACAGCCGCAGCCACCACACACAGCCGCAGCCACCACACACAGCCGCAGCCACCACACACAGCCGCAGCCACCACACACAGCCGCAGCCACCACACACAGCCTCAGCCAACCCACACAGCCTCAGCCACCACACACAGCCGCAGCCACCACACACAGCCGCAGCTACCACACACAGCCTCAGTCACCACACACAGACTCAGCCACCACACACAGCCGCAGCCACCACACACAGCCTCAGCCACCACACACAGCCTCAGTCACCACACACAGCCTCAGCCAACCCACACAGCCTCAGCCACCACGCACAGCCTCAGCCACCACACACAGACGCAGCCACCACACACAGACGCAGCCACCACACACAGACGCAGCCACCATACACAGACGCAGCCACCACACACAGACGCAGCCACCATACACATACTCAGCCACCACTCACAGCCTCAACCACCACACACAGCCTCAGCCACCTCTCACAGACTCATCCACCTCACACAGACTCATCCACCTCACACAGCCTCAGTCACCACACACAGCCTTAGCCACCACACACAGCCTCAGCCACCATTCAGAGCCTCAGCCACCACACACAGCCTCAGCCACCACACACAGCCTCAGCCACCACACACAGCCTCAGCCACCACACACAGCCTCAGCCACCACACACAGACGCAGCCACCACACACAGACGCAGCCACCACACACAGACGCAGCCACCACACACAGACGCAGCCACCATACACAGACGCAGCCACCACACACAGACGCAGCCACCATACACATACTCAGCCACCACTCACAGCCTCAACCACCACACACAGCCTCAGCCACCTCTCACAGACTCATCTACCTCACATAGACTCATCCACCTCACACAGACTCATCCACCTCACACAGCCGCAGCCACCACACCCAGGCGCAGCCACCACACACAGCCTCAGCCATCACACACAGACTCAGCCACCACACACAGACTCAGCCACCACACACAGACTCAGCCACCACACACAGACTCAGCCATCACACACAGACTCAGCCACCACACACACACACTTAGCCACCACACACACAGTCAGCCACCACACAGCCGTGGCAACGTTTCAGTGTTGATGATTGATTATTTCGTGTTTGCTGCTAAGGTCATTAGTCCCGAAGTGTACTGGATGTACTTTTTTTGGAAGGTGGCGGTGCTCTCCCCCGCTGGATGCTGAGATCTGGTGACGTTTTACACACCGATTAGTGGAAATTTCCCCAACCAGGTATCCTCCAATAGCAGGGTACTGCTCTGGCATTCGCCCTCTGTTGATTGGAGAAACAACCGAAAACTGCCGACCAGAGCAGCCAGCCGCTAGATTATCCTCCAGATATCAGCTGGATTCGACCTACGTAGCTACTGCCGAAAATACTGCGTCACCTCACAAATTCAAAGTTTAAGGTCGTATGCAATGGCCACACGGATCCTCAAGATAGTCATAAAAAGCTCTGCAGCGTTTGTAAACAGTCAAATTAAAACAATAATTCATAAATTTTTCGGGAGATCTATGTGCCTCTTTTAAGATTCTACAGCACTCTTCTTATACCTCTTAGTATTCTTGCATTATTTTTGTAATTTCATGCATCGTCGATCTCTGTCGATTTAAAGACCAACACACTTACTACATCTGTTTATGCTACATAAAGAGGAGAGTATGAGTGGAATATCTCTGACTTTCCTGGTACAAAGGCGTACAACTCTTTATATCTGAGTTCACTTCCATATACTAAGCTGATCTGCGGAGAAGGGAAAATTGAAAAAAATACCATTTCCCCCAAATAATTCTCTTATTGCTCTTTTTCGGGGTAGAGATATAAAGAGTCTCGGGAGTTGCTAAAACGAGAAAATGACTCTCCGTTGACATTATTGGACAATAGAAGAACATTTATTGTGGACCCCAATACTCGCATTTAAGGATTTTTCCCCGAAATATTGCTTCGTTTTTGTATCACAATGCACATTTAAAATAAAGAATTCAATAGAATAGAGCAAAGGAAATTCATAGTACAAGACGAATTCTTCGGTGAGAGAATGGTTTGACAAGCTTTTCCACAATACCAAATTTATGAGACGTTTGTGGAGATATACAGATATCTTTATTTACTCGCATGTTTCAAAGCGGAAAACAGTTTATTTTATGTTTCGTTAGACTTGAATTTAGCAGAGAAAGTGATTAGATTTTTGCATACTAAGTATATAAATAATGTTCTCCCTCAAAACAGTGTACTGTATTTAGCCAAAATGCCATCCCATAGTAATATTCAATTATTCATTTCCAACAATGATTTTTTTTGCATCTATTTAATAATTGCTACATATTTTAATACTTTACTCCTAATTTAATAATAATCTACGCGAAGTGCATTTGAACATACACTGAAGAGCCAAAAAAACTGGTACGCCTGGCTAATATCTTGTAGTGCCCCCGCGAGCACACAGAAGTGCCGCAAAACGATATGGTATGGACTCGATTAAAGTCTAAAGTAGTGCTGGAGGTAATAGACGCCATGTATCCTGCAGGGCTCTACATAAACTCGTAAGAGTACGAGGGGTTGGAGATCTCTTCTGAAGAGCACTTAGCAAGGCATCCCAGATATGCTCAATAATGTTCATGTCTGGGGATTTTGGTGGCCAGTGGAAAAGTTTAAATTTAGAGGAGTGTTCCTGTAGCCACTGTGTTGCAAATCTGGACGTGTGAGCTGTCGCATTGTCCTCCCAACTTCGTCGGGATGCACAATGGACATAAATGGGTGCAGGACGTTTACGTACGTGACACCTGTCATAGTCGTATCTAGACGTAACATGGGGCCCATTTAACTCCAATTGCACGCACCCCATAACATCACAGAGCCTCCACCACCTTCAACTGTCATGTTGACATGCAGGGTCCATAGATTTACAAGGTTGTCACCATGCTCGCACACGTCCATCCGTTCGAAACAATGTGAAACGAGATTCGTCAGACCAGGCAACGCGTTTCCAGTCATCAACAGCCCAATGTCGGTGTTAACGGGCCCAGGCGAGGAGTAAATATTTGTGTCGTGCACTCATCAAGGGTACACAAGTGGGGCTTCGGCTCCGAAGCCCCACATCGATAATGCCTCGTTGAATGGTTTGCTCGCTGAAACATGGTGATGGCCCAACACTGAAATCTGCAGCAGTTTGCGGATGGGTTGCACTTCCCTCACGTGTAATGATTCTCCTCAGTCGCCGTCGGTCCCGTTCTAGAACGATCTTTTTGCGGTCGCAGCGATGCCGGAGGTTTGATGATTTCCGATATTCCCTCGTGAAATGGTTGTACGGGAAAATCCAAATTTCATCGCGACCTCGGAGATGCTATGACCCATCTCTCTTGCGCCGACTATACCATCACATTCAAAGTCACTTAAATCTTGATAACCTCCTATTGTAGCAGCAGAAACCGATCTAACAACTGTGCCAGACTCTGGTTATCTTATAAAGTTGTTACCAACCGGAGCGCCGAATTCTGATTGGTTCCAGATCTCTTTATTTCAATACGCATGGTTGTACCAGTTTTTTGGGCTTCAGTGTAGGATGCATAGGATGGTGCTAGGATGCATAACTTCGCATTTGATATGAAGCGCATTTTCTTTTCGATAACAATGAGAAAGAATTTACGAAAACGGTGTAAAACCTCAATGTTCATTCTTTCTGTTGCCCTTGAATCAATCGACCGAATCCCAATAACACGACAAGGAACTGGATTCGGATTTCTAGAATTAGTTCCCTTTGTGCGGCAGCGTGGAAGAATCCATTCTTCATGGTTCGGCTCCCAACAAAGCAAAACTCCCTACATAATGGAAAGCTTCTAATTCAAGCTAATTGAAGGAAAACGAACTTCTCTGTACTGTAAGTACGTCCACCTCTTAGTGTCAGTCAAAACAATTCTAGTTGAAAGAAAACCAGTTGAATTCAAATAATGAAAGAGAATATATAATAGAGATGAAGCAAAGTGAGTATCCGGGAACTTAAGTTAACTGACTGTAAAAGACCGAACTTGTAGAAAATGACTAAAATTAGTTCTTCGAGAAAAGGTGATAAATGTACAGAATATATCTTCTTTATCGTTATATAACTTCAAAAAACAGATTTGTAACAATATTGAATTGTTGACAAACAGACATTCGTTTATCCTGGCATTTTTTACTTCAATCTAATGCCTTTATTAAGCTTTCTGTTTGCTGACGTACTGTTTAGAACTTTAGATTCCATTTTAGGAGACAGACGTTACGAGCACAGGTTTATCTGTACATAGCCCGTTAGTATGCATTAGTTATACTAGCGAGCTATGATCTGTGTAAGTCTACACTGCCTTTTTATACTGTAAAAGCACAAGATGGCAACCATTATGTAAGTACCTGGAGTGTGCAGGAATTGTTAATGTTCTTTTTGACTCATATATTGTACAATTTACTCAATAAAATACTTTTATAATATGAGAATTGAAATAATTATTGAGACTGAGAAAAAAGGAAAAAGAGTTGATTTTCAAAATGTTAACAGCAATGTTTCAAACGGAATTTGATTTAATGCAATTCGCAAGGTATAAATCTAGGCGGCACTGAATTAGGTTGCCGGTCGTTGCCGCGTGACGTGGAGTGGAGCAAGGTGGAGCGAAATGAGGAGGCAAAGCGAATACGTGGAAAGGGTTAGCTGATTTACCAAGATCAATATCTTCAATCTTGGCAAATCAGTTAACCCTTTTACATGTATTCGCTCACTGTTTGCTATAGACTTATTACAACCTTCATAATTATCTCATCTTTTCTTCTTAAAAATGATCTATAATATTCATAAATTGTAAACATTTATTATTACTCGGGAATGCACAGCTATCTCCTAATGATTCAAATTTATAATAATGCAAACTTACTATGTGTTGTTATAGATTGTTCTGAGGTTACTTCTGTAAGTTTTCCATCATACGCTATAATTGTTGTCGCAGTTTCATCAACCGCTTGAAAAATATTGTATTATCGAATAAGGATAAATAAAATATTAAATAAAAAAAGGTGGCAATGGGAAAGGGACTGAAGGAGCAAGCCGAGCAGCAAGGACTGAAGGTCAAGGAGTGGAAGCAACGGGCGGAGCATAAGGAGCGGTGGAACCAGTCTGAGCGAAAGCGTGGAAGGAAAAGAAATGGAAACAACGGAAGTGGCGGAGCTGAAAGACCGGAAGGAGTGGGCGAACCAAGCTGAGGGGAAGGACGGGGGGCGTACCGGACTGAACGGGCAGAACCGTTTCAAAATCAATTAGGATAAATACCCAGGTAAAGCCTGTTTACTTTACTGAATGAGTTCAAATTCTTTATTTAAAAAAAGTGTATGGAGATTGGAACACCCAGCAAAAAGCAGTATTAAAATGAATGGAGAATGTGCTTTCTGGCAATAACACTGCGGTATCCCAGATATCCAAGAATATATGGGTTGCAGGTATTTTTTTCTAAGTATCAATCAAATTGCATTAGATTTACATTTTCCAGTTGTAGGAAATTGCAGATTATGTTTATATATTTTCTTTACATATAAACACGTGTCTCTAACGTTTTCCCTTTCATATGGATGGGGTGCGGATGGAGGAACGGATGGTCGATTTCCTACATGCGTCAGGTCTCAATCGTGTACACACTAGTGTTACTTCATTGTCAAAAATCGATATTGCCCTTTTGCGAATCCCCTTCGGCGCCCTAGGTTCGGACTCGTTGAACCCATAAATAAAACAGCCCTGCACGCGATCGCAGCGCGCCCAAGGTGAAGACCTGCAGCTCGACCCTGAACGACCTCCAGACTTATCTTATCTGGCCGAGTTCAATTAATATACCCTATTCGCGGTTCAGGTCAGCGGACGGGTATTTGGACGAGGTTTTAGAACAGTGGAGCATCGTCTAAGCCCGCTTCGCTCCGCTAAATGTTATTTACAGACAGACAGATAAACTGTAGCGCCAACTGAAAATATTTCGGGAATGTGATTTCAGTGAATGCAATCAGAGATACGTTTCACGGACGACAAACATAATATAATAATTGCAAACATAATATAATAATTGCAAACATAATATAATCTACTCTACTTCGCGATAGAAATAATTGAAGTAATTATTTACCGAAGTGAAGTACATTGTATGTCTTGTTGAATGTCTTCTGACTGATTTAAAAATATGTTATTAAGAAATATCCTACATTTGCACAAGTAGTTTGTCATCTAGAGAAAACAAAAAAACACAAACTGTGACAAGCTCTTTCGATGAACGCTCACAAATAAATAGATTCTATGAAAAGATGAAACGTTAAGATAAGACTACTTTAACGAAATATGCAAAATATGCGCCTCTAATTACACGAATATGCACCAACAGGAAGAAAATAGCTAAATATGAACTAACATATTAATCTATGAAGCATCATCATATTCTAACCAAATGTTAAGAAATTTCACTTCGCTATGCACTGAAGCAACAGGCAAAAAAAAGCAAAATCATAGAAATTCGCTTCCTAATGATGAGTTGCCTCGAGCGCAGGCATGAAGATGCTTATGCCTTTATGCTCTTAGACAGTCGGACCCGCAGCCTTCGGGTAAGCGTAATTGAACGTCCCCCCAAGCTCTAACACAACCGAGGAAGATTTAGTTACAGTAATATGCTTATTACCTTTAATCATATCTCTGCAAAATGAACGCACGATTAACAGCAAAATAGGTATTATTTGATTTTTTTATAAACTTTGCAGTTCAAATATTTCTGTATTAATTTACATATAGTTAGTGACGGGATTAGTGATCTCTTACAAATATTTTTATGTACATATCACAACAAAAAATAGCCACTATCGATTTGCTGTTTCTATTTCAAGTCAACACTCTTGAAAAGTAAGAGAAAAATAAATGTTTAAACTTGAAAATTTAATAATTTTTATTTTCAGTTTATTTATGATGGTTTTATGCGAACATTGCGCTTGCAAATCATTGTTGTATAATAAACTAGTTACACTGATTTTAAAACATATGAGTAATCATGATGAGCACATTGAATAATTATTCAACTTCAAATTATTAGCTCAACATTTCAAATTTTGGAGAATCAGGCATACGTTCCAAATGAGAAATATTGAAGCAAATGTATTATAATATTATTATTCAGGTTATTACAAAATATTAACTGAGAAATGAAATAAAAATAAACTCCCAAATTATATTCCACCAAGGTTTGATTATTTCAAACGGACTCGATAGCTTTAAGAGAAAATTCGACGACAGCAGGAAATGATACGAACACAACCCAAGCCGCGGAAATGAGTTTTCTCTAATCTGTGCTAGAGGCTTCATGCCTGGACAGAATTTTGAGTGACGCAATCCGTGAAAGACTGCAAACTGAAAGTCACAATAAACATTCACAGAAGTATTCTAATTTGCTCGTGGTGTTGGCTTTGAAATAGCAAATTGTAGCATGTTTACGCTACAACGAAAAAATCGCTAATCGAATATATTTATTTTTAAGTAATATGAATATGTTTTGTATGTGTAATTACTCTCGTGAGTCATAATCGCATCACTATTTTATTGCATTAACTGCAAAACAGATACGAGAGAATAATCCGCATGTGTACTGCGGGGCTGGCGGTTTATTCCGCGTTAATGCCTCGAGCCACAACACTAAAACACAGGGGTTCACAAACTATTTACTGCGATTGGAGGAAGCGTTTAAGAGTGTTTAACTCTATGACGTCAGCCAACATATCCTGGTCATGGGGCGGGGATCATGGTCTTCGCTTACGCGACCAACTCGCACCTGCTGCCTTCTCTGCGGGCCGGTGGCGGGATTCCAGAACGCAAAGGTGAGCAAACTTTACGAGAAAGCCATAATTTGTTTTAAAAAAACGTAAACGCTTAAGTGTCAATTTAAGTTTAATCTGAAAATGTTCAAATGGAAATGAGTGTTACTCTTCCTGTTTGATCGTACGGATTCTTGTTGGCTTTAAAGAATGTGCAGCAAATGGGCATAGATTTGCTTCCGAGTACATAACTGGACCAACCCACACCCATCTTTGTGAGCCTCTCCAGCCTAATTTTGTGAACAAACTTTTCAAGTCATTTCCGCCTCTGCACATCATTAAAATTAAAATAAAAATGATGGTAAAACGCCGCCAACTTGCATTACTGTACAGAGAAACTGGAAGGTTCATTTTTTTTCAAAAGAACAACAACATACTATCCTAGACATATCTGGGAAAGGAAATTTATATGCAACGGTTAAAAAAACGGAACATGCAAAGGAAATCACGTCATGTAATAATAAGATACATAATAAAAGATTATTCATTAGTCAAAAGTTGCATATTTATATTAAATGAAAGAGTAGGTGCAGTTAGTCTCAGACTCGTTTCAATACTTATTCTAGATGATGTTCTTAGACTGGAAAACAGAATGCTCGGATGACATTCCCAGTCAAAGTGGGAAGAATTTACAAACTGAACAGATCTTCAAGCCTAAACCATGATAGGAAGACAAAGAAAAGCTCAGAAGTCCGTCGTCCTCTTGCACCCACGCACAACAGCAAATCTCTGGCTTACTTTGTGAAGAGCAAATTTTCGCTCTTCTTCCTTTTACATCATTGAATAAGACGATAAGCGGACAAAATAAAGCAGCGTTTTTCAAAGAATACGTTCTTATTAAACCAAACAGAAAAAAAAAGTGATAAACATTTCTGAATTATTCGAAAGCATTTTTTTCCGTAACTTCTCTAACGTCTTGAATGCATATTGAGACTGGTAATAAACTCTGATTAAGTAATTTAACCAAACTTGTATATATTGGGCGAAGTTGAGATTTAGAATGATCAGACTGGAAATTTAGTGTCAAGAACAAAAAAAGTATTTTTACTTTAGTCAAAATAACATCAATATTATGATAAAAAGGAATTTTTCTTTGGATGGACCGGAATCAAATTATAGTCGATGTAAATCAACAGAAGAAGTCACACGTGCCAGCAAAAAGAACATTCCTTATAGGAATCCTACATCAATGTGAATTTCGTCGCGGTTGAATTGAAAGTGGCGGCGAACGTACGAAGCAATAAACGCTCCGAGTCACGTGGTTATGTTTACAGACGGAAGGGTCTGGGGTGAGTTAGAAAGAGATACTTTGACGCGAGAAGAAATCACTAGATCGCGAACGTGAGCAGTTATTTTGACGTGCCTAGTTTTAAGATTGAAAACTTAGTGAAAAAGTTGGGTTTGAAAGAGTACTATCGAAGATTTGGGAAGTAATGTAAAGGCAAAATATGATGAAAATATTAATTTTTAAAGTATATTTTATTAAAGTTAATGGTAGGAACGTTAGTAAGAATTTGTGTGGGGTCATTGGAATATTCAGATATTAGGAAATTTCTATGAAAGTATTGAATGATGCGTGGTTTCTGGTTTGGCATACTGTACGACAACGAAAGGAGGGTATTTTGAACTGAAATTATAAAGAAATTGTACAAGATCAAGTAAAGTCATTATTGCACTTGAAATAACTTGAGTGATCTACATACTAAATGAATAGTTTACGGGCGTACAAGAGTGAATTTATTTTTACTTATCTTTTGGGACTGGTGTTACGTTCTAGTTCTGAAACGGTTTCACACGCTGACCCAAGGCAATGAGAGAGAAAAGGTACGGTTCCATGTAGTAAATGAGCAGAATTATCATAATCGATCAAGTTATTTGATACAGTTATCATTATAGGTGCATGATAGCCGATAATATAAAAACATTCAGTAAAAGTTGACAAATTTCCATGAACCGAAAGGGTAGCCAACAGGGAACTACTAACATAATACAATTGTATTAAATAGTTTAAAAGTAAGAAGCACTTCAAAATACATAAACCCTCAACAGCATACAGCAACAGCACATTGGAATTAAAGACCAGTAACAGCCAACTCATGGCCTAGTGACAAATAAACTGATCAGTAGCAGCAGACAAATTGAAATAAATTTCATCGTCTTTTGAACGTACATGAGATTTTAAATGAAATGCAGAATTAAGGTTTTGCACCACTCAAAACGAGGACGTCTTTTGGTCACGCACGAGTGTCAACAAGCAACAAACGCAGCATGCTTACCTACACAATCAGAAACATCGAACAACACACAGACGCCAGGAACGTGTAGATGTAAAAGATAGCTCGCCCTAATGACCTTATATATACATGGCTTTGCTGCTATAGAAACACGTTAACTATTATGTTAAAGATCGAATAAATAAAAGGTCGCCCTGAATCGGCCAAAATGTGTGTCTGTCTACAACCTGCGCTGATATCGCACACATATAAAACCTCCAACATGTGGAATTGTGGTCATCATGTCTGTGGAATAGTGAACATCAATATGCAGGCACTGGAGATTGGAAAAAGGAATAGAGAAATTGTAAGAGTTTCGGCGTTTTATCACAACATGGCCGTTTTGTACAATTTGAAAAAGCAAATTATCAATGTATTCATAAGAGTGAAAAGAATGCTCGTCTGTCTATAATCGACCCATTGAGGCGCGCGTATCTCAACACAGGTCTCACGAACACATTACCTCCTAGTGCCCAAAGCCCCAAGGACCACGAAAGAGTACGAACAATGTTCTTAGTAGTACACTAATGATAAAAGAACGGGAAAAGTAGATGGTTTCCGCGACAAGTGGCGAAAGACACACTTTATTAAACATAAAGGTGCCTCCAGCATACGGCAGTTCTGATATTGACATTATTAAAAATGCATCGTAACAGCGAGTGGAAGAAATTACAAAAACGTGTCAAATAACAAGAGAAAAAAGGTGAATAAAGTAGTTTTTTCTGGCGACAAAGCATTGAAGACACCAGATCATTGACCAGCTTAGGTGGCTCAGATCATCAACACATGTCATTGCAGGGCCTCTGATCGAGAGGTCCTACGGTTCCCCAGTCTCGAAGGACGCAGTACTATCGACACTAGCTAGTTCTAATTTAGACTGTCTGGAGGAGAATTCTAGTGGCCGGCTGCCCTGATCGGTAGGGTATCTCCTATGAATACCAGGCGAATGCTGGAGCAGAGCCCTAAAAAACGAGGCAGGGACCGCTCGCGAACTTTGCTTCCTCTTCTTTGTCTTCCCCTTACCCCATGCTTGCACACTTACACTTACAAGCACTACAGCGCCACATATGCCGCGATACCAGTCGCGTGTTTAGAGCTCGTCTCAGTTGGGGCGGTGCTTCTCTGGCTGGGAGATACCCGGTTGGGGAAAACCCCGGTAGTTGACGGGTTCGCCATCCAGCGTGGGAAAATGATCGCTCCCGATCGCGAAGAAATACGCACTACGGGACTAATGACCATAGCAGTAGACGCACCCAGGAATGGTAAGGGGTTTATTGCCAAGCACGTGCGTGGAGGCGGCGAAGGCCGCGCGCTCACCTCGAAGACGGGCAGCACGTAGACGCGCGGCGGCGGCGGCTGCGGGCGCGCGAGGGTGGGCTCCGCGGGCGGGGCGGCGGAGGCGGGCACCACCTCGGGCACGGCCACGCCCCGGCCCTCGCCCGCCGCCGCCAGCAGCGGCCGCAGCGCGCGCGCCAGCCCCGCGCTGGGCAGCAGCTCCACGTCCGCCACCAGCACGTGGCGCGTGCGCGCGGCGGCGCGCGCGGCGTTGCGCCCGGCGTTCACCGGGTAGGGCAGCGCTGCGCGGCGGCGGAAGGTCTGCGCGAGCAGCGGCTGCGCGGGCGGCCCGCAGCGGCCCGACGCGCCGTCCGCCACGGCCGCCGCGGCCGCCGCCAGCGCGCGCGCGGACAGGTCGGGCGCGTGGCGCGCCGGGAACACCAGGTGCGCCGACACGCGCGCCATCTGCGGCAGGCACGCGCACAGGCGGCGCAGCAGCGCCACGCCGAGCGCGGCGTCGCCCCGCGGCGCGAACACCGCCACGCTCACGGGCCCGTCCCAGCGGCGCGCCTGCTCCGCCAGCGCGAACACCAGGTCGGCGGTGGCGTGCGTGCACAGCGTGACGGCGCCCGGCTCGGGCTCGGCCGCCGCCTGCACCACGTTGTACAGCACGCGGAAGGGCCCCGCGGCGCCCAGCTCGGGCGAGGCCGGCGGGCGCGGCGGCAGCTTGGCCGCGTGCGGGAGGCCGTAGTTGAAGCGGCAGAAGCTGCGGTTGGCCGGCGCCACGCCCTCCAGGAAGGCGCCCGCCACGAAGCGCGGCGGCTGCGGCGGCGCGGGCGCGGGCGCGCGCAGGCGGGCGGCGGCGGCCAGCAGCGTGGCCGCGGCCAGCCCCGCCAGCGCCAGCAGCGCCAGGGCGGCCAGCGCGGCGCACGCGCGGCCGCGCGTGGCGGCACGCGCCGCCCGCACCGCACGCGCCGCGCGCGCCGCCGCCGCCAGCCGCGTCGCCGCCGCCAGCCGCCGCATGCGCGGCACGGCCTGCGCCCGCACGCGACTGCACGCCGCGCACACACTGCCCGACGCTCGACGGCGGCGGCGGCGGCGGCGGCAGCGGTGGCGGCGCCGCAGCGCGGCACGGCGCAGCGCAGCGCCACGCGAGCCGCCCCCACCCCTCCCGCCCCCGCCCGCGATCAATCGCCACCGCCGCGCTGCGCTGCGCCGCCCCGCGCGGGCCTCGAACACGCCACGATACTCGCTGCACAAAACACGACGGTGCGCCCAGCGGTTACAACTTTGATTATTGGAATATGCTGGTGGCAGGGCAGAAAGGTGGCGTTGGTCAGTACGTTCAACATATACAGGTGACTTACAATAAATGTTATAAACTTCTATACTCTGAGCCAGTGCAACATGACGGTGCGCCCAGCTACTACTACTTTCATTATTGATGTATACTGTTAAGAGAAACGAAAACGTGGCTTTGGTTAGTACATTTAAGAAATTTGATTATGTACAGCTGACTCAGAATGAATGTCACAAACTTCCAGCGGTCGGAAATGATCTCTGCCAATGAAATTCGCGGTGGTAAATTTCATATAGTAACGGATTACACTTAATGAGATCTGCCCCTGACTGCTAGGCAACACCTTATGCTTAGGTGTTCTGCAGGTCACGTTGTGACTTAATGAAGCACTTTTTGTGTACGTGCCAAACACTTGTGCATTCGAGCTTACCTACAATACAGAGGTAATTATCACATATGAAACTCCGTTAAATAAATTAGCATTTATTTTGAGATGCTCTGTGTATTCGCAGACGAATACGGTGTTAAAAAAGCTAGTATCACCTACAAAGTGGAATTATTTTGCCTCTTTGTTGATTTGTTAAATGTTTCACTTTCAATCTCTTCTTTTATGCTTACATAGGAAGGTGATGAAATACAAATCATTCAACGAGCGTAATACATCCGCGTAAAGTAATTGCCTACAATGTACCAATGAATGTGTGAACGCCTATGAATGTGTAAAAGACAATAATTATCACTAAATGTGTAACATTTTTATTAATAATAAATTGCAAATTGAGATCCGATAACATCCAAAGATTCAAGCAACACTTCGAACAGTATTTAACCCAAAAAAGGTCGGCAAAAGTAAGTGATAATTTCTGCACCAGTCACAATTTTCTTATATCAACTTGAAACGTTGCTGGCTCAGCGATAAAGGTGCAGCCAATCACAAACGTTTAACTTTCTTTCTTTTTAGTAAGAGATTGGCCAAATTCCACTAGGTTCCGTCTAGAGGGTCTCATAAAGTACGAACGGGATACTTCGCAGTTTTACCCGTATTATTGTACTCATAGAGGTCAACATGAGTGCCTGTGGTCACGACGCCGCGGGTAAAAAGTCACAAAAAATTCCATTGGTGCCTGATTTTCTTAATTATACGTATTTGTTTCGGTCTGTATCCTAGACGACTGTTTGGTTGACCGTATCCTGAACGAACCTGAACGTAAGGCAGTCTTGTTGAAGATGAGAGGTACTCCATCTAGTGCGAGAGGCAGCTAATGCGGAAGGCTAGAACCGGGCGTCTAGTCGCCTTCGGATACTGGTTAAAGGGGCCCCTTGGAACGCAACGTGCAGCGCCGGCGGGCGCCTCCAGCAGCGAAGCGACAGGGCGGCCGGCCGGCGGCGCGGCGCGGCGCTTCGATCGGGCGGGCAGCGCCAGAGCCATCTGGCGGGCGCGCCGCTCGTTTCTTCTGCCCCTCCCCCTCCCCCGCCCCCTGCCAGCGGCACGGGAAGGGGCGGCGCCCGGCCGCGAAAGGCTGCTCACCATAACCAGCGCCTCCTGCCCCACTCCATAAACCGCCCCACTTGGCTCGACGCGTGCAGCCCGCGCCGGAAGCCGCCCCGCGCCGCCCGGCGCCGCCCCACGCCACGCACTGGCCCAAACCTCAACGCGCTCAGTGTAAATAATTAAAAACAGACAAATATAATCAAATATATAAATATAAACAAACAAATAAATATAAACAAATAAAGGAAAATGAATAAATAATAAATTAATAATGAAACAATTAATGATAGTCGATCTGGATGGTTATCGTAGGGTGTACGTAGACGGGTACGTAGGGGGTACGTAAGGGGTAACCAGCCCTAGGAAAAAAATAAACAAATAAAAATATAAATAAATGTGGGATATAGAAATAATAATCACGAAATTTTGGAAATAGACCAAGTAGTAAAAAACGAAGAATGGATAACTGAAATTAGCACGTGGTCCCAAGCGTGTCTGAAAGGAGAATAACAATAATTAGGGTATGTGTGGCATAACCAATATTTCCTGATCCTCAGTCTTGTGAAATGCAGAATTTGGGTATTGTAATGATGAGGTAGAAATGTCGTAATTTAGATACAAATTATTGTATAGGTTTCACAAGTGACTGTAATGTTTTAGAGTAATTATGAATATTAGCATAGTATTAGTATTCATGAAGAATGGTTGAGTAATATAAAGAATTTAACATTTTTTGGCCTCAACATCATTTAAAAAGTAGATACCGGTCTGGAAACCAATCAGTCTATCCTCGCTTCCGTAGTCAAGCAAAACAAGAATTTTTCGATATCTGATTTAAAATGTGGTATTTATTTCCTAACCAATTGTGATCGTGTAAGTTTTAAAGACCAGGACATACATGTGGTGGGGACTGTGAGAGTGTTACTGGCACAAAATAATGTGTATCTCCTAGCAACCTGCACCAATCGAAATGAATTTGAAATGACACCAATATACGTTACATCTAACGTTTATACCGAATTAGATATCGAAGGGTTAATTTATTGTTTCATACAGCTGTCATCGTAAAAATCAATTTTTTTTCTCAGGGAGCCACAAAATGGATTTTTCTATCGAAATCTCGACATCGAATATTTGGTCCGATTCCAATCATTTTCGTCTACAGTCGAAAAAATGTAAAAATATTTTAAAATAATATGTTTAGCGACGAAAAATCTATTTATCTGAAATGACATTGAACAGCATGCCCTGCCACAACATCTAAGCTCGAAAGTTTATTTAGCGTTAAAAACGTTCACTCTCGCACTCATTAACATACATTTTTTACAAAATTATCAGACCCTAAAGTAAATATTGCAGAAAGAAACATTTATGTCTTCTCGACCCCCTCAATGATTTGCTTTTTTCTGGAATATATTAAGAGATATTGTGTTTTATCAAAAACACAAAGTAATTTTTTCACGTTTTCTCATTTTTCGACTCCTCGTTTTAGTTTCACTGAAATAAGATTTTCAGATTATTATAGAAGGGCCCCTTTTTATGTGGAAATTTTCGGGATACAATTTGGAACTGTATTTTACAAAATGTCGTTTGACTGATTCAAAAGATACGCAACTTTCGAGCTTATTCACACTTGACTTCACCACCAGGGCTTTCACCTTAGGACCCCCGGATATAGTTGCTCCAAACAGCGGTAATGCAGACTCTGAGCGTACGAGAGATTTAATGTTTGGTATAAATTAATTAATTAAATTCCTTCCTCAAAATTATGGAAATGAAGTATTGCAGAGTATACTGCTAACAGTTCGTGTTAATATTCTAGCCAGACTTGCTGCACGGTGGATAATATGTTTGAGAAAGAATTCAAAGGCTGCCATTTGATATCCCTATTACTTTGTACTATTACTAATTACTTCGTTCCCTATTACTAATTACTTCGTAAGAAGTGAAAGTTATGTAATCATGTGCCGAAAAATGTGTGTTCCACAGAAAACCTCTTGTTGCCGGGCCTTATAACGAAAGTGAATGAATATTGTTCATATATGTGGTAAATTATATTCTCTTATACGTTGGGTAGTCAGAATTCATGTTTTGGAGGTTCCTGATATCGAAATATCGATTGATGACAAATCGTCTGTCCGTCCGTCTGTCTGTCCATTCTTGGTGATCGTTAGTGCCTAAACTGTTCAGTACATTTTCTACAAAATTGATATTCCCAGATCGATTTAAATGAATTCGATGCCCTCTGAGTTTGATACGGTTATTTAGATTCTGGGGGCACTTTGAATGAAGCCTCAACAGTTTAAAAATTGTCTCACAAATGGCGCCAATTTTTTTAATAAACATCCTCAGATAGCGTAAAGAACGTTTAAGAGATTGTTGTATGTCTCGTTTTCGTTAAAATTCCTAATTTTTCTAAAATTGCAAAAGTTCACTTTTTTCGGCAGCTTCCTACAACTATAACATTTAAGATTAATACTTTTTCTGAATGAAATCTGTTTTTTAAAGACATCTTGAAAAGAGTTCGAGTGCAATTTTTTCAAAAATATGAGGATTTTTCGTGTAATTTTGCGTGAAATATAGGCAATATTTAATTTTATAAAACAACTTTTTCTCAAGAACAACTCCAATTTTTGTCTATAAATTTTATTATTATATATGTCAAAAATTGGTAGGAAAGTCATCGAACTCTATATTTTCGAAAACAGCAAAATTTTAACATTTCAAACCTACAAAATGAAGGAGATTTTTGCCTGAAACAAAATGTGTTCTAAAAAATCAGCTCCTTCAGAAAGGTCATGTACATTAAAAAACGAATGTTTTTGCGTAATTTGTGTTTGAAATTAATGCAATTAAAATATTTTTTCAAAAATGCTCCAAATTTTTTCTTCAATTGTTTTTCACATTTAGGACAAAGAACGCTTAAAAGAATAAGGCCGGTCTAATTTTCGTTGAATTCTCTGAATTTTTGAAAATTGAAAATTTAGAAATATTTCGAGAAAGTATGTGCTATTATTGTACCACTAATTTCTCACACTTCATGAAATTTCTATCCGGTCAGCATCACGGGTAAGAGTAAGGCAGAATTGCTGGTGGCTGTTAAACAGTGACACGTATTCCAGGCGGCAAATGTTGATCATACGAGGTACTACAAATGTCTTAATTCTGGACGAGATTCTGTTGAAAACAGTGCAACATATGTTTTTACCTATAATGTACGTTTTCCTTGAAATTGTGCGTTCTTTCTGTTGACGACCTAGGGAAACGTACTTTCTTGATGATGGTGGATTTCCTTTCGTGAACACGCGAAACACAGAACGTGTCGTGAGCACTTCGTAAAGTCCACTTTAGAGATCGACAATACAGTTTCTAGTGTATTGACTTCCAAAATGTTTCGCATGTGCCGCAGAATGACTGCCAAAATTGTTTAATTTACCACGACGAGAGACGTCTGAGTCGTCGTCAGCTCCTGGTACTTTTTCAATATTTACTCAGCTCAATTATTATTCAATCTTTACCCGATCGTAGCCCAAAAGTTCTATCGATGCTGTTCCGTCGTCATAAATTTTTATTTACGAGTCCTATGCGCCGTCTTTACAGAGTTTCGGCGACGAAATCTTTACGTAGGATTGGGAACTCTCCTTGTTGCTATTTTAGAAATAAAAATTTGTAATACTTACAATACCGTCCATTGTTTTATGCTGCAAACATTCATTTGATATACACATATCTCAATTCAACAACAATAACAACAAACATTGCACAAATACAGTATTTTTTTATCAAGTTCCCTTTTTATCTTTCTTATACATATTCTTTACTAAATTCCTCCCCTTGCATGAATGGCCAAATTTCCCTTTTTAATTTTTAATGTAAAATTCTTAAAATAACGAAGAACTTGCTCTTCCGACGATTGTGAATTAAAAATGTCCCCCTTTTCTGTAGTTACTGCATTCTTGAACGTCGAGATGTTCATTTCATTTCCATTTTTATGCAATCGTTCCACGCCAGTGATGTTCATTTTATCCACACACGCAATTGTATTCCTGTTTCTCCCTACGCGTTATTCATACTATTTACTTATTCTCAATGACGTTACTAACTTGCAAATCAAACGTTATATGCTCCCAAATGCTATCCCGCACAATTAAAAAAAGTTTAACTTCAACTTCGACTACATCGGAACATCACCTTTACTTCCGATTCCTTCCGCGCTAGAAGCCCGTCGGTTTGTCTAGTTTATCTTACGCGCTCGTCAGCTATCGATTCCTGCGCAAGATCCTCTCCAAACGTGCCTCTTCTTGCCTTGCAGAGCTTAGACCATTCGATCTCTCGCACACGATCTTATTTCTGATTGGTCCCTCCTAATTCTACACTGAATTTGTTTATTCCTTGGTTCCTTCTTCGTAACTTAATTCTCGTAACTTAATTCCACACCCAGGGAAATTGCTCACATGTCCTTTCATGAATTTAATTATTAACATATTCTCTCTTTCCTCCGCCATTACTTGTGTTGACATTCCCTTGTAATGCTATTAATTAAGACGCACACTTTGCTTATTATCTCTCCAAATCGTTGCGATCGTCCATATTTACATTTAATATGATTTTACTGTTCTCATTTATTTATACTCGTAATAACCTTTCCGACGCCGTTGATTGACTAGTTACCCTTGTTGGGACGTTTTACGGGACATTAGTGCAGTACATTAGCGCAGGTAGTGAGTAAGCAGTGGATAATTTAACAAAGAAATTGCGCGACCGAGTACCTCGCCAATCGCAATAGCCGTATGCGATCCTACAAAAAACGCTTCTTGCAATATTTTTTGTGCTCCAGAGGAGCTCGACCGAGATATTGTACCGGATATCTTCATCTGCGTGTACTTCGTTGCCGAAACACTTTGTCTCGTGTGCAGAATCAACCTTGCCCGATACCTAAGACGACCAAGAAAATAAAACAGATGGGCCTACCCGGATCTCAAAGACTGCTGTGTTAAGACTCTACACAAAATATATTACGTAAATATTATGCAATGAAGGCCGCGCTGGAGACTACAGTAATTTTCCAACGATTATGAAAAAAAAAAATCGCGTTAGATACCCGTCATATGGCCCCTCTTTGGCTGAAATATTTTTAATGCAATGTGCGTTTCTATTTATTGTGTATAAAAAATCAAAATTCAATGTATTTGTTTAAATTTCATATCTTTATTGTGCGGATGTGTGTACCTTGATTCATCCATCTATCCATCCACGCATCGACTAATTTATCATATCAGGTCAGATCAGCAACATACATACGAGGAGGTACTTGTATGAAAAGCAATTTAAGAAACATTTAGCAGTAGTAAGAGAGGTTCTTATTTAGCGTTTGAGGGAGAGCAGTGATGGAATGTGACATGAAGCAAACAGTAGAAATTTACTAAGGAATGCTACGCTTCTGAAAAGAATCTGTGGATGGATCTTTTCATTTCTTTCGAAAAAGGTGGTAAACCTCTGATTAAGATATTACACAATTTACGCCAAAAGGCTAAAAACAAAAAACCTTAAATTTGTTATATTATTCATTTATCTATCAGACTGTAATTAAGTTTCTATTAAATAGGTTTTTTGTCCAGATATTTTAGACAATTTTTTAAATCATTCAAAACACATTACACAGAAAACATAATTTAGTTTTAAAAATATTATTAACATATTCTATTACTTTCTAATGCCTTTCATGCCTCTACGTTTGGAGGGTTTCTTGTCATCTCCTTTAGTAATTTCATTTCATTCTTAACTAGGGCTTTCTCAATGAAAGCTCTTAGTTTTTTTATTGTGACCCTTAACTACAACCTTGCATCTTTTATATTACTTTTTGATCTAACAATGTGAGAAATCATCACTGAATATCATTGGCGTTTATCAGGGGGGGGGGCGGAATCTTCTCCTCACGATTTCTTTTTCTGAATGGAATGACCAAAGAAACTAGTTGCTTGGAGGAAAATGTATAATTTTTTAGTTGATAGCCCTGATTCATTTATTTTGATCGAGTTTTAAATCACGCGCGCTTTTAGGAGTCATGGAAACAATCGAAATTACTCGTACCAGACACTGTCAGCACTTCCTCATCTCACGTAGCAATTACTCATAACTCACAGTTCAACTCCTACGATCAGAAGATGGTCGTTTTTTAATTGAACCCTAAGGTGCGAGAGGAGAATCCCTCCCCTGATTGAATTGTCATCTAGAGGCGTCTATTTCAACTAGTACCTCGCCTTCCTGGGCGAAGAGTTACGAGCAGAGATGGGGGATATCGTACAACAACGTGGGCTTCTAAACTTACGGTGAAGGGGCGACCAGGTCGATATATCTTTCTCTCGTATCCCATCGTCAGTCGACGCATGTAATCTAATTTGTTGTACGTTCCATTTGATACAATTTATGGAATTGACGTTTTTCCTCACAAAACATGCACGAGGCACCAGTGTCGTATATAATGCTGTGACCCTACATGCGATATTTTAAAAATATTCAGCCGTCGGATTTTTTAAGGTCGGTTTTCAACTGCTCGGTCATACAGCTACCTCTGTAACTTTTAGCTCTGGGGTAGCGGTGAGGGAACATATACTAACAACATACACAAACATCCATGCCCGGGGCAAAATTAGAAACCGCGACCCTTCAAGGCAACGCAGCTAGGGTCCTCCAGCCTTAGCGACTTCGGCTATCCAGAACGACATCCACCACGGTTCATAGGGCGTGGAGCTCTAAAAAGCCTCTCAGGCGCCAGCCGTTGTCAGATGGGCCTACTGTGCTCCTTCGCTGGGACTCGTGCTCACCCTCCCATCCACTGACCGCCCGGCTTTCGTGCTCTGCGCTGTGCCTGCCGCTCCCGTCCCCTCCCCCTCCCCCTCCCCCACCCCCGTCACACGCGCACGCGCAGCCGCCTCCAGCACCCGACGGAGCGTCTGTCGATCAGCTGACGGCCACGTGCGCGCCGATTCGGCAACCCCGCGCCGGAGCACGCCCCTGGTGCCTTCGCCGATGCATGTGCACGCTGTTTAAAAACCGACAGCGAATGTTTTTCGTTTCCCAATGTTACCTACCTTTATTAGCTTAATTCATAATTCAACTACGTACAGTATAAAAGAGAGGCTGGTAAGAAACGTTTTTCCAAGATCTGCAACAAATTTCACGGCATTTGTATTGTAAAAAAATATGATAACTATTTACTTATTAATCATTTATTATTTAATGTAAAAAAATCATGATACATTCTGGGGGGGAGCTCACTTATAGTAGACCGGAAGCAAAGCAAGACACTATCTCCGCTTTATGTTTCAAGGGAAACCGATCGAGTTAGAGCGAAAGCCAATGAACATTCGTCTTTTAGAATTAGACACATATTAAATAAATTGTCAATATCAATTTTATAAAATATTGTTTTCAATTGTGATACAAAATATAATCTCTTAAATAGAATACAAAACATTCAACACTACAAATGATTTGAACTTGAAGACAATTTACATCTATGTAAATAGTTCAAGAGTTTAATGCTCTGAGTACTTTTTTCATTTAGTGATTGATAAGATAGTTGTTTATGTTAAACAAAGCAGGCAAGGTAACTACGTTCATTAGTAAATGTAAACATACTTCGTATCAAGTTGAAATGTTGAAACTAATTGCTACGTAGGACGGTTGGTTTTTCTCGAAAACGACTATTTCCATATTAAAATAATTTATTGCTAGAAATCATAACCGACTCATCGAACAAACACTTCACTCCAAAAAATGGTTCGGAGATGTACATTTTTGTCACAATGTAATAAAATATAGTAATGTAGAAATAATAGAGTAACATAATTATAATTCCTTAAAAAAACCATCAAATGTCATTTTGGCCGGTGTAAAGACTAGCCAAGAATCTTCGCACGTTTTCCCATGAATTTATAGACCATCTCTTCTGGCATACATAGTTAAAATTAAAGTCAAAAATCCTCGTTTCCATAATCTCGTTACCTCTTTTCCGTGTTACCGATTGGCAGGCGCGATATTCTTTCGGAGACAATCGCTAGTTCATCATTATCGATATTTTGCAGTCCCCTTGTTAGGAATAAAACATAGCAATGCCTGTTGTTGGCAACATTTGATAAAAATTGTTCGCTATCGTGATAAAAGTAAACAACTAGTTTAATCGGAAAACGAGCTGTAGATTTCATTCCATAGGACTGTCGAAAAAATAGGTACCCACATTCGTGTCTCATTAAGCAAAAATGCGAAATACATACGTGGTTCGAGCTGGCTCTGCCCCACTCTTTCCCACGTCTTTATGGAAGTTCCTAGAGGCCTAATGCTGGAGCATAAACGACACGGTGCTGCGTCAGCGCAGTGTTGAACCATAGTTCACCACTCTCCTTTTGTTTCACCTGATGGGCCAGACATCACCGTTCGAGTCTAAAATGTAAGTACTTCTCTCTTGACGTTGGACAGATGTCCTGCTTCTGATTACGAATTTGAATAACAGTCTCACATCAGTACTCCTATAACAATGTAAATCTCCTTTTCAACTTTTTGAAATGATTTTAACACACAAATGTATCTGTGAAACATTTGCACAAAATGTTAGTTATGCACTATGCTGTTAATTCTGGACAGGGATAACATGCGATGCGTAATATAGTGATTCCCATAAATATAAAAGTATTTAATCTCTCGCGTTATTAAAAACAGTCCGTAATTTAACAGCTTTGATACTAATTTTACACGGTAACAAAATAACCTTTCCGTGCTTAAAATTCGGACTCGACCCACCGCTATGAATGAATAACACTGCCTCCAACCTTTTTTCGCGTCGTTTTCGGAAGTTCCCGCGGGCCTACTAAAGGGGCATGAACGGCTCGGCGTGGCGTCGGCGCTATCTTGGGCCAAGGCGTCGGCGTCTATTTCGGCGGCGGCGGCGGTGGGGTGGTGACGGCGTTGGCGGTGGCGCCGGTCGCAGATTTTTCGTTCTGCGCATCGATCGTTCTGCAGAGGCAACGACGGGGCGATGGTGGTGGTGGCGGTGGTGGCGGTGGTGGCGGTAGTGGCGGTGGGGCCGGTGCTGGAGGTGGGTGCGGTGGTGGTGTTGGGGGCGGTGGTGGCGGTGGTGGCGGTGGTGGAGGTGGTGGCAGTGGGGGCGGTGGTGGCAGTGGAGGGGTTAGGCGGGGCAAGAGGGCGGGGCGGTGGTGGAGTGGGGTGGACCGTGAGCGAGCAGGAGGGGTGACGGAAGGAAGAGGAGGGGGAAATTCCTTGCGCACGCGTGTTTGATATGGCACGCGCCGAATTCTTGCTGTATTTGAATAGTCTCGGAGTAAGAGAAGGGAAAAGTGGGAATACACTAATAGCGACGGCCACTGCGACTACACTGCACAAAGGATAAAAAGTAGTAACTATAAAGATGCATACGTTTTATTGATTCGTACAAATCAATAACAATCGTACGTAACAAAATCAATAAATAAACGTCAATAAAATTGGTACATACAAAATTATGTAGTGTTAATGAAGTAATTCTTCCGATTTATTAAGTAAAGAATAAAAATAAAATATATTTCCTCATTATCCCGATTTTTGTTCTGATTTGTTCGAATAATGCAAATATGTGTAATTTTACGAAGAGTGTGCTGCTTTAATCGTTTGAGTAGTATATTTAAAAGAAAATATAAATCAAAATTAAATATTTAATAAAGCAATAAATAAACGCCAGTCTTAGATAGCTGAGAAGGAAAAACTGAAAATGTTTCAGCTGATCACCCTCTTTCTTGTCAGTTAAAATATTAGTCTCATAATAAATTAAATTTATCAAAGCGTCCCGCAAACGTCGATATATTTTAATTCACATCCATTTATTTAACGCAATTTATTACACATAATTTTACAACTTTTATTAATATTAATAAACTAAATTTAATAGACTTATCTTATAATTCTAATAGTATTTTCATCCTTTAAGCACCGTAATTAAAATACAGTTTTTTAAACTGTTTAACTGCGAAAAAATCAAGATCTTCGAACCGAGTCTACGGTAGGAAATGTTAGTCATTGCAAGCCATTAAAATTTTGTAACACCCGTGACCCATTTCCATTTTTAACACCCATTAAAAATTCGAATTTCCGTTCAAATGCATTTATAGTCAGATTCAAGCACAAAGTATTTTGATCTTGTGTGTTTGCTTCTTTTTCATGAAGCAATATTTTTTTATGGAAGTGGGGCCACATCAGAAGGCTCTTCCTATTAATGGTATTTTTTATTTCCATCGGATGAGTTACGTAAACAGACAGTAAAAGTGGAGTAAAATAATATGTGCACCTCTTACAACCCCTTAAGGTGTTAATGGGGCCACGCTAGAACCCGTAACTGTGATGGCATTGGCTCTTGTGAGGCGTGGAGTGGTGGGGGGTATAGAAGGCGGTCGCAAGGGGGGGGGCGTGGGCGCGTGGCATGACGCCGCGAGCGGGCGGGGCGACGTGAGGGGCGACGCGAGGGGCGGCGCGAGGGGCGACTTGGAGACGGCGGCCGGCGGGCAGGTGGGATTCGATCGCGCGTGCTCCGCCTCGCCCCTGCCCTGCTTGCAAGACGAGCAGTGCTCGCGCCTTCGCCTTCGCGTCGGCCGTTGCCGGAGAAACGCGCCCGCCCGTGCCCTCGCCGGATGACAGCCGCATTGATTCACGCGGCGCGGCGCCGGCGATGCGTTCATGATAAACACTGAGGCGCCGCGCGTATTCGGACACGTCGCCAGCCACAGAAGCAGCAAGGGCCGTGGGGCGCGAAGGCGTCGGGGCGGCAGCGGCTGCGGGCGGCGCCGTCGCTTCGCGGCTCCGTTCGCAGCGTTTCGCGTAAGTGCGCGAGAACCGATCGCCGCCCGCGGGCGGATGGCGGATTCGTTTGGGTGCGCGCGTGATGAGGTGCGGGTGCGGGTGACGCGCGGTTACAGCGACGCCGGCGGTGACCGTGGCGGCGGCGCGTGACGACGTCGGCGGCGGCGGCGACGCTCCAGCGGCGGCGCATGAGCGACGGCAGCGCCTCCCCGGCGCCGACGGCGACGCCGGTCTCCACGCCGCCCGCGACGCCTCCGTGCACGCCCCCGCCGACGCGTCCGGCGTCGCCGGGGGCGGCGGCGGCGGTGGCGGCGGCCGCGCGCAGCGCCAGCCCCAGCGCCGCGCGGCGGAAGGGGTAAGCAGCAGCGGCAGTCGCCGCCGAGCAGCGGCCGCGAGAGCGCGCCTCCGCCTCCGCCGCCGCGTGCGCGCGCGCGCGTGTGTATGTGTGGGCGGGAGGGAGTGGAGCGAGAGCGCGCGAGCTGACGAGCGCGGAGCTGTCCGGCAGTGAGGCGGAGGAGCGCGAGGGCGCCGCCACGCCCGATGACACCGCCGCCGCCGCCACCTCCGCCAGCAGCCGAAGCAGCAGCAGCAGCGGCGTGCTGCCGCCGGTGGGCGCGGCAGGGGCAGGGGCAGCGGCCGCGGCCGCCCTCGCGACGGCGCCTCAGCTGGTGCGCAGCGCGGTAGCGGCGTCGGCGGCGGGCGATGCCGCCCCCGGGGGGCCGGCGGCGGCGGCGACGGCGTCGGTGGGCGTGCAGGCGTCGGCGCCGCCGCCCTACCGCCTGCGCGTGCTGCCGGCGCGCGGCGGCGGCTGCGTGCGCGTGGCGGCGCGCGCCGCGCTGTCGCAGGCCGGGCTGGTGGCGCTGCTGGTGGTGTGGGCGCTGGTGGGCGCGTGGGCCTTCCGCGCCACCGAGGGCCCCCACGAGCTCCAGCGCGCCAGCGGCGTGCGCCTCGAGCAGCAGAAGCTGGCGGACGAGCTGGCGGAGGCCGCGCGCCGCCTGGCCGAGGACGGCGGCGCCTGCGGGGACGACACAGCGTGGCGCGATGCCGCGCAGGTACGGATGGCAAGTTGCTTTCTCATGTCTGTGTGTCAACGTGTTGTGTGACGGGTAGATACAGTAACCAGCTGTAAAGTGGTCAGCGGGTTATACCACTGGGACCGAGGAGTAACTCTGTGCAGGTACGCAAGTTGTTTTCTAATAAACCCTCTGTCAATGTGCTGAGCAGTAGTGGTTAGATTTGATAACCAGCTGTGAAATGGTCAGCTTGTACCACTGGGACCGAGGAGTAATTCTGTGCAGGTACGCAAGTTGTTTTTGAATTACCCTCTCTGTCAAAGTGTTAGGCTGTAGCGGTACGATCTGGTAACCAGATGTGAAGTGGTTAGCGTGTTATACCAGTGGGACAGAGGCGTGATTCAATACAGGTACGGTTGGCAAGTTGTGTTTTTCTCTCTGTCAATGTGTTGCAGTGTGTCGGTTAGATCTTGTAACCAGCTATGTACTGATAAACATGTTATACCACTGGGGCCGAGGCATCATTCCGTGCAGGTATGAATGGCAAATTGTTATTCCAAATACTTCTCTGTCAATGAATTGGGGGACCTGTGGTACAGCAGTCACAAGTGACATTCCGCTGTGAAGTGGTCAAGCGATATACTACCGGGAGAGGTTAGAACTCCGAACCTTCCAAGAGGAATTTGTGTTGGACGAAGCAAATTCGTTTTGCTCGAGGCGCTCACATTTACACTACCCCTCGTTCCACCGTCTTCTCTATTTTCATGCCCATAAATCACGTCATTACATCATCAGATCTCGACACAGTTTCCTTTCCTGAGACTTCCGATGACGGTAGAGTTGAGATTCTATCTTCGAAACTACGGACATTGTGTTGTCTTCCAGAAAATGCATGCAAAATAGTAAACGAAATAAATGTTCGTACAAACAATATCATACAAAATATCTATGTGTCATGTATTTTGCTGGTGTTGATCTCATACGAAGGCCTGAAAACGTTGAGCCACCCTGAATTTGCCGTCAATTATTGGTGATTTCTTCAATAACTTCAAGTAGGATTACTCAATGAGCTCAATGCCCAAAAAGGGCTTAGAGATGAGTTGCGAAGACGGAACAATTTTTTTTAAAAAAAGAAAGAAATAGCTTGGCTGCCAGTACCAAAAAACAATTTGGACTTTGATTTATTTTCGCCAGGGGTGACCCTACAACTGTCTCTGTCATTTTTACTCTCGTCGAGTAACTGACAGGATTATTTTACATTCTACACGGGACACTAAGGATTCCTGCCTTTCGAAAATCCGACTCCCACATCCAGATATCAAACTGCAAACCTCGGATTTTGTGAAGCAGGGTCTGTGCTAACCATCATAACTTTCGGCCATAACTATAAATAAATTATATTCTACCGGAAATAGTCGTGAATTGGTATTTGAATGAAGTTCATCAGAAATGGTTTTATAAGTGTGTGTCCAAAAATGTATTTTATTAACATGTTCATTTTCAAACATTATGACCCTTCATTTCCATGGGCAGAGACAATGTGTAACAAAGTGACAAGCTGACGCCATCAGCCAAATGCATTTCCGTGTCAGGTTGTGCCATTGTTCAGGCAAACTTCCAATCCTCTTCATACCTGTAGTAGAATTTCCGGGAAAAGCTTGTGAGGTCGTTGACTCTCACTTCCTCTTATAAGGCCCTTACACTTTTCCCAGATTTTTTCGTGATAGTTGAGATTTATTCTGAATGTCGTATAACGCTCCGAATTTCTTTATTTCTTTGAATCTAGACTGTCCATGGGAAGTCATAGTCAAAGGGCAGTAAAAAGGCAATAAGCTACGAATGGTTTGAATTGGATGATGATATATAATTGTTCATCCTCAGTTTTTCTTACTTCATCCAGTTGTTTTCCACTTAAATTTTACCAGCCTCCCTCTCATCTTCTCTTCCTCCCTCATCTTCAAAAGTACTTTAAATCTCTTACTCCTTCCAATTATTGTTTTATCTTCTACTATTCCATGACGAGCATCCATTTTCGAATTCCACTTCATGCTTTTTTATTATAAACCCTATTACATCGTTCCATTTATCTTCCTATCTATTTAATATCTTTACAACAAGTTTCCAATTATACAAACAGGATGAATCTTTTCATGGGTAACTAGTGGTATTACAACAGCACATACTTTCTCGCGTTATTGGAAACAGTTTCATAATATTGAAATATTGCATTTTCTGCGCCACTAACACCTCAGCTATTATTAGAAAACGTGCAAGTCAACCAAGAAGCGAGCAACGCACTGTTGCCGGCGCAGCGTTGTCAAAACTGTGTGTATTCTCTTGGCTAATAATATCAGTACAGTAATTAGAATATATAGGCAATTGACATCATAATAATTACGACAATTGTGGCTTGTCATTCCTGAGTTGTCTTTCGTCGTAAGATAATAGTTCCGATAGCGTTTCATCATTTTTCTTTTATTCAATATGCAGTAAATTTTTGTAGGGATAAGATGATATTAAATGATATACAACATACCTCATCGGGCATTCTGAGGAGTAGTTTATATAAAACTGCTGCGAAATTCATCGCAAACAGTAGTACCGGCTCTCGGTCTAGGAATTACACCACCACCAGCTGGACTTAATAAAACAGATGTATCGTACCGCCAACATCTCGACGTTCGACAACAATTAGCTTATCAAATATCCATGCGACATTGCTGCGATATTTATATTAAGCTTTGCGTGATTGAGAAGAAATACAACAATTCATTGAGAATAAAAATTAAGTAAAAAGTAAAAAAGAGAGTGTAAAAATAGAATTAATAATGGCATACTCAATAGTAAATTATAACTAAAATTAAATTAATTATTTTTCATATCATTCATTAAATTTTTCTCGTGGCTCGTAGTTGGTGTAAAACCTGTATATATTTCAGAAATTTCAATAAGAAATTACGCAAATACTACTAGTTTTTTCAAATTTTTTTAAAGAGCTTTTTTGACAACAGACTTCGTCTAAGACAAAAATCTCTATCACAAATTTTCAAGTTTTAATTTTTTTTTCAATTTTCGAAAATTCGGGGATGCCAACAAAAAGAAGAGCTACACCTTTCTCTTAAAGGTACTTTGCACAATTCAACAACAAAATTTAATCAAAAAAATTGGAGCTATTTTTTTGAAAACTTTGAAAAAATGTAAAGTACCCCCCACAATTAAAATATCGAATTCAAATTCGAAAGGCCGCAACATCAGCTAGAACGATTGGAGAATATCAACCTTGGGGAAAATCGTCCGAACGGTTCGTTGTTTCAGTTGTGCACAGACGGACGGACGGACAGACAGACAGACGTTTTGCCGTCAATTGATTTTTCGGTACGAAGGACGCACAAAACATGGATTCTGGCTTCGCCGCATGTTAGAGGATTTTTTTTTCTGTACTTAGCAACAGGATTTATCCACGTTTTTCTTACCAGGACCCGGCAATATGAGTTTTTGTGTCGAAATATTCCTTTTTTCCGGTGCACGATTACAATACTTTCTCTTCTTACGATAGTAAGTGCGAAAAAGTAAAAAAACACATCAGCGTGCCCCTTATAACGTTAGCAGCAAATAATTATTTTACAGCTTTGGTCTCATAAACATAGATTCCCATTGAATGTGTTTTTGGTACTTTTCCAATTTCGTCGTAGCCTGGATATCACCAGTACTTAGTGTGCATTTCCATGATTCGAGGCGCTTTTGTAGACTCGCGAGGCCATTAACGTAATTTGAAAACAGCGAGCGCACTGCAAGCCTGACGGCCAGCTGGCAGGCTAAAGTTCTAACAATCTAATATTAGGCGCAATCGAAAGGATGTGCTCGTCGTAATATTGCATCATTTTTAGCCGTTTGTATCAGATAAAAAATTTTTCTTCGAGAATTGTTAGAAACATAACAGCACCTTGGATCACTTTAAACACTTCAAGCACTTCTGCTTGAACGTTTAGAAAAAGAGAAATCGTCAAGAACCTGCTGCGCAGAAACGAGGATTTTTCAGCAAAATAACTTAATAGCTATTTATGCACTAAGATTATTAAGTGTTATAAGCGATCTAATGATCTTGGGCGACACAATTGGGGCATTTTGTCGCCCGGTTTCATTAGAATCAGTTAACGCCCATGGAACATACATTTTATTTTTTGCCTAATATTAATGATTAAGATTTACTTATTTACTAATTAACTAGATATTGACTTGACTCGGTTTGTCTTTTCATATTTCTCTCTCGTAAGAGAAATTCTCTCCATAAGGAAACGCATAGCATAATTCAACTGTTTTCATATTTCCCTCGTAACCACGATCCTTTCGATTCAGGTAAGTTGTGCAGCGTATATCGAGCTCCGTATTGAAAGCAATAACAGGCCATAACATATCAGTATTTCTTTTTAATTTAAGAGAGAAGACGGTGGTGTGCTTTTTAACCGCATGAAATGCTCCCCTCCCCGTTCCCATCCCGTGCTGGGCGCCGGCCTAAGGCCCCGTGTGCGGTCCGCAGACGGCGTGGCGCGCCGCCGCCAGGCAGTACGTGGTGCGCCACGAGCAGATGCTGCTGGACGCCGTGGACGACGGCTTCGGCGAGGGCGGCGGCGGCTACATCTGGACCTTCTCCGGCTGCCTGCTCTTCGCCGTGTCGCTGCTCACCACCCTGGGTGCGTCACCGCTGCCCTGCGCCTCTCGGGCCAGCTCAATAATAATAATAATAATAATAATAATAATAATAATAATAATAATAATAATAATAATAATAATAATAAGCGCTGTGGGAACTTGTCATTTCGAACTTCGGTCGCGGCAATAACTGACGCAATAACTAACTCGATTAGATTTATCGAGTTGGTTGCCCTCAATGTCCACCAGATGGGGTTTGCTGTTGGTCACACAATCGACTTGTAGTGGAAATATTAACAGCCAATATTGTTTAAGGTGCGAGTCCATAATCATCAACGTCCCCATCATCATCATTATCATTGGCGCGATAACTCGCTAAGCCTCCAGGAGTATGTAAGATTTACAACTGTTCCGCAAAATTGCCATTTCGTCGCCGGTACCTATCAACATTAACCTACGAGTATATTTGGGACAGGCCCGCGTTCTGGTGAGTCTGAGGTTTTGTACTCGTATGTAGTGCAATCTTCGGGCGTTAGTGAAGCCAAAAATTACATTATTTTCCTTGCCATCATGTTTAATTAAGAAGAACATAATGACAACAAATATTACGAAACACACCACACCACTGAAATCCTGAGGTGAATGTGCTTGGCAAGCAAATGCTTACTGCATACTCTCCATTCATCAGCCGTGGAGCACATGGTAACAAGGTTAGGCACTTCCAAACAACGAACCTGTCACTCTCTTCTAAAGAAAATTAATTCTTCAACATGAATTTTTATAGTAAATATTTAACGCGTCTGTTACATAATTGTGCAAATAAACTTTTGTTATGAAAACGATGTTAATAATATTAATACTAAAGATACAATTTAATATCTTAAAACGTTCCTTTGTCGGAAAAGCTCGTAAGGCCCTACATATACTTCAGACGTCTCTTAGCATTAATTCCCAGGGCACTAAGTGAGTGGATCGCCATCTTCTCGTCTTAACTGTCATAAGAAACACCGGGTTGGTTGGCTCATGGCGTCAATTGATGTTACAGCAGTGCTTGTGACAGGGAGATCCCACGGTTTGAGTGTCCACGGTGTCGAGATTTACGACACTAGCTAGACAGTTAGGTGGAGTTCAGGTGCTGTCTAGCCAGCTGCTCTGATCGGTAATTTTCCGTGGTTTCTCTGATCAACACCAAGCGAATGACCGAATGAGCAGTTCCGTAACGAACGGGTTAACCTTCCCCTTCCTAGTCTTAACCTCACCCCTTACTTTCACACACTTACACTTACATGCACTATACTATCACACATGTTGGGGCACCAGAAAGAAGCATAGATCGTGCCCCGAGCTGGGGTGGTGCAGTGCCGGTGGGAGATACCTTGTAGAGGAAACCGGTAGCCGACGTGTAGGTCGGCGCCGGATGTCGCCATTCCTCGGAGGAAGATCACCGCCACCTCCAGCAATAAAACACCATGCACTACACTTACGGAACTAATTACCTTAGCAGTTGACGCACCCGTAAACACTAATCAATCGTAACAACTCATTTTGGAGCAGGTCCAGTCCCGAGCTTCTAGCATTGAAATTTAGTCTGATGTTTCGGGCATATCCTAGGTGACACTCTCAAGACATCGGACGAAATGGTACACATCTCATGTCAAGGAAAGTAATGCCACTTTTGAATCGAAATAGAAAATGGATAAAAAGAGAGTTGTGTAGGTATATTATTGATCGTTTATTCGACTGGATATTCGATTGCACTGCGTGCATTAACAGAGATATCCAACTGCCAGTCGGAAAATGTTGTACAAAACTTTGTTCTTCCACTTCGTGGCTGCTAGACAGTCCTAATCTTCACTACGTGATCGAAAGCGTTGTAACTAGTAATCATACTAAAACACTTACACAATTATGGTCTTTTTATTATTTAAATGAAATATATCAATCTTTGGAACATCTCATTAAAATAGAAGGACCATGCAAATACTGTTTTAAAATAGTCAAATAGTAAAAATATATTTCGATCAGGCTACCTCGGAACTGTGCGTTACAGCACTATAGGTCCGGTAGATGTAAAGAGTGACGATTTTAAAATTATGTTAAGATTAAATAACACAAGAAATAAAACAGAGCCTTGCATTTTATCGTGATATATTATTTATTTTTCCTTCAATTTAAGTTTACGTAGATTTCGTGTTTCTGTACTTTTCTGACCAACGACGTTACGGTGTCGCGACACCCACAACAACTGAATATCCAAAAATATAATAGAAAGTCCAGAAAGATCTCATTGTGTAGAATACTGCCTTAATTCGAACCCCACCTGTCTCCCACTAGTCTCCCTTCACTTCCTCATGCGTCCCACAATATATCTTCCAATTGTTCTGCTCCAGTTCCTCATCATTTACCCTCCTGTCCCCCAAAACTCGTGTACCTTGGTGGACACGAGTTTTGGAGTTTTGGGTTTTAAGGTTTAAGGACGAGTTACGCCTAATTTTAGTGTATGTTGCAGTAATCTGTTTTGTGTGTCACAAATGTCACAATCTGCAAACTTCTATTGGTTTGGAATATCTCTCACGACGTTAATATTTATATTACGATCGTTTTTCTATTTTTAATTGCATTTGTGAGTGGAAGTGTTTCAAATCATTTCCAATGAAGATTATTGGAAACATCTTCGAAATTTTCTGCGAAAATGAGTTCAAAATTGTGCATTTATCGTTTTACTCGTAAGTGATGGTGTGTTATTCCCTACCAAGCAGTAATACAATTCGGATTTGGCGTCAATGTTTTCTTATAAATTGTCAAAAACTGTAATATATCCTTAGCGTATTATATAATAATAGAAAGAGTGGATTTATCACGAGCGATGATTTGATATTTAAATGACAAGACAGTGATCTTCGTTTTGATTTTTTTTTCATCGCACCAATATTCATTCTGTGCCATTTTGTATGGTACAATATTTAAAATTTTTAAGTCATCCTTCAAAACAGAGTACTCTGAGCATGATTAGTAAATAGTATATAAGTACACAAACGATATCGAGGGTTCCGTGTGGATATTTTTGAACAGTTTGCATATAAAAAATCATTCTCAGAAGATCTCAAAACCCTTCAAAATAAATCTAAAATAAAAATCCAGTTTGAATTTCACGAAGTTAACAAAAACGGGTGCGCGACTGTTAATTATCTAAGGATTCTCGAACCTCTATGATCGGCTCTCGATGCAATCCGTTGAGTTCTCAGACTTAATTATTTCATCTCCGGTCGTTTTTCTCCTACCTTGCCAAATAATATTAATTTACCATAGCAAGTTCATTATTGTAATAAATATTCCTGATGACTAATGAGTAATGTAAATCAGGATATCATGAATTTGCGCCGAAACTCTTTTATACTCTTTGTTTCCACTGGATGCAATGATCAAAGAGCAGAACTGGAAGCATGACAAATCTACAAAAGCTTTGAACATTGTAAATAAACGTTTGTGAAGCCATTCACGTCCTGTTTTCAATGACTTGTCTGTTTCAAGCAAATTATTCATGGATCAATTTGTGAATGTTCAGTACTTCAGTACTTTGCACTGAAATAATTATGAGAATTTGAATTTGTGACATTTTCCCTGTACGTATGAAGTCAGAAAAGTTCTGGCAGTCACTTTTATTTTTTTAAATATCTGCCTTTTCTATTACACTTTTCAATAAATCCATTGTCAAAACGTTAAATATGGCGAGATTTTTAATTTCACTTTGAGACAGATTTCGGAGGCCCATTGTATACGATTAACACTTTTAAGATGACAAAAACACGACATCTTTATGGCAAAATAGGCGTGGAGTCTACTAGGAGAGCGTTGCAATTAGTGGTTTCATACAAGTGTCTACATTACTATTTTCCAATCCATGCAGAAATTGAAAATATACCAAGAAACCTCCGGTCATATGAGAGGTTCTATGATGTAGGTAGATATGCAGGAACTCGCGAAAAATACAAAATATCTATATTACTAATTTCCAATGCACGCAAAAAATGAAATAATTATACAACTTTTGGTCATGTGGAAAGTATCTATATTTTCGTTATATACCCAGGAACTCGAGGAAAATCTAAAAACAATTAAAAAGTTTCGATTATGTCTGTGAAAGGCAAATAATTGATTGTGTTAATCTGCCTATTCTCATACTACGCGTACCGTCTGAATTCTCGTTCTTAGTGCGTTACTGCTTGATCCAGGTGACGTCATGCGTTAGCAAGATAGGAAGCTTCCGCTTTAAAATATTTGCTATTCAGTTATGGAATAACAACTTTTTCTTGCTATGAAAACAACTCTTGTTCAGTATATATTTCATACTATGTTATGTTACTTTAGTCTTTGTGAAGACTGTTTTCGTAAAATATTTATTTATTGTATTGTTATGCAAGAGCTTTTTATTTGTAACTTATTCTTGAGTATGCGTGCTACTGTTCAGAAAACCATTTTGTATGGGGTTTCCCAGCAGCTAGTTTGCAGAATGGTCAAGGAGCACTCAAGAGCAGTATACCTTTAGAAAATAAGATTGTGATTTTAGAGATATTTCTAACTAAATTTGGAATATTAATATTAATTTAATATTACTGAATATAATTATCTATATTTAACTTACGTCGAGGAACACTAATTCGTATGTGAAAGAAATAGTCCACACGAAAGTCCGTACCGAAGGAGATTAATACCATATTTGAAATGTATCTTCCAACATTTGTAATTTAATTAATACTATTATACTTTTCATGTTCTTCAAAATCTTACACCCTTGCGCAACGAGACTGGGTATGGCACTCATAATCAGTAAGATAAAATCCAATATTCTTGGGATTATTTTTCGAATTACCGGGCACTTAAGACTTATCAATTCATCATACAGGCTGACTTACTGTCTTACTTACTTAAGACATCAATTTATCATACATGAACTACTAGAAAATGTTGCGCCCTTGTTAAATATGCTACGCGATTCACAGCGTATCAATGAGGGAATGTTCCTCAAATTGAATCGTTAATGACATAAATGTATACATCGTCGTGAATGATGGTAAAATGAGCGAAAACAATGAATGAATGAAAGACGTGAATGATACGAACAGAGAGAGGTCGGCACATGGAATGAAAATGAAAACATTAATGTATCCTGAATCATTGGGTCGTGATATTTGAATGGACCAACAGATTTACCTTTGTTTAAGGGATTTTAGAGTTATATCATTCATAATTCACAGGTTAGGTGGTTAGGGCTTATAAACAAGGCTTGCATGAGCACCTCCGTGTGACAGGGACGGAAAAGAATTTGTCTATCACTTGGTCACGCGACCCGCTTTACCCTGACCGGTTTTCGTTCGAAACTGACAGGAAATAGCAAGCACCGCGGGGTTGCCATCGATCAACATGTTTCTTTTTTAACATGTCACAGAGCGCAGAACACTCCCGAAAAATAACGATTGCCGCGCGGTATCTTATACAAGTATCGTTGTGGCTGCCTGGTTAAACGTAAAACTTTTCCGGGCAAAAAATCTCTTATTTTTAAAAGTGTAACGAAACACTTCAGTGGAAAAATAATGCTTAAGAAATGTTACTTCGTTTAAGAGAATACTGCCAAATATAATTTCAGTGATTGAAATAATACGCGAAATAAAACTTAACTCTTTGTATTATACTTATGTTATTGAGAGATGTTATTGAAAAGCAGCATTTTTTTAGGTTTTCTTCAATAACCAGCATCCAGTGCATTTTAAGGAAAATGTTCTATTGCCAGTTTTAAAGCTTACTAAATTTCGGACCATTTTTATAAATAACATGGTTTGGAAACTGAATAGGTATTAAGATACAAAGATACGAGAATATTTACGTCTTCATATATTTCTAGTTGAATTATTTTCGTGGTAGATCCACGTAATTTTTGCGATCCAGTGCTGTGCCATGACACTGTCCTTGTGAACGACTAAGAGAAAAAACGCTATCTAACATGAAGTAGTAGGTGGAGAAATTGATACCTATATTTAAACAAGTGTCGTAAAAGTGTTAAGACGTCGTTGTGCATTATGATTCTATTTACATCTTTGGGCTCTCGTTGGGGTAGAGGCGTACGTCTTTATGACATCACCATTTCCGGACAGGTGAAAGTATTAGTGACATTGCATTCTTGTGGTGTATAAAGGATGATAAAATGATCTTGAGATGTGTGATGATGAGAGATGAATGATTATGGAAGGAATGATGCTTAAATGGAGGACCGTAATGATATACAAATACAATCACCCCACAACCCCCTTACCCTTCGCATCCAAGGTCTTCCCGCACTTGGGCTCTGGGAAGGATATTTCCTGTCACCGAAGTAGTGTACTGTGAAACGAAATGTGTTTTGATATACGTATTTAATTTGTCAAAATAGTTTTCGTCTGCAAGGCGGTTTACACATTTACAAAATAATTTGTAAAATTAATTTGCTATTTTATATGAACACACATTTGTCAACGGCAACATTTATATAGTTGATGTGTTGAGTGGAATAGTCATTTGGATTTTATTGCCCTATTTATAATTTATTTTTAAATATATAATGTAAATCTGTAATAAATATAAAGCTTTTCTTTTCTCAACTCACTTTCGCCGCCGATGCATTTTTTGCACACATTATGTTGTCAGAATTTACGAACGCTAAAAGTTTTTTTTAATAATTACAAGAGATAATGTAGCAAGTGCTAGACAGAAAAAAAAAGGTTTTATATTTTATAACTGCATGCTATTATCGATAACAGTAATTCCTTTACCGAGAAAATTAATGCGACAAAGTGTATCCACAATGTCAACACCATTTTTCACGTGAGACACTGTTTATCTTCTAGATGGATTAAAAGTAAAATCAATTTTAGAAACGTGAAATGTACACATGTGCAAAGTGAATTACATTTTCCCCCGATAATATGTCTAACATTCCGTTTAATATATTTGATACAAATGATACCGCGACTGTTGCGACACATGCGTGATAATGATCGAATAATTATTTCACCTGACTTAAGTAAGTAACTAAAAAGAAGGAAGGCATGCACCAGTAGGCATAGCCGCAATAATAACGATATTCGTGAATAGGGAATGTGTATTATTAAACAGAGTAACAGAAACAAACGTTCTCACACTAATTCACGTTTATCACTTTAATACACTTTAGTTCACGTTAATACACTTCTCCCCGTAGCACGTCACACACAGTTGTTAACTGTTTTTGACTTTAAATAAACAAACGTGTACGGCAGCGCTGCACAAATGCAAGAATTGGGTTCACACTCGTGCAGATAGAGGCTGCAGAGGTCCGCGTGCCACTACTTGCCTTGCGGTAGACTAGAGCCGATCGCGCCAAGCGCGTCCCCTCCCGACGGGCTGGCTCAACGAGCAGCGGTCCACACCGCTGGCCCGAAGCAAGCGCTGGGCTGCGGACTTGAGAGGCCTCCATCTGCACGATGAACGTTCACCAAACCAACAAACATCGGAAGCAAACTGCCTAAGCGCAAGTGAGCCAAAAATAGTCCCAAGAGCGCACACCCGAAACTGCCTTGTTTTTCCACAAAAGAGGATTCAAACGGACCTTCCGTTTCTATGAGATGATACACTGTGACCCTGAAACAGGGCTGTTGATCACGTCAGTCATCAATTTCGCACAGTACATTATAAGCACAGTGGTCCGAAGTCCTAAACAAGAAGAACTCTTAAAGCAATTTTATACATACGTTTATATGAATAGTACTGTTTTAGTTCCACTCCGAATCTGCCTCTCGGAGTCTGCTAATAGAGTTCAGATGTATTCTGTATAATATACTGTTGTTGCCTTGGAGTAGAGCTCTTCCATTATACACTATGTTAGTTCTTGCGTTGACATATTAATCGATCAAATTCTCCTTTCAAACTTCGTTTGCTCAGCGAACAGGTGGAGCTTGAACATTCAAAAGCGACGACTATATTGAAAGTGAAAACAGGATGTGATAAATGTTTTGCATGCGCACTTCTTCGATTTTTCTCAAACGAAATGGGGAAAGTACCAGTTTGAAGTACGAGAAAAAATAAAAAAAATGTAATGCATTTAAAAGTACAACCGTAACGCTTCTTGAAGTAAACATTTCAAATAGAGAGAAAGTATATTTACGTCTATTTAAAGCGAAAGACCTATTTCAAAATGTGACATTTAGAAACCAAAATTACAATAACACTTATTGGATTAATAAAAAATACCAAAAAAACTTCTCTAAAAGACGTTTTATACCACAAGGCGTAAAATTGAACTTTCCCTTTGGTGTAGAGAACTGTGTAATCTGTGCACACAAGCGTTACGAAATGGTGTTTACTTCACGCACTAGTCAAATATGCCCTATTTTTGAGTTTGTAACTTATCGATGCATGCTTTAAGTTCATCCACAATTCTGAATTGTGAATTGGAAAACGACTAAGGGATAATTAAGATCAAATAATAATATAATCAATTTTTCTGACAACTGTTAAAAACCCCAACAAAAGGTTAACACGTCGTTGTAGTACAGCATTTTTGTGTTGTTGATTTCTAATTTGAATATATTTGTTGTTTCTAAACACCTAATAAATAGTTAATAGTATTAAATTGTTTTTCTTTTTAATTAAAATGTTGAAAGAAAAAGGAAATTATAATTAAACAAACGTAAATAATTTAGTCTATTATCAAGCATTAAACATGGAATACATTATTATAGGATCTATAAGATGTTTTAGTAATAATATTCAGGTCCCGTTTAATTCTTTGAGAGGTCCTACGCATTACCTATCTGCGGTATCCCAATAATATTGAAGTATTAACAAAGAACTAATAATGATCAGGAATTGAAAGCAAGCTATGCAGCCACCAGCCATGTGAGAGGTGTCTACAGGTTCGTTAGAAATAATGGAAAAGCAATACCCCCTATACTCAAACTGCGAGTACGGACTCCATTCTGTTACTAGCTGCATCAATGCTGACGATACAGGTCACGTCTTACGAAATCAGGAGTCCAAGAAATAGGTCCGCCAGTATTAAATTTTAATATTTAATATTTATTACAAATAAATATTTATTATTTATTATTTGCATGTTGCAAGCAGCGATTTTTGATATTCTTGGAATGTTAACTATTGTTCTGCATGTTTGTGTATATTATACTACGTTATTGAAGTATTCGTGAAATATTGAAGTAATAGTGAAGTATTCCTGAAATTAAATATTTTTTGTGCCTACCACTTTTTGAAAAATCATTTTGTGTGTCTTTTTCCAGCACACATTTTGTTGTTGTAGGACACAAGTAAAGAATTTTATTTTACTTCTACAGCATCTACTATATCTCACCCGCGCATTAAATAAATAGTTTTTCTTTCGTTCATCACACTGATTTGTTCAAAAGCTACAGTATGAGTAAGACGCACTCTCCACTAAGACACATCAAACCTGAAATTACCTTCGCGCAGCCGAGTAAATGAGTTTGATACCTATTTTCACTTACTCAGACGATCCTGTTTTCTAACAGAGCCATATGAATGTTTTACTGCTTTGAGATGGACGGCCTCCCAAAGATGTTTCATAATGATATGCAATTCCTCCCAGGAATGAGCGCGTTCACAAAAGAGCTGATTTACTGCTGGGAACGCGGGCGCGTCGCGAGGTGCAAGTGCGGATGGCGAGTGGCAAAAAACGTGTGAAGACAGACAAACGATACGTGAGGAGTCGCAGGGACTTTAATGACCGTTAATGACAGAATTGTCACTGGCGAGGTCTCAAAGGAGAAGAGCCAGTCTGTTTCAGGGTTTCATAAGCTTTAGCTCGGTGTAACAAACAAAGATAACACCTAAACCTTTGTGTAAGTCACGAACGCTTGTGAATTATGAACCAGCTTGTCGCAGACCATAAACTGGAAACCTTGTTTCTGCAGTGCTGAATATTTCATGTACTATATTTGAGAATGTAAGAAAGTAACTCGAACTAATGGTGTTATAGTTTGCTTTGAGTGTCTGTAACTGAAGTGGAAGCACATCGATAGCAAAATGTATATTTTCCAAACAAAATTCTACAACCCGTTTTAAAAGCCAGTGATGTTCAGACGCACAGACAAATGAATAGAAATAAGTTTCAAAAAATAAAACAAATTTTCCGTCATGGACCTGTGATTATAATTCCAATATTTTTACAAGTTTGTCATTTTATTTGTTCCAACGATAATTTGCACTTCGGGAAAAAAGTAAAACTTTACTCAGAAGATTCATTGCACCTGCTATTCTCAAACCAGAAATGTGAAATGCAACTCGAAGGAAATACGCAACATTTTCATCCTGTGAGCAACACATTTCGCTATGTATTTCTGCACAGAAATAAAACTACCAGACCAAAAGGACTATGTTGCAAGAATAATAAAACAGCCAGTTTTAATCGTTTTGACGTTAAGAAATAAATAAAACCTTAATTCACTAAAATGGTTTTGATGTCGAACTCAGTAATAATGTCCCATTGAGATGACTATATTAATTCATCCAATAATCCGACGAGACAGATTTTTTTCGGTGAGACGAAATGTTTCTATTTACTTTCACAAAAATGTTGACTTGACAGCAGAATTCCAATTAAGAAAGCGGCAAAATATTAAAGTTCAACGTGTTAAGGAACCAGGTTTATGTTAGTAAACTGTCGGAAAAATTGAATATACATTTTAAAAATCGACCTATCATGTAATTTACATATTTATAACAACTAGGCCTTAATTGAGAAAGTTATAAAAACGTCAACGGCCAATAGGGAGTGGTATTTGATTGAATTAAAATAGAAATAATGTTTAATACCGTCCAATGGACGATTTTTTACAGGTAATAAAAAAGTTGAGCTCCCCGAAATCAGTAAGAAAGCAAAATGAATTCTTCTGTCAGCTAAACGACAGAGCACCAATAGTTAATGCCTCAAAGTCACAGGTCAGTGCGTGATATTTGGTGTTAGAGGTAGTTTTCACTAGAAATTCATTATATTCTGAAACTAAAAATGTATATATAAAATAATCTATATAAATGTTGAATCAGAGATGAGATTATGTATGAGAGTGTATTAAGTCAGCAAATTGATGTACACGGACAGGCTCTAAGTGCGGAATATTAAAGAGTATGCCTATTTTATTTTCATCACGCTTTTAATTAATTATAATTAATTTTAATTAATAAAGAGAGGCTTACAATAATCACGTGGGTGGGATTTGCTTATTATTCGTACAATTATTTTTTGTAATCTAAAAGTCCGGGAGCTATAAGACATATTTCCCCAGAATATTATGCGATATCTCAGGCGGGAATGAACATTCGCGAAATATATACAACTAGAAGTATGGAGGCTGACTGAATTTGAAAGAATTTTGAAAGCGTAGCATAAATAACTTCATTTAGTGATCAATTACTTTAAATGGACGTTCCATTTAAGATTTGACTGAATTGAAATACCTAAAAATTCTGTTACCTTAACATCAGTCAATGACACACCGTACATTTTCAATGCACTACAGAATTGTTTATTTGAAATGGAAAACCACATTGAAACAGTTTTCTTTTCATTTACTATTAATTTGTTATTACAGAACCAATTTGAAATATATGATATTGTACTATTTACGTTCTATTTCTTTATTGCTAATAATATTCGTATCACCCGCAAAGAGAACTGTTCTTCCGTTTTTAATCTTCGAGGGCATATCGTTACGTATAGTAGGAAGAGAATAGGGCCTAAAATCGATCCCTGCGGTACTCCACATGCAATTGGCAAAGAATCCGAAAGGTGGTTACATAATGTTTCATTAATCCAGCAAGGTATTTCTACTGTGAGATCGTTAAGGTACAAATATAACCGATCTAGAATCAACACCACGAATATTATTACGTACATTTATTCCAACAAATGATTTTCCGTGATTATATATTTTTTCTTTTAAGAAGATAGTATTACAAAAAGCATTTAACGACACACGGACGGCAACACAAATAACAGATTCAGGTGGTTATAAACCTCGACTACCTTCTTAGTTTACCAACTTCCATTACAACTGTAATATATTTATCGGCCGTTAACGACGTTCCTGCTTGCAATTCCAGTGATGCCACACGAATTCTGTGCTTCTCTCGTATAATACATTATGTCTCTGTAAAACGAAACCCTACGTAAGTGGTATCTGAGCCCACGAAAATGTGAATTGCTCGATTCTAAATTTAAATTGCCCGGAGATAGCGACTATTTGTGAAGCCTATACTTAGGTTTTTCATGGAGGGTCGAATTGATGCCTAAATGAATTGCATGAGCAGTAAATATATTATTAGACAAATTAAAGCATGAGAAGAAAAGAGACACACATAAATTGAGAAAAGGTCAAAATATTTTTACTTTAACCTGGAAAACGTAAATCATTCTAAAGACATAAAATTTGAGTTGGAAACGCCTTCGCAAAAGTATGAAGCGTCTCTTTGATAAATAAATAAACTGCAAAAATGTACTTCTTAGTGAATGGAGAAAATAAATCTTTCTTGTCAAAACTTAACGAAGAGAAAGCGATGCCACGCAAGTTCTGTGCAAATGGGGTATATTATTAACGACATTTGAAGTGAGACTGGGAGAGGTGGTGTGTGTAATCCTTTGCGGCACATTTAATGTTGCATGACTATTGCCTCGGCCTGCGCCACACGTTAATGGACGTTGGTTGTTGCCGCTCTCTGTAATTTCACTCGAAATAAACATCCCCTCAGAGATGATGAATTTTCTGGCCCTGCATTTAACAGAGGTGCAATATGTTTAAAAGGCAGATAGACAACAAGTTTGCAATAAACAGTTGTTTGATGTCGCCGAAAAAGCTTTATATTTCCTGTATTAGTGATAGGGAACATTTTGAGTCGAGCAGAGTATAAATCGTAATGCTGAACAGTTTGAACGGAAGAATATCTTCCGCAAAATGCAAGTACTTTGTATCACGAAGTAACTAATATTCATGGTTCTGACTTATGTCGAAATGTAATTTTGTAAATACTTTATTATCAGAAAGAAATATACAAGTTAATAGTATAAAATATATGCTAATGTAAGGAAACAATAGTTGTGATAAACCTAGCACAAATAGTCGACTTTCTATGGTATTGTACAATCGGAAAGTTGTGAGTTTTGAATTCCGTATAAAACTGGAACTTTTTTGTTAAAGAATATAAGAATGGACATAACACACATTGACAGTTCGTTTTTCAAAACCATTGATTCTCAAGTTTGCTACGGTTACTACTCTTTTTCTGCGTCCGCGTTTCAAGGAAAAGATCATTGATTTGATGTAATTTTAAAGAATGTATCTCGAAGCAAAGAGCATTTTCGACGCCAAAAAGATTGTACTGTCATTAAGGGTCCATTGGAATCTCTGTGATCTTTCCCAAGAAGACTACTTTAATAAGAAAGTAGTAAATACAGAAACGTTCAATCGATTTCACTTTAAGAATTCATTTTCCAAATCTTAGGGTAGCCGTGTTCTGATCTCCGATTTTATCAGGTCACATGTTAGTTACTGGCGTATTTTACAATTTAGTCAATAATCTTCTGACTGGCGTTTGTACCTTTATTTATGAGCATACCCTTTAACCATTACCCAATCTGCACCTTATGAATTAAAGTGCTTATTAGGTAAGGCGTGTCAAATGTCTTATAGCTGATATTGGAGACAATCCAAAGTCTTAGGACAAAACCAAATTATACAAATAATAATTATCAGAGGGAATGATGATGGATCAGCAGTTGAAAAAAGTAAAAAATGAAGAATTCAATATTTTGTCATTATTTTAAAAAAACATAAAATACTGCAATACGTTTAAGAAACCCTAATACTCGTACATCATGAAAAATTAGTCGCGTAAAAGTGAGTTTACGGTACTGACACGGTTCTAAGGTAACCTTTGCTTCTCTTTCAACTATACCTACATCAAATTAAATAATCCAAAAATCACTCACAACCATCAACATTGACATTGATTTTAATTACTCTATTGTAGCGTAAACACAAAAAGTGAATAATAATCAAAACATTACAGAGTATCCAAGAAGAAGGACCAGAAAATAGCGTAGTACAAGCTGCAGAAGAAAGGGAAAGCAATGAGCGAGAAGCACAAGAAAAATAGGAGATGAGGTAGAAACAAACAACGTGAAAATGAAGTCTCTTGGTGGGAGAAACTAAAACGAAGACAAGGAGGCAATGAAGGAGAAAGATAAGATATGTATGAGACGGAAACGAAGGAGGAAGAGGAAGGAAACGAGTAGAACTGTGACATTCGTCTGGGAGCGTTGAGACTTTCTTTGCGGCCGAAGCCCTGCGGGGACCACCAGCTGCGCTGGCGTGACATGCCGCACGGGCGACCCGCCCTCCCGCACGCACCTCCCCTCTTGCAGCCGCGCCCGCAAGTCAAACTGACGGCTTCGCTGATTCAACGCATCAACTGATATCACTGCAGTGCCGACTCTGACAGGGAGGTCCTGGCGTTCGATTACAGATGCACAATCCGGAGCCACATGGCCAGGTCGAATTCAGTCGCTATGTGGAGGGGAAAATTCTAGTGGCCTGCTGCTCTGATCAGTAGTAGTCCGTGGTTTCTACGATCAATTCCAGGCGAATGCCGGAGCAGTAGCTAGCCTAACAAACGGACCACGGACCACGCGCGATATTTCCTTCCTCTTCCTTGTCCTTTCCTCACCTCTTTCTTACACACACTCCCCAGCTGAGTGTTGCTCCTAGTGGGAGATACATGGTTGAGGAAAACCCTCTAAGCTGACGTGTAGGGCGGCGCTGACCATCCAACGCACGAAGGTCTCCGCCACCTCCCGTGTTAGCATGCACTAAACTTAAGGTATGAATCGCCTTAGCCGGAATCACTAACGAGACAAACTGGCGAAGTCACCGCTTCCTCGCCCGTTCCCTTCCCGTGCCTCGCAAATTTCGTCGCCTGCTTCCATATAAACGACATAAACTTCATTTCCCACTTCCCCGCCCACTTGCTTGCTCGAAACTTCAGTCGACCAGCTTTCCTGCCCTCTTGTACGCAAACGTCGTCTGTTTCATCGTCAGCTCGCTTACCTGCTCGCCTGCTTGCTTGCCAGCCTGCTTGCTTGCTTGCTCGCCCGCTTGCTCGTTCGCTCACCCAACCTCCCGCTCGCTCACCTGCTCGCCCGTCCGTGCACACGCCCGCCCTCTCGTGATCGTCATCGCGCGCCGCGCAGCCTTGCCCGCCGCCCGCCCCCGCCCGCGCCGCCCGCCCCGCCCGCGCCAGCGCATCCGCACGGCCCCCGCGCCGCCTGCCTGTCGCACGCGATCCGCCCCGCCCCGCCCCCGCCCCCGCCGCCGCACAGTGTGCCAAAGCCCTACTTTTGCTTCCGATTTGTGGCCAAACAGATTACAAACAACTAGGATGCGGGTATTAATGAGTAATTAAGTTTTTTCTTTTCACTTTAGAACAATGCCGTTTAGTATATAAATTCTTTTTATGCTATGACGAAACGAAATTACCCATTTTTGTATCTTTTTTGTTGCATTTTTTCGTCGATTTCGACTAATAAGTCATTTGTTACATTTCACATCATTTTTGCTGCATTTTCGCTGATTTTATAGATTTTAATATAATTTTAATGGTACTTGCTTCAAACAATATTTACGAGGAGCAACAAATGTTTAGCACAGAATTCCTGAGAAGACTTTTAGATTTCTTTGCTCATATATTGTAATGTCAGCCGTTGTGAGTACTATGTATTCTAAGGTTCCTCTGACGCCTATCGGTGCCATTGTCAGTTCGGCCGATTTAGCGGTAAATAAAGACAAAAGTTTTCTTTTAATGAACGCCCAAACCCAAAGTTTGCAAGCTGAGCTCACTGGAACAAAAGGAAAAAGCCTCGATTACATCAGTAAAATATCCAACAGCTTGATTTGTCCATTTCAAGAGGTTTTGATCAAATTTGTACGTCATTTTTCTTTGTTTTTAGGATATTTTCAAAGCATTTTTAGAACATTTTATTTACTATTTTTTGGCAATGTTTTAGGTCTTCAAAATTCGCCCCTACTAATAACATAACCAATTTGCATTGATTATAATTTGAAATTTTCGAACATTTAAGGAAGCAATGAGGGCAACAAAAATATTTAAACATTTCAAAAAGGATTATTTGATCTTGGCAACTTGCTGTTTCCCGAACATTACATTTTACTTGGATAAAGCCACGGAGCGCGATGGACGTTACACTGCAAACCCAGCTTCCAAGAGGATTCGCTACGTGCAATTAACGTGACATACGAGTAGTACAGTTGAAAGAGGTATATATATATATATATATATATATATATATATATATATATATATATATATATGATAAATCCGACGAAACCGAAAGTACTTGATGCACGAGATGATAGGTATGTACATTATTAATATTCTAAATGAAATACAATGCTTGTTTTATGGGGATACACATTACGTCAATGCGACTACTCAAGGTTTCACTTGTTACCATAAGGAGACCATTGGACGGGAGAAGTAGCGGTGTTTCTCACCGGAAACATTTTATAGTCATAACGATCTTTCGAGTTTCGAGCGTCCTTCACGCTGCGGAGAATACGGCGAAAAGTTCCTTGCTAAAGCTAAAGGACACCCTCCCCTGCTCAGAATATTTTGGAATTATAGCGTCGTAAGGCATTTTCCGCATTGAGAGACTTGCATGCTCGTGAAATCTTTTGACTTGTCAAAATGTCTTCTTCGCCTACCTCGTGAATTGCTTCTCACAATTACTTTATTTTTACGTTTCCGAAAAAGTGCAATAAAGAATGAATACGAATTAATACACTGCGATTTTTCAGATTCTCCATTTGGGGAAGACATCAAATAACTTCATCTTAAATCTATATTTTAAATAATTTATCCAATACATTGAGTGAGAGACTCGTATTGATTTCTTGTTTTTTATTAATCATATGGTTTATTCACAAGATAGTTTCCTTTATGTTCGCACACACCCTCTTTGGTATCATAATCTTTTGCTACTTTTCGAATACATATTTTTCAATTACCATATAGAAAAATTTTCAATTCGACTAAAAGAACATTATATTGGAAACGATTTAAACTTTGTTGAAGTTAACTACAATTTTTCGATATTTTATTAAACTACGCAATTTTCAAAACTATTTTTATAAATGAAAAGAAAATATCACGACATTTAAAAACTATGACAGGGAGTTCATCCCTTCGAAAAGTACATTATCTTACCATAGTTTCTGAACTTTGTTCCCTCATCATAGCTTGGTAATGCATTTTATAATTATCTACAGTCCTAATGAAGGATCAATACAGTTGACAAACGTTGGCAAACTAATGTAGTTTTCTAATTGATCAACTCCCCATGGGAAATTCAAGGAATTTATTATTCAATGGTCATGAATTTAATACCTAAGTTTGTTTTCACTTATATGGGGCCATTTCACCGAGGGACACAACCAGTCAGTATTACAAGGAGTGGATCAATTTCAGTTCGAATCTTTTGTTTTTAGCATGAAAAATGAACGATTATATTTATAACGGGAATTATTTCGAATAATTGAGAAAAATCACAACAAATGTCTTTCGGGAGGGTATTTTCCCCTCCCTTGGAGCCACCACTGATATCACCCACTGTGGCCGCAGCCATCGCTGGTTCCGCTGTCACCGCCGCCGCCGCCGTCACCGTCACGCCGTGTCACGCCGCTGCCAGGCACCGTCGGCCGTCGTCGCGGCTGCAGTCATTGTCTGTCTGCCTGAACGCGACTCCGCCGAGCGGGGCTGGCACACGGCGCGGCCACGAGAGGTCGCGAGACGCAGTTTCCTTTTTGTTTTGGGCATCCTGCAAAGGACGACGGGGGCGTTCACACAATGAAACGGGAAAATACTCCAGTTTGTCGGCTTACGTAAGCCGGTGGAAGGCCACAGGAAGAAAGGAGATGCAGCTCTACTCGTGACACAGCCAGAATGAAAAGACGTAAAAAAAAGTGGAAATTGACGTTAAAGTATTTTGTAAATGAAATTGCTGTGTAAACGAGGATTTGAAAAAATTGTCTTCCTCGAAGAAACATTGCTTGTAGCTGCGTGACGTATGCGTGCGTAAAAACGACACGTACACTTTCAGCGATTTTTTCTTGTTGTCTCAGGATATTTATGGACGTACGTAATTATTTACAATTATTTGATCACTTTACACAGTTTAGGATCCCTTCAGTTGATTAATTAATTAGTGTTTCTAGACGCGTCAACTGCTGAGATCATTAGCCCCGAAAGTATACTCACTTCAATTGATGGATAGCATGTTTTTATTGCGGCACGTGGCGGTGATCATTCTCCGCTGGATGGCGAAATCCGACGCCCATCTACACGACGGCCAGCTGAGTTTCCCGAATCAGGCATCTGTCATCATCGGGGTACCTCCCCAGCCGAGACAAACTCTAAGCTCCCGGTTGGTCTACCGATGTGTGTGGTAGTGTAGTGCATGTGAGTGTGTGTAAGTAAGCGGTGAGGATAGGACAAGGAAAGGGAAGGAATATTCGCAAGCGGCCCGTTGCCCGTTTGTTAGGGTACTGCTCTGGAATTCGCATAATGTTGATCGAATAAAACACGGAAAACTACCGATCAGAGCAGTCGGCCGCTAGAATTCTCTTCCAAATAGGGACTGAACTCGACGAAGCTCTCTAGCCAGGGTTCAATACCCTACCACCGTCGGGTCTCACTAGGACTTCCCGGTCAGAGGCACGGATCACTTTAACGTCTGAGGACATTGAGATCAACAAGTAGTGATCTAGCAAGTAAATGATAGAGATAATGGTAAAGATAATGATCGTAGAAAAATTTAATGATGGAATGAGAGATAGTGGAAACGGGAGAACTCCAGAAGAAACTGCTGTGAGGTCTAATGGATGGTGGAAATGATGTTATAAATAATATTGTTTTCCAAAATTTACCGAAATTCAATATTATGCAATTTTGAAAATTTTTATATTTTGCAAAATTATATATTTTGCAATTTTGCAAAATTCTATATTTTGCAATTTTGCAAAATTTTGGAAGGCATTCATAATCTCACAAAGGGATTTAGTTCAAATTCATATAGGCTAGTTCCCACTGAAAATTTGGGTACAACATATCTAATCACAACTAATCGCAGGAAGTTTTTTCCCTGAATTTGTTTCTGAAATGGAATGAACTCATTTTGATAGCAAACTACTGAACTGTAAGATATAACTACTCAATTATACATATAAAACTCTTTTGGTTCGGCCACAACACAACTATCTTGAGGTTATGCAAGGTTCAGCAACTGAAGTCGGGAAAACCTATTGATGAAATTTATGACATTTGTCTTCATGGAACGATTCGACTCTATTCGAAGTATTGACCCCACAGCGACCGGCAACGACGGTAGAACAAATGTCTGTGCCGTGAGAGATTGAGCGCCTCATAAATAAATTGATCGTTATTGCTGTTTGTTATCTCCACTGGAGTCCTGTTGGTTCCATGTGTACTTATTGGCATATCTACGGCGTAGAATCGCTGCTACTTTCACTGTGCCACCCTCATAGTTTCTGAAAAAGAAAAGTGTCTTTGTCATTGTCTACAACTGTCAATATTATTTACTGGGATCCGATAATTGTATGCTCATAGAGCCGGATTAATATTGCTTTTGTATGTAAGACCTATTTAAGTTGCCCTAAGCACCCCATGTTAAAGGGCACCTTAATAATATTCCAATATTTAGCACATGGATTATTTCTCTTCAGACCGAATTTAAAGCAAGGTTCACGTAAGTAAATATAAATAGAATTGATTAATGGAAACATTTAAAAGCTACTCAACTTTCCTGAGAATGGTTTATAAAAATACCGCCATGATTGTAGCTCTATTACTTTCCATTTTTTAATATGTATTTTTTCAGATTGTATTATAGTATTATTTTAAATTAAAGAAATCAGTTTCTAGCAGGCTAGGAAAAATTCCTATATTGCCAGCAGATTTTGATATTTTTTCACAATGTTTGGAAACGGTTTCACACAGTTAAAATCCACCCCTCTTTCCAATGACACTGTGTCAAGGCGAATATCACGTATTTCTTAAGATATTATTGAGCAATTAAGGGAAAAACTAAAAAAATAAAATTTGTACCCCGCACGTTGCTGATGCAACTGTTATCAAACAATCTCACTCTTTGATATATGTCAGATTTATTAATGATACAGACGTAAGCGAATAGATGCTTTTTTGTGAGATATTCCCCATCAACTCTTTTAGAGACTGTATTTTCAATATTATTGACGTTTTTTAGCAAAATAATCTGCAATGGGATAAATGTTTTGATTTATGCACGGACGGCACCGGTATGTGGCAGGAATATACACTGGACGTCGAGATTTGGTTGAAGTTGTTGTGCCAAAGTCAAATGGAACCATTAAGATCAAGGAACTCTTCTTGTTCTGACAATCTCAACCAACTAGTTTTCTCAAGCGACTGAAATGGGCGTTTTTTCAATAAAACGTCTTTTGGATATCTGCGCGCGCGTTGTCTGTTTGCACTATTAGCATTCACGAAGATTTTTCTTTCAATCTTGGGGTTTGTGGTTTACATTTAACAAGAAACTCGGTAGTGAGTTTTTCTTCATTTTCATCTTACTTTTAACGAGTCACCACAATGAAGATCAAGGAACTCTTCTTGTTCTGACAATCTCAACGAACTAGTTTTCTCAAGCGGCTGAAATGGGCGTTTTTTCAATAAAATGTCTTTTGGGGTGCTCTTCCCTGCGATATCGCGCGCTGTCTGTTTGCGGTATCATTCACGAAGATTTTTCTTTCAATCTTGTGTTTTGTGGTGTACATTTAACAAGAAAGTCGATAGTGAGTTTTTCTTCATTTTCATCTTACTTATAACGAGTCACCACAATGAATATCAAGCAAGTCTTCCTGTTCTGACAATCTCAACGAACTAGTTTCCTTAAGCGGCTAAAATGTGCGTTTTTTCAATAAGAAATACTTTGCGGTGACCCTCGTCTCTGCGATATCGCGCGCTGTCTGTTTGCGGTATTAGCATTCACAAAGATTGTTCTTTCAATCTTGGGTTTTGTGGTTTACATTTAACAAGAAACTTGATAGTGAGTTTTTCTTCATTTTCATCTACTTTAAATGAGTTACCACAATGAAGATCAAGGAACTCTGCTTGTCCTGACAAACACAACGATCTAGTTTCCTCACGAGGCTGAAATGGACTTTTTTTCCCAATAAAATGTCTTTTGCGGTGTTCCTCGTCCCTGCGATATCGCGCGCTGTCTGTTTGCAGCTCACCCGCATCGCGCGCTCCCTTGCGGTGGCCCTCTGAGTCAGCGATTTGCGAACGCTCCCTGCGGCCCTGCATCGTTCCCCAACGCTGGCGAGACGACACTTCCCAGTTATGAAACTTTTCTCCCGAGAATGAAATTTGACACGAAGGCCCCGCGCTCACGCGACGTCCCGGGACCCGCGCCGCGCCGCGCCGCGCCGTGCTCGTCACGTGACGCGCCGCAAAGCGGGAACGTACGGGTGGTACGTGGCGGGGGGAAAGGGCGACTGGGACAGGGATTAGATTTAATTTATATTTCACATCTGCAAATTTACAATGTGTTCTTGACGAAAATTATAATAAATGGTTTGTATTTACACAAATAACATTACGTAAACTTACTGGTTACATTGCGAGTGCTTTTGTCTAATTAGGGATTAATTCGTGGGCGTGGCAGTTCTAATACGTGTTGACGTTTCAGTCTATATGTCTGCTCATTATTGTCCAGTAGATTAATTGATAGATGGTTCATTTCGTTTCTTTTAAATACTTCTGGCTCCTTTTCGTAATGACTTCCGCAATAGTTGAGATCTTTAGGTCCTTAAAAATGATGTAGATGGATCGACTGTTGAGGGGTGACGAGCATGTTGGCGGGATGGCAGGAGAGTGGTTTTCTCGCTCGTCTGATTATTTTGTGTTTTCGGGCGCGACAACTGCTATGGTCATTTGTCCCGTTTGTGCATACATCCCGGGAGGAAGAGGATTTCCAATCCCGCCGGATCATGGGACCCGGCGTCGACAGGGATGAGGAGTAAAGTACGCCCGTGGTTCGTGGCCCGTTTGACAAAGGCAGTGTTCCAGCATTTGCTTGGTATTGATAGGAGACACTGTGGGAAACTACCGATCAGTGTGGCCGGTCCCTAGAATTGTCCTTCATTCAGCGGCTGAATTCGACCCAGCTATCTAGTAGCTAGAGTAAAAAATCAGCCAGTCTAGGGCCTGCCGGTCAGACTCTCGAATGTCTCCACCGGTTCGATTGGCATTGCACTCGCAACAATTGTGGCCCTGAGCTACCTCAGCCGGAGACAGTGGTTGATTGCAGGCGCGAATCAGGTGGGGTGGTGCGGATTGATGGGGCGTGCGGTGGCGTAATTACGAACTAGATGAACCACAGGCTTGGTTGTAATTTCCAAGTTGGCAGGTCAGTTGGACAGTGGGTGTCGGAATGGTAGGGTGGTGGAATATGACTTCTAGTAAATTCTTTATTTATAGAAGTATAATATGTGTTTAGTCCCATGTCAACTTTCTCGTTACAGAATAGAGAAAAAGATATGAAATGCAGCTCGAAAAAAGAGTAAATTTTCGCCAAAATCCTCTTATTACATGGCCCAAGTAACGAAAAAATAAATAAATCTAGTTGCTAAATTTAGAGTAAATACGCTAATACGAAGTGTAACCAGAACCCATGTTTTGCGGGTCCTTCATACCGAAAAATCGAATAACGGCAGAACGTTTGTCCGTCTGTGAATAACGCTAGCGGCTAAACCAATCAGCCCATTTTCTCAAAACAATTGATATTCCCCAATCGATTTGACTGATGTCGGGGCCCCTTGAATAGGAAGCCGATATTTTAATTGGGAGGATACTATACGAGCCCCCGGAACATTTTCCAAATTTTCAAAAAAATGACTCCATCGATTTTGATTAAATTTTGTTGTTGGATAGTGTGAAGGACGTTTTTGGGAATGGCGTAGGTCTCATGTTCGTTAAAAACCCTGATTTTTCGAAAATTGCAAAAGTTCAAAATATTTTCGGAGTCTTCCCACAACTAAAATATTACAGAATTTTCCCCTTAATGAAATCTGTTTTTTAAAGATATATTTTGAAATAAGATCATGTACAATATATCAGTATACAGTATAAAATTGGAGAACTTTTCGCGTAATTGTGCGTGATAATACTGGGTAGAAAGTACGAGCTGTTGTAGCACAACTATTTCGTTTTCATATGAATTGTTTATATTTAGTTATGTATTTACAATTATTTCTTTCATTTTAAACTTCTTATTTTTTATTTAAGAACACATTATTGTAATATTGTTTCCATCTTTGGTTTATCGTGAGGCACACAGAATGCCTCCGGGAACTCGCAGCTTGTCACGCGAATTTCAGACATCGGACGCATGAAAAAGATTTTCTAAATCAGTGGAAGATGGGCCACAAGAGGAGAAAGATCGACTGGCACTGACTCTGAAGCCAAGGCTAATCGCTTTTACTGAAATCAACTGGATATAGTGTTGAATCACTTTCCAAAACAGTTTAGATGCCGACTAGCTTTTTTCAAAATAATTGAAGACTATTATTCTTTGTAAATAAAAGCAAGCAAAATCTCTGAAAGATTATTTTTTTTATATTACACCGTTGTTACAGTTATGGGAGAAGAGAAAAGATTGGCATAGAAAGATTCTGAAAATGTTGATTTGGAGAATTTAAAAAAATACAAAGTACTCATCAAATTTTTGCTTTTGCCTCAAATTTTCAGAGGAATGAGTTGAATAAATGTAACAGAGGGATATTCAATGCGGGAACATAATCATGTTCTTCCAATAGACAAAACAGTTGAAAACTAAGAAAAAAACATTTCTGAAAAAATGGCTAGAGGTTGCCCTTTTGCCATAATGCGGGGGTGGACAGTAAAATACATTTTCCGGGGCCCACGTGCATTTCCGTTCTATGTCCACTAAAATGTTTTATTCTGTTTCAGTACTTCCCCCTGCACGACTAATTGTAGAAAGAAAAACGGATCATCAAAAACCATTCTACAGCGTTTGTTACGAAACGAACTTAATTCATGTTTACAGCTCCGTAAAACGCGTGCTCAAGAAAGGAAAAAAAAAAACAGAAAATTCTGCTTTGACTATGTGAGAAATGCTGGGACGAATAGGAAGGGCACTGGCTGCTTTATCGTAATGCACGTTCTATTGAAATATATTCCGTTTAACTCTCAGTACTCGTATATTCACTGTATTGTATGTACATATGCGATGCACGCAGTTCATTGAAAATTTTGACATTTTCAAGAATATTTTCTTAATTAATGATTATGACCTTAGAAATGGAACACTTAGAAGGTTTATAAATAATGACGATAATGTTGTTTACATTACCAACGTATTATTTCTGAATTTTCTAGAGAATGCTATCTTTAAAATACATTTCATTCATTTCCATTAAATTTTTGAGTGTAATTTTATTTTAAATTTGTTAGAATGTTAAATAGTTGCTTAATAGATTTTGCACAGGCTACAAAAGTCATATTACCTAAAATGTTAAAGAAATCATGAAAATTTGTTTGTCTGAACGCGAGACTCGGAGAGGATATCTTTGACTGCAGTAAACTCACAGCAATACTGTCAGCATTTTCCTACTAATACTTAATTGCTAAAGTTCAAATATCTGCTTGGGTGCTGCCATATTATGCAAACTTTTTCTTCGAAAACACATCTAAATAAGAGCATAGGCCCGGAGAGCCAAGTAGTTAAATCTAAATGCTTATACGAAAAGACCTACAAGAAAAAAGTTTCACTTTTTGCCCAAAGCGATAACGTTCAACACGAAGATCTGGTGCGCGCGCGTGCACGCGACAGTCCCTAGAGGCCGCTCGCGGCGGTCGCATGCCACAGTCGCATGCGCCGTTGTCATCGTGCGACTGCGTTGCGGCCCACTGCGGCTCAACAGGGTCCGCAGTGGCACGCGCCGCGCCACCCATGCGCGGAATATTTCATCGCACGCTACCCCCCCCCCCCCCACCTCGCATTTGCATACGAGGCACGGCGCCCGGCCAAGGTCGCTACCCTCTTTTAGCCACCGGAGCCCTTTCAGGGCGAGATTTTTTTTTCGTTTTGCATATACTACGTAGAAGTGGGTGAGTGCCTGACTTTTCTTTAATAAAGGCAAAGAAGGAGGTTGGCATCTTTATGGCCTTTCCTTTCCTGGACACAGGACCACAATGGGGTTAACTTTACCTTCCATTGTATGAAAGAGGATATGGTGGACATGATGTATGAATACTAATGAGAGATGCATAGTTATGCAGGTTATAACAAATCTATGCGGAAAAACTCAAGATCTCTCTTTCAGGAAACAGAAAGAAAGTTCATTAGAATTTATGTTCGGAAATGCTTAATTACAGAATGACTAGTTTGGGCATCTGTTCCCCTATCACAAGAAACTTACAAAGTGACCTCCATCTGCCTCATCATCTACTCATCTTTGCATTGAGTTCCGAACTCGCTCAAAAATCCCTGGTGTAGTGCGTACTGTGAGAAAGGTTGTCACAATGCTACATCGAACACTTGTGTCTCCCGGTATTTGATGAATGTGTAAAATTTGCATGGGTGACAGTAGATTCCTTCAAATATATTTTGGTCTCCCATTCTGATATATAACGTTTCTAAATCAAGCGACGAGATCTCAAAGCATTGCCACAAGCAATGCAGCAACATGAATTATTTTTCTTCGTTTGTGTTCATTACAAATGAGATGAGTTGAGAGTCTAGAAGTTGTCCCGGATGTGGCGGTGTCCGGTTGATGGGAGATATCTGGATGGACAAGAGCCCGAAAGCAAACGCGTAGGTCAGCGCCGGATCTCACCATCAAGAAGGGGAAGAACATCGCCACATCCCACAATAAACATGCACTACACTTACGGGACTCATAGCCATAGCAATTGATGCTCCCGAACAGAGGAAATAATCAAACACACAGGAAACAAACTTCTTTCATCTTTCATTACAATAGATTAAAACAAAACTAGTGAAGCTTCAGAACTACACTACACTTTTTCGTACTAATTGGTTTTCTAACCTCTTAACTTCGAGCTAGCTTTTCGGTTTTGTCCCGTCCTCTCTACCCTAGTGGTAACGATCGGCACCTAAAATAATTTTTCTTAGAGTTTCGCCCCCCTAATAGTACAATTGAAATATTTTTTTCATAATATTATAGAAGAGTAAAACCTGGTCCTACCGTGGGCATTTTAATTTAAATCTTTATAGCCGTTTTTGAGAAAATGTCGTTTGAGCGTTTCTGAGAATACGCTATTTATTTTGAGCTCTTTTCAGGAAAAACTGTTTTGAGTTTTCGATAAACTTCATAAGAAATCATTTGAAGCAATTCGCACAAATTCAATAATGTATAAATAATGCCTCTAATTTAAATATTAAGGATGTCTGAAATATTTCAAACAAAATACAATTATATAATTTTCGAAAAGTTAAAATACATCAAAACGGCGTTTATATCGCGTTATTCAGTGCAGCTCGTCCCGGTAGGGGCGATGCCCCACTAGGAAAGATACCTAGAGGGGGACTCCCTTGCTAGTCAGCGTGTACGTCGGCGCCAGATCCCACCAACCAGCGGGGAAGGAAAACTGCTGCCTCCCGTGCAAAAGCATTCTCTTCATTAACGCGACTCTTGCCCAGAGGAGTTGTGCCTGGAAACATCAGTATAATTAATACATGAAATCTTTATGTCCGAAGGTTATTTGCCAAACACTGGGGTGCAGTGGGGTGTTGCCTAACATTCAAGGGCAAAGCAAGTGCAACTCCGCTATATAAAAATGTACAAGCACATTGACAAGATGTGATCATCTTAAATCCCTCTAAATACCTTAGAAGTTTTTAACATTTACTCTGAGACATTTGTATACGTAGGACGTAAAAAATATCACCCACTAATTTCTGCAGCATAAGGGATAGGAATAATATTAAGGAAGTAGGTAAAAATTAAATACTTTCTCCAAAAACCTTTGCGCTTCTGTTCTCTAAGTTTTACAATGATCTCGATCGTTTGAGTAAAAACTGAGACGGTAATCCTTTGTAATACGGATATCGTGTAATTATCACTGATAATTCACTGCATATATTATTATCATAACTCTTGTTATAAACTAATATGCAAAAATAGAAAAATTGCACTTTTTATTGTTGCGATTGCTCGCAAATGTATTTAAAATGTAATTCCCTTTTAATAGAAGTATTTTTTCTTCCTGGACCGTACCTGAGATTTTTTCCGGGACGTGAATATGGACGAACGATCTACCTAATCAGTGTGGAAATCAATTTAACAAAACGTGAAAGCCAAAATTTTTCAAGGTAGTTTCCTGAGCACACGGACACGCGTCATCAGAGTATATTCTACCTTGTCTGGGAAATATTCGACGAGGTGCTGATTTATGCTGATATTGTTTATCGCATTAATGATTAAATTCATAAAGATGTTTGCCAAGCTCAGAAATAATTTTTTTCTCTAAAAGTCCATTAAAAATTATTTTTGCTTTGAGGTATACGTTATTCAGAAAAAATCGTGCGACTATCCTTGAGAACGCAGTACCTTAAAAGAATGCGGAAAACTAAGTTTATAAAGGCAGTTTGTACGAGTATAATGTTGGCGCCACCACCCACCACCACCGTCTGCGATATCTCAGAGGCAACAGCATTGTCTTGTAGCATCGTTGTCCAGGAGATCCTAGGATTTGAGACCCGTCGGCGGAAGATTTTCTACACTAGCTACATGGTTGGTAGAATTCAACTTCTGCCTGAAGAATTGCAGCGGCCGGGCGCTCTGATCGGTAGTTTTCCGTGCTAACTTCGATAAATTCCAGGCGAATGCCGGAGCAATACCCTAGCAAACGTGCCATGGATCGTGCCCAATATTTCCCTTCTCCACCTTATCCTTTCCCATTTCCTAAACAAACTCACGCGCTCACGTTTCAGCGGGGAGAATCACCGCAATCACCGGGGATATTACATGCATCGCACTTATGGGACTACTAATCTAAGCAGATGAAACGCTCGGAAACAATAAATACACACTTGTCTACTACCTGTTAGTCTCACATTGTTAACTACGAACCATTCAGGAATGCCTGAACACCTGAGTTATAAGGATGGTGATATGGATATAAGGTTCTATTCTGAGTAATACAAATAGTATAGAATATACTATTTCACTTTTATACTATTTGAGTAATATACTTAATAATATTAAATTGACGAATACCGATGGTCAACGTCTGAACATCTTTTTAGCTTACGGGAACTTTCCTTGGGTAATATCGGAGAAGGAATTGCAATCGTTAGGAAGAAGGAACCTCGTAGACATAAAAGTTGCAATAAAAGAAGCTTAAGGAAGGAGGACCATAATATTTTTGCAGCATACGAAATGTCACGGAAGAGGAATATCTTTTTATGTGGAATAATGTGGAAACGACGCCCAGTATAGAGAATGTTTGTGGAATATTGAATCATGCTCTACTAACATTAATAGTCTCTCCAACCTTACGAACCATAAAAAACCGGGTACTGACACACTGCTTTCCGGAGAAAATAATTTTTGTGAAATTGTTACTGAATAGTGTATACTACAGTACGCTCATGTTAAGTATTATTAAAGGTCTGAATATTCTTTTCGATGTGAAAGTCTCAAAACGCGCACACACGCGCACACACACACACACACACAGACACACACACACATTTCAAAAACACAAATACACTCACACTTATCTGTGACGTAGGTTTAACTTTCCTAGTACTCTGAATGAATATTCTGGAGATAAATAGAAAGAAAACATAACCAAATCTAAAAATAAAATGAAAATAAACCATGTTTACTCAGGCAATGAGAACAAATAGATGTTAGATAACTAATGGCAGAACTAGTATGTTTTCACTCCCAGAAAAATAAAAATATATTCGTATTTATTATGGATATAACTGAATGTTTCGTGTCTAAAAGTAATACAAGGCAAATGGACGATGATATGCTTCCTGTGACTTCTGAAAAATCACTTTTTTAGTAAATTATTTACATATAAGATTTACCAGTTCCTTTAGGCGAGATTGTGATTTCCTCCTAGAGCCAGATAATCTCTGGGAGAAGATAATTTATTTTCCGTACTGAAAATAACATAAAAACATATGGTAAGTGATGTGAAAATACAAGTCTTTATTTGAACGGCACGTTGTGAAACTGCTACCAACGAAACGTCTTATTATCCAACGTAACTTTCATGTTACAATTGAGACAATATTTCTGAAACATTTGTACACTTGAAGGCTACTGAAGCTTGAGGGTCTAAGACCATTGTTCTATTGAAGAGGCCACTCGTTGCGATGGCCAGTTTCCTTTGATTAATTGCAAATGTATTCTAATAATTATTTATTCATTTACATCGAAAATAAATAAATATTTCAAGAATTGATAATATGGACATTAAAACTATCATTTGTTCAAATATAGGAAAAAGTATGTATTAGCTTGAAGTCAAAATTTTGTTTGTTCTAACCAATGATATTACAAATAGGAAAAATAGACAATACTATTTATAATAGACCATAATGTATATAGAAAAATAGTAGAAATAAATGTAACTGACCAATCAATAGTAAAAAATCAAAACCTAGTATTTCTGTGAACATGGATCTCTTGTTAAATGTTTCTACGCTATTAGTTCTATTGTGGATCGATCGTTTTCTCGAAAGTCGATAGATAATTTTCTGTACTTGAAAGTAAGTTAATAATGAACCAGTTATAAGAGTATGTGCTATTTGATGTAGAAAAATATTTCACTTTATGCAAATTGCTCAAAAATGATTCTGCGCTTTATATGACTTGCCGCACTGTCCATAACTTACAACTACTTTTCGGTTTATTTGTGGACGTCATCCAACGTAATGGTGATGAGAGTCTGGTCAATTTATGTTCGCTCGCTTGCACAGACGTTTTCGATAGGTTCGCTTTTAGGCGGTGACGAATTAAGACCTGATGGCAATTGTACATAACATTTAGAACTATGAAAGATTATTCAGATGTCAAAATTATTAGCAGGGTAAGGATGAAAGGAGACTGATATCATGAATTAACATGTTATTGGGGTTAGTTATACAGAAAAGATAATTAAGAATATCATAAATGCTTGCACAGACGTTTTCGATAGGTTCGCTTTTAGGCGGTGACGAATTAAGACCTGATGGCAATTGTACATAACATTTAGAACTATGAAAGATTATTCAGATGTCAAAATTATTAGCAGGGTAAGGATGAAAGGAGACTGATATCATGAATTAACATGTTATTGGGGTTAGTTATACAGAAAAGATAATTAAGAATATCATAAATGCTTGCACAGACGTTTTCGATAGGTTCGCTTTTAGGCGGTGACGAATTAAGACCTGATGGCAATTGTACATAACATTTAGAACTATGAAAGATTATTCAGATGTCAAAATTATTAGCAGGGTAAGGATGAAAGGAGACTGATATCATGAATTAACATGTTATTGGGGTTAGTTATACAGAAAAGATAATTAAGAATATCATAAATGTTGTTTAGACTATCCTTAAACTCGTACTAGTTCAGATTTTTACATCCAAATATGTAATACTGAGAAGCACTCCTTAAAACTTAAGAAGTATTAAGAAAGAAGAAACAACTATTCTTTAACTTCTTATATTACTTGAATCCCACTTAATAGAAAAAAATAATTCGTGAAATATTATGATGAAATTTCAAGTTTTTTTTCTGTTCGGGAAGTCAAAATTTCTACTTTCTAAATACCCCTTTTAAAATTCTCAGACATTTTTACGTTCTCGCATACTACTTACGTAGTATAGATACAGTTTTTATAATTATGTTGCAAAAACGATTCTTCGACAAAAATAACTCGCTTTGTGGGTCCCTTATTCAAAAGAAGGGATAAAAAGATCCGTCCGTCTGTCTGTTGGACCTTCTGATCATCCGTCAGACTGTCCGTCAGTCAGTCTATCCGTCAGTCTGTTCATCCGTCCGTCTAACCGTCCATCTGTCCGTTCGTCTATCCGTCCGTCCTTCCGTGTGTAAACTGTATGGCTCCAAACTTAATTACAATGGCTCATTTTCTCATGAAGGTAAAAATTACAACGTAAAATCCAATTACAAAATTATTATATATGGTGACCAAAGTTTTGAAAAATTGTGGCGAACTTTCCGTTCAAAAAAAAAATTGACCTGTTGTAACATATATTCATATAACATGTTGTAAGGAGGTAACTGCCCCTCTTGTTTTAACGCCCAAGAACGTTTCCTTTTGAAGTTATATAAGTGTTTAAACACTGCCGAACCCTGCTAGTTGTCTTTGCAAGGTATTATTGATAGATTCTGCAAAAAGCCTTATCATATGCACGACACCACATAACATGAACATTTCTGAATGTTTTTAAGTCGAATTTCGCTGCTACAGAAGCCATTCGTGCTCTCCACCCTAGAGACGTTGTGGAATACGTGACTGTTTCCTATTACTGCAAGGTAAACACTTTGTCGCCGAAAATCGAATCGTGCATTTTTCCTCCTCAGGCACTTATTTACCTCTTTACTTTTACAACGCAGAATGGTCCGTTATGTAATTTCGGACGATAAAGAGAATCGCGTTAATCCATACGCCTTTGACCGAAACCGCAGAAGAGCTGCGGTGGAGTAGTCCTTGCATGTCCAGCGTCCGAACCAACCCCCGCCCCGCTGTCTGTCGCTCGCAGCAGACAAGCCCAACTCACGCGACTGATGTGCGGCGCGGACGTGACGGATCACTTCCATCTCGCGATCACATCGGCCCGGCCTTCTTTAATGACGCAGCGCAGCACGTGTTGGACATCTGTAAATGCACCCGCACAGCGGTTCGCGTGTTGGACGTCAAGGTCGCGTTGGAGTCCTCAAAGCAGAGCCTTTGGAGCAAAAATGCTATGATAGAAAAATGAGAGGGTGCGCACCGCGATGTGTTGGGTTAATGGCCCCTCAGCCTCCAGAGTTACGCTGGAACTTACACATTTCTATTTTTATACACTAAAGAAAATAATTACCACCTCACTCAGCATGTTGTTTGAGGCCTGAATACTTATTTACTGTACTGCTGGGAGGTGCTCAATGCTACATTCAACTTCTTCAATCATATAACGGACCCTTTCATCTAATAATACCTTCAAGTACCTTCAAGTGGTCTTCTTCAATAATACTCAAGACTTAGACATTGTAAACGTCGACTGACCAGAACGCATGAAGTCAGTCAACAGTATGAGCTTACTCTAAACACTCGCGGCAGAGTTTTGAATACCGAGGCAAAAGAATGCCTTTTGGCATAGAATGCCTTTGCAACGACTACGCGATGGTGTAATATAGCAGGCCAAATTGCGACTAGGTGAGACAGAACCAGTCATCTCTATGGTCCTGTTGATTATGTACTAAAATCAGTAAAATATGTACATATAATTTGTACTATAAAATATAAAACATATACAAAAAAGTAAGAAATACGTAACATCGTATTATTGGAATACCCACTGATTTATTAATACAAAGCTACAGGAGCATACCAAAAATAAAATTTAATTGAAAATTTCACGGTCTCGGGAATATTAAACACATACACGTGTTCCAAATTAATGGAAAGGAAAAATGATTTACAGCTACATACACGCAGCTGATAACTAAAAAACTTGCTATTTGAGACTTAAAAAAGACGTAATTGCAAATCTCGAATACGAAACATTGCCCTGAATGCAGGCAATATCATTTTTCAGTTTCTCATTACCAAACTGACTTTGGTATGATTAAAGATACTTCACTTTCAGAATCAAATTAAGAATTCGTTTGACAAAATAACTATTTGGCGTTAAGTAGCCTACATTCATCCAGCACCCCTCTTGTTAACACATAATGAGGAAGGGGAATTTCAAGAAAAATTCAGGCAACGACCCTTCCATCTTCAACAGAAGCGGCATGAGTGTAACTTCGGGGAGTGAGTTCCTGTTTAGTGCTTCTAGCCGTTTTGGTACTTCAGCCATTAGTGCAGTGAGTGTATTTCAATTATAGCCGGGAGATGGCAGTGTTCCTGTCAGTGAATATGACATTGACTCTGACTTACACATCGTCTTGCCAGGTTTTCCCGTCCCCGAATCTCTGCTAGGGGAGAAACGCCCCAACCGGGATAAGGTCTAAGCTTCCGCCTGGCCTCTCGATATGTGTTGCAGTATGGTGCATGGAAGTCTAAACGAAGAAGAGAGTATAGGAAAAAGATGAGGAAGGGAAGATAGCGGACAATCCATGACCCGCTTGTTAGTGTTTTGTTCTGGTAATGGTGGGAGAAATCATGAAAAGCTACCAATTAGAGCAGCTAGCCACTAGAATTCTCCTCCAGACAGCGGCTGAATTCGACCTAGCGATTTCGTTTGTAAATCCAGTGAAGGACATTAGAGTGATGGTCTCTGAAGGAGCAAGTGATATCATCTGTCAACTACATACCATTTTTGCCCACTAGCTTCCTCTTTGGGACGTAATCTCTGGTGTGTGATATTTTAATCTCGCAGAAGACAGGCATGCCGACTCTTAAGGAATGAATCCACACTATGTCTTTTTATGTGGAATTCCACGCGTTTTCTTGGATAGACTCATCTCGTATCGTCACGGAGTGAGGCATACTCTCTGTCGTGATGCATACATTGCTACAGCGCTGTAGCCGTCGCACAAAACTGTGCAAACGTTAGAGGATTCGAACAGAATTCCGAGCAATTTCTTTCCAAAAATCTTACAGCATAATCACGCAAGTACACAAAATAAAATGTACTATATATCTGGAATTCCAAAATATTTATTAATATGTAAAAATATGTACTTGAGGAAGATGTGTATCTACGTAACTTAATGAATATGTAACCCTACGTAATGGTGGATGATTTAAAGAAAAATATGTACTCCAAAACCAACACTGTTAAGGATTACATAATTATCCAGATCTTAGTCATTAGCCACATGACTAGAGAGGCGGCTTAATATGAAACCAACATTTTCAGCAAATAACAATTCTGTGAGTGAAATAATTGCATGGTATTATACCTAATTTAAGAAACCACGAATACCCATAAACATATTACAATAGATAAAGTGAAAGATGTATTTTTCATCAACATAAATCAAACTTCGAATTGACATCTTTTATTTCTTCTAAACGTCGAATTAAAACTACCTATTCCACGAAATTTTATTACTTTAAATTGCAAAAAGTGAGGCTCTTGGAATTAAATAATTAGATAATCCGCCTTTAGTGACTTTTATAGGACAGCGCTGAATCCAAGGGGAGAGCGCGGAAACACGCCTGTCCCCCCCAAAAAAATATGGGTAATTCTAATCAATTTATTCAAAACAATTACCATATGTGATGATCATCGAATACAAAGTAGTATTACCACTATGAATATTATTTCCCTTTTTATTTCAAGCTCATAATTTTAGAAAACTATTATTTCAAAAATATTTGGAGGAGTCCCAACTGAATTTGTCCCCCTCCCTGCCGCAAAAAAATTCGGGACTACAGGAGCGGTAATTGAATGTTCAAATAATTAATTGAATGAAGTAATCAACATAAAAGGCACATTTATTGTAATAAGACAGACCTTTTTACAGTATTGTATCACACTACTTCTCCAGTGGCTTGCCAATTGCTAGCTGAAATGAAAAAAGTAAATATTTCATTATTGCTTAATGAGTGGATTACCATTGTCTAACTATAAGGGCCTAAATTATACTTTAATGCTATAATTTGAGAGTAATCGAATACTCTTAAAATATTCGTAGGTAATTAATAGATTAGCTTGTATTTTCATGTTAAAAATATGTCTTTATGCTATGGAAGTTAATTGTGATTAAAAGATATTTTAAACCAAAACATTTGACAGGTCAATAGAAAAAATTTGCATCCTTGGCCGTAGAAAGTTTCATGAAAGGCTTTTGAAGAACTGAAGAAATACGTTTTGTTCATATTTCATTGAAAAATTAGGTTTATCGCAAAGCATTTTAGTCGTATGCACGTTCGTGCATACTTTTGACAGTGACTTCACTACTTATAGACAACTCTAGGTGTCATGTATGCTGTATTATTGAGCAAAAAGGCAATGTCTTATTTTGTTTCGAATGAAACGTCCATTACTTCGAAAGCTTCTTCCTTTTGGAATTCGAAACTAATTATTTTATCTCCATATTATCTACAGGAAGCGCAATTAACTCTTTGGCGGAAGTGCAATTTAAAACCAGGTACACAAAAATCGTGACGGTTTAAGTAAACAACTACTCAACAAGTAAATAAATGATTAAAAAAAGGAGTATTGAAAACAATATTCAAACATTCCAACTTCAATGTAATAAATATATTACTATTACTAATTACTCTCTCTCTCTTAAAATTCTTTGCCACTCAGAGCACACGAAGCGTCATGCAAATCCAGATTGCATATTGGCTGCACTGCTAGGAGATGCGCAATGTCATATCTCCGTGAAACATGTAAAGGAGCCCATGCGGGCCTCTTGGAAGGCCGCCCACATGACTGACGTGAGTGAAAGGCGGATGAGCCGCTCGCGTGCGGCGCGTCAAGGTCGTGTAATTGAAGCCCTGTTGACCCGAAGCCCCGAAGAGCGTGGCGCTGGGGCAAAACAGGTCGCGGAGTTTCGAGGGCTCTCCAACACGGCAGGCGAACGCCGGTCCGGGCAACGCACAACCAGATTCCGCAGTCTCACGACTAAAGACAGGATTTTCATGCACTATCATGTCCTCTTTCACGCGCTATCAAAAAGCCAAATATGCATAATCCATGGCGATAATTAACTTCCTTCCTTCGTAAGATGTATTAGGAGGATACGTAGAGGATATAATTTGCGATTCCCTCAGTTCATACTTCAGAAATCAGAAAAATATTGACTCATGTGGGTGAATCCGGGAATTTACAGTAGTTTTGGGCGCGCCAAGTCATAACCAAGTAGAATGCTTGATTGATTAATTAGTGATTCCGGGTGCGTCAACTGGCAAGGTCATTAGTCCCGTAAGTGTAGTGCTTGTTTTCCTCGGGAGGAAGGGGCGATCTTCCCCTGCTGACTGACGAGACCCGGCGACGACCTACCACCGGCTAATAGGGTTACCCACAACCAGGCATCTCCCACCGGCGAGACACCGCCACAACCGGGATTAACTCCAAGCTCCCGATCTGTCTTCAGGTATATCTGGTAGAGAAGTTCATGTAAGTAGGGGGAGGAGAGGTTAAGGAAGAGAAAGGAAATATCGCGCGTGGTCCGTGCTCCGTTTGTTAGGACATTGCTCCGGCATTCGGCTGGTGTTGATCGGAGAAACCACGGAAAACTACAGAGGAGAGCAACCTACCCCCACAATTCTCATCCAGACAGAAACAGATTTCGACCTAGCTATCTAGCCAGAATCGAAAATCTTGCCACCGTCGGTACTCGAACCTAGGACCTCCCGATCAGAGGCACTGCAGTTACATCAGTTGATGCCCTGAGCGACCTCTCCTGGTCCCAAGCAGAATGCAGACGATCTCACGAAAGTTCATCCATGTATCTGTCACCCGGCCACCCGCTAAGGCCTTCCTGTTGTAATGCGGCATTGTATTGTTTAGTTTCCTCTGGAGTAAGAGAGTAAAGGAAGTATTTGGAATGTTTGTTTCGCTTTACGAAAAGAGAGTCAATAACAATCTACCAAGGATGAGGAAGGAAACATGACTCGTTTGTGGACCGTTTGTTAGGGTACTACATGGGCATTCGCGTTGTATTGATCAGAGAAATTACGAGAAAAATACCGGTAAGAGCAGCCAGCGGCTAGACTTCTCCGCCGACCACCGTCGGCACTCAAACAGTACGTCCTCTAGGCCAGTGACACTGGAGTGATACTGGGATATCTCCCTTGTCCCCCTTTAGAATTCTGGTGGACCCCTTTAGAATTCTGCAATATTATAACTTTCTTTATCATTAAACGCACTTTATCCGGCCCTCTTCAAAAATCTTTCACATTTAACTCCATACGCACGCACACACACACACACACACACACACACACGCACCAGATGTCAGGCTCGCGTGTGGTTCATCAAGGTCGAGGACACGGTTGAAACCCCACTGGCGCGGAATCCGTAAGACCGTGGCAAACGAGTAGGGCATTTGATGCCCACGCGAGTTGACAGTCGCACAGAGGCAAACAAACGGTTTCGATTATTTCCGGGCGAGCTCAAGGCCAGGCTCTGCAACTTTAAAGCACCCAATGCAATTGGATGGTAATTCCACCGCTAAGATCGCTTTGCTGCTTCTCAGTTTACATTGTGGAAATAACTAAATAAAGCATAATAAATATAATATAAAATTCAATATAATAAGACCTCATGGCATTTAAAGTCGATATTATTACATTTCAATGCTATACATGTTGTTTCTTAAAATGCATATTTTGTTTTGTTTGTTCATACCCTTACGTCCACAACAATTTTTCTTGATACCACGTTTATTAACAATATTAGAGATTAAGTATACAACATAATACAAAAAAATCAATTGCAGAAGTATTATTTTCATCAAAACGTTTCAATTTTCCAAAATGAAGTTATGAATTTTTTCGAGCCTCTCGAGCGTTATTTTGTTAATAGTTTTTGAAAAGAAGAGCAAGTATATTTATTACGCGCGCAACATTTCTTGTCCGATAACAGTCCTTCTCCCTCCCTTGTACAATAAACAGGTGAAGGTAAAAGCTCGCAACGAGCACAGATGACAACATTCCAAACATCTTCATTGACACGAAACAGAAGATATGTTTTATTAAAGACGAGAACTGCGTGTGTTTTTTTTCTCAAACAAATATAAAGAAATGGCTGAGGCAGGTTCAGGTCCTTCACAAGATACACCTTGTACTCCTGAAAAAGTTACGAGAACTTATAATAACTGCGAACACAAAATTATTGAGAAAATTGCCAAGGCATGTGAGTTGGAAGAGGGAATAAGATTTTGATATATTCTCTGAGTAATGCTTTGGATGGGACTTCTGATTATATTGGAGCAAGTATTTCGCCGATACGGAGAAAAACGTTTAAAACGAAAATCATTGTTTAAATTCCTCCGGAAACGCCTGGCAAAAAAGGCAACAATCAAGGACACCAATTTATCTGTTTCTATATAACTATATTTTTTACATATTTTCACTTTCCGCAGATCTTAGAGTTAAAGAATGATTTACAGCATTGTAAGTCTTTAAATGTCTGTCTTGTTAGACAGACACACAGTCAATTAGAAGGAATTTATTATAAATATAATAAATCAAGATTCGTCCCTTCAGGCAAACGCATTCAGTATGCTTTTCGGGTCAAGAAATGTGCGTCATGCATTACATTGAAATGTAAATTTGAATTTGATTCTCCCGAGATTTGCATTGCTTCAAATCTCTAGAGGTCTGTTTTGTAACTAAAACCCCCACTCTACCCGCATTTCTCTAATACATTGGTCAAGAAAAGTTACAGGGTTATTAGAATAAAGGTTGCAATATTATATTACTTAACTGTTACAGTTAATACAGGAAAGTATGTGCTGATGTAGCAGTACTACTCGCATGATTATACAAACAAATATTGCATAATAGCATACAAAGCTCTGGCAAAAGGAATTGAACACAAGCATTGATTAGTGTTGAGTCGTTCAACTGTGCGTGATCCTTTGTAGTTCTCAAAGACTTCCTCTCCTGTACTGAGACTCGGCGATTTTCCAAGCTTTTGTTTGTTACTTTTGAAGCTATCAATGGATCTCGTATTCTGTCGACTTCCTTCTTCTTGCTTTCCATCTTACCGAACATTGTATCTTTCTCGAGTGAGTGTGGCAATGGGTTTACCCGTTGTAAAAAAAATATGTGTGGATAATTCCAGACAAATAAAAATGCTGCGCGTCTGATAACAGACGCATTTAAGTTGTTAAGACGCAAATGTTAAGAATGGATCGTTAAGAGAAGCACTGGTGAAGGCAAAAATAGAACAATGGAAACTTTTGCATTGCTTCCATACCTGCGGACGTCCACATATGAAACGTGACCTGTATTTGCAAATGCATTTAACGGGCGTTGCCCCTAGTGCCTTGAGTTCAGTGGGAAGCGTGTTAACAAGCGCTTGTCAGACTTCTCCTGCCGGCAGGGGGAGATTCCATTTCAATGCCAATAGCCTCTACGTTCCAAACCGCATTCGTAAAGAATTCGTAAAAAGAACGCATTTCATTACATTTATCACGTTTCTTATGACAAGGACGTTTTAAAAAAAAATTAAATAAGACATTTTTAAATACAATTCATTTATGATAATTATGTAGTTCTTACATTACTTTTAATTTTCATATTTAAATTTATAAGTAGTTTGAAAATAAAACATCTGAACAATTTTTGAATTCATCCTTCTTCTACTATGTCTTCTCACTACAAATAGTTCAAATTTAAACTCTTTGCGAACTTTTAAAAAAATGCATTTTATAAAGTCGTTAATTGCTAATAGTATTAAAATAATGTCATAAATTATATAATTTTGGAACATATGTGTATTTTCTCTTTAATTCTGTACATTTTCGAATGAAGAATTGGTAGTCATTTTGGTAATTTTCTTTTCTTCCCTGACTTAAAAATGTGTACTATACATTTGCAAATTTTCTATTTTAGTATTCAATACCAGGAAAGAGTAGTTTTGATTAATGCTTATTGTAGCGTAAAGTTAAATACTATAAATAATATTAATAATGCAATATAATGACTCTCTCTTGAGAAAACCAGACATCCACCATTCCTTTCCTCGCTGTACGTTTCAAACAAGAGAATGAGAGAACTCGAAGGAGCCATGGAGGTAGGCGGGGTGGGGGGAGAGGTGGAGCGAAAGAAACAGGCAAGCCCGCTTAAATTTGATACATTTCCGGGCAACATCGATTAATCAGCTATAATTATATATTATTAATATTATCCTTTTAGAAAGGATATTAAATTTTCTGCAATATTCATGAAGAGCAAAGTTCACAATATTAAATTGAAAATGAAAAATAATATTGGAATCAATATATTTTGTTTCACGATAATAAAATTCAAAATATGCAGAAAAGCTTGAAATTAATCTAAATGAAATGAAAAACGCAATGAACATTATTGGAGTACTCAACGCTTCTGTTTCACAAAAAGTCTGAACGTCTGGTTCACACTCTACAGCCTTGCGTTTATTGAAGGTTAATAAAGAAAAGTATAACTGTTTCTATACAATTAGAGACTTTATTCATCATCAAAAAGAAAAAATAATTACAAAAAAATGATACATAATCAATTAGTTCACATTTGTATTGTATAATTTAAAAAATACTAAATTTGCACGAAACAAGTATTGCACTTCAGATTCTGGTTAAATGATCCCCATCTCGATCAGCGTTTTGTCCAGTTTCCCCGATCTTTTGAGAAAATGCTGAGATGGTCCCTTGATTTGTTTCTGGACAAAAATGTAGCTTCTCTATGAGCACGTTTGGTTGAGCTCCCCTTTTGCTTATAGTGGTAGCAGTAGAGCTGAGGGTGAGTTAGCAAAGCAGAAAAATCAATTCTGCAGTTCGTTTACTGTCACAAATAAGTTTTCTATAACTCGGGATCGAAAATGTATAGTTTTTCAAATGTTGCTAATCTCGCGCTTTTTAAAATTTTATTATTATTATTATTATTATTATTATTATTATTATTATTATTATAACTTTTATTCATCTTTCAACTACTTGTAGTTAAAATGTTGGGAAGGGATTTTGGAACTCAAGAAAATGTGCCCAGATGATCTTCTCCCCCATACGTCACATAGTTTTTACTGTTTTTTGACTAAATAAATTGATACTAAATAAAAAGATTTATTCAGTTCCACGTGATTATGGTCAAACACAAAGCTGGATACTTCATCAATAAAACACTTTGTGGCCAAGGTAAAACGACAGACAATTTGCGTCGCTATAAAAAACGCTAATACCGAGAATTTTGTGGATGTTGTTTAATTTGACTTGCGTAACAATTTAATATTTACCCTTTGAGTTTCACCCTTTCTAAAAACTATTTTTATTATCTTCTTTGTTTGTAGTTTTCTTGGGTTTCCTTTTTCTTCGTGTTATCACGCCAAAGTGCCGTCAAAGGTGACGGAAACACTAAGATAAGAAAATGGCATGGTTTACCTTACAAACGTGTTGGGAAACAAAACAGTTCTTGCGATGTTGCTACACTTCTCAAGGTTAGAAGAAACGTTTTGTTGTTGCCTCTGGACCTTGGAGTTGGAAGTCATTCGTGGGGCATAAACGACAATTTACGCCCATGGTGCATTCAGAACTTTATGGTTTTCTAGTTCCTTGAATTAAACAATAATACGTAGTCGTAAACGTCTTTTTTTACCACGACGTCCAATAAAAACCTCGCAAATAAACCTGAAGACCCAGGCTCTAGAATCATCCGTGGTGGTATGTCACATCGAGTTTATTCTGATACTAAAAAGTAAGAAAATAATGATTCCAATATTCTTCGTTAAACAATGAAGAAATGTTTTTCACGGTATATTGTAATTTGTTAATTACTATTCCTGTAATTACACCAGATATGTTAATAGGATTAACTTAATTATTTATTTGTCCCCAACTTTCTTTAATATAATTTCATGTGAGTATTTTTCACTTTTCATAATTACGATCACTGAAGTTTTTCGTAAAGGGAAACAAGTGTCAGACGATTGTGGAACATCGCGTTTATACTTTATATTTAAAAGAATATCCGACCGGAAAAACTCGCTATTTTCACTTCGTCATATATAACCTAACGATGGTCTTAACGAAGACCAATTGCAGTTGTAGTTGGTGTTGGAAATTTAATAGACAAATGACGGCAGATGAGTTTCTATTTATACATTTTATTGTATAATTAAAATATAGTTTTATTTTAAAACAGTTAATAAGAGCGCTCTTAATACATCTAGGAAACACTGCCTTTTATTTAAGAAAAAAAACAGGAATTTTGATTGAATAGAAAGCTCTTTTTTTTACAACCTCAGTGTTTTAGATATATAGATTCTTTGAAATATCTATTGATCAATCTGCAATTAATCAGGAGTGAAAGTTTGCAATCCGCAAACTGTTGATGGCACAAATCCATCGTCTCTAATGGAAGTCAGAAACAAACATCTGGTACGATGACATTAACAGGCATCTGAAGGAACCGACATTCAAATTACTAACATCCGCAGAATAGGTTTCTCCTTTTCGCAAAGTTTCACAAACTGTTACACACATTTCGTCATTTGAAACGCTCTTGCCGTATCTATTTAGATTTAGATTTAGATTCGTCAAATTGTTTTCAGTACTTTGAACTCAGTTTTCAAATAAACAATGTACTTTATAACAATGATTTTATGAACCTTATCACACTGCATTCAATTCACTCTACTGTTTTGACTGTAGATTCTCTATTTAAAAACATCCTATTTGAACTCAAATTTGTCTGATTAAATCGGACTTTTTAAAAGTACTCTTTAACTATTAGTTAAACGGTCAATTTTGCCTTAAACGTTTAATAAATGAATCAAGTGAAACAAGATAAAGTTAAATTTTACATTAATTTAATTGATATTCGTAAAGAAAGTAATAGAATAAAGTACTCTTCTGTAATGTGAAACAAGAAAAACATTATTTTACAAAAATGTTTTCATATACTTCTATTATTGACACTGCTGACTTCATAAAAATGCACCATACAGGTTGTAATTGTTAACACATTTCTGTTACGTAAAGCTACTTCTTATTTCAACCACCATAACAGAGAAATAAAGGGTTCGGATAGAAAAGATTTGAATTAGCGAGAAAGATACATTCATTTAGTACTGAGCAAAACTGGAGAGATCGCTTTTTTTATGTTCACGCAATACATTTACTTAATTGAAGCTCATTTGTGAGAAACATTTCATGCAGAAGCATTTGGACATCATCCAATTCCAGTATATGCAGTCGCTAACATCCAAATTCGTTTCTGTTTACTAGTCCAGTATGCTTGATGGAATTAGATTATAATTTTGAAAATACGATGTTCATACATGTCAGTGCTGATATTCCACAACATACAAATGTGAACATTAACCCATTATTAGAGTGTCTCAGAATGAATATGGCCAATTTCTTGAGAAGACTGGTCGAAGATGATCACTTTTGGCCACTGAATACATTAAATTTATCCACACATGGTCACTGCCAAAAAGCAGTCATTTTTACCCTTCTGTATGCTCTAGAATTTTGTAACATTTATTCTGGTACTTAGTTATATATGTATGTATTTGGCATTTTAGGGTCGGATTAATCCGACTTTTCCCAGCAAGCACAGTTTCCAGTGTTGGGATGTGTTCTTATTTATTACTCCACACGCTATTGGTCACGTAATTGTTAATCATGTTTTACCTACATTCTGCAAACTTTCTAAAAGTTGAAAGACTTTCTCGCGGGTGAGGGTGTGTTGTGTGTCCTGGTTTGCACATGGTTGTCAAGTATCCTATGGTTACAACGTTCTCCTTCAGGTTTGAGAATGCGTCCGCTATGACGAAGTCTTGGAAAAAATTGATTTACATGTCCAAGATAACGTTCCGACATTTCACATTCGAGGGACAGAATATGCAGCGACGGACGCGCTTAATACTTGACAGTGCGGCAGGTTGCATAGCTTCTGTTCAGGGGCTCTTGAATCATCATACACAATAGATCATCAATTGAGCCCACACAGGTCCGTTTTGATTCAAACCACTCTTTAAACAATTCCTATACTAATGAGAATAAAGTACGAAACTTTCAGTGAAATCGGTCAAGTAGTTTTTTCGTATGTATGTCACATGTGCAGCACATATACGCATATATATTCACGCTTGGGAATAAGGAAGACATGGCGAGCAAGACGTATTCCCATCGTCGTATCTAGAATATTTGGCCTTCATGAGTCTTTCTTTCGTCAAACAGCTATAGCCACTGAGTCGATTGCATTAGAAAGCTACAGCTCTATTTATGCTCCACCAGCAATCGAACCTGGGATCGCACCACGGAAAGCTACGCGCTGTTCATGAGCCACCCTATGGGCATATGTAGTGTATACGAACATATTGTACATATGAGGGCCTAGAACTGGATAGTTCTATCTCACTTTTGCGTCAAAATTAAGATAATCGAATTAACGTACTCGCCACATCGATTACACAGGCGCGTACACACGCACACACACACACACACACACACACACACACACACACACACACACACACACACAAAGTTGTCGGTCCCAAAGACTTTAAACATGTTTCTCTATGTATTTCGACGCGCTGAATCCGAATCTGAAATCAGAATTGCTCTAGCACATGGCCGCTTTTTTTATTGCAAAAAATACAGTGAAATTATATATTGTAAATATCAGGGTGGTTTTTTGCGATGTAACAGAAACTGGAGGTTGGTAACACAATTCTAGCTTTAGTTTCGGATTCAGCACGTCGAAATACATAGAGAAACATGAGTGAAATATTTGGACATGACAACTTTTTATGTGTGTCTGTGTTATTAACATACAGGTATTAAGTATTATGATGCGGCTGGTGTAACAAATTACGCTGTACTACGAAAATAATTCTTCATTCTGTGGCACAAGACGGAGAAATTTCACAGTTTTATGTCTCCGAATGAAGTCGATGTTCTACAGGAGTATCTAGAGCCAATCCCTTCATATACTATTTCTATTGAAACACGGCTGCGAGCTCTTGTTTGCAGGTTTTATTTTGCGATCAGAACTCTTAGAAACCAACATGTCTTTGAACGTAGATTTCCTGTGAATCTTAGGAACATTATAAAACGAATATTTGTGAGTTTGGACACTTCTCTTTAATGAACCTTACTTCTAGATACAGAAGAAAAGATGTTGAAGTGAAACAATGATGACATGCAATTTTTATTTTAAGTATTATTCATCCCCTTACACTTAGTTGTAATTTTCGAGGCACCAATACAACCGAAAAGCAAAGCAATAGTAGGGATATTTTATATTATATTAAATTGCTACGCGAGTTCCAAACATTTTCGGTATTATAAATACGTTTGAAGCACAATGCTCCCGCTCCAATTATATTCTAGATGATTTAGTCTCTGTAAACGAGCCATCCGGCCATCATGAACTGTAAGTAAATACAAAAATAAAAGTTATAAAGGAGAGTATTTACGTGGAAACTGAAAAATAAGAAAAATAGCATTCAATATTGAATATTTCATTTCATTAGAACGTCTCTCATAAGTGAAAGTTATTATATCATCCTTACAGACTTCGGGAATCATCCCAAAATATTACCAAATATTGTACAAAATGTATTTTGAAACCCTGGCAGCATATTCATAATATATATATTTTTATTAACACTGTTGAAGAGGAATAATATTTTTTTTTTGAAAAATGAAACTATATTTTGGTTTTGAAATTATGTTCTCAGCACTGATATTACTGTTCATTAAGCCATAATGTGGGATTTTACACATTTAAATAATAATACCTGTCCATAGACTATATCTGTCCATCCGCATATCAGTTTTTCTTTACACTATTTTCTCTCCAAATTCGTCATGGCATGTCTCAGAGAAGTTCGTGTACTTCGAAATCCCTAGCTTTCATCTGTTGAGTTGAAAACGCGTCCAAGAGTTTGACGTGCGACGCTTTGCATCAATTTCCTCCTTCGCTCCAAAAGAAGCCACGAGGTGGCGTGGCAACACACAGTTTCCTTTTCAGCCCTCGCTGACAGCTACTAATGGGCGCCACCGGAAACAGCGGGGCGTTACAAAGCAGCTGAATGGCGATAGTGACGACTAAATACCCTGCCTATCTCTAGAGAACACTTCCCGCACACTCTCTTTGGTGGAACGTGCACAGATCGATCCCAAATACGTAATTATTAATGGGCTATTTTCGTCTGCTGGAAGTTTACAATGGATAATTGCTAGGGAATTATGGTTCTTAAACAGATTTGTCAGAGCTCTGAACATCAAAACAGGCTTCGAAAAATTAAATTTACTTGTAAATCAACAAGTGACATTTTGATCTAACAGGAATTTACCATTTTCTACGTGCAAAAAGGCATAATGCAGGTAGTTTTCCTAATATATTCTTTTATTAGGTAAAGTTTCAATTCTTTATATAACTGAACATTGCTAACTTACGTTGGGACCCTTGTTTTTTTTCTTAAGGGCATTATTCTGAAAAAAGTACATATTATTTAAGTGGAATGGAATTTAAGTTACTGTATTGCACCAGACTGGATATGCGTATATTTATACTGCCATTAGAATGGTTTAATAGAAAGTTGTTTAATTCAATAGATATTCAATAGATATTCTACAGCCAGTAGGTGTTTAAAAAAATTAGTTTCAATTTACTCAGCCTCAATAGTTACTATTCAATAAAAACTATAAAAATGAATTTTTCAGAGCAGAAAAAGTGAACATTTTCTGCAAATTCATAGGTTAGTTTCTAACGTGCAATGTAATATAAAAATGTCACAGAGAAATTAAATAGAAAAATTTCTTTAATTTTTGCTACAATGTCGAATAAGAACCCTAGTAGTATTGTATTTCCACATTTCAGTTCATATTCAATTTTGAGCAATTCTCCTTACTTTTATTTGTTCGATCTTCCCTGACAGTAACTTCACATTGAATGTTCCTCCAAAAGACAGCCAGGTGTGTCGTGATCATAATTTTGTTTCGGTGTCTCGTTGATGTAATGATGTACAAATAAAGAATAAGCTTACATAAAAAACATTGTAGCATTTTCCTGCTATGATATTAAAAAAAACAGGTGTCTCAGAATAGATGTTACAAACCTCTAGGACAAGTCGAGGGATCGAAAATAATCATTTGTTTCTAAAGAAATGCGAAAAAATTCATATAACTGAGTTACTCATGCGTAAGGAATGGATTTTCGTGCAAATACATTTTTTACAAGAATAGAATACTTACATTCAATAATATTTTTTCACAGTTTACAAGATTTTCTGAATGAGTTAGAACCATTTTAATTTGAAACATTTTTACATTCTCTTTCTAAAACTAGAAATTTTGTTACATTTCAATACATGTATACTTCGGAAGATAACAATTCGTTTGCGAATTACATGTTATAAAACTGTGAATATATGTTACGAGAATAATCTTTCTTACAAAGTAATGTAATGCTGCCGCGTTTCTATGACCACCGGGCCTTCGCCAGGAAATGTCAGACTCCCCCCTCGTGATTCTTGGAAACCGCGTACTCGGAATCAAGGAAGAGCGGATTAATGTGAATCAGCAATATTTCAGCCTCGTCCTAGATCACATTTGAAACAGTAGAGTCGTAACTCGAACGAAAACTAACAAATCTTTTTTACAGATCATTGCTTTATCGTGTTGTTGAATTTGGAGGGGGAATAATTCCCTTTAATCCCCATCACTAGCTACACGGTATTACAATTTACTTGAGCACCGGCTCCTCGTAAACAGCATTGTAACTATATAGAACGTATTTTATATTTCGAAAAAATGTTTGGTTCTTCTGTAGAGGTAAAATTTACTTTCAGCGGCTCTGAATCAATATTAAGATCTGAACAAAACGTTCTTTGCTCAGAAAATTCATGTGTGGAGCAATTCTAAATGCTATAATGATTTCTTTATTTCACAGATTCTCTATTTTTTCTTATATATATATATATATATATATATATATATATATATATATATATACATATATATACATATATATTGTAGCGGTACAGAATTATTAAGATAGATTAAATTGAGCTTATTGGCCAAATTTAGTGTACAACGCCATCAACTTTACCCAATAGCGACGCGATCATTGTAGGGAGCAAGAACATATGAGGAGAAAGGGTGGGGATAAAAGTTAACTTCGTGCATTTATGAGAAACAAAAGTTCAGTTGGTAGAGAAACTTCTCTGGGGTGGGAGCCATTCGGGGGGAGAGGCGAGTGCGCCTCTGAAGGCAGTGGGCTGAGAAGAGTTGGTAGAGAGACTTCTCTGGGGTGGGAGCTATTCGTGGGGAGAGGCGAGTGCGCCTCTGAAAGCACTTGGTTGAGAAACTTCTCTGGGGTGGGAGCTGTTCGCGGGGAGAGGCGAGTGCGCCTCTGAAAGCACTTGGTTGAAATCACTGGGGTGATAGACTGGAATTCTCAGTGAGAATTTTAGAGGAAGTGCAAAAGCACTTCAAAAGTAAATTGGCGAATCTTTTGTAATTGCGTATTCGCTACAGGATTTCGCAACTTCTGAATTTGTATTTGAGAGGATTCGCATAGTTCAGAGGGAAACATTGTTGTGTGCTCCGCACCTGCGACCGGGGGCAATACACCCCGACGACATCTACCTACTCCACCGAAGCAGCCTCCAGACGACCTCTCTGCTGACGTCACGGACTGCCGCAGACGCGGCGAGCCGCTGCCAGCCGCCCTGCTGTTGAGGGGGCGCGACCGGCCAACATTCCAGCGAAGGTCGCCTACAAGCTCCGCCGTGCCCGCCCGGGTCTATTGAGCGAACCTGCTACGGAAGGCTCTCGGGCAATGTAACTGGGGGCAATAAACCTTTTGAAGTATTGTCAAAGCGGTGCCGCGCCAAGGCACAGAAAGGTCCTCAAGGACGACTCTGTAATTCTAACTATAAAATAATTTTGTACTCTTCTCTAGTTGTAAGCTTTCCTTTTAATTTTAATCTTTATTTTTTCTTTTTATTCAATCTTTTCTATCATGTAACTTCCCTGGTACAGCTTTGTCCAGGAATAAACGTTGTCTTTTACCAGTAATCAAATTGTTTATTTTGAATGCCCATGAATTTAATTAACAATTCCTTCCATCACCTAATTTTTAAATGAGCAAAGGAAAGTGTTACAATTGGCTAGTTTTTAAACGAGTAAAGGGAATAGGACCGACTGAGCTATAACCGGGCCGCTAACCGCGCGTTTTCCGACGATCCCATTCGCCGGGAGATGAGTGGAGGTGTTACAATATATATATATATATATATATATATATATATATATATATATATATATATATATATATAGTTTGAAAAAATATTACATCTATGTACATATTTTGCATTTTTCATTACAATAGAATCCGTTTCCTATTCACGACACATCCTTTAGAAAATTACTTTTGCACAGCTGTTCTACAGGTCATGTTCGTACGAAGCAATTCCACGCAGAAACCCCTAATCGCCATGTTTAATTCCATGACTTCAAAATAACATTCGTGGCATTGATTAATTAATGTGTTCCAGAGAGTCAATTGCTATGGTCATTATTCTCGTTTTTGTAGTGAATGTTTTTATGTCTGGAGGTGACGGTATATCTCACCCGCTGGATGATGAGATCTGGCGCCGACTTTTATTTTGGCTTGCGGCAAATTTCCCTCCTCAAGTTAATCCCCCAGCGAGGGATTAATCCCGCCACAGCTGGGACAAGCTCCAATCTCTTGACTAGTCTCTCTACATGTGTGGTAGTGTAGTACTTGTAAGTGTCTGTAAGGGGAGGAGATAGGACAGTGAAGAGGGAAGAATGATGGCGCGCGGTGCGTGGCGTTTGTTAGGCTGCTACTCCGGTATTTGTCTGGTTTTGATCGGAGAAACCACGGAAAACTCCGATCAAAGAAGACGGTCGCTAGAATTCTCCTCCAGGAAACGGTTGAAATCGACCTAGCTATTTAGCTCGTGTCGAAAATTCTCTTGTATCGGGACACGAACCCCACGAACTCCCGGCCACAGTCGGTGAATAGACAGCAGCTCTCAGGTAAACTCAGCCGGCCGTAGTCTTTAGATACAATCTATAAGAATATAAATGGCCTTGATACTGTATATGCAAATGTGTCAGATACATTCTTCATTAATTATTCAATTTCTTTCTTGAAGCTTTCCGTTGGGTTGACGGTACCCCCTGCAGTACAATTACTTGTATTCTTGTGAGGGTTGACGGTACCAGAAGTGTTATTCTGTTAGAAAAAACGAGTTACACAGAACTACACGTCTTATACCAAATTTCTGCGATATTCCCATAATTTCATTCGAAAAGTTCCACGAATACCCGACTACCAACTCACAAAACAAAGAACACTTTACACATCAACACACCGCCAAAACAAAAAAGAAATATCAGAGGGGCCGTAGGAGTACAGCAAACATAAGAGAAGTAGAGTACTACTTTTACGGGATAGCCAATACTGCATATTTCCAATACACACCACCTATAATAAAAATTCAATCTCCGCAAGCGAAGGCTTTTCAAGGTAACAACGGAACGTGGCAGCAACGTGCCATTTATAAAACACAAAATTTAATGGTCTAAAAACTTTTTAAGAGACAAAAGTAATATATTATCTGATTCAGAAAAATTCAGAAAATTGATACAGGATTAGTTCTAGTATTAAAGATCAAACATAATTATAAGTTAATTTTTTAATTGAGTAATTGTATCAAAGTATAAAAAAATATCGACCAAATATTTCATCAAATAATTCATTCTACGGAAGATTATGTCAAAGATTATATGGTAATGAAAATAATGCATAAAATATCACAAATCAACCATTTTGAGCCTGACTGAACCATGTACCAAATCTCACAAATTGTGAACACATATACATTTTATCACTCACAAATAACCTGACATGGAAATATTCTCAGATGTGTATGTAAAAAGGAAAGGGTATAGGTCCACATCCAATATATTTGGGTGCATGTGTGAATGAAGTAATAAACACATTATAGCAAAGATTACATCTATTAAAAAATGTGATAAACTAAAAACGTAAAAAAAACTAAGTAGGACAGCAGAGAAACTTCAGCGATCCCACTTGCTCTTGACTTCATACTTCGAAAGAAAGGCAGCAATACGCGACACCACGTGGGGCTCATGGGTGGTTGCGTGTCAAAAGGCAAGGAACGAATGTGCATTACCATACGGATCATTATCAGAGCACAAGCGCACGGAAAGGAGCACAACAAAACCGAACGCCGGGCTCGAGCGAACGAAGGAAACGTCTGCAACTCTGCCAGCAGAAATGGGTCATTGCATCTCTAAAGCGAACGAGCGTGACGGTGTTTCACGGATATAAAATCCTGACGCCTACGTAGAAAGGGACCTTCTTCACAATAAGCGAGCACAAAATTAAACTTACGAAAGGAAATGCAACAAGCAGGAACACAGTTTAATGGTAATAAAATGCGTAAAACTCGGATGAAGGTCATTTTGTACTTTTTCGTCTCCACTCTTCGTCCGAGTCACACTTTCTGTGAGGTTGCTGGGAGGTTTGATTATTCATTCATTTAAACATCAAACATCAATGGATCTAATCAGATCTAACACTTCCTAATAAAGGCTTTTCGTTAATAATAGGAAGGAATGATCAGTAAGACTATGAACGATACATAATTATAAACACGAAGAAAGTAAAGCAAATAAATATGAAGAAAAACACAAATTCATTTGGATACATAGATTGTTCCTAATCGCAACAAATGTTCTACGGAGCTTGCAGTATTTGAAGACACTAATATGGGAAGAAATTGCTTTTAACATTACTATAAAATTGTTGTGAATTTCCCCGTGTTGAGTCTGAGTGAACACAGGTTTCTAGGTGTCACATTGGTTTCCGTATTGGGGTCAGCTAAACGTTACAAGCATCATCATTACCCCTCTTCCCTTTGCGAATGAGAAATTACTTCGTAGAACGCAAACTACGGCTTATGGACAGTTGTAGAGAAACTATCCGTTATACTTGCGCTGATCAAAATGTATTACCAGTTCCACACATACGTCAATATTCTAAATTTTTCATATATTCAAATATTGTTTCTTTCACTTTCTAGTGAATATATACTGGTCCCGTAAAGACAATTACGAGTGTCTTATTTTTGACAGAAAGTGTTTGAGGGGAAAATGTCTTATATCTGACAGGAGGGATTTGAGAAATATAATTAACGGGAGAACATATAATTAACGGGAATAATGTACTGAGCAAACACAAAATAAATTCCGTAGCGTCAGCAGAGACATTGTGGTAGTCCATGATTATTAATTCAGAATATTGGAGGTTTCACCAGAAAGTAGTTTATTACAATATGAATTTTAATAAACAGAAAACTCATCCATACTTGTGTTTCGAGACAAATGATGAAGTTGTCTCCAAACACGTATATGGTTAGGGGACATAGTCTTCATATTTATTGCCTTACTTTCTTCGTGTTTATAATTATGTATCGCCCATAGTCTTACTGATCATTCCTACCAATTATTAACGAAAAGCCTCTATTAGGAAGTATTAGTTTTGATTAGAGTCCATTAATGTTTGATGTTTAAATTAATTAAAACCTCTTGTACATTAATGTTTAAATCAAACAGCAACCAGTGATGCTTATTACGTTCTGTACTCACGTACCCTAAGCGCTCATCTCGGCTATAAATAGCAGGTGAGAGTTTATTCGAAAAAGCACTTACACATCCAATTCTATTTAGCGTTGTATCACACGAAAATATAGCCTATTCTGTGACATATCCCACTTAATAAGACATTTATTTACCAAATACATAGCAGTAAGAAGCTCCCTAGTTTCCCTTCAACAAATCCAATCCATTTCCGCGTCCCAGCGTGGACACCTTATACCCTTTTAACACCGTAAATTTAGAGCATCTAGCAATTTATGGAAGTTGCGTGTTTGCATGAAAGTGCTTCATATCAAATTCCGTAAGTCCGTTCAGCGACCTGTCGAACTGGAAGGCAAGAGCGCTCGATATTCGTTCCCGAGCGAAGGTGGCGCCCACGCAGTCGCCCACGCCCACAGGAAGAGAGAGGTCGCGACGAGACCTGACACGAAATGCTCCTCGCTCGAGAGAATCAACTGCTGGGACTGAATCGTTTATTTTAGAAATGACATTACCTCATTATTAACGAGCTAGCGATACTCCTTGAGGAACTCTCATGTGGATAAAGGAGAGTGTAAACTGCACGAGTGACATGATAAACAAACAAATGACATTTTTTTCATGTGAAATGAAAATTAGAGGCATATTTTAAAATTTGTTGTTAAACATATTGTTTACTGAAACTATGATTTGCCACATGATTCATCTATGTCCGGTGTTCATTTGTATGTACGTTCAGTATTTGAACTCCAATTATTTAAGTTCAGAATTGTATCTTACGCAAGATCAAATTTAAAACAGATATAGATACTGTCATTTTCATTTAAAAACCTTAAACTACACAGTTCACAGTATTATCACCTTTACGTCGGAAATTTTTAGATCTGAAGTTTTGCATCTCTGTGGTCATTCCAATATTTTTTTTTATTTATTTAAGTTGTGAATGAGATTACAAAGTTCAGTTTATGTAAACTTTACTTTTGCTTTCTGGGTTACAATCTTATTTAATCTATTTTACATCTAACGCTAAGCTACATCTGACGAGGGGACTCACAGAGCACCTCAATTGATTCATTCTATATTGCTGAATATGTCCAAGAATGCATGTAACGGATATCTGTTTTTTATTCGAGTTTCACGTTCTTTATATTTACCTAGTTTGAGATTTCTGTTTTGGTTGATTAATTGCAGGTTCAAGTAAAAACACTGTATTGGTCCTTTAACTTTACGCCTTCTTTCAGTTTTTACTTTTAGATTCCATATTACGTTTGTTTTGAGAATTATTTCAATATTCTACTCTCCTGAATATTCAGCGGCTACCACTGGGATTGGTGAATTGTTCTTAGGTAATCTGGTAACACTAATGACGGAAGAATGTTTAGCTTTTAGATCTTCGTATATTTTTTCTTAAGAAATAGACGGATGAAGTTTTTGTAGACCACAGAGAACTTTTTGTTGTTTGGGTCCTTGTAAGTGTGGAACAGTTTATTAGTGCTTGTAAAATATTTAATAGCTTTTCTGAAATCTTCTATTTGGATAAAGTTAATTTTTGCTTTGCTGTTATTGAAGGTTCATGTAAACTGGTTAGTGATGTGAGTTTTAATTTCATTGTTTAGTTCTATAATTTTTCCAATATTGTTAATATGAATGAAAGGGATTCTAATATTTTCGGAGTTTTCAGGAACGGTGAAGTTTCGGGATACGGAACTTCATTCACTTTCTTGCAGGTCCCTCAAATCTATTTTTAAGAGGAAAACCATTAATACTGGAAAAACATATTTTTCCAGTAATAAAAATAAATGACGTTCTAATTTATTTGGGCATTAATTATTTATTTATCGTGTGGGACTAGTTGCGGAGAGACTGCCCTTAAGCAGTTCCGCACTCGAGTTTTTCGACGCAGGCTTCTTTGGAAGCCTACCCTCCAAGCGGGTCTGGTGACCTTTATCGCGCAGGGGCTCTGACTTTCATTTTTCCCGCCATATGTCGGTCTCAGTTATCTATACCCGAGCTGTCAGATTGGGAGAAAGTGAGATTTCGTTGGGGCGGGATGTCGTCAGAAGGATCTAATTTTGCAGAACATACTGCCAGGGTTTTTTTACGAGCCACAAGTGTGACATGGCTTCTATAAATTCGAAAATCCGGTCTTCCCGGCCGGGATCGAAACCGCGCACTGACGGTTCAGAGGTCAGAACGCTAACCCCTTACCCACCGAGGCCCAAATATTATCGGGTAATATGTCGGAGGTGATGATGTTTGTCGGCGGCAATTTAATGGTTAGCGTATCGGACAGTTATATCCAACTTGGCGGGTTCAAACCCGATCAAAGCCGTGGATTGTAAAGGACGAAAAAATCCTTCGTACGCCTTCCTTCGGAGGGGAAGTAAAGCCGGCTGTCCCATGTTGGTAGATTTACTTGCATCTAAAAGATCCTCAAGCCTAAATTTCCCCGAGCTAAATTCAAATTGCCTGCTTCGTCGCCCAAGAAATACCTGGGTGACAGGAGCGTAGCGAAATTTGTGTGGTCAGACGGAAGAGCGGACCTGATGGCCCAAGTCTCGCCACGTAAAATAAGGCATCCATTCAATTCATTCATAAGGCCCCTTCCTTGTAGATAGTGTAGAGTGAAAACCATATTGCTACACCTCCATTGTTTTCATGTCCCGCAAGAACTTATAAATTCTTCAGGGACGTGAGAAAATATGTACATTTAGTGTTATGACGAATATATTGAAATAAAGAAACCTATTGTGTTTTGTGAATATCCTATGTAAATAATTAAGAATGTGTTGTGGACTCAACAATATTTTTTACTCAATTATATTGTCAGTATTGACTTGAATTCTTCTAGAAACTTTATTTACTTTAAAAAAACTCATCGAAATGTATTTTTTTAATTTTTAAATATTTTCGAAATACTATTCTTGAAATGAATATTACAGACATATATTCAAGATCACTACTTTGTCAAATTTTTCTGTGAAGATTTCCTGTAAGATTATATAATTTATTGTTCGATTTTTTTACTGCCTTTAGAAAATATTGTCTTGAAAAATTCAATATGGTATTTTTCTTGGAAAAAGTAACGAGAAAACACTGAGATTTATTTTAGTGTATTTTTTTATTAATACATTCGTTTTATTGGGTTCCGCGTTTTACATGTACTCGAATGGTAGTGGTGAATGGAGATATAAGTTTCACCTTAATTCGCTTCAGAAATAAAAATTATTTTGACCCTTTCCCAATCTCTAGCATCGCTAGTCTGTCCCAGCTGCAACAGAAGAATGCGTGCTATTCAAATCGTGTTTGGATTGACATTCAATAATTTATTCACATTCAACAAAATAATTCACGTTTTGTGCTTTATCGATACTGGATGGTAATTAGTAGGTGCGTAAAAAATCCTTAATTAGTTCTAAGTCTTGAAATATTCAGCGTCAAAACGTCACGCACTCTCTGCTTAAACATGTCGACTAGCTAGACCCACACATCGTACTCTCTTCTTTAATTTGTAAAGTTAAAAGAATTGTAAATCTGAACGAACAAAAATATGTAAGAACGAAAATGTGTAGCAACATTCACTACGGTACTTATTCTTCGTGGTATAATTAGTTTTTTTACAAGGAAATTACAATAATCTTCTTTTTCTCGATTTTGTTTTTTTACTCGAGTTCTAAGTCAAACTATTCTGTGATAGGTCACCAAACGAAAACAGATAGCACAATTCTTCAAATTTTTCTGCGGGACGAAATTCAACAGGTTGCCCACTCTTTATTTTCTTGTGATGAATTCAAATCTGCAAATCACTATTTTGTGTCACATCAAGGCTTTTAACTATGTGAATTGGAATTTAAGTTTTATAAACATTTTCCATTTTTAACGCTACTTTAAATGTTCGTAACATTGTACAGCACTATTAAATATTTATATTTAAACTTCTGAACATTTATAATTAACTAAAAAAAGCTAAAGAGTTTGAGTTTATCTAAAAGAAAAGAACTCAAAAATTAATCTAAAAACTGAATTGCGTGGTAACAAGAGAAAATGCATTTAATCTCTCTAAAAATGTAACTTTTTATATTTTAAATTTTATGATGGAGAAGACTGAAGACATTCTAACATACTCAAATGATTATCACCCTAAAAAGCATTCCCAAAAGTTGCACACTTGACTGTAACATTGAATGCCGCTGACAATAGTGACGTAGGTGGGTCGAGGTCACAGGCACATCCAGATTTGCGGGGACGATAAACGTCAGACAACTCCAAAGGCGCCTCAATTTTAATCAATGTGTTTGTTCTACAAAGCTCGAGCATCGATCGCGACTGCAAGCAAACGGCGCCATCAGCAGGATTGTTCTCAGCGGGGGATGTGGTGGAGAGAGTTCGCAGCGAAAAACGCCTGCTAAAATTAAGAGAGAAATAAAGCTGTCGAATTGAAGTAGTAAATTGGGTGCTTCTTTATTTCTGTGTTAAATTTTCTTTCTGAACAAATGTATTCATTTCTTTTGTAAATAATAAACAATTTACATTTCAAATTTTTTCTAGTTGAAAACAAAAGGCAGAAATTAAATATATTAAAGAACATTGAAATTCAAAAATTGTAAAATGAATCCTTGTCTCTCCTGACTTAACGGCTTTTTATTAAATATTTTCATTCGCTCGCACACACTCACACACACACACACACACACACACACACACACACACACACACCAATCCTTTCCTAATTAGTTTCCAAAGCCGTCCAGAGCACAATATAGCACCGGCAAGGGCGGCCATTTAAAAGTCATGCGTTGTACGATGTTGCTTGGGTAAATGTTTAGTTTTATTTTATTTTACTGTATTATTTCACTTTATCCTGATTTGAATTTACGTTAAATATTCTGTGTACAACCTTATTTCATATATTTTCTTTTATATATCTGATAGGGAGCACTGATGATGAGGTAAAGGTCTCAAAACATGTATGCGGGAATGTAAGATCTGATATGGATCCCAACAAGTCGCTGTTTATTCAATTATAGGACGGATAAGAGATGTATACGCCAATTCTTCCGCGTTTACTATTGCACATATCTTTAATTTTCGTATTACAAAATGGAATGATTTCCACGTCTTTCTCGTAACTTGGTTTATTTCATTCTCCCACCCTAACTCACTAACTAAATACCAAGAGATTTTCACGGTAATACTCGCGGAATGAAGTCATTACCCAAATAATAATCACTCGCAGCGTTAATACTACCACGGTCAAATGTAATTTTATAAAATACAACTTCTGGAGACTTGATTGTAGTTGAGTGAGATAGTGATCTGTCTCACTAGGACTCCTATCCACCTACTTTGCAATGTCCGGGATGGAACCGCAACTCCATCTCCCAGTGATCAATACATTCCAGCTGCACTGCCACTGTTCCATTGCCTTCTCCCATTACTCTTTTCCGTCGCGTGGTCCGGTGATGTGCTGACCTAAATGGTACTTGTGCATGCGCAGAACGGAAGCTCTATGGGTGACCATCTAATAATTACTTTAAAAGCTTTGTGCGTTTCTGTGAAGAACGAACAGGCGATCCTCCAAGGATTGCTTCTCTAAAATTACACCGCCTTTATGATGTACGCTCTCAACACATCGTTTTAGTGAATGGCGCTACGTAAAATACAGGCGAAGCAAAAACCCACCAGTGTTTCCCTTTGGGTTTGTTTCAGACCTCCAATGTTGGGCAAAACTTTTCGGCGCAGCTTTATATAAAGGCATGGAAGAGCAATTTCGCATTGAATAGACAACGGTGGAATACTTTATGGTGAAAGTTCGTAAATATTTTTCATGATCTCTCTCAGGAACATGGTAAGCGTTTCCTGCCCGACACTAGCACCACCGCAGTCTGTCAACTTGAGATCTATCATTACCTGTAACTCTCGAAATGTGGACCGGGAGAGATGACTCTGAGCATCAATTGATGTCACTGCCGTCCCTCTGACAGGAACGTGCGGTGGCAGGATTTTCAACTCTAGCTTGTTAGCTCGAATTCAGTCGCTGTATGCAGGAGAATTCTAGCGGCCGACTGCTCTGATCGGTAGTTTTCCGAGGTTTCTCCGATCAATACCAGGTGAATGCCGGAGCAGTATCCTAACAAACCGGCCACGGATCGCGCGATCTTTCCTACCTCATCCTTCTCCTATCCTATCCCCTTACACATACACATACACTAACACGCACTGCACAAGCACACATGTCGGGAGACCAGTCGTGAGGCTAGAGCTTGTCCTGGCTGGGGCGGTGCCTCGCTGGTAGGAGATACCTGGTTGAGGAAAATACCGCTAGTAGGTCGGCGCTGGATCTCGACACACAGCGATGGAAAGATCAACGCCTCTTCCCGAGCAAAAACATGCACTACACTTACGGGACTAATGACCCTGGTAGCTGAAGTGTCAGGAATCACTCAAACAATCAATCGAAATGTGCAGTTTTCTTTCTTCAAATTATTGGAGGCTAAGAATTAGACGATACCGCTCTTATCAATGTTTGAGTACCGTGTGACATTATGATCAATGAATCGTATCGTACAATATATTCTATAGGATGAGGCATAGGATCGAGCTCTGGGAGACACCAGCACAATATTTAGGTCGAGTGTCCGTGACGTTTGTTGAATAAAATCCTGGGTACCAGTATGTGCTTGAATATGCTTGTATGTGTAAGTGTATATGCTATAAACGGTGGTATACTTGCGGTGGTGGATCGGATCTGTTTATTCAATCTTCCCCAGAAAGTGTAAAGATATTATTATTATTATTATTATTATTATTATTATTATTATTATTATTATTATTATTAGTATTATTATTATTATTATTATTATGTTTCACATTCATATTACATTCATATTATAAATTGTAGAGATCAACTAAAACTGGCTAAAAAGTTCCCAATCACGGTTGTCGTTGCCCTTACCATAGACTTCTACATAAGTTGGTGTGTGTGTGTGTGTGTGTTTTTTTTTTTTTTTTTTTTTGCTTTGTCGCAAGTCGTTCATTTTAAGACCACACGAACGTGTATCCACACAGACCCAGTCATATTTTACCGGGGATAAGTGCATGTAATTGTTTTGCCTTTTTGGTCAAATTCGACTAATAAGTAATTTTTACCTTTTTACAGCATTTTTTGCAGATTTCATCGATTTTCATATTATTTAATTATATTAAATTGTATTAATAATATTATTACTTGCTTCAAACAATATTTACGAGGTGCAACAAATGTTCATTATAGAATTCGTGAGAAGCATATTCGATTTTTTCGCCCATGTCAGGTGGACATATATTGTAATGTCAGCCGTTGTGAGTACTATGTAATCTTAGGTTTCTGTGACGTTTGTCGGCACCATTGCCATTTCGGCCGATTTCGCAAAAATAAAGGCAGAGATATTCTTTTAAAGAACAGTCCAAACAAAAAATTTACAGGCTGAGTTCAGGTAAACAAATGGAAGAAGACTTAATTACATCAGTAACATATCCAACAGCTTGTGTTGTTTATCTGAAGTGGATTTCATAACATTTTTACGTCATTTTTCTTTGTTTTCAGGACTTTTCTAGTGTATTTTTAAACCATTTAAAGAGCATTTTATTGATCATTTTTGGCAATGTGTCATGTCATCAAAATCCTCCCCCTAGTTGTTATTATTATCATTATTATTACACATAGAGATTACTGTAGTGCTCAAAGAAACCGTATCACCTAAAGAAAATGGGCATTCTTTTTTCCCAATCCAAAGTTATTTAAAAAGTTATAAAAAATTATTAGTAGAAATTGGTAATCATATATTTTATGTGGAATATGATGTTTCTGATTCCATTACCTTCATAACTCGCTCGATTTTCGCAAAGCAAGTGGTGTATGTAGCAGATAACGCCTGTGCGAAAGGCGATGCGGTTTCTTTGAGCCCTGCTGCCTGTGTGGCGCATTGGCAGCTCGTGGCTGAGCGCGCGTTGAGCGTGGGCGTGTGGCGCTTGTGCGCAGGGTTCGGCGCGCCGGTGCCGCGCACGACGGGCGGCCGCGCGGCGGCGGCGGTGTTCGCGGCCGTGGGCATCCCGCTGCACCTGCTGCTGGCGCTCAACGCCGGCGCGCTCTTCGCCGCGCACCTCACGCGCCTCGCGCTGCGCCTGGAGGCGCGCCGCCGCCGCCTCCGCCTCGCCCCCGCCACGGCCTCCGCCTCCCCCGCGCCCGGCGGCGGCGGCCGGTGCTGCGCCAGCCCGCGCTGGCCCTGCGGCGACGCCTGCTGGCTGCCCGCCCCGTGGGCCGTCGCGTGCGCGCCCGCCGCCTGGCCCTGCAGCCGCCGGCGGGGCGAGTGCGCCCCGGCGCCCGGGCCCGTGCCCGCCAGGGGCCCGCTGCCCGCCGTCGCGCCCACCGACGCCGGTGAGTGCACGCACGGAGCGCGATACCAATATCCGCCCTTGGGTAGAAATAGCGTACTGAAATGAAGCGGCAAATTCGATGACCCTACCTTAACAACGAGTCTCCAATTGCATCCAAAATATTCCAAACAAGTCTTACCTCTCCGATCCGGTGGCCAAGGCCGCTAACGCAGAAGTGCCGTAGCGATCTGTGACCGAAGGGTCGCGAATTAGAGACTCGCCTCGGGCATTGTATTGTGTTCGTCCTTTCACCGCCTATCATCATATCGTGTCATCCTCACAATTACCATACCGTTTCAAGCAATAGTGGTCGCTAATGACCTAGAAGGTGATGCAATCTTAAATTTTTAAAAAAGTCTTCCCTCGAAATAGAGGCAAGTAAATCGGCAGCCCGCGCGGGCAGCGACTCGTGGACCTGTGTCGCGGGAGGGGCGTGCGCTCAGGCGCCCGGGTCTGCTGCCCGCCGTCGCGCCCACGGGGCGCTGGTGAGTGCCCGCTTCAAGCCAGTGGGATTATTTCGCCTTTCCGGGCGCGTCAACTGGTGAAATTGACTTGTAGTGCATGTGTTCCCGCTCGGAAGGAGGCGGTGCTCTTCCTCCGGTGGATGGTGAGTTATGGTGCCGACGTACTCGTAGGCTTGTGGGGTCGTCCCCAACTCCCTATCTCCCACCAGAGGGGCACCCCACATCCGGGACAAGCTCTAAGCTCTCGACTGATCTCCCGACAAGTGTGTAGTGTACTGCATGCAGGTGTAAATGTATGTATGTAAAGTGTGAGGAAAGCACAAGGAATGGGAAAGGAACATCGCGCGCGGTACGTGGCCCGATTGATTACAGTACTCCGACATTCGACTGGTAATCGGAGGTCCGTTGATTAGAGTATTACTCCGGCATCCAGCACTTTATTGAATTAACCACGGAAAACTACCGATCAGAGCAGCAGACAGCTAGAATTCTCCTGCAGAAAGTAGCTGAATTCGATCCAGCTATCTAACCACTGTCAAAATCCTGCCACCGTCGTGACACAAACTCAGTCATAGGGTCTGCTTGAACCCAGAAAGGCTTGTTCAGAGGCGTCAAATTGAGAAACGGTCAGCTCACTGGATTTCCATCAGTATATGCCAAGGTTTCTTTATTGGCTTCATAGCTATTACGATCTGAAGGAGTCTTTTATCAGAAAATGTAAGCATGGATCCTTTGTAGTAGATGTTTTTGAATTATATCCCGGCATCCCCATAAGAAATACGGGGTTGATAAACAAATTTCACGGCGGGTTATTTCGATATTCTCTCGCTTCGTTTGCCTCTCATTCTACCGTTCCTCAGGCACCAAACTGTAATTTTATCTATCATCATTTCTTCTACTTTTCACCAGCTATCGTAAAGGATTCGGAATCCTGCAAGCCTCGACATTCGTATAGAAATCACGTAGTGTAATGTAACATGACGTCGCCTCAAGAATATTCCAAACGAGTTTTTCGCTAGAAAGAGAGGCAGGTAAAGCGGCCGGCCGCGTGCGCAGCGGCTCGTGACCGTGTAGCCCCGGAGGGGGGAGGGGGGGAGGGTGCCCCGGCGCCAGGGCCCGTGTTCGCCAGAGGCCGTCGCGCTAACCGACGTTTACCCACTTAAACCCACTTAAACCCCCGCGACTCCCACTTAAACCCACGACCCGCCGCAACCCAGCTCGTCCAGTGGCCACAAGGGTTCCAACTGTGGATTCCAGGCTTTACATATGATCGTGTTTCAAAACTACCTTTATCCAAAAGATTATCTCATTAATAGAATGTCTGCATGCATATCATTCTATCGGAGGTTGTGGATATATACACTTGAGATGGAATGTTGGGATAGGCGAATCATTTTGCGACAGATTTCTCTCCTTTCGCTTGACGCTTATGTTACCATTGTCCAGCCACCACTGAAACCTGATCGCCACTGAAACATGATATTTCTTGATTTTAAATTATTGAAGATTTTTATCTGGAATGTAAAGGACTATTTCGGAATTATTTAATAAGAGCTGAGGAAAATACTTAGAACAGGTTCAAAATCTAAACCAGAAATGGTACCAAAACGGATATGTTTATATCCAAAAACAAAACCTAATTATTTTGCCCATTGAAATCCAAATTGGAACAATATTTGGAACGGCTTATTCTTGGATGATTATAATAAGAATTATATTAAAAATATTAACACTGTATGTTGATAAGGAAAATGTTAGTGAAGTTTCTCCGTATTAAAATTAATTTATTAGCTATTAAGTTATACAAGTATTTATATAGAAGCGTTTATATTTAAACTTCATTACGTTTGGAGAAGGCTGTCGCACGCAGCTCATTTCAGATCTTATATTTTCCCTTCTTCTAATTCCCCAATTATTCTACCATCAATCAAATTAATTCTGGGTTTGAGGGTTGGCATATTAGTGCTGAACACGTAAGGCTATTCTTGTCTAAAGTACGTATACATAAAACACTGACGTCTCACAATAAAGCTACGATAAGGCTCTTTTGTTTCCAGGCCTTTAACGTCCTAAATGAATTTATCCTTGAGACTCTGTAAAGCAAACTGTTCCATGGGTATTGTTACATGACTGGGACAACCTGGAGCATAGCCGCCACCTACCTTCAACCTCTCAGCTCCTGGATTCTAATCTTTAATGCTCCATTTGTAATTTGTGATCATCAAAGAAGGTCGTTGGCGGTTTCCTTACTGATTTCCCGCATCCCTTGCGTCTCATACTATTATTCCTCGATTATCGGTTATATGATTACTATCATCTACCCATCTTATCTCATTTCTCATTGATTTCGTATGCAGATAATCATTTTTTAAACACCTTTTATTGGAGCTTATGCCCAGTAGTGTTAATTGAACAATTTTTGGAAAATTAAATTGTACAATTGGGTATTATTTGATGAGAACATCTCATCCCACTTAGTGATGATTCTTAGACGAAGATACCAAATGTCTTCCAAGTGATACTTGCAAATCTCTTTTAACTTAACTTGAAATAGTACCATCGCCTTCCCTATTGATTTACGAAACAGTAGTTTTTTTCTCAAAACTCACTTACCCAAGGAACGGAACATATTTTCATGCAATGCAGATATCAATGTACACAATACACATCGTAGGAATCAGATGACAGAATCAACAGCTCACTCCAAAAATTCCACATGTAATGCATATGCGTTATATTACAACTCGTCAACATATAACTTTAAAAATAAAAATGTACACATGGGTTTAAACGACAAGTAATTTTTTATTCTACTTAATCGTTTCTATAGAGTTAGAGTCAGTACTAACCATAAAAACAAACTCATTTTAATATAATATAATTCATTTGTTAAAATCCGTACTGTTTCATTCTAAAACACTAAATAACAACTGTAAAAACTATTGTACTTCAGCTTCTGGGTCAATGACCCCCATCTCAATCGGATGTTGTTTTCAGTTTCCATTGATTGACTGGCCATTACTACTGAGATGGTCCTTTGCTCTGATTCTGGATTGTAAATGTGGTTTCACAATGGGAACATTTAATTGACCGCTATTTTGAGTTTCAGGAGGAGAAGAGTCGTTATTTTATCAGTAATACTATAAAATGAAGTCTGTTGAGCAAATTCGTTTATTATATTCGGAGTGAAAAGTTGTAGTTTTCAAATGTTGCAAACAACTCTTGTTGGTGCCTTTATTCTCAATTTAACTCGACTAAAAGAGTAGCTTGAGGATTCTGAAGCCCGAGAAATATTTTCCCTCATACGTCACATACAGCTTCCGCTGTTTATGACGATAAATATATTTAATCAAAGAACAACGTTTCGGCCTTCATTCTGTGACCTTCCTCAGGGCAAAATGCAAACTGTAACTTTGGCTCATGTCTGGGACGCGGCGTCTCTCGAGCAGTCAACCAGATTCTGACACCGGCCACGGAAGCCTACGCTTTCATATGACCAACATTTAGTCCCTTTTACTCGTTTAGTCTAGTTCAGCCAGTTCGTTTAGTGACTGACCATATATCACAACAGTGCCAGATCTTCTTCAGCCTTACAGTGATTATCTAATAACTCTTTACGTGCCGATAAGAAGCGATCTTCGCTTGTACTGCAACTGTAGTTATCTTCAAATATTCTGCGCTGGAGGCAGAAGGGCTAATCACTATGTCAGTGAAGGCTGCCTCAGCACAGTCATGTCCATATATATTGTTAAGCAATATCCGTTTTTAATATTACAGTTCGTATACAGCCTGTATCGAAAATCGTCATTACTGACGTTTTTATTATTATATGAATGATGAGTAGCTTTTGATGATATCAAATTTGGTACAAATTGTTAAGATTAAGGGAAAACCTTCGAAGTCACTTCGTATTGCTTGTTCGTGGTTTATATTCCAACGCATCCACTACCCTCGGTCAGAGCGCGATCTTCTTTTAATGTACCATCAGGTGGAAGCTTATCCATTATTGCCCCTAAACCTATCTGTAGTCCTATACGCAGTAGCCTATACGAGATAGTAGTATGGATCTGTAGTCCTATACGAGATACGCCGTCCCAGTAATAAATGTGATGGGTGCTAAGTCATCATCTTGATAGGAAGTTCTTTTGGTGGATTACTCAATTGCATTAGTCTGGCCTGACCTTGCTTGCAATCCCAGAGATAATTATAACGTACAATGCTCCATTCTAGGACAGCAAATTATACATCAAAAGCGATAAATACATTTTCCCAAGAATATATTTTGAGCTTTTTTCTCCACGTCATAACATTATAGGAACTGCATGAGAAAAGTAAAAAGTCGTAATTATTTAGTTCAGTTGCTCAGTGAAAAATATTATTAGAGTATAGTATTTTTCGAGAAAAAATTAAAATATGGTTCACGTAACAGCTGATATTTATAGCAAATCACCGTCTTTGTCGTGAAATAAACTGTAAACCGCTCCGCTTAAACCGTTCTCTAGTAAAACGGCATCAATCTCTATTATTGTGCCCATACGATGTTTGGATGCGGCCTCCTTTATAGGAACGACCAACGTCAGATACAATGAAACAAGTCAGATAGTGGCCAACGGCTGTGGAGCCTCTAAATAGCTACCAAGAGTCGAAGCGTCGAAAGCTATAAAAAGCGACAAATATGTGTTATTTCAAACTCAGCATGCACTGAGGATAGGTCGCAAATTATATTCGTTTATTTAGAATTACCGGTTCCAACTCTATGATTACTTCATTGTGCGTGTTGAAATGGAGGGAAGAAACTGCCGATAAACAGAAGGCCACATCGATCATGAACTCATGCTATCATTGTTCTCATCATCGTGACCAGGAAAACAAGACCACCAATCTCCATTAAGGGAACTGGCACTGGAAGCTAGAAGATATTTTCACTCAGCGGACAGGGAAGTTCCGACGTTCCTCTCCCCACTCAGATACAAAATAAGGTGTTCGTTGAGCATGCAAGATCACATTAACTACATAAACAGTTAATGCTTTGCTGCCATTCGCATTCTTATGGTATTTTTGAAATGATTTTTATACTATTCCTCATTGTAAAATAAATACTTTCTAAAGAAATTGCCACTTTCTTCCCCGCGATGCTTTTTGTTTATTTTCAGTTGACAGTGCTGAAACTTTTTTCAACTAGCTTTCGTACCCTTTCGGTAAAGTTTATAGAAATTCTAAAGAACGCAGGTGAAAGCCTGACCACGGAGCTAATAAATATTTAGACGTTTAAAATAAAAACAAAGGGGCATAGAAGTCATCATAAATGCCAACAGATAACACAACTACAGAGTACAGAATAACTTCAATATTTTGTTTTTCCACAAAATCGTACATAAACTAGATTCCTACGTTTTTCTCATTGTGTTCCTCATTTGCAAAAAGTTAAACAAAACAACGAATAAATTACAGCAGCAATACTCAGAAACGGTACAGGAACTGATTTAATTCAACTTCAAAACGAAAACTAAAAATTGCAATTCGTAAACAGTTTACAACCAATTTGTTTTCAGCTCTAAAACACGTGTTGTAAGTCTGTATGAGTAGAGTTCTAAGTAGATTAAGTAACCTAATGACGAAACTCGATTAGGTGGCTTACGGCATCAAATGATGTCACTGCAGTGCCTCTGATCAGGAGATTCTAGAGTTCCAGCCCCGACGATGGCACGATTTACGACTCTAGCTAGATAGCTAGGTTGATTTCAGCAGCTGTCTGGATAATTCGAATGACCGTCTGCTCTGATCGTAGTATTCCGTGGTTTCTCCGGTCAACACCAGAAAAATGCCGGAGCAGTACCCAAACAAACGGGCCACCGACAGCTCGCAATCTTTCCTTCTCTTTCTTGTGTTATCCTCACCCCTTATACACACTTACACTTACATGCACTACGTTACCACACATGTCGGGAGAGCAATCGGAAGCTTAGAACTTGTCCCGCCTGGGGCAGTGCCCCGCTGTTGGGAGATACCTGGTTGGGGAAAGTCCGCTCTACGACGTGTCGGTCGGCGCCGGATCTCACAAAACAGCTGAGGAAGATCACCGCCTCCCGATGAAACAGCATGCACTACACTTACGCGACTAATGATCTTAGCAGCTGACGCAACCGGAAAAACGAAATCATCAATCTAATAACGAACATATTTTTGATAAGCGATTTTTTAAAAAAGCGTATTTGACTTTCTCGCTGAGCTATCTTGTTCTTCCTAATTCATTGGGTTTCATTAATAAATAAGAGTAGCTCATCTGCAAAGCTAAGAAATTTAATGACTTCAATGTCTCTTCCTTGTTTTACATTTATAGACCTCCATATTTCTTTATTAGCTTCGTCGAAGACTTTCGCCACACAGCTCGCTCCTCAGGATTAGTATTGGTCGATGACATGCACGAGAACAGAGAAATAGATCTATTGCTGCATATAGGGCGGAGACCAACAGTTTGGAATTGGCGTTCTCAATACACAGTTTGTCTGGTAGAAGATTTAATTTCGATTTTTTTGTCCTGAACGTACATTTCGTAGTATTTTTTATAAAACAATAAAATAAGAGCGGTTCCAAACGCAGTATCTAGGTATTCGTGATACTACCCAGAATTTCAAGTAACAGAAGTTCATGATTGTTATAAAAAGGACCACATCCGAGAAAGGACAATGACTATACGATGTAATTTACTCACAGCGGAACAGTTGGCAAACTAAAACTTTCTCAACACGGATTGTAGATACTTTAAATCTTCCAAAACTCAATTTTTTGAAAATTCTGTTTCGAATATTCTAGAAGGTTCCCTCAGTTCCCCACCAGGAGGCTGTTTCGCGTCGAACGTCACCTCATTTGAACCAAACGGTCAACCGGATGGAGTCGAACTGTGAGAGACGGGCGGTTACCAGTTTCAAAATGGCGGAGGTTGCCAGTTTCAAAATGAATATTACTTAAAACTAGTTTATTACTTTCTCCCTACGGAGAAGAGAGAAACTTATGTAATGTTGCGCGAAGAAAACGCCAAATTTTTGGCAGAAAAACGCTTATTACAGGGCTCTGGCAACACAAAAGTGGATAAATCTTGATGCTAAATTTAGAGAACAAAATCGTATAACACGTGATGTATCAAGAATCCATGTTTTGTGGGTCCGAAAAATCGATTGACGACAAAGCATCTGTCCATGTCTGGCCGGCAGTCCGTCTGTGAACAACGCTAGCGGCTAAACAGTTCAGCCAATATTCTCCACAATTGATATTATTTAATCGATCTGACTGATGTCGCGGCCTCTTGAATTTGAAACCGATATTTCAATTTTTGGGGTTACATTACATCACGCTCCTGGGACATTTTCCAAATTTTCAAAAAAGTAGCTTCGTTTTTGATTAAATTGTGTTGTTGGATAGTGTGAAGGAGTTTAAGAGAATGGTGTAGGTATAAAGTTCGTTAAAAATCCTGATTGTTTGAAAATTGCAAAAGTTCAAAATTTGTTCGGGGTCTTCCTACAACTAAAATATTAAAGAGTTTTTCTTAATGAAATATGTTCTCCAAATATACATTTTGGAATAAGGTCATATACAATTTTTCTATAATTTGAGTAATTTTGCGTGAAAATACGGGAGAGAAAGTACGTGCTATTTTAGCACCACTAGTTTTAGCTACTTGTTCACTACTTTTTCTGCATTTTCTGCTCCTTAAAATAACTATAATTTCAGGAAATATTATTTGAAAACTTGTACCTATTCTTCATTCCTAAAAGTAGAGACTGTTAGCACAAATTCCTCTAATTTGCATCACATTAAGTTTTGAAACATCACACACATTCTCTCTTATAGAACTGAGTTGAACTAAGTCTCATGAAATCAAAATTAGGATTCGTTTTCCTGACCCACATTTCAGTAACAACTAAGTGGTTCATGAAGTAAGTTATAGTTTTTTCTTGAAGCTGTCGCTTTCTTTACGGCTGTCTAAGCTACATGCATTATGTAGGTTGATTCCACATCATGCTGCACAACCCACAACATAAACCGTAAACATGTCACCTAAACAGCATCATCATGTTTACTCGGTAAGGAAGATAATGAGTAAGCAACATGATGCTGTTCCAAGGCTCACCATGTTTACGGTTAATGTTGCAGCTTGTGTGGCAGAATGTGGAATAGACGTATAATGTATTGATAAATATAAATAAATCGGCAGCAATTTACCCACCCCATAAGTCATAAATTAACTCCCTCCATTTGTATCCATAGAAGTCAATTTCTACAAACATGTTAGCTACTGGAATGTACATCCTATCTTTATGTGTTTGATCAATATTAGCCACTAAAAACACGCGAGAAAACGTTCAAAATAATAGCATTTCATTGCTAAATTTTGTTCGTTAAGATTGAAGAGAACTGATTCTATTTTTAGATTGATCGGCCAAATGTCATTGATGTCTAAAGACAAAGAAATTACTCGAACAATAATACAAATAGCAATGAGTTAGGTATTTTGAAGTTTGACATAATAGGAGATGAATGCTTGTAAACTCCTACTTTTAAACGAAAATTTCTTTTGTGGAAGATTTTTTCTTTTTACCTCTCTGCTTACAAACGCGTTACAAATCAAAGAAATACTGTATGTAGAACTATATAAATAAAGAACAAGATATTCAGCATCATTCTCTGGAAAACTTCTCCAAGGGTGTAATTTACGAATTACATTTTCATACACAATAAATTATGAAACAGTTTCAGCTAAGGAAGTTAGTGTTCAGAGAAGTTATGCAAAGAACACATTCAAAGGTATCAGTTATTGTACGCCAAACGCGGAAGTCTTTACACATGAAATAATACACACTTTCGGAAATACTATGTTCCTGAAAATAGGAAGTGACACGTCATAATATGTCACATTCCATTTTCATAATTTATTTTCTGTTGTAGGGCTCTCTTCTTTCCATAATTTACACGAATTTCCCCAAACTCGGATGCGTTCGTGATCCTGATTGCTAAACTTATAAATGTCACGGAAACCCAGTTTAACCCAAGCTTTTATTATGGTGAATACTCTCGGCCTCTGCCTTTTCTCTTCGAGTCGGAAAAGGACGAAGCATCGTCAGAAATAACACGAGTCGATCGATCAGGCGAACTTCACCCTTGCGTTAAAAGATCAGAATAACGGGACTGGGAAGGCATAATTTCTGGAATCTGGGCAACCCACGCCTGTTTCTAAACAAGGCTGATTTAGCAATGATTCATGAGCCACGCGACGGTAATTTGACTAACGATCCGTCTCTCAATTGCGACGAAAGATCAAATGTTTTGCAAGACGAAAACAGTGGTGGCTCGCACACTGAACGCAAACCTATCCAGGATGTGCGTATCTTTCCTTAAGTAGGACGCCGTTTCCCGTAAGTAATTAAGAAAATCGTATGTACAAATGGTCCTGATTCCGGCTAGTATATCGAAACATTACAGAGTCGTCAAAGAATGTTGTACATTTTTCAAAATCACTAATTTATTCGCAATAAAAATATTTAGCGATACTGTACGTATACATAATATTTTTCTACTGTCAAAATCTTGAGGAATTATTGTCATTTTTGTGTTTTTCAGTACAGTTTTGTCTCGCTATTGAATTGTCATTTGAAACATTCGGTTGTGTTTTACCTTTCTAATCCAATTGAGGAGCGTATGTATATTTTCAAAGTGACGTTTCCCCATTGCCATGTGTTCTCTAACATTTCTCTTTACATTTCGATATTTTCTTCAAATATCTCAACAAACTGTCAAAAAATTGGGTTGAGAAATTTCTCTTCGCCTGTGTTAAACGGTATCCGAAAACCGTTGAATAATTTGTTTAACTATAAAGTTGAATGTAAATATATTCCTTTCCTGAAAAATTGTCTTTTAAGGAGAGACACCTCTTTCTAAATAAGTTATTTAATTCTCCATGTATTTTTTAAGGTCGCTTTTTAACATCTTGGTCATATAGCGACCACTGTGATTGTTTCAACTGTAGGTAAATTGTAGGAAGTACACGTAAGGACAACACGAACACACAAACATTCACGCTAGAGGCGGGATTCGAGCCCGCAACCCTTCGAGCCAAGGAAACTACGGCCCTACTGTCTTAACGACTTCAGATACCCAATCGTGCATTATTTTGATAGATCACGAGCATAAATATTATACCCACCTTTATTGTTTTATAATGGTGAAGTTTTACCTTGCTATGCGTGTGCATCCAAGAAGCATTTTACAGGATGCGTTCCGCAAAGTAAATAAAATACTGCATGAAACATACGGGAATCAAGATGTCTACCGTTTCGCATAACGTAAACGAATACGATTACATCCTTATAAGTTTATGTGAATTCGTACTAAAAATAATGTGCTCAAATAATACAAAATTGTCTTTGGCGTACTTATTCCCAAATTCCTGGTTCGGTTTCTACGAGGCCTTGACCGCATACATTTCATTCGTGCACTAATCTCACTTTCTGTAATACGTAGGTAAAAACTTTACTGAAGAGCCAAAAAACTGGTCTAATATCGTGTAGGTCCCCAAGGAGCACGCAGAAGTGCCTCAACACGTCATGGCATGAACTCGACTAATGTCTGAAGTAGTGCTGGCGATAATTGACACCATGAATCCTGCAGGACTGTCTATAAACTCTCAAGAGGACGAGGGAGTGGAGATTTCTTCTGAACGGCACGTTACAAGGCATCCCAGATATGCTCAATAATGTTCATGGCTGGGGATTTTGGTGGCCAGTGGAAATGTTTAAATTTAGAAGAGTGTTCCTGAAGCCACTCTGTAGCAATTCTGGACGAGTGGGCTATCGCTTTGTCCTGCTAGAATTGCCCAAGTCCGTCGGGATGCACAGTGGATATTAATGGGTGCAGGTGATCAGACAGAATGACTACGTACCTTTCAGAGTCGTATCTAGCCGGATCAGGGGTCCCATATCACTCCAACTACACACGCTCCACACCACACAGAGCCTCCACCAGCTTGAACAGTCTCGTGTTGACATGCAGGGTTTATGAATTAGTGAGGTTGTCATGATGTTGTTAAGTTCGCTTTTTTAAATCAGCGTCGCTCTCGTCATTCTAAAGCTAGTTGCACACACGTTTTCGCAATTTTGGAAATAAAATAGTCTTTGAAAATGCCGTTCTAAATTACTAGGTATTTAATTTTCCTTTCGAGTTAGAATTGTTGCAAGATAAATAATAATAATAATAATAATAATACATCAATAATAATATTACATAATATACTAATGTTATGCAAATAATAACATTGCATAATAGTTCAATAATAATATTATCGTCTACATTCCATTATCTTTGAATCTTATGCACTGTACCCCATTGACGACACCTCACATCATGCTTCACTACAAACCAAACATCATTTAATTGGAAAATATAACTTAATTTTCCAGAAATACTATATTTCCTTCTAATCCAATTCAAACATGTATCTAAAGTCGGGTATACTTTCAGGTGAGGTTTCACAACTGCTGCACGAAAACTGATACAATTATCCAATCCAACTGATCAATCTGAGGTTTCCCATATCAAGTATTTTCAGCCGAATTTATGTAAAGACTACCCCTAAACCAAATGAATATTTGCTTCTCTAATTTTAAGATGAACTTGCTTTCGAGTGGGTTGGCCAGTGTACCATTTAAGCAAATTTTCCTTCTTCCTATTCTACTTTCCATGGCTTTCTTAGAGTATTTTTGTATGAATATATACTTAGCTGCTATTTTCTGATAATTTACTTTTTCTCCTTTTGCAATTTAGTGCTAGCACCAACAACCTTACGTATCAATCCATTTAAGAACCACGAAGACATTAAAAAGGCAAGTATTTCGCAAATCTTTAATGTTCACATTACAAATTGTAAGGGCTTCCACATTTTCCGCGCAATATCTTTGTGATTTTCCCATTTCAATTAGCAGACTAAATGAAGGCCTAAATATTAGCATGATGACACAGTAGAGAGAGTCCATTTTGCCAAAGTTAATATTTTTTCAAATATCATTCATTATTTGTTATTTGTTAATATTGTTACACCTCAACATTAGAGACAGACATTTAAAACATTTATTGTAATGAGTCCACGAAAACATTGGAACCACAATGAGCTCCGAAACGTAAAATTTTAACTGAAGGTATGTGATTGTTGACAAACTTGTTATATGTTTTTAATGTCTGACTCTAATATTGAGGTGTACCATTCTGAACACATAAAACAGAGACAAACTCATAATAGCCAAAACCACTCATTATATTTGGTAGACAAACTATAAGGGGCAAGTTGAGAAGACTAGGACCGCTCACACATAAAATCCTCTGGCATTGAAATATAATGAAAAGAATAAGTAATATAACGGAAACCCTATATATAAGAGAATATCCTCGTTAGTTTATTATTGATGCAAGAACTACTGTATATAAACAAACAAGATACTGTTTTAATAAATAACGAAAAATAAACTTACTTTACAACTTGAACTTAATGAAACAAAAAATAAACGTTTAGATAGACGTAAATATGGAGGAAAATTTTTAAGTAGAAAGAAAAAAGGCATACACATGTAAATTTTTAGACGAAAGTAAACATAACGATTTCAAATTTATCAAACAAATTTATCAAAACTTGGGAAGAAAATCGAGTTTTATGGCTTCGCCGAAGAAACATCATTATTGTTTGATCTACATCACTTTAGTACTCTCTGAAAGTAAGTTACATTAGAAATGAATCTGACGTTTCGTCACAGCCCGTAACAAACACTCTCATTGTGGAAGGCGGTATGGAAGAAATAAATTGGAGTTTTTAAAGCAAAAATAAATAAAAATGCCGTATTAATTTCTTTCCTCGATCGATTTTCCATTCGCTCCTCTATATCCATTATTCACAAAGGACATCATGAGGAAAGCCAGTCTACTGAAAATATGAAAATACTCTCAACGAAAATGTATTTTACCTCGGTAGTGAGAATAACAGAAATCGATAGTAAAAACGGCACGACAGAAACTCGAGAGAAGCAAGGTCACTTGAAATGGTATTTTCCAGACTTACTGATCAATCGCTTTACATTTTCCTCTCAACTAAGTACATAGAATTTGCGCCACTTTCTATAAGGTTCTTAAAATATTTTCTCTTCGTGCTTTTCAGTAAATCACACATTCAGATTGTACTGAAATTCGTATTATAATGAAGACGCACTAACATCCAAATTGCTATCACCTTTCTTCCGTGCTTCTTCTTTCCATATTGCACAATCGTCTTTTCTTTTGCCCTCAAAATGTTTGAGTTCTGCTCTCAAAACAAAATTATTTTCCTGCTCTTTATGTCTACTTAATCTTTGATGAAGGCAAGAGTGAGTTTTCTCCAAATAATGAAATGTTATCTTGATTATCTTTACTTATCCATAATTTTTAATTTTACATAGATTCCTACATTTCTCTCTATCACCGTTTCTAGTATTATGTGTATAGTCAATGATGTAAGAGGAAAACATTTATTCATTTCCTATTACATATGTTATAATTAGAGACCGGATCTTCAGGCACTATAAATCTATAAAGTACGGAGGCAAAAGGTACTTATTACATCTAAAATATGCAAAATAGGTAAAATAAACTTCATTATTTTTAATAATAAATTGAATATTACAGTTTAATATAACACTATCGTATATGGTTTCCATAACATTTTAATAAAAATATAAGACGACAAAACATACAAGAAAATACATTAATTTTATGACAAAAAAAGATATTTGTATTTGAAATGTTTTTGGTTTCCTAAAACAACTAAATGTTTTCTTAAATTTTCTGAGTTAAATTGTGCCTATTGTGTGATAAAATATACAATTGAAGAAAAGATATCTCGACGTCGACGGAGGTCACTTGAGCAAATCTTAAACACAATAGATCAGAAGGCATCCGTTTCTGCAGCATCTGAATTTGCATTCTCTAGATCTTTCGAAATATCCTTAATTTTTTGTAAATTATAATTTTGGAAAAACACTCCCTTACGTTGTTCTGATTCCATTTTTTTAAAATCACATTCCGTAGCCGACGTTCAGCATCATCCCCGAGTCAAAAATTTATCTTTTCCCTTGAAGAAAAGGCTTCCCCTTTTCTTCAAGACGAAACATGGCATCTGACACAAAAAACACGAAAGGAGCTAAAATAAAAACTTGATTATTTTTATTTCCAAAGAATCAAGAAGTTTCTTTGCTAATACCAAGATGTTTCATCCTCACCAGAGATGACCATGGAACGTATTCTTGAAAAATTGGAGGAGTAGACAGCTGGAAAATCCAAATTCCAAATCCAAAATCCAAGATTAATGAGGCAGGGGCAGGTCTGAAACAGTTTCTTTAAATATCTGGATTCTTGAAGGAGATTTTTAAAAAAATCTTCATGTTTGCGATCAATTTGTCCATCTCCAGAAATAATCTTTTCCCTTCTTCTGACCCTCTGTGAAATGAATGAGCTATGCCATTTAAGTGAAGCGTAGAGAGAAATAACAATTTTAAAGGTTTTGCTGCTAGAAAAAGAAGGATCGCGGTGCCTTCAAATAGTTTTAATAAGATATTAAAGAAATCATAAGACGGACCTCAGCATACACACATTGAAATGATGTGTTACCTTTAGTGCATGAATTATCAGCCCACATTCTCTTGAGATCCGAAATCCCAATTTGTGTTCTCCCACTGTGAAGAGCTGAATAACGGATAAAATCTAGCAGCAAATGTTGTTGATAGCATTCAAAATCAAGTCAGGTTTTCACTCATGAACAACGAGCATCAGCGGCCAATGCTGGAATCCACCGTAACAACCTCCTCCCCATTACTTTACCCCATTACCCCATTACTCCCACAAAATAAACGAATGCGCAAATAACAAAATCAGTTCCAAGAAGATTGCGGAGATCACAACCTCTTATCGAAAAAACGTTGAAAAAGTACCTGGACTACGCGACTATTTTGAAAGAAGGAAAGCAAATACACATATACGTAATTTCTGCGGGATTCAATCAGAACATGATAGTCCCAAAATCACATTGGATACAACTCTGGCTATTCCACACAATTATATTTTTAAACGTTTTGAAAACTAACTTGGCAGTTCTTTTCCTTATATTTTCTTTTCTGAAGTACTTATTTGAATGTTACCGATGCGTTAAAAAATACAATGGGGTTGAGTTGCTTTTGAATATTATTATGGAGTTACGTTGTGTCCAAACAAGACATTTTTAAAATTAAGTCGTTGTACTATCAGTAAATCTTCAATAAAATAAACGGATTGAAATAGTATTATATTTATTTATTTTACGCCAAAAACAGTTAAAAACTACGGAGAGAAGTGATTTCTGTGCACGTTGTCATAATTATGTGTTCCTTACCCCTAAGCCATACCAGTTGAATTTTGAACACAAAGAAATGATCGTATTTTGTAAGGACTTTTAACAAAATATTCGCTCTGATCTAAGAAAATCTATTTTCAAAGGTAAATCATCTATAGATGTGGGATCTTATCCATCATCATGTCCTTCGTGTGGGAATATACTTCTGCCGCGACAATACTGAGAACGATGATTTGAATAATTATATTTCCCACTGCATTCTTGAAGACGTGCACAGATAATGAATGTACATTTATGTCCAGAAGCAAAAGAAGGGGCCGTCTCAGCATTTGCCCGAGTATTAGGGAAACTGGATGAAAAACGTGATCGAGATGGGGGTCATTGACCCAGAAGCTGACGTACAATACTTGTTACAGGTTGATTAGAATTATTCAGTCGAAATGGTAAGTAATACAGTAAATATCATTATTAAAATTAATATTATTTTCCTTTTTTATGCGTTATAGTCTAATAGTATAGAAACAGTTACGAAGCAGAAAAGATTTAACTTAGGACTTAAACTTTTGTATCGAATTTAATAATTTAATGTCATTTGGCAAAAGTTATAAAATAATGTACATTTATAGTATATGAATTTTTTGTAGTGAATTTTTATTGTATTTTATATAGTAACGAAACTACCTTCAAATTATACAATATCACTAAATGACCGTGACTTGACCTCAAATTGAATGTTTAGATCCGCTTCTGATAGCAGGTATATCGATTCTGTATTTTATTGAAGCAGCAAGGTTTCATCAGAATTCATAGGCGCCGTCAGGAGGGATGGGAGCAGTTGGAACCCCCTGACGTAAAAATAAATAGATGGAAAATGGAATCATATTTCTAAAAATTCAATAAATATCGTAGTGGGTGATAAGATAACCTTGCTTATTAGCATTTTTCACGACTTAAATAAGTTGCACCGGAGAGAGTGTATTGAGAGATGTGTGTAAACCTGACAGCCTTTCGTGTAGTAAAGATGAAGCATTGTCTTCTAGTTGTGGTGATACTATTGTAATGAAAAGAAACGAAGCGAAAGCCTCCCCCTATTTATGAACGTTATTATCTCGATTTCGATAAAAGTGTGGTTTATCGTGTTACTACGTAAATGTCTCGTGCAGATTTCTGAAGAGCTGGGTCAATAACGACATGAGATATGTCGAGCGAGATATTAACATTTACGTATTGCTGTGGCTTACATTATTTCAGATCGGGAGAGGTGGCTCAGAGCATCAACTGATGTCACTACACTGCCTCTGACTGGGATGTCTTAGGTTCGAATCCTCACGGTGGCAGGATTTTCGACACTAGCTTATTAGATTGGTCGAATTCAGACGCTGTCTGGAATAAAATTCTAGCGGCCGGCTGCTCTGATCGGTAGTTTTCCGTGTTTTTTCCGATCAACACTAGGTGAATGCCGGAACAGTACCCTAACAAACGGGCCGTGGACCGCGCGCGATCTTTCCTACCTCTTCCTTATCCTATCCATCACCCCTTACACTAACACGCCCTATACTACCGTACATGCCGGGTGACCGGTCAGCATCTTAGAGCTTGTCGTGGCTGAGGCAGTGCCCCGCTGGTGGTTGGGGAAAACCCCGGTAGCCGACGGTAGGTCGACGTCAGATCTCGCCATTCAGCGGGGAAGATCGCCACCACCACCACCTTTCAACGAAAAAAAATCACTACACTTATGGGAATAACGGTCTTATCAGTTGACGCGCCCGGAATCACTAACAACCAACCAACCTTCTATTATTTCTGTCCTTAATCCTTCAATTGTTTTTCTGGGACCTTTTTATGAGTTGATTCCCTTGCAAACTGAGGTTGTCGAAGTCAGCAATGGTCGTATAGATGGTCCGTTCGAGTGCAGGCGAGAGTAGGTTTTCGACAGCGGCCGAACTAGGTCGCAAGGACACGCAATCCCAGCGGAGCATGCCAGCGTCGGCGGTTGCGCTCGGCAGCTTCCCGAGTTTCTAGTTTCCCTCGACCTTCCCGGACGCCGGATCGTACCCCCGAGCCGGCAGAGAGCAATGCGCGACTCGCCTCTCTCTTCCTTCCGCTTGTAAAGCGAAACGGAAGATTGCTATCGCCATCGCACCTGCGGGTGCCTCATCGAGATGCCAGGCGCGTACCTTCGTGATGAAAGTGGGGCACAGGTTTGCACACATGCAACGTTCAATATTATGTAAATTATTAAAGTATTATTAAGTTATTATTATATAAGTATTAAAATGTAAAGAAAACTGAAAATTATATATATATATATATATATATATATATATATATATATATACATCCGTTCGAAACATTGAATCATCAAATGAAAACTAATGTCAAAAATGAAAAAAAACTCCTTATATTTTAAACTTCACAAATGAAAGCAAAGAACTCTGTTTTTAGGAGACAATTATTGTGCCGCATTTAATGAATAAATCGTTCATCGAAATATATTCGTTGTCTACTAAAATACGAATCAATATTTTTCTTCTATTCAGTGCCTTACAAAATGTTTTCTAAAGGCGACTGATGATGTTTTGCAAGCAACTTGATATAGATATATTAATCCAATATTTTCTTCAAAGGAAAAATATTACGTTCGCATTACGTCTATTCATCAGGAAAACTCTCATTAGAAGTTTATAACATTTAAATAACGAACCCAGTTAAGTTCTGAAGCCCTTTTCCTTATCAACAAATAATCAAGTTTCGAAAACCATGTGTTGTTGCTCTCGCTTCTGAATAGATAGTTTTGTTTATAGCTTTCTGGGGTTTGAAACATATATTTACATACATTGGTTACATCTGTAGGTATACTTTATTTAACTATTTACAAAATTATTTTCTACTTTTATGTATTTTATAATTTTTCTTTGAAATTCTTTAGTACGTTTACATTTTTTTCTAACGGTAATGTATTATATAATTCAAATCCTTTGTCAATTGATCGGTTTCTTGATTCTATTAAATGTGGAGCTTCTCTTGTTTCCATTGTTGTTTTATCTTTCACTCTTTGGATTTTGTTTACCAAATCTCCTGTTATTTATTTAATTAATTTAAAAATAAAAATTAGTGCCTTGTAATGATAAATTTCAGTGTGTCTAACATGTCTAGCACTGGGGTGTACCTATTGCATTGCATTATTACTCTCATGGCTCTGTTTTGTTGAATCTGAAGTTTTTTTAATTTCAGTTTTTTGGACTCCAACTAGTAATGTTGCACAGTAGTCAAAATGTGGTGCAATTATGGATTTATATTACAAATATCTTGTATATCCATTTACATATTGCCCAATTCTGTTTACAATATTAATCTTTTTTTTTTTGTTTTCTTTATTACCTACTCTATATAGTCTTTAAAATTCAATTTACTATCAACAATTACTCCCAAATATTTCATTTGTTATACCCGATGTATTTCCTTTAAGTCAGTTGTGAATAATTAGTTTCCCTTCTATGTTTCTTCCACTATGTAAAATCATAAATTTAGTCATTTCAATATTCATTGTAATGCCATATAATTATTTATCACTTACGTATATTCATGATCTACATATGATATTTTCCCGATTTAAATACAGATTTTGTGTTAAACTTACGTACTTCAGCAGTGTTCATTTCAACATGATGTTCATGTTGTAATCCCCGTGCCCTATCGTAGGTTTCGCCACTTACCTTTACACCTTAGAACAGAAATAAGAAATCAACCTATGGCGATCACAAGTGCACAAAGGCACACTTTTCATCCTCTTATGTCGCGGGCTGAAGCGTATTTTCTGTTATTGAGATTTAATTTGAAGTCGCCTGAGTAGAAGAAAAGTGGCGCATCTAAAAAATGACCATTTTGCAGGAAAGCTGTTCGACCTTGAGTTCACTTTACTTATCGATTAAAGTGTTTTACTGTATACTCTGCATTGTGTACTGTCTGAAATACACTACTAAGTTTATACTCTTTTCAAAAAGTATTTCTTCACTTGGTTCAAACGGGGCGTAATTTGATATTGTGCACTTTTCTTGTGTGTCGTCACTGAATCAAGTGAACTATTACTTCAAATGACACGAAATTGCGAAATTCCTCCCGTGTAAGAGTGATTTCATGACATGACTTACAACTTCTACTATTAACAATTTCTAGTGAACGTATCTAAATCTTTTATTGCATGCAAAGAAGAGAGAGAACTTATTCATGTAGAAGCAAATGTCGGTGCAATTTTATGGAATCAACTGGGCAGCTATTCAAAGCAAGAAGAACAAAACCTTTGAGTTTGCGAAAGCGCACAAATGCACTGCTACTCACAAAGGCACCACGCTCACTCTCCCTCACCACACGCCCCCCTCCGCCACACGTTCCCGCTCCGCTCCGCCCCGCCCCAATTATTTTTCTGGCAAACAAACAAAGCAATATAAAAGTGGAACACTCGTGGAAGGCGCGTATTTATTTACCGTATTATTACGCAACTACGTTTAAAATGTACAACTTTTTGAATCACCTTCATGATTTCATAGCATTACACGCGTTTTCCTCTTATCTCTTTACTTTGGCTACTTGTCACAAAAATGTCCGCCTCGAGTGGCACCCCTCGCATGGGAGCAACCCGACTGCATTCCGAAGTAGACTGTCTATCCATTTTGTACGCTTCCCAGTCAATCCCCTTTGCTTTCGATCTTCCCGATCTCCGAAGGCCCAGCGCTTCTGCATCCCAAATATTTTTATCGTGGGAGAGGGCGATGATCTTCCGCTGGGTGGTGAGATCTGGAGCCGACCTATCAGCCGGCTAGTGGGGGTTCCCCAACCAGGTATCTCCCACCAGTGGGGCACCGCCCCAGCTGGGACAACCTCAAGGCTCCCAACCGGTCTCCCGGCATGGGTGCTTGTGTAGTGCGTGTTAGTGTGAATGTAAGGGGAGAGGATAGGGCAGGAAAGAGGTTTGAAAGATCGCGCGCGGTCTATGGCCCGTTTGTTAGGGTGCTGCTCCGGCATTCGCCAGGTGCTGACCGGAGAAACCACGGAAAACTATTGATCACAGCAGTTGGCCGCTAGAATTCTCCTCCAGACAGCGGTTGAACTCCACGTAGAACCAACTTCGGCCAGCTCTTGCGTTTACTCACGAGGGAGTTACCAGCGCCGGGAAACTGAGCGTCGTCGTCGTCACTGGCGCCGCTCCACAGCACTCCGCGCGGCCACGGTCAACACCAGTCAACGCTACAGACGCGCCCCCCCCCCCCCGCTCCCTGAATCTCCTTCGCAGCCGCCCTGGGAAGCAGAGCGTCCGCGCCTTCGCCGGGCGACGGCCGATTTCATCATCCGAAGCGCTTCTCCGCCCCGCGTAGCTCACTCCCGAGAACGCGTTGGGCGGTCAGCTAATGCAACTGGGAATGCTCGTATTTAATTCACTAGCAATTCTTTTGTGGTAGTTACGCGAGGTGAGTCAAGATAAGCGCTAACTGTAATTTTTTGTTGTAAAATTAGTTGGTAATTTCTGGACTTCAGTTTTTCGTTAATCCTGAAAATCGAAGGTCAGAGCGTCGCCGTTGATTTGGAATGCATTAGAAAAGCTAGTCAAGTGGTGTACTTTCATTTTGTTTCCAAATGATCTTAACCAGTTTACGTATAACTTTTTGGAATACCACCCATTACAAAATGCATTTTACACGTGTTTCAATTATCTATTTAGTTCAGCATTTTTCATTGCCCCCTCGACCTCTCTCAACACCTGCCCTTGAAGCAAGGGCGCCGTCGCCGTCATTATCCGCGCAGCTTCATACTGCCCACCTCGCCCCGACTATGCCACGCCCACCCCCATGCACTTCTCCCGGCGTCCCCCACTCACTTAAGCTATTTCTCAAAATAATATTCACTCGTTTAAGTGGCTTAGGGCATAAACTTATGTCATTGTAATGTTTATGACCGAGGGGTCTTAGGGTTTGAGTCCCGACCGGTAGCAGGATATTTACACTAGCTAAACGGCTAAGTCGCTCTGTCTTGAGGAGGATTCTAGCGGCTGGCTGCTCTCATCGGTAGTTTTCCGAGATTTCTCCGATCAATACCAGGCGAATGCCGGAGCAGTAACCTAACAAACGGGCCACGGACCGCGAGCGATCTTCCCCTCCTCTTGCTTGTCCTTTCCCCAGCCCTTACTTACACACATTTACGTGCACAACACTGCCGCAATTGCCGGGAACCCAGTCGGGAGCTTAGTGCTTGTCCCGGATGGAGCGGTGCCGTGGTATGGGAGATACCTAGTTTGAGAAAACGCCGCAAGCCAAAGGATAGGGGGAGCCGGATATCACCATCTAGCGGGGAAGGTCACCACCACCACCACCTTCCGCTGTAAAACATGCACTACACTAACGGAACCACCTTAGCCGTTGACGCACTCGGAATAACCAATCAATCAATCAATCAAAATAATATTGGCGCCTCTTCCAGCCCTCTTCGACCTCCTCCCCCCCTGCACCCCCGTGTGAAGCACAGCGCCCGCGCCTTCGCCGTCGTCCTCGCTGCTTTGCGTCGCGCCGCCCCGCCCCGCGCGCGCTCGGCTGCCCTCAAAGAGTCACGGCCCAGCGGCCCCGCGGCGAGCGCAATTACATTACCCGCGCAGGCGCCCGGCCGCCCCCCGGCCAGCGCTCGAAGGCTGCGCGCTTCGCCTAGGGCAGCCTTTCTCGAAACTGGCATTCACGGCCACCCACGCTTGTACGGGGGGCGTAAGAAACGACGACGCTAAAATATGAAGGAGTAATTAATATATTAACTGATAGTATACTCGGAATTTAAAATTTTAGCAACAAATCGTTCAATATTTTTACAAAATGTCTTAATATTTTGGTTATAAGATAATATTTAAAACACGTCGTAAAGAAATGTCATCTTGGAAGAACGACATTAAGTTTTAGACACACGTAAGGGAAACAAATTTTAAGCAACGTTTAACACTTTATCTAGGGTTCTGGGTACAAAGGACCCTTTAAGTGCAAGATTATTGTAAAGTGAAATTGAACCTTCAATATATTGAGAGGTGATGGCATTCCTGAAGATGAGCAAACTCTTCTAAAGAAATTCCGCCGGAAGGGAAGCTAGAAGGACAACCTGGACATATCCTCGGCTGCTCTAAATTAAAAAAAAAAAGCATCTGTGGTAATCTACGCCACACTCGGCCCCGAGTAGAATTGGCGTCCTTCTGCCCCTCCTTTTCCGGGGAGTGAGGTTTTCCATTGTCTTCTATCTGATTCTTGGAGGTAGCTGTAATCATGGAGAGGAGTGTGAGAATGAATGATAATACATGAGATGACGGTTCAAATGGCATCGTAGTGGTTTCAGAAGCCTATCTCACCACAATAAAACTGAAACACTCAAGGCTTAAGGGGAACTTGAATCCGTAGGCACCGAATATTTGTTAATATTCGTAATAATTATATCGTTATTATTAATTATTATGTATTATCAATAATAAGTAATAACCATCAATAATAATTAATAATTGTTATTTTTATTACATTTCTACAAACCCCTTACGCCTACGCTAACACAATTTCATTGCTTGTGACCCATTGTTTAAGGAATTGCGTCGGTGTCGGCTTGGAATTGATCGGAAGTAACGAATGATCAGAACAATCGGCCTTGAATTTTCTCGGAGGCCGTAGTCAGCCCCGACCTAATTACGCAGCTGCGAAGCACATCGGAATTCTATAGTTAAGATTCGAGTGTTTTACTTCTGGGTTGCGAAACTCCAGTTGCAGACTCACTATTTAGGTCTACTTACGCTTTCGCAGCATATACACAAACTTAGTCCAATAGTTATAACCATAGACTTAGAAGGGATACAAATTTATAAACAAATACAAAAGTATGAAATTAAATTACATATTACGTTTTAATATTACTCAGCAAGGTAAAGCCCAATGTAAATATCAAAGGGGCAATTGACTCGAACTGGTACGAAGTAATCAGTTCAATCCTTCTAGAATACTACAAAATACCCGTCAAACTAGTTGGTCGAATATAGATTTACTCATAGCTGAAACATTTACGAGGGAGGAGGAAACTGTGCATTTGCGACTGTAAGTGCGAAACAAGGAGACATACCGGCATACGCCTTAAAAAATTGAGTGAACTCAGAAAAAAATTCGCCCAAGATGGTAGGGTATTAGGGCCGAACAAAAATAGTGCAGAAATCGTGACATACAAGCACGTACAAGAGAAACGGAAGAAATATTTCTTTCAGGATAAGGGGTCGTAGAGAAAGAAAAATGGAAAAATTTGAGGAAAGGGAAAAGAGACAAGGAAATAAGGGCGGAGCAGAAAAGCTAGAAGAAATAAGCAGAAATAGTAAAATTATTACAGTGACAAAACTTAATCAGAGATAGCCTGGATAGCCGAGGTCGCCAAGGCTGAAGGACCGTCACTGTCAGTAGTCGCTGTCTGTAGTTGTAGGAAAACGCCAAAAAATATTTCCAACTTCCGAAAATTCAGTGATTTTAGAGAAAATTTGACCTGTGGCATTTTAAGCATACTTTCACTAACCGGGGAAAACTTTAATCAATATTTTAGAAGCCATTTTGAGAAAAATTTGAAAATGTTGAGGCTTCATGTAAAGTACCCCCAAAATCCAAACATCAGTTTCAAAATAACATGACCTCGAATTCCTTCAGGTCGATAGGGGAATATAAATTTTAGAGAAAATCGGCTTAGAACGGTTTGGGCACTAGCTTTGACTGCAGAGAGAAGGACCCAAAATACTTGGATTCTGACTTCACAACAAGTTAGAGAAAGTAATTTACTACATATAGGAACAACCCCTCAGGGCCCCACAATATGCGTTTTTGTGACGCCGCAAAATCGCCAATTTTTGCCGTAGCATTTTATGGACTATTGAAATGAATAACTGCAACCACTAACACCGGGTATCGTCAGGGACTTATCCGATGTTGGTATTGGATTCTACTGGGATGTCAACTTCGTATAGATAAGAAAGTGTGAGATAATGAAGATTCATGTGGAAAGCTTGTATATTTCTGGAGTTATTGCCAATAGTAACCACAAAAGTTCTTTCTGATAGAAAACTAGAGGGTGCGGGTTTTATCTGATAGAAAAGTAGGGGATAAAATTGGGGATGCGTATGGATTTTAACTTGCATGTAAGACCGCTGTACCAGACGTGACTGCGTTTTTCTGAAAAGCTTCTTGGATGAATCCTCCTTCCACTGATCCTGAGTATTTGATTAGACTGAAATGATGTTAATGAATCCAAATTGGTGAGGAATTGACTTGGTTTTATTTGTGTATCGTTTTAAAACTTTACGAATTGTATTATCCGCACACGTTTTCTTGAGACCTCGCTTCGCTAGATGCGAGAGGAGTGGCGAGTTTAGTTATTTTGACAAAAGGAATTTTAGGTCGTATTTGTAGTCCATTTTTCCATGCAAAATACATTATACACAGGAGTGAACATTCAAAACCACCAGGTTTTGTCTACGACTCTCATTGCTATCACTTATTCTTAATGACACTAAGCTTGGGAAAGGAGTGAGGGTAGATAATCCGGGGCTGAAAATAAATGTGGATTCGAATAATACTGAGGTGACGATACTGATCGGTCTGTAATTTTCAGGATTATTAAGATTTTTGTTGGGTTTAGGTATCGAGGTCACATTAAAATACTTTGGTTGAAACCTTTAAATTTCTCTTAAAGTGTTCTACTTATACACATAATTTCAGACGGCAGGATTTCAGAAATTAATAGTTTTCGAAATTTGGCACGAAATGGGGGGATATTTTGTACTTGATCACTCGAGGCTCCATATTGTTCTCGTCTCGGAAAATATTCGTCTTATTGGAGTTTAGTTTACACCATTAGATTTCTCTTAAAGTATTCTACTTACACCTAGAATTTCAGATGATAGCGCCGCAATTATTATTTTTCCAAATTTGTCACGTAATGGGGGGTATTTTGTTCTTGATCAGTCAAGGCTCTACTTTGTTTCTCGTCTATCTCGGAAAATATTCGTCGGATTGGAGTTTGGTTTGAAGCTTTGAATTTCTCTTAAAATGTCCTACTTGTATACAGAATTTCAGATGGCAGCGCCGCAATTAATACTTTTGCAAATATGTCACGACATGGAGGGGTATTTTGTACTTGATCAGTCGAGGCTCCACATTGTTTCTCATCTGTCTCGGAAACTATTCGTCTGATTGGAGTTTGCTTCGCACCTATGAATTTCTCTGAAAGTGTTCTACTTGTATACAGAATATCAGATGGCAGTGCCTAAATTAATATTTTTCGAAATTTGGCACGTATTGTGTAATTGTGTAATTACACATTACACGTAATGTGTAATGTAAATGTTCAATTTGATTAGTCGAGGCTCCACTTTGTTTATCGTCTATGTCGGAAACTAATTGTCTCATTGGAGTTTGCTTTTGCACTTTTGCATTTCTCTTAAAAAGTTCTACTTGTATTAAGAATTTAACAAGGCAGCGCCGCAATTAAAACTTTTGCAAATATGTCACAAAATGGAAGGGTATTTTATACTTGATCAGTCGAGGATTCACATTGTTTCTCGTCTACCTCAGAAACAAATCGTCTGATTGGAGTTTGATTTGCATCTATAACTTTCTCTTAAAGTGTTCTTCTTGTATACAGAATTATATATGGCAGTGTCTAAATTACGTTACTTCCAATTTCCCCCCCAAATTTCGCGATTTGGGCTTCAATTGATTTCACGCGTTTAATTTCGAAACTAACAGTCGGATTGACGTCTGGTTTGCACCATTGAATTTCTCGTCGAGAGTTGTCCTTACATACGTCATTTCAGATAGATTCTACGAAATTAAGTTTTTTCCCATTCTTTGCCCCAAATTCGGGATTAGGGCTTCATTTGCTTTCAAGCGTTTAATTTGGAAACTAATAGTCGGATTGATGTCTGATTTGCACCATTGAATTTCTCGACGAGAGTTGTACTTACATACGTAATTTATAAAAGAAATTACGAAATTAGGTTTTTCCCCTCGTTTTGCCCCAATTTCGCGATTTAGTCTTCATTTGTTTTTAAGCGTTTAATTTTTAAACGAATAGTCGGATTGACGTCTGCTTTGTACCATTGAATTTCTCGTCGTTAGTTGTACTTACATACGTGATTTCAGAAAGGAATTACGAAATTAAGTTTTTTCCCTTTTTTTGCCCCAATTTCGGGTTTTGGACTTCATTTGTTTTCAAGCGTTTAATTACGAAACTAATAGTCCGATTGACGTCTGGTTTGCACCATTGAATTTCTCGTCGAGAGTTGTACTTCTATACGTGATTTCCGATAGATTCTACGAAATTAAGTTTTTTCCCATTTTTTGCCCTTAATTTTGGGTTTTGGGCTTCATTTGTTTTCAAGCGTTTAATTTCTAAACTAATAGTCGGATTGACGTTTGGTTTGCACCATTGAATTTATCGTTGAGAGTTGTACTTGTATACGTGATTTCAGATAGATTCTGTGAAATTAAGTTTTTCCCCATCATTTGCCCCAATTTCGGGTTTTGGGCTTCATTTGTATTCAAGCGTTTAATTTCGAAACTAATAGTCGGATTGACGTCTGGTTTGCACCATTGAATTTCTCGTTGAGAGTGGTACTTGTATACGTGATTTCAGATAGATTCTACGAAATTAAGTTTTTTTCCATTTTTTGCCCCAATTTCGGGTTTTTAGCTTAATTTTTTTTAAAGCGTTTAATTTCGAAACTAATAGTCGGATTGACGTCTGGTTTGCACCATTGAATTTATCGTCGAGAGTTGTACTTGTATACGTGACTTCAGATAGATTCTACGAAATTAAGTTTTTTCCCATTTTTTGCCCCAATTTCGGGTTTTGGGTTTCATTTGTATCAGAGCGTTTAATTTCGAAACTACTAGTCGTATTGACGTCTGGTTTGCACCATTGAATTTCTCGTCGAGAGTTGTGCTTGTGTACGTGATTTCAGATAGATTCTACGAAATTAAGTTTTTTCTCATTTTTTTCCCCAATTTCGGGTTTTGGGGTTCAATTGTTTACAACCGTTTAATTTCGAAACTAATAGTCGGATTGACGTCGGGTTTGCACCATTGAATTTCTCCTCGAGAGGATTACTTATATACGTGTTTTCAGATAGGTTTTGTGAAATTAAGTTTTTTCCCATTTTTTGCCCCAATTTCGGGTTTTGGGGTTCATTTTTTTGAAGCGTTTAGTTTTGAAACTAATAGTCGGATTGACGTCTGGTTTGCACCATTGAATTTCTCGTTGAGAGTTGTACTTGTATACGTGATAGATTCTACGAAATTAAGTTTTTTCCCTTTTTTTGCCCCAATTTCGGGTTTTGGGTTTCATTTGTATCAGAGCGTTTAATTTCGAAACTTCTAGTCGTATTGACATCTGGTTTGCACCATTGAATTTCTCGTCGAGAGTTGTGCTTGTATACGTGATTTCAGATAGATTCTACGAAATTAAGTTTTTTCCCATTTTTTGCCAAAATTTCGGGTTTTGGGCTTAATTTGTTTTCAAGCGTTTAATTTCGAAACTAATAGTCGGATTGACGTCTGGTTTGCACCATTGAATTTTTTGTCGAGAGTTGTACTTGTATACGTGATTTCAGATAGATTCTACGAAATTAAGTTTTTTTCAATTTTTTTCCCAAATTTCGGGTTTTGGGCTTCATTTGTTTTCTAGCGTTTAATTTCGAAACTAATAGTCTGATTGACGTCTGGTTTGCACCATTGAATTTCTCGTCGAGAGTTGTGCTTGTATACGTGATTTCAGATAGATTCTACGAAATTAAGTTTTTTCCCATTTTTTGCCAAAATTTCGGGTTTTGGGCTTAATTTGTTTTCAAGCGTTTAATTTCGAAACTAATAGTCGGATTGACGTCTGGTTTGCACCATTGAATTTCTCGTCGAGAGTTGTGCTTGTATACGTGATTTCAGATAGATTCTACGAAATTAAGTTTTTTCCCATTTTTTGCCAAAATTTCGGGTTTTGGGCTTAATTTGTTTTCAAGCGTTTAATTTCGAAACTAATAGTCGGATTGACGTCTGGTTTGCACCATTGAATTTTTTGTCGAGAGTTGTACTTGTATACGTGATTTCAGATAGATTCTACGAAATTAAGTTTTTTTCAATTTTTTTCCCAAATTTCGGGTTTTGGGCTTCATTTGTTTTCTAGCGTTTAATTTCGAAACTAATAGTCTGATTGACGTCTGGTTTGCACCATTGAATTTCTCGTCGAGAGTTGTACTTGTATACGTGATTTCAGATAGATTCTACGAAATTAAGTTTTTTTCAATTTTTTGCCCTAATTTCGGGTTTTGGGGTTCATTTGTTTTCAAGCGTTTAATTTCGAAACTAATAGTCGGTTTGACGTCTGGTTTGCACTATTTAATTTCTCGTGGTGTGTGGTGTTCTACTTGTAAACTGAATTTTTGCTGGCAGCTTCGCAATTAATATTTTTTAATATTTGTTCCGTAATGGGGGATATTTTGTACTTGATCACTCGAGGCTTATTTTTTTCTCGTCTCCTTCGGAAACTATTCGTCACATTGGTGTTTGCTTTTCTCCTATGTATTTCATAATAAGTGTTCTACTTAGATACTGAATATCAGATGGCAGTTCCTTAATTAATATTTTTCGTAATTTGGCACATAATGGGATTGGTATTTTGTTTTTGATCACTCGAGGCTCCATTGTGTTTTACGTCTATCTCGGAAACCCTTCCTTTGATTGGAGTTTGGTTTGCACCTTTGAATTTCTCTTAAAGTGTTGTACTTGTATACAGAATTTCAGATGGCAGCGCCGCAATTAATATATTTGCAAATTCTGCACTTAATGGGGGGGGTATTTTGTACTTGATCACTCGACATGTTCCCTCGCAAATCCGCGCTTGCTTATGTCAGACGTTCTCATTCTAAAGAGAAAGAATTTTTGTCGTTTTTGTTTCGATATTGGTAGTTTTTTATTTCTTTGTATGTTTGTTGTTGTTTTTTCTTCCCTTTCTTTCTGATAATGTGGGTTAGTTTAATAGGAGCATACATGTGTTCACAAAAAATTTGTCCAATATAGCGGCCACCAAAATAGACAGTTCACCTATTAAATGACAAAAAATATGTGCATCGTTTTAAAACTTATCAAAGAATGTCTATTGCCATGTAAACTGTCTCTCAGACTTCCTGGCACTACTTGCCCATAACGCCCACGTCATGTGTTCCCTCGAGCGAAAGATCCCACCGATTACTTGCCCAAGGCAACGCATGTTTCCTTTCTCTGCTTGCCCAAAACTCCGACGCTATGTGAGCTCTCGGCCCACAAGATCCAACCGACTCCTTTCCCAAAGCAACGTAGGTTTCCTAGCGTTGCACGTAACGGCCACTTCATGAATGCCTTCGGACGACAAGATTCCGATTCCTTCTCCAATGTAACGCAAGATTGTCTAGAACTATTTTCACATACTGGCCACGTAATATGTTACCTCAGGCGACAAGATCCCACCGACTACACGTCCAAGGCAATGCAGGTTTTCGGGCACTACTTGCACATAACGTCAATGTCACGTGTGTCCTCAGGCGACAAGATCCCGATTTCTCGCTGAAGACAACGCAGGTTCACGAGCACTACTTGCACGTAACGGCAATGTAATGTAAGCCCTCAGACGGCAAGGTCCCACCGATTCCTTGCCCAAGGCAGCGCATGTTTCCTTGCTGCCTTTGCTCATACCGGCATGGCCACGCGTGTCCTCAGGCGACAAGATCCCGCCCATCGCGCTGGACGCGCAGTCGGCGCTGGAGGCGGGCGAGGCCAAGGGGGCGTGGGCGGCGGAGGAGGCGGCGGCGGCGGAGGCGGAGGCGCCGGGGCCGCCCGCGTGGCTGCGCTGGCTGCCGGTGAGCGCGGCGTTCCTCTACTACCTGGTGGGGCTGGTGGCGTTCGGCGCGGCGCGCGGCCGCCCCTTCGCCGCCTGCCTGCTCTTCCCGCTCGACTTCACGGCCACGGGCGGCGTGGGGCGCGTGGCCGGGGCCCTGCGCGCCGTGTACGCGCTCTACCTCGAGGGCGCCGTGCTGCTGGCGTTCACGGGCGTGGCGCTGCACCGCGCCGACGCCGCGCGGGGCCTCACGGCGCTCGGCCTCCGCTGGCGCCTCATCGTCGCGGACCACGTCTGACGCGCCAGGTAACGCCCCCGGCAGCGCCTTCCCACGAGGCCACTCGGCGGCGCCCTCGAGAAGCGGCGGGGCCCTTCCCTCCCGCACAGCCACCCACCGCGACAAGGAAAGGCTTCGTGAGTCACGCCGTTTCCCGCTCAGGCGAACGAAGGTGGATGCAGCTCTGTGACGCCACCGAGTGGACCAGTGGGAAGACCACCAATTAAAACTATCTTCTGCTAGCGGTGGCGCGATCGGGCTTCTGATGACAGGTGTCTACCACTCATGGGAAGACCTCCATTTAAACCAATGCTTTGCTACCAGTCCCGCCTTTCGGCAGAGCAACTGAGTGGCGCCGTGGGTAGGGGCCCTTATCGAGAAACCTCAAAATGCTTAGCAAAGCGGCAACTGGGCACTAAAAGAATTTTGATATAAAAATACTTGGGAAAGTAGCCGGTGTCGCTACCAAAATTTCCTTTTCTACGCTCTGTGAAGTCACGGATATTAAGGGAGATTTCGCGGGCTCCTGGTTGGGAGACCGTCTAGGAACCCCGACATTAACGGCGCCGAGCCCCTGGTCGAAGGGATAAAAGGTACTGATTGCCAGGTGACGTGACAAGATAAAAATAATAATTGTGGATTACTCCATTACAGCGCTCAACGACCAACAATGGTTCAGAGACGCGTGTGAATGACTGATGAAAGAAAAAATAACATTGTAATTGTTTTAAACGTAATTTCTGACTCTGTTGCTAATCTTTAATATAAAACTTTCATGCAAGGAATTTCGTTACAAGGGCGAGAAATTAACATTTCGGGTCCTCAGTATGGATCAAAATCAATGCATATTTCAAGAATATGTGGTACGGATATTTGTTTTGAAATCGTGTTTGGTAATTGGGGTTTTCGGCAAGTTTGAAAAGTGACAGGGCTGGTATTTGTAGGGTAGGGTAGGTATTTGTAGTATTTGTAGGGCTGGTATTTGACAGAGTAGGTTATAATAAAAGTTGGTGTCTAAATATGTATGTATTGATCTCTGTGTTCCAAGTTAAATTCGTTGTGGATTGTTGTTAATGTACCAAGGGGCATTAGGAACTATTCTTAGGAATTTATTTTACACGACTTGGAAGTTGGTGGAGGGGATATTTTGTGACGTCAACCTGCTTCCAGCTCCCGCGCCTCCAATCTACCACCACCCCCACTATTACTGGCCGGGGGCGGGCGGGTGGGAGGCCCACAGGCGCCACCCTTCCGCTGGACGCCGCCGTGCCCCGGCCCCGGCCCCGGGCCTCACCGCCGCCAGCGCCGCTTGCGAGGCCTCCGTCACCAGCCGCAGCCGCAGCCTCATCGCCAGCGCCAGCGCCGCTCCTGTACGCTCTGACCAATCGCCAATAAAGTGCTCTTCAGCTGCTATGCGCCGCTCTCGGTTTTTCTTCTTTCCCTCCCCTCTCGTGTTCATTGATTGATTGTGATTCCGGCCGCGCCAACGTTTACGGTCATTTATCCTGAAAGTGTAGTGAATGTTTTTGCTAGGAATGTGGCAGTGGTCTTCCCCCGCTGTATGGTGAGATCCGACGCCGGCCTACCTTCGGCATGCGACGTTTTACCCAACGTTTCTCCCACCAGCGGGGCACCGCCCCAGCCGGGACAAGTTCTAAGCTCCCGACCGGTCCCCCGACGTATATGGTAGTGAAGTACATGTAAGCGTAAGTGTGTGTAAGAGGTAAGTATAAGACAGGGAAGAGGTAGGAAACGTCGCGTGCGGTCCTTGGCCCGTTTGTTAGGGTATTGCTCTGGCATTCGCCTGGTGTTGATTGGAGAAACCACGGAAAACTACCGATCAGAGCTAGAATTCTAGCTACTAGAATTCTCCTCCAGACAGCGACTGAACTCGACCTAGCTGACAAGCTAGTGTCGAAAGTCCTGCCACCGTCGGGACTCGAACCTAGGACCTTCCGGTCACAGGAACTGCGTTGACATCATTAGATGCCCTGAGCCCATCATGAACTATCAGTCCCGATCCTCTCATGTTCTTCCAACGGACGGTTATTTGAACACTTTCTAAAACATCCGAGCATCGCCAAAGAGCGCTTCGTTTCGCGAAATGGACTCTTCCGCCAACCATATTATCTGGGACATCTGTACGTAAAACCTTTTTTTACTTTAATTTAACCAGATCAGCGGGATTACCATCATGTAATACGATGCACTACAGTGGCACGAAGGTACGCAAATTAGCGCACTATCATACCTCTATTTCTGAGCGAGAACATCCCAACTAGGTACCTCTATGACGAGTGTTGTAATGCCTCACAAGTGTCGATTAAGGGCTCCTGCACACGAGCGTTGCGTTGACGCGCGTCGTAGAATTTATCTTATGCGAAACAGCACATGAACGCTTTGGCCGTTCCGCATAAGACAGTGTTAATCGACAACGCGCGTCACAAGTTCTTCCCTTATCGTTTCTAAAAGCAATATTATAAGAAAGGATACAAATTATGTTGAAAAGAAGGTGAGAATATTAAAATGAATTCTTTGACAGAAAAAGTAAAAGTTAGGTCATGAACGTTGAAGGATAGCGTTCAGACCAAAATCACCAGATACAAAAGAACCTGTCATTTCACTAGGATATTCACTTTTATCGCGCTTTCAATTAAACTCGCAATACTTGTATACTAACTTATTCAAATAATAATTCAAGTAAATAATGTTTCTTTATATAAACTTTTTGAACGGTATTTTTCGTGAATTTTAACAAATAAATCAATATCTTTAATACAAATATTTGGTTGGAGTAATAACAAAATAATACGGAATGCCTCAGCCCCAGCACAAGTTTGCGAACGTTCGTCTAATGAATGCGAATTTCGACATCTCACTCGCCGATCACGCCTCCCAAAAGATTTTGGTAGAAATTTGTGTCAAAATAATAGCTCATGAACAAAAAATATGCAAGTAGTCAACTACTGAGCGCGGGAGAGAGAGGGAGCGTACGGTTTTATGTTCTTCCCATTCCTGGACAGCCGATCACAGTGGGCAGCCTTTGCTTTCTGCTACTAACCTAGAAGTGACACGTGATTACGAATACAATGATGGAACATATGGAATACAAAGTCGTGTATGCTGCAAACATGCGGAAAACAGTCCTCTCATGGAACTCGAATCTGCCACCTTCGACTCAATGTGAACGTGGGTCCAAAATCCTGTTCCGCTAACGAAAACCTTTTTCGAACTTATCCTAGAGTACAACTTGTAAATGCTCCTACTGTTGAAGCGAGACGCTACACATATTCGACTCTTTATTTACTGGCATTTCAGTCATATTTCATAGTCATTCACTCTAATGGTAACTTTGAAACTGGCAATACTGGCAATATTTACAGCTAGTGGACCGTAAGAGCAAAAGCTGCAAATCTCTAGGTTGTCACATTTTAAATTCTAAACAAATTCTTTTTATGGTTAACTAGATATTAATGTGAGTTCATGGACCTGAAACGGAACTCATTCTAGTGATAATGCCCTTGCGGGACTTTCGGATTTTTTATGCCCACTACCAAGCCAATTAAAATTAGATTCGTTTTTATACAGTCGATTTATTAAATATGAAAGCACAACAAATACGTGACATAGTGTTTAAATAAGAAAAAATAACTCGATCCTGCCCAGCTCGAACCTACGTTATTCTGTAAACTGCACGTACGTGACTTGAAAGAGACAATAATAGTACGTAATTAGCAGGGGCTTCGGAGCAATAGGGCAACTGGTGCAAGAGAGGCACTGGGACCAATGAGGATTACCATCGAGAAGTAATAGATAATATTACTTTTCTTTTTTAAATACACTATCTTGATGCAAAAAAATGTAATAAATTACATACCAATCAAATATTTAATTAGGTTATCCCGTATTATTGCTGGTAAGAGACATTAGAAACGCAGCAAAGAATATAGCCTACTGGTGGAAAAGTGGCTGAGTGTGTCAACCACGTTATCGATTGCACACTACACGATGTTTTACAACAAAACAATTACACGCTACGATACTCGCAGAATTATGTAACAATATGAAGCCATTAATCAGTCCCGTCTCTGCTTCACGAAAAGAGGGTCCCGGTGAAATCATAAATTCTTCGAACATCTGATATCATATTAGTCGCATTTTATTTCTATCACTCCCTTTTCACTGTTCGTTCTCTAACCCAATCATACCGACTTGCGGTGTATTGTTTTTGAGAGAATGTAACTACATAATTTATAATAAATAAAGTGCACATATCAAATTTTAATTTTATTTTGGAATTTGGATTTTAAGAAAATGCCACAAAAGAAAGAAAAAGATGAATACGTAAATGGTCTGGATTTCTATCGGTACAGTTGATTCACCTGGTTTCACTTCTGGTGTCATCACAAAAAGTAACATTTTAACCGGTAAGAATTAACACGCTTAAAAACACTAGACTACTGGAAAACAAATCTGTCTCGTGCCGAATTTTGGTGAATTTCAAACAGTATAATTGTAAACTTCGTTACAATTGTATTGAACGGACAATGAACCGGCAATTATTCTACTCAAAAAGCCGCGCGAATATCTTCCCGGTTGACCACATACTCACTTCTTTCGTACAAAGTTCCATGACGTAGATAGTCAACTGTTTCCTGTTAGTTCGGAGCGTCACTGAAAGACCCTGGATCAGCTCCTGGGCAGCCCCGCGTAAAATATACCATTGTCGAATTTCCACTTCAGACGCGTCACCAGCTCCTATTGTCATCAAAGGCACTGGATGCAATCGAAGCGTAATTCGTAAATGGATGCAGTCGTAACGTAAATAAACGTTTGATTTCCTGTGAACAAAGGTAACCGTGACAATCTCGGCAATGCTCGTTAATTCTTTCTCCAAATAACAATATTTTTCAATTGTGTGTTGTATCTTTCGGAGAACTCTCTTGTCTGATAAACTATCGATAGATTGGCGATGTTTCGTTGCAGCTTCTGCTAATTGCTCTCCCAACCTATCTTACGAGTGTTTCGAAGCCTCCACAATCTGAATCATGTAAACCAAGAGATCAACGATAAAGAAATAATACATTTCGATATCGATCTCGGTCACTTCCTCGCAAAATAACGAGGGATGATGTGACGCACAAGTGTAATTTCTCATTCTGAAAGAAGAAACGCAAAATCTGCTATCACTTTCAATTCACATATTTTTATATTTCATGTTATTGTAACGAAGTTCACAAAACTTATACTGTTGGAAATTCATCAAAATTCTGCACGAGGCAAAATGGCTTTCCAGTAGTATAGTGTTTTTTAAGGGTGTTAATTCTTACCGGTTGAAATGTTACTTCTTGTCATGAATATTAGGTTAGGCAACGGCAAGCCGTGCCTACCCTGGAATATAAAATCGAAAAAAATTCGCCAATAATTAAATAAATTAAATTTTATTCATAAATACTTTTATTTATTACATATATTGATTCAAACTTATAAATAAATGTAATGAAATTCTCTGCTTTTTAGATTACAGGAATTATTAAAGCACTCCATTTGCACCTTCATGGTAAGTCGAAATTTGAAACTAGCGTAAAGCTTAGAAGCCAGGTAGCTCGCTGGTTTACCAACAACGCACGACAGTCAAATATGTGAAGAGCCTGCAAGATACATACTTTCACAATATGAGATTTTTTAAAATACAATATTAGGGTAATCGACAGCAATGCGTGCCTACCCTGGAATATAAAAATCAAAAGACGCCGCCAATAATTATAGATATTTAATTTTATTTGAATATAATTTTAATTTCTACACATATTGATTTAAATGTATAAATAACGTAACGAAATTCTCTGCTCTTTTGTTTTTAACAATAATAAAAACACCCGATTTGCGCCTTGAAGGTAAGTCCAAATTTAAATATGCGTTAAGCTTAGCAGCCAGGTAGCATGCTGGTTCACCAACAAAGCACGGCAGTCAAATACGTAGACAGCCTGCTTAGTGATCTAGTCTCAAAAAATGAGATTTTTTAAAACACAATATTAAAATAGGCGATGGCAAAGCGTGCCCACCCTAGAATATGAAATTCAAAAGAGGCCGCCAATAATTATAGAAATTTTATTTTATTTAAATATATTTTATTTACTACACATATTGATTCAAATTTATAAATAACGTAAATAAAGTCTCTGCCTTTTATGTTTTTAAGAATAATATAAGACCCGATTTGCGCCACGAAGGTAAGTCGAAATTTGAAACTAGCGTATAGCATAGCAGCCAGGTAGTTCGCTGGTTTACCAACAACGCACCACAGTCAAATACGTGGAGGGCCAGCTAGATACCTACTTTCACAATATGAGATTTTATAAATACAATATTAAGGTAGGCGACGGCCAGGCTTGCCTACCCTGGAATATGAAATTTAAAGAGGCCGAAAATAATTATAAAATTTTAATTTTATTTCAGTATACTTTAATTTACTACACAATTTGATTCAAGTTTATAAATAACGTAAAGAAATTCTCTGCTTTTTTGTTTTTATGAATAATATAAGCATCCGATTGGCGCCTTGAAGGTAAGTCGAAATTAAAATAAGAGTAAAGCTTAGCAGCCAGGTACGATGCTGGTTTACCAACAACGCACGCCAGTCAAATACGTAGACAGCCTGCTTAGTGATCAAGTCTCGTAAACTGTGATTTTTTTAAATACAATATTAAAGTAGGCGAGGGCCAAGCGTGCCTACCCTGGAATATGAAATTCAAAAGAGGCCGCCAATAATTATAGAAATTTTATTTTATTTAAATATAATTTTAATTACTTCACATATTGATTCAAATTTATAAATAACGTAAAGAAATTTTCTGGTTTTTAGTATTTAAGAATAATATAAGTCTCCGATTTGCGCCTTGAAGGTAGGTCTAAATTTGAAACTACCGTAAAGTTTAGAAGCCAGATAGCTCGCTGGTTTACAAACTACGCACGACAGTCAAATACGTGGAGAGCCTGCTAGATACATACTTTCACAATATGAGATTTTTTAAACACGATATTAGGGTAGGCGACATCAATGCGTGCCTACCCTGGAATATGAAATTCAAAAGACGTCGCCAATTATTATAGAAATTTAATTTTATTTAAATATACTTTTAATTACTACACATATAGATTCAATTTTATAAATAACGTAACGAAATTCTGGGCTTTTTTTGTTTTTAAAAATAATAAAATCACCCGTTTTGCGCCTTGAATGTAAGTCGAAATTTGAAACTAGCGTAAAGCATAGCAGCCAGGTAGCTCACTGGTTTACCAACGACGCACGACAGTCAAATACGTGGAGAGCCTGCTAGATATCTACTTTCACAAAATGAGACATTTTAAAATACAATATTAGGGTAGGCGATAGCAATGCGTGCTTACCCTGAAATATGAAATTCAAAAGAGGCTGCTAATAATTATTGAAATTTAGTTTTATTTACATAGACCGTTAATTACTACACATATTGATTCAAATTTATAAATAACGTAAAGAAATTCTCTGCTTTTTTGCTTTTAAGAATAATGTAAGAACCCCATTTGCACCTTGAAGGTAAGTTGAAAGTTGCAACTAGCGGATAGCTTAGAAACCAGGTAGTTCGCTGTTTTACCAGCAAGGAACGACTGTCAAATACGTAGACAGCCTGCTAGTGGTCTACTCTCACAAAATGAGTTTTAAAAAAATACTATGAATATGAAATTTAAAAAAGGCAACCAATAATTATAGAAATTATCTCACATGATGGGAGATCAGTCGGAAGCAAAGATCTTGCCCCGGCTGGGGCGGGACCCACTGGTGGGTGATACGTGCTTGGGGAAAAACCCTCTAGCCGAGGGTAGGTCGTGCTTGTGCTCGTGTGCAGTTTAAGTAAACTTATAACGAAAACAAAAACTGAGTCATGGTACAAAGACAACACAAGTTATAAACAAGTAAGTTTCACAAAATAGTATCCTATTATACATACAAAAAATTATGCAATGCACTTGTTTCAAAGAAAAGAAAATTATCGAAAACTATGTTATGTTTATTCAAATAAAGAAAAATATTAACGAAGGATGGAAATCTTTATTTTAATTAAATGTGGTAAATAAGAAATTTAATTGTTTTCATGACTGACAATGTATCTTTTAATATATGAGTACTTCTTGAATTCCATGTTGTTACACAGGCAAGTTTCTATGTCGGCGTCGCTAGCCGAGTCCGTTTGCTATGCTCCGCGAAGTCACGGAGATTAATTGAACACGAGTCTCGCGGGTTCCTGGTTGGTGGACCGGCAAGGAACCCCGGGATCTAACGGCGCCGAGCCCCTAGCTAAAGGGACGAAAGGCACTGACTGCGTCTTGCCAAAGATAGTAATGGAGGATTTCTCCATTGAAACCGCTCAACGCCCAACAAGCGTCAAGAGATACGTTACGTTGACTACGACGCAACAAATTACTAGCTTCAAGTCTATTCGTGAATAATTAAAGAGTAATAATAGTCCAGAGCCGCAACTCACGAAATGTTTATAACCGGAAGTGGTGTTATTTTTCATTTCATGTAAAGTGATAGCCTCATGTGACAAACTCGACTCGTGCGTGAATCACCTGCTTCTCACCTTTGTTACGTAAATTACTATTAGAATATTATTTATTCCTCCGACAATGCTGCAGGCAGTTTTTTTTTTTTTTATTTTTTTTTTTAGATGGTTGCCAAAGAATTCTTCAAGTTAGTCAATAAACAAAGAAAATCCCCCCTATGTAACATAAGCAATCCAGCTTCTCCGTAACAATTAACTTGTCGTGTTTTCTGTGACCTTGAGTGACCAAATTTACGAAAATCACCCGTGATACTAACGTCATTGGTGTAGTGAATTTTTATTACAACTAAGTTGAATTCAGTAGGAGTCAACCGTGAATCAAACTCCCCATGTGTTTACACATATTCGCCACAGGAAACTTTTTGCAGCTCATGTTGGCACCACCTGCATTCATTTTTCGTTAAATTCGAAGCTGCGGAGTTCGCAACGAGCAATGCGGGCGACGGCGAGCGAATTGTACGTTGGCAAGTATTCATTGCATTTTGGTGCGATACATTCATCGGATTATTTTTTTTTATAAGTTTAAACCACGCAATTGATACTATGCCAGGTAGGTGTGGCAAAGTTGCGCATAAAAATTTCGTTAAAAGACTTTTATTAACCAAACAGCAAGACGTAATTTCGTTGCTGTATTTTGGTATTCGAAAGTAAAATATAAAAACGAAAGTGGCCAAGGTGGACTCCGAACTTTAATGTGAAGTATCTTATTTATTTGAGGTAAGATGTTGATGAAATATAATAAATCTTAAATTTTTGCATTAAGGGTGAGATTCTTGCATCACTAAACTTACTTCACTATCAGTATTACTTTCATGAAGTTCATCAAATTCTTCGTTAAAAACTCTACCTGTAGACTCAGATGCATGTGGTAACTGAACACTTTTCAATTTATATTGTTGGGTCTAATATTAAAGTCACGTCTGAATCAATTAAGATTACAAATGTGTCCAGAGTAACTTACTATATACCCACTTCTTAGTATGCTTTAAACACTGAAGTCGGTACTGAAATATAATGAGGAAGGGAAACCTGTGGTTAATGGTAATGATCCCAAAGAGAAACAATCATCTTTTAGAGACCAGGTACATTTGGAGAGGGATGTTCGTTCATCCACCAAAAAGCTCATGAAGGTAATGCGTAATGTATGGGTGTATATATTTGTACTTCATATGAGGTATTGTTAGCAGGTTAGAATATTTTATTAGAATTTTTTTTACAGGTAAAGTTCATTCAGGAAAAAAAATGTCGGGGAGCATCTCAGACAATCACAATGCATATTTTTTTCAAAGCATCCTCTTGTTTGTACAGAATACTGAAGAAAATGAATTTGGATTGAAAAAGAGAGACACTGTGAGTAGTTAGAAGATTTATTGGGGTAGTTGATATGATGATGAAACCAGGTTTGATGTTTTCTGATTTTATATTTATTGTGCAACATTTCATTAAAATCGGGCTAGAAATGCAAGAACAATTCAATATTATACTCCAATTCACTGTAAAGTGAATTACTCCATTAGGTCTTTCAATTATTATACTCTGTTCAACATATATAAACAGGAAATGACAGCAAAGGAGAGATATGTATTCTTTTTATAGGGGAAAAATTTGTAATTATCAAGCAGCAATATTTTGTGGAAGCCTAGAATAAAATTGAAGTCTGTTACCTGAAACCAGTGTTTTTTCTTGATGAAAAATTGTGATAAATGTGAATGGTGTAGCATAAATTTGAAATTATTTAAAATTGCTTGTGGTCAACCGTGTAAATCCATTCCTTTATGGAGCCTCCTTTTTTCCAGCATGTCATTTACATTTTTTTTTTTTTTTTTTTTTTTTTTTTTTTTTTTTTTTTTTTTTTTTTTCCCCAGAATAATCCACATGTTGTTAGATGAAACAAGGCAGTCAAGAAGGAGCATTCATATTTTTAAGATATGGCTTACCCAAAAAGGAATGCTAGTATATAATAAGAATAAAGGTTTCTTGTTGAATCTGATCAGAAAGCATATGGGCTGTTTTAAAATATAAGAATCGTAAGTAAAATAAATTGAATACTGCTAATGTTTTCTGCTATTTAGAAGAGAAAGAAAAACACATTTATTATCCAATATATTGATTAAATATTATATTGATTGGTTTGAGTCTGATGATAAATATAGATCAAAATGTACAATTGTATTATCTCCACTATTCAGTTCATTTACATTTGATTTTCTGAATTAATTTTAAACTTACTGAGCCCGTGTCAAAGATATACTGAACTTGATAGAGTTTATTTATATAATGGAGCAAATATAATTTCACATTACAATCATTCCTAATGCTTTTCTCATTTATGCAACATAACATTTAGTACAACAGATTTCGCAAAAATTTAGTTAGCATGTTACATTGTCTCACTCAACTTACTGACCAAAATGTCATGGAGTTTATTTTTCACTTTCAAAAGTTCACTTTAATATGTACATACTTGTAAAAACATTTTAAATTAGTTTATTTTAGTTTTTTGAAATTATTCAGATAATCCTCGTAATGAAGATATTTTGTATTCGTTCCAAATAGTCAGCATATCTATGTAGATGTCACATAGTAATATCAAATCTAAGAACTTGTAAAATCTGTTCCTACTTATTGTATATCTGAACACTTTTCCAGTGTCTTCAATTCTCCATAATAATTTTATACCTTTAATTTTCAATGTATGTATATACACACATGATAATCACAACACTCAGAGATCTTCTCAGTTCTTCAACAGTTACAGGAATCCAACCTTGCGCGTAAAAACATATTCACATTCCGATTCTATAGAGTCTGTTTATCACTTTGCTGCAGGACCAAGCACTTATGCACTGTGCAAGAACTATGTTCTGAATAATGAGCCTCTGGTTGATGGTCTGGGACTGAGTGCCTCTCTGCATTTTTTTGAATAATATTTGTTGGCTGATTTTGGTTTATTTTAATTCATTTTTCACCTTTGTCACTTCAGTCAAATGCAGCATTATTGAGAATTTACTTATCTACTTCACCATCACTATCTGATGGCATGTAGTAGCACTATCGTGCGAGTTCCAATCTACGTCACTGACGTTTTTACTAAGTTCTTCAATTTCTTTGTATGAAATCTAGTTTTCCTGTGTCATTATGACTTATTCGGAGATGCTGATTCAAAAGTGTTAGAGTAATAGTATACACAATAAATGAAAATTACTTGTTAAAAGCAACTAAGGGAACATTCAGTTTGTGTGTCATAACAACACAAAATTACTTAGTGAAACTCGATCGTTGTTGTATTCACTTCTTTCTAAATATGTTTTTTTGTTTTTTTTTATTTCAGTATTTAGTCTTATGTTTACCTGTAATAAGAATTCAGTTCCTTTTACTGACATTTGTTTTAATAAAGACTTAAGAATGTCAGGTCTAGTGAATCCAAACAACCCTCACTGTTTCAGTATCTATCGGCAGGAATATTATTAATTCATGAAGATTCATAATTGGGAATTAAATTGGTCTCTAAAGATATGAAAAGTTGTTAAAGCATTTATTGTTATTATGGATACATGAAGGTATTTATTAAAAAGTTCAAATCTGGTCTATTGGACATACCAGTACTTCTGGGGTTAAAGCTTCTTTGTTCAGATTATTAATAATAATTGTAAAATAAATAATTGATGAAGATTTATTTGATTAGTTAATATTTTTTAATGTCTTCAGTTTAATAATTGCACTTTCCCCTTTGAATTCAACAAAAACTATGAAATTCTTCTTTACATATATCATTTCATTTGTTTTAAAAGCACATAAATCCAAAAAATGCAGATTTTGAGGAGACAAATTGTAACACACTTTTACAAAAAGGCTGAATGAAAGCTTCATCCTAGAATCTATTGTAACCTCTTTTTGCAATTACAAACACAAAAATTAATATAAAAATATATATAAATATATATTATAAAAGTAGCTCTCGCACACTTTGCTCAAGAACCACAAATAAAATACTTTCAAATAATATTGCAATAAATAAAATATTTTAATAAAAACAGTCCTCATAAGTATTGCAGTAACATAATATAGTATACATATAATATACAAGGCAACAGTTCTTTTATGTACCAAGAATATCAAAACTGCTGCTGTTCCATCATGCAACATGAATAGCAACTGTGTTGTCTAGGCTATCTAGAACGAGTCACGTCACTGACATGGTGGCTAACGTTTCGGCCAGCGTATCATGGCCTTCTTCAGAGCATACTGCAGTAGGCCACAATACGCTGGCCGAAACGTTAGCCACTATGTCAGTGATGCGGCTCGTTCCGAATAGCCTAGACAACTCAAACTCCGGCAACCATGAATAATGCCTGTTTCATGATGTCAGCTATGTCTTAAGCAGAGTGACATACTGAATATGAAAATTGGGTTAGTACACACAGAATGAGAAGACAACTGGCATGGGGAAAAAGCTATAATTGTAACAAATAGAATCTGTGAAGGAGATTATAAAGAATGTTTTATCTAAAACAATACATTTTGTTAATTCAACCAAAGTTTCAGGGTACACCAGGGTGGCAGTTTCATTATTTTTTTGGAAGAAGCAAGAATTGGTTATCTTGTGACCCGCAACGAAGAATACTAAGTAGAGATGTCCAAGAGAGAAGACACTTTCTCTAAAATTGACACCAACAAACATGAAGGATTGTCCTTGTACTTTATTTATTGTATAGCAAAGCTTGGTTTAATGGGAAATTGCAGTTTTTTAAATCATTGGAATCCAAGAGTATAATAGCATTTTCATCAGATGTTGAACCTGTAAGAATGGTGGTGTGTAAAATATTGTTGGTAAACTGAATTATTTGAAGTCATGTTCCATTACAAAGTTTGGAGCATTGTGCTTACAAAGCAATATGATGGGTGTACCAATTTTTAAGTATAATATATGTGGTTGAAGACCTGTTGGGTTAAGCGAGTTTAAAAATTCTGCTGGATAATGAGCATTCTCGTCATCAGTCAGAGAAGTGTCAATTGATCAATATTCTCGTGTTTCTGCTTGAAAGGGTTGTAGGATTTGATGATAAATTTCCTCAAACAACATTATTTTTTGGTGACAGAATAACTTTCACAAAACCATGAATGAGCCTTACATAGCATTGTTTGCACATCCTCATATATCTTCTGTATTAAGTCATCAATAGTGAGTGTGAAACACATGACCATACCAATGATCCACTAATATAGTTTGGTAATGGTAAGTGAATCGCTACCAACTGCGAGAAGCAATGATGCAAATTGCGCAAAATCTGAGTTATTAGTTAACATAGTCCTCATTATTTTAATAATCTGTCAAATTGGGGATGTCGTTAAGCTTGCTTTAATTGTATCAGCTCTAGTGTCTTTGGCAACAACAGGTAAGGTTTGCCGGAAGTCACTAGAAAATACATCAGTAACTCCTCCCATTAATTTGGAAGATGATTGTATTACTCGTGCAACTTTTCTTGAATGATGACCTTGCTTCCTCGTCTGGCACAATAAACAGTTGGAGGCAAAAGCTCGCAGCGAACACTGATGACAATGTTCCAAACACACAGAATAGGGCGAAATGGAAACTATTTTCTGTTTCTATACTACTAGAACATAGATTTCTTATCTGAGATTGTCTCAAAAAATCTAAAGAAATGACTGGAGCATGTGAATGTCCATCACAGGAGATACCTTGAACTCTTCAGAAAATTGGAACGCAAATTATTGAGAAAGTTGCAAGGGCATGAGTGATTCTCCAGATTGGCATTGCTTCATAAAATGTTGTGTCCGATTTCATAACTAATGCCCCCACTTTATCCGCATTTCTTCAAGCCATCGTTCAAGAATAGTTGTGCAAGTAATACCTCCCATAACATTCTGTCATTCTTCAGCTTCTATGTGACCTCTGTTGCTCATCGCACATAATCAATATTGAATCACGAAAAATCATTGCAATAGAACTATTCTTACTAATGTTACATGTTGCTTGTTCTATAAAAGTTGGGTTCAAAAGCAAATTGAATGTAGAATGTGTTGTTCTTCTGTGAATTTTTAAATGGATACCACCAAATGAACTAAATAACAGGACATAGTGCATGTTGATGTATTCTTTTGTTTTTTCAAAAATTACGCATGTCTTTTTGAAATATTCTCAAGACGTTCATATTTACATTACCAGCAGTTTGCAAACATTATTTCATTGGTTAATAGAAGTGCATCAAATAATTTCCAATGAAATTTCTTGAAAACTCAAAAGTTTTCTGTGAAAAAGAGCTTCAAATTTCCCATTCATAAAATGCTTAAATATTTTCTTAAATTGGCTCCCAAATTTTTCAATAAAAATTTAATATAAGGCATGGGTTTACTCTTCTATAATATTCTTAGTTGTATTACAGTTCTACCAATAGAGGACAGAAAATTTCAGAAAATGTGAAAAAATGTACTTTGGGCAGCGATAAATGGCACCTGATAAATGGTGGGGCAAAACTGAAAAGCTAGGTGAGTCCTAAGAGATTAGAAAACTACCAAGTAGGAGAAAGTCTGTGCCATTCTGTAGCATTACTAGTTATAAATTAATATTATGTTTTGAGAATGCAAACCCACTTCATCCTTAATTTTTTCTGATGAATGTTGGGATGAAATTAATTATTGTTAGCCCTGAGCATTTCTGAAATGCAGGCAAAAATAATTTGTGAAATACTCTGGTTTCCACTTATTATTATCAGTATTAGTATTAGTAGTATTTTCTTTTATTCATTCATTCAATCTCCTTATTTCATTAGCAATCTTTATAAGAATTTTAATAATTAAGTATTTTAATAATCTTTATAATGTTTTTGTTTTTTACCCTTTGCAGATTTCTAATTATATTTGCATTGTTCTTCAATAAAGTAAATTACTCATTTCTTTGCACAGTGAAACCTGCTTAAATGGCCACCTTCATTAAACACTGAAGGATCCAACACAAACATTCTCCAGCAATTCTAGCCAGGAGGAACTAGGGTGTGAGTCTCACAAGAATGCTTTCCATTCTCTTCTTTTTTAAAACAATGAAAATACATCTATTAAACAAGCTGTTTTGTAAGAAACTTACATTTTTGTTTTATTAAAGAAAGGTTCTTAGAATCTATAAAAGATTTAAAATGTTAAATTGGCATTAAACCTTGTTCCAAATTAATTTTGAGAAAACACCTGTGTAGAATACACCAGATAAAAGGTGTATTGAAACCTTCAAGACTGCTAGAGATTTCATTTTGAACAATATCTTTTTATGAAAGAATAACTAATGTAGGGTCTAGAAAACTAAGAAATGGTGCATAACTTGAGTTATTGAGAATGTGATATTATAGTTCTCTCTCGTATTTGATGAGTTATCTGTAATGTTCTGCAATTTATTGGATTGTTCCTTTTATAATGTAAGATATTTTCGATGACAAATTTTCTCGTGTCAATTACTAGAAGTATTTTGGGAACAAAAAAAATATTTACAAAGTATTTCTTTGCAGTAGGAATAATGAATTTTGCATTTCACAAGTTACTTCAAAATATAGAAATATAATAAAGTTAATATAATAGTAATATAATGGAGGTGTTCAGAATAATAATAACAGATCCCACCCAAAGTTTGTTTTGAGAAAAAATTCCTTTTTTTTGTTTTCATTATTATTCTTACATTAAATGGTGGTTTGGTGTATTCTTTGAAGAAGCAAGACATGAGTATCAGTTTTATTTTTAAAGAATTTTTTTTTATCATAGTGATCATTATAAATTATGTAAGAAGAGGGAGGGGTTTTACCCCAGCATTAAGCCATGTTACATAGGGGTAAGGGGGTTTAGTGTTACATAATACTGATGTTTATGTGAAAAATCTTTCAACATTTGCTGAAACAGTAAAACTACTAAAACTAAAACTTTAAAATAATACCTAAATACATGAATAAATTAAAAAGTTGTTATATGCAAATTGTTACAATAAATGAAAATATGTTTTCATCAATTTTTTTCATTAAATCTGTTAGACTACAAAAATTTTTTTTTCCCCTTTTTTTTAAAAAAATTAAATGGGTGCAGTAGACTCGAGGCTCATGTGTAATCTACGATGGGAGCATGTGAACACATATTATCAGAAAATTTTTAGTCTTAGCTTCCTTCAAAAATTGTCCCCAAACCTATTGCATGCAGACTGCATCACCATCTATTTCTGACTTTCATTACATACATTTTAACATATAACACAACTAAAATTAATAGAATTTTTGTCTACTTTAAAATGTATTTTACTTATTGTCAATTGTAGGGGGTCTTGTTTAAACATTACATAATTATTTAGAAGAGGAGAGACGGTATTCAAAATTTGCTATTGTAATTTTACAGACAGTCTCATACGTAATTAAATCACAATATTGTCATATGAGTGCTAATTGCGAGTGTGAAATTTATACAGATGAGAGTTACTCCCACTACATCACAACCTGATTCAGATCATTAAACTTATAACACCACCTTAATACAGATGTCATTGCAACGATTTGTGGTTTTTGTACACAACAATTGCTGCATGACAGATAACATCAGACACATATTTGGGTTTGGTTTCCAATCCACAGAGGAAAATATGGAGATAAATGTCCAAAAAATTTAATGTTAAATGCAGGTTGTGCGTCAAAGCTAATGACGTTAAATCAAAAATATAATTGTATTAATTACTTGTAGGGACCTTCAGGGCTCTCAGAAATTAACGTTAAGTATGGGAAAACGTTAAATCGGGATTTTACTGTACATGGTTGATGAATTGACATAATGCAGGAAATTATTTTATGAAGTTGTTAGATTTTTTATTGAAACTTTTTAATGGAAACAAAAACATAGGCAAAATTTACAACAAGCAAAGTGTTTTGAAAAACAGTGAAAACGTTAATTTTGAGAAGAGTAATCACCAATCAGAAAAGAGCAACAGATACTTGTGTCCTTGGAATAAGAAATCAAAATTTATTTGCCGAAAATATAATGTGGACCTTGTCCTTGCTTGCTTGCTTGCTTGATGCAATTCCACTGTATGCGGAAGAAGCGTAATTTTGTTTGTATTTGTTCCTTGTCATCATTGAATATTATCTGAACTCTGCCTCTTGAAAGCTACGACTTTTTCTGCCTTGAGCATTTATTGATGACCAGTAGATGTTTGCCCATTTGCTCCACTGGCATAATGCTAGTTCCTGCTATGCATATTATCCGCTGAAACAGATGGTGGATTTCTCAAACATTACAAGTCAAAAAAATTATCTGAGTGTTGATTCATTATAAACTAACATAATTAGCCCTATTACTAACAAATCTTGAAACAGTATTCCAAACAAAAAATCTATGGGAGTCAGAAAGGAATTTATGCTAAGGTGATGTTTAGTCTCTAAATTAGCAACAAATGGAAGTATTATTTTTGTATTTAATGTTCATGTATTTAATGTTCATTACCCTCTATTTCTATTAATTTATTGTAATGTTAAATCACATAAATCTTCCCCAAACCTGTCTGAACTATTCGCTACGAAGTTTCACACTATCGTCTTACTATATTATGTTCTTGTTCTTAAATTATCTATTACATGTTATCATTAGAAATGAAATCAAGGTTGTCATGGGTTAGGAAAGATTCCCGGAGATTTCAACAAAATAGATGCCCTCAAATAGATGCCCTTACTTGACAAATTTATTTCTGTATTATGAGATAAATTTTCCCTACATTAAACATTTTATTTTTCTAATTAACTTCAAAATAGGAATATCCAAAAATTGCCTGAAGCACTAACATTGCTTACTTCTACTTTATGCCTGTCCCTTTAGGTAAGAAATAATATGTGAAGGTTCTATTGTCCTTACTTATGTTAATGCAATTTTGAACACAAGATACAAGAAGAGAAGAATGGAGGTTGACCTGGGAGGGAGTGGTTACCACGTCCATAACTTATCCTTGACACCTCCCATACCTGTTCCACCAATAACACTTGCTGAAAATAGATTTGCTTTTACAGATCCAGAGGATTACAATAATGGAGGTGGAACCTGCCAAATTGACTTGGTTAGCAGAAGCCCCACCAGCTGGCAGCAATCTGCAACTGAGAATATGTGCCATTGACTACAGAAGACTTCTTGGCTGCAAATCTCTGGTAAACAAAATAAACAATATATTTTCAATTACTGCAGATTGCAACAGTGCATTTGTAATAAAACAGCAAAAAAAAACAGAATGTTTATTGAACAGTTTTGAACATACCCTCCACCGAATTGGAAAGTTAGACTATTTTTCCTGCAACATACAATTTCCAATGACCTAAGCCCATCAGAGAAAATGGGATAGCAGGGTAAAATGGTGAGCATGGCCCCAAAGGGGAAAAGGATTTTCTGGAGTGATAAAGTTGATCATAATAATAAAAATACCCTGCCTAATATTTATACAGTTTTCTCCTTCAGTTTGCCAGCTTTGAACTGAAGGGGGGAAAATGTGTTTTCTCTCTTTATTGACCTCTATTTTTTATAGGTAAATAATATTAATGGACAAGCACAAATCCTTTATTCTTTAAACATTTCAGAGTTTTTATGAAATTTTTCATCATTTTTCCAAGCTTCTTTAGGCTTGAAAACTCCACTAGAAAGACTAAAAGAATCTTTCAAAAATAAAATAAAGTTGGGGGAACAGGTTATTTGAGAAGGTTAAAACAAATGTAAAAACATTGGTTAAATTTCGAATCGATTCCCACAAACCACACATTTTTAATTTCTTGACTACTTTGTTAGAAGAGAATTAATTGAAATAATGCACTGTAAAACAACAAATTTTTGACGAAAAAACTCATATTGGAGGGTCCTGGTAACAAAAAGGTGATTAAATCCTATTCCTACGTATAGTAAATAACTGTTTTTAACATGTTGTGCAGTCAGAATCCACGTTTTTGTGGATCCTTCAAACCGAAAAAATTGATTGACGGCAAAAGGTGTGTCTTCCCACCCATCTGTGGTTAAAGTTTGTACCAAAACCGATTTTCTCCAAAATTTATTTGTTTAATACAATTTTACAACAGCCTCACAGGCCCAATACTGTAAATAGAACTTAGAAATTTGATAATTACAATCCTCGGTCTACTGCTGAACACACAATATAAAAAAAAGTCAACAAAAAATAGATGTAAAATAGAAAAAGTAGTTAATGACATAAATAGATCCATAATAAATACACACACATTATCAATCAATACTATCAATTACATTCATAACAATGCTGTTCATAAAAAGCAGTTCAAGTGTGTAGATAGATCTTCTGCAGGCAAAAATGTATTAACATTTATAGGAAGATGAGGTATAGCAGAAGAATACATAATAATAGTTCAACAATTATATTCCTTCATAAGCATATTAAATCTTATATTATATGGATTATTGTAAGTTTCAAAGCAGTCTTTCAACCCAAAACAGTTTATTCTACCTAACAGCAATTTTTACATAAATATAAGGTCATTTGTAGATTTGCAATTTCAGAATAATCATGAGAGCATCTTGGGTTTGTTAAATGTACTTTAAAAGCTTTCCTAAGTAAAGAAAATATGTTGATGTCGTTAAATTTTTTTTATATTAAAAAATGTATAAGGAGACCAAACTACTGAGCAGTACATCTATTTTGTTTTAACTAAAGAATTATATTATAGTTTTAATAGATTTAAATTTTATGGTATTTTGTTTTACAAATCCAAGCATCTTCAATGAACTATTAATAATAAAATTAACATGCTTATCAAAAGTCAATTTATTATCTTTCATTACTCGCAAGTCGCATTTTCCAAAATATTATTATCTAGCACATAACTACTATCAGTCTCGTGCAACGAAGAAGTTTACATTTATTGATATTAAGATTTAATGAGCTATTGGAACATCTCAAATGTAATCTATCCAAATCGTCCTGCAGTCTAAATGATTCAGTTTGGTCAGAGATCACTCGGCAAAATTTACAGTCATCTGCAACAAGACTAAAATTAGAATTTTGAAAAACTGTGCATATTGATGAATACCAAAATAGCCATGGGTCCCGAAATCAAAAATTGATATTCCTGAATTAGTTCAAATGAGCTCAGGAGTCTCTGAATTTGAAATGAATGTTTAAAGTTTTGGAAGTACTTTACATGAAACCTTAGCAACATTTTCAAAATTTTCTCTAAAATGGCTCTAAATTTTGTGTGTAATATAGGCCATTTTTAATTTATTTAAACCCATTAATTTTTTCAAAAACCACTCCAATTGTTTTCTTTAAAGTGCTTGTCAACTGCAATAGTAGCACAACACAACAAATTCAAATTTTACGTAATTGCACTCTCCAGAATTGCAGATTAGTCTACCTTCCAGCAGCATATCTTACCAGCATATATTTCCACCAACGAATGACGAAAGTATGAAAGAAAGATTGATGCATTTCTACACAAAGTTGTAGTTTCAAACTCATTTATTTCAACACCTGAGTTTTTTGAGTTGTCACTATTGCAGCCCATGAGCGAGTTTTGCTTTAAACAAAATCTGTTCTAAAACATCATCTCTTTAAATAAGTCATGAACAATTTTTTCATGTAATTTGTACTAGAAATTAATGCAATTTATAAGATACATATATTCTTGAAAATACATAATATGAAAAAATGAGTAGTTTTCATATTATTTCTGCTAGAAATTAATGTATTTTCCCAAAAATGTACAATTTTTTTTAAAAGGTAATTTTCAAGTAATTTGTGCTTGAAATTAATGCAACTTACAGAAGACACATTCTCAAGAACTGCTCTTTCCTTTTTATTTTCTTCACATAGATAAAACAAGTCATGCATAAAAGAATAGCCCAGGCCTCATTTTCAGTGAATTCTGAATGTTCTGTAATTGCAAATTTAGAAAGAATGCAAGAAAGTATGTGCTGTTGTAGCACTATTAGTTATTTACTTATTTGCACCCAACCGGTCAAGAAAAGCTTAATCTATTTTTCCACCACTTCTCATATGTGATGTATTAACTGATGGCAAAATAAGTTCATAATGTAACGCCTAGCATTTCAGAAAGTTCAGGTTCTTTGGGAGTGTTATAAAGTTAAAAAATTCATGACATATATATGCATTAAATTTTAAATTAGAATGTAACAGTATGTAAGTTTGCAAATATATCAGTATTTATTAAATTTATTTAAAAAAAAATAGTTTGATTAATACATTATTTATTTAAGAAATAACATAGCATACAAATATCAAATTTATTTTGTAAAGTAACAATATATGTTTTTACAGAAGGTTAATTACTGCCAAATTATGATTTTAAAAAATCATCTCTGTAAAAAAAGGCTAGTACAATTAGTATAGAGATAGTTCAAAATGTTTTCAGAAAAATCAAAATCTTATTGCATCTGCCATGACAGGATATTTCAATATTTATCTGTCAGTTAGTTGAGAGAGAAGAAACTGGCATACTCAATTAAAACTTCATTCTGTTAAGAAGTATAAACAAATTCAGAAATTCGTGCTATACTCACCCTTCATGACTCGCCTTTCCTATCGCATACCGTCATTCCTGGCCAGTCCGGGTGATGGAAAACCTTTTGTGCGAGGCAAGCAGCCGTTACATCTGGGTCGGACACCGTCCCTGATCCCTCAGTTATTTTTGTTGCATAGGGTGCATTCCCAATGTTTCCTCTACTCACATCCTGTTATAATCTCTTGCCCTAACCGCTAAATGAGTGATATGCGCATGTGACTGAGGAACTGCCTCCCTACACTCCCAGCGATAGAGCTAAGCAATTTTGGGCCTAAGGCCATGCTGAAACCTAGACCCCCTCCTAATAAAAATATCAAAGTTGTATTAAGAAATTATATAAGTTGTTTTATTTCAAATAATAACAACAATTACGTTGAAGCTAGAAAACGTTTTTTGAACTATATTTTATATAATAGGTTTAAGTAAAAGTATTTAGTGATCAAATAATAATATTTATACAGTGCACTTAAAATATTAAAATTTTTTATCATGTTTAATTATTGTTTAATAAAATCACTTGTTAAATATATGAAATAATAAATGTGAATTTTAGTAGAACCTAATTTAATGTTAGTGACATTCGATTACATACTTTTTTTTTTCATTTCATAGATACATACATATAGTAAATGTAACTCTCATTATCTGAAACATACATCTATTGGAATATGTTTATTATTTAATATAGTTACCTTTTGTCAACAATGAATTGCAATCATTTTGTTACTTACCATATTTTCATAGCAATATTTTTTTAGCTTTTTTTTAACCTGTAAAGCCGTAAATGATGTCGTGTTGATTAATTAGTTTACATATTTCGTTCTCAATAAATATTAAAGCCAGTCCATTTATTCAGTATTGACTATTACCAACAATAAATAACAAGTTATGGTAAAACATTCATTAAAAATTTTATGAAATATCAGACTACTGTACCACGACTTGTAAAATTGCGATAACAATTTTCTCAAGTTCTAATTTCTTTTTCAAGTTTTTACTAATTTTTTCATCAACCATGTGTTATCCCTTGACTTGCGGGGCCCTGACACAGAAAAATCAGGAAATTTGCTGAAGAATCGTTAAATTATCAGGGAAAATTTTGAGGGGGTTATAAAACTGAATATTATTTCTTAAAAACATTAGTACAGTTTTCTTGCTCAATTTTTAATTGTTAGGGAAATATTGTTAATTTGTACTTTGTGAAAAGAGAGAGAGCTGACCAATCAGTGTCAGGGAAGTATTAATATTTTCTTTAAATGGTGTGAAATTACAAATCTTATCCGGGAAAATAGAAAAATACATTAGAAACCCGGGAACAGTCAGGGAAATTTGTTACCGGAAATGAGTGGCCACCTTGTTATCACTACAGTCTACTCAAATCCTCATTCATAGGTCTCAATGTCCTGGGGTTGGTTAAAGGCCCCTCAATGTTGTGGGGCCTTTAAATACCAGAAACTGAATTAACAACCACAACAACAACAACAAAAGCAATAGAACAGAAACTTATATGAAGGAGATAGACCTACCCAGACTCTAGAACTTCACCAGACTCATACAATTTGACATCGACTTTTAACTGCAGAAACTAAAAACCTTGTGACCTGTGTTAAAGACACAGGTTTAACTACCATATTGTATCTCTGTAAAACTACTATCCAAATCAGAAACCCAAAAACCCCTAGGTAGCCCTTCCCAACAACATCCAATACTTATTCAAACAGAAAAGATCAGCACAATTGTCTGATACTAGATGTCTGAAATACAAACATGCATACCAGATATTAGATAGTGGACATCCAGATAATTAATAATAATAATAATAATAATAATAATAATAATAATAATAATAATAATAATAATAATAATCCGTATGGTAAGGGACTACCTTAAGGACCGTTACATCCTATACGAGACAAAAAACGGGCAGAAATCCAAGCCAGTCACCGCCGGTATTGCACAGGGCTCAATACTAGGACCAGATTTCTGGAACGCAGTATACGACAGTCTACTAAGGACAGAGATGCCGGAAGGCACTCTTCTAGTCGGATACGCAGACGACACAGCGGCCGTCACAGAAGCCCGTAGCGTTGAGCTAGCCCAACTAAGGCTAAACCAGGTGATGAGGCGAGTCAGTGATTGGATGGAAGGCCACGGTCTGCACTTGGCACCCGCAAAAACGGAAATCGTGGTACTCACCAGGAAAAGAATCCCCACCATCTTACCCTTACAAGCGGGAAGAGAAAGGGTACTAACGAAACCGTTCACAAAGTATCTGGGTGTAACCCTGGACACGAAGCTGACTTTCTGGCCCCACATTAAGAAGGCCGCCGACAAAGCTGCAACCACAACCGCAGCACTGAGCAGGTTGATGGCCAATGTAGACGGCCCACGACCGAACAAAAGGAGACTGCTGATGTCGACAGTGCAGTCAATGCTATTGTACGGAGCTGAAGTGTGGGCCGAAGCGATGACTGTGAAAAAATACAGAACACGGATCACAGCTGTTCAGCGTAGGGGAGCACTGAGGGTGGCATGCTCTTACCGAACAGTCTCCGCAGACGCCATCCTTGTGATCGCCGGAGCAATACCGATCGACCTGCTCGCGCTGGAGCGCAAGCGAACTTATGACAGGAGCGCAGGCGACGGCAGAGCGAAAGCGGCACAAGAGGAGCGGAAAGAGACAATGGAGCGCTGGCAGGAACGCTGGAACGACGGGACCAAAGGGAGGTGGACGCACCGACTTATTAAGAAGTTGCTGCCATGGGTGCAACGCGAGTTTGGGGAAGTGAACTTCTACCTCTCACAGTTCCTGACAGGACACGGCTACTTCAGAGACTATCTCTACCGCATGGGGAGGGTTCAAACACCCCACTGTAAGCACTGTGGAAATCAATTGGACACCGTCGAGCACACCTTTTTCCAGTGTACAAACCGGAAAGAAAAACTCTATAAACTAGAGGAAACGACGGGTAGTCTCACGCCTGAGAATATTGTCGACACAATGCTAAAAAATGAGAAGTCCTGGAACGCAATTTCCCACTTCATAGAAAGCGTTCTGCGGGCAAAGAAGGAAGAAGGCTGTCTAAGCGATAGCGTATAAGGACGGAACAAATGAAGAATCCATCAGGAAAGGCCCCAGCCTGAAGTAATGCGAAAGCGGTCCCAGGCTGAGGCCAGAAGAAGAAACAGGTGGTTATTTTTAGTGAGGTCGCCTAGCAAGAGGTAATCCCACACTGTTGAGCAACCGGTCCCGCTCTTCGCCTTTTGAAGGTTTTTTTCCACCTGGCGCAAAAAAAAAATAATAATAATAATAATAATAATAACAATAATAATAATGATGATGATGATGATAGAAATTGATAAAAATAATAATAAATTTATTAATGCGTATCTACCGTTTCTGAACACGCTACGCGTTCTCTTCCAAGGCCCAGGCATATTGTATCCTGGAGAGAGATTAACACGTATAATTATGGCGATCAGCTTTTTGGCTGTATCCTTAGGTTAAACAAGTTTGTTAAGCCTTAAATCATAAATTATGACGGGTGAAGGGACTATCACAAATACAACCAAGCCATTATTAATATTAATATTGTTGTTGCTATTAATACTATTATTATCATCATCATTAGTTATCACTGCAAATACACTTGGTGCATACACTTGGTGGCAGTTAAGCAAAAAAAAGTTACAAATACAAAAATTAAAAGACCAATTCTTACTAATGGATTAAAAAAAAAGATAAATAATCTGAATAAATGAACAAAAATTAAAACATAAATTAACAAGTATAAATGTTACTTTGTAAACGTGTATCACACTAAAACAAATTGCTAACTTTTGACCCAACTGTCTCCCAAAAACACTGCTGTACTACCCAAACGCTTTGATACACCCCCAGCATTGCTGAGATGTTTGCTTTCACATTACCAAACAAATTCCCAAACACATCTTCCACTTCCTATACAATCCAATCAAAATCACTAGGAAAAGATGAGATTTTGAACCATTTACACCATCAACACAATACCCCAAAGCATGCTACTGCTGGATAGGGAATACCCCTCTCCCATTAGTGCACCTAACAAATTTATGACGAACATTTGAATTTCAGGGATTAAGATACAAGAAAAACACGTGTGTGCAATCTGCATAGTGCGTTACCATTATCCATGACTCTGAAAAGGTACTAAAACCTTAAAATTAGGTTTTTGTTTCCTCTATGGGACATAGCAGGCTCCACCGCTTCCCTGCAGAGCTGTTACCATAATACGGATAATAAACAAGATGAGGCAGAGCAACTAAACACCAAGAAAGCTTCAGAACTTTGCAGAATCACAGCTGCATCTCTTCTCTCTCCAAGAACCTATAATACACCAACCTGACAATCATTGTATCATGGATATCATTCTTGTTTCACTCCATCCTAGGAATTGGTGACTAACAAAATTATTCAAATCTGGAAAAGGCCTTGAAGATGTGAATAGGTACCCAAGTTCAGTCTACTCCCGATACTCAACAAATTGTAAGAATGTTTCTTAACTCTGACGGACAACTTTAATGACCTATGTTTTCAAAGCAGCACAATTTGGCTTCTATCGTTTGCACATTACAAAGACCTTACAGATTAAACCACAAATACTAATGTTATTGTCTGAATTCTTTAATGCCCTTGCCTATGTTAATTTTGAAACTCTGCTACTAAAGATGAAGCAAAAGTCACACATGTTTTCCAAGTTCCCCAAATTCCAATGAATCTTTCAAGTAAGAAACCAACTCAGTGTTTTCACTTTCAATCCATTCCTCGCCACTGGCCTCAAAGGGTAAGTCCCAACCGTTTCTTTGTTTTCATCATTTACTACCTTCCAATGTGACCAAATATTTATATGCCGATGACTTACCCTTTACGACAACAGGATCACACTTTAAAACTGCAATTTGAAGTCTACACATACATACGTCGGATCCAGTGACTGAAGGGACCAGTGACAACAATATAACAATTGCTGGCCTGGGTAGCCATGGTCACTAAGGCTGAAGGGTAACTGGTTTGAACCCCACTATGAGCGTGGCTGTTTGTGTGTGTTTGTGTTGTCCTTATGTGATCCCTCTACAGTTACCAATCACAGTAAAACAATTAGATTGGTCACTGTATGAGCTGCAAATTTAAAAGCGACATAAAAAAATCATCAAATATATATGACAGTCATCACAAATACTGATGATCATCTTCATCTGGACCAATAGGAAAACCAGAATAGCTCCTTACAATAAAAAGTACTTTTGTGAAATGGATAAGGCCATAATGTCCTTTGGACAATTGACTACAAACTACTGTGAAGCAGAGGCCTTTGACAAAAGTCGAAAGTAGCTCATTAACTTGTGGCATTGACCCTCATATTCAGATATCCGAAGATTGACCGTAAGGCAAAACCAAGAGTGGTGTATTCGTAAGGGGTGGGGCTCAACCATTCAAACAGATTACATGAAACTGGTCAGACTCAAAAACAGACTGATACAACTTGTCTTTAGACCCCAACCAGGCGAAAACTATCAAGACCTAAAGCACTTAAAGCCACTACTGACAATTGATGGTTTTCAATAGCCAAAGTTAAAATAGAAAATGCTTTTAACGACCCACACATTATGATCTTCTAATCATGCCTCATTTAAAAATATAAGCATTACTCATTCGACCATTATTTTTACTTATCTCAACCATTATTTTCACATTACTTTTCTCATCACCAATGTTCTAGAAGAGTTTCCAATACCAACCTCAATTAAACCATTTCCTTTCCAAAATAGGTATGCAAATTCCAGGATCTACTAGTGGTAAGCAAAAGGCAATGTGGCTGGTTTGTGAGCTAGAATGTTGAAAAACCTGTATTGAAATAGGTAATGTATATTTTAAGTGAATATTGAAAACTAGTGGGAATGAACAAATGCACCTCTTTGCAGATTTGGGACATGCACTGATACATATTCAACTAATTGCCACTGTGACAATTAAAAGACAATAGTCACTGCAATTCAACAATGCAGGTTGCACTTGCAGAACTTTTTTGTTTGCCCATGACAAATGTTTAGATATCTCATCTCCCTATTTGTGAATTTAATTTGAAAAGTATATCCCTGAAGTACTGGTATTTCAGAATGGTGACATTAATATCCCTGTAAATTTTAAGTGGTGGTCCTCATTGACATAAAGACTTGAACTCCAAACAATATTTAGATATTTCTGCTCCATGATAAAACATTACCTGATGAAGGTACTGAAATAAAGTTGCTGTAATTTTCAACAGAACCCGCAATAAAAATACATCATCAATAATAAAATCACCCTTAACAAAATTCCTTAAATTACCCTGTGTATCTACCTCAACCTTGTATTCTCTTTCAGCCTCCAGCCCCCCTTCAGGGCAGGTGAGATTTGTTTTAAATTATATTTTCAATCTTGTTTTTTATAAATTACTCTGCTGGGATGGCTCTGGTTAATTCATCACAAAAAAATGGGGTGGGCAAGCTTTCATTGATAACATGGCAAATATTAATTAATTTTTTTCAAAGAATTGGTCGTCCCTACTGGGATTTGAACCCGAGCCTTCTGGTGTATCATGTGGCGGGAAAGGTGACAGTTATGACTAATATATCACGTAGATTTATAATTTTATTAGATTTAGTTTCATAGCCAGAAAATGTTGCTGTCAATGTGGAAACCAAATAAGCCATAATATAAAAACAAAATATCTTAATCTTTAGAATTTCTTCTGATTTCCTGACTGGAGTGTATGAGTGAAATTATATTCCTAAATAAATCAGATATACCTACTTTACATTAGAGCCACATTTTTACTTTGTTGCCCATTCAATTAAGAATATTAAACATTTTAGTACACTTCACTGTGTATTAATTCAGTAACAACACATAATTAATTAGACATCATTTTCTGTTTCAACACTTTTGTCCTACAAAGGTGTTAAATATTTTTCAGATATTAACTTAGAACTGTGCATCCTAAGGCAATTAGAGACATACTCTAATTTTGAATTACTATGTTAAGCAAGTTATATACTGGATTACGGGTTTTCAATAAAAGTTTTCTTTGTTGAAAATTCTAAATTTTATTTGATATTAAAATGTTTAATCCCTATTCCATTTCTTACATGCTTCATATTCCATCAGTTTCAGATATTACATGCCAGAGCCATTCAAACCATGGAACTACATGGAAGAAATCTACTGATTCACTGTCAATGATATTTGAATATCCTCTGCTAGTCAAATTAACATGGTACTCATTGTTAGAAGTAAATTTTCTGTTCATTAAAATACTAGCATAGTGGGTGTGTATTTAATCTAAAAGATTGTTGCTGATTATTAAAAAACAAGGACATATTTAGAAAATTAAAAACTCTTGTAAATTGGTGAAAACATTGTTTAAAATGTATTATATAATAATAAAACAATGATGAAAATGAATTGATATGTTTGCCTCTTTATTCTTTTTAGAATGTAGAATTACCATTATCCTCTTGCCCGGATTTAAATTTCTTTGGTCAAGAATTAAGTATTTTCCCTCAGTATAGCATCAGCCTGAGGAATCTTCAAAACTTAATTCAGATGTATCTTCAAGTAATTCATTAGAACGACAATAGATAGAACTAGTGCAAAAGACCGAAAATTGGCGCTATATTTGAACCAATAAATATAATCGACATATTAGTTCCATTGCCGACCTGTAGTAGCGCTAGAAAATTGACTGTAGCACTACTACAGGTCGGCACTTGAACTATGGATTGAAAAACCTGTTAAAATTCTCCACAGAAAATACTCTTAGTTCCAATGCCGACCTGTAGTAGTGCTAGTAACTTGACTGTAGCGCAACTACAGGTCGGCACTTGAACTATGGATTGAAAAACCTGTTAAAATTCTCCCCAGAAAACACTCTTAGTTCCAATGCCGACCTGTAGTAGCGCTAGTAACTTGACTGCAGCGCAACTACAGGTCGGCACTTGAACTATGGATTGAAAAATCTGTTAAAATTCTCCACAGAAAATACTCTTAGTTCCAATGCCGACCTGTAGTAGCGCTAGTAACTTGACTGTAGCGCAACTACAGGTCGGCACTTGAACTATGGATTGAAAAACCTGTTAAAATTCTCCCCAGAAAACACTCTTAGTTCCAATGCCGACCTGTAGTAGCGCTAGTAACTTGACTGCAGCGCAACTACAGGTCGGCACTTGAACTATGGATTGAAAAATCTGTTAAAATTCTCCACAGAAAACACTCTTAGTTCCAATGCCGACCTGTAGTAGCGCTAGTAACTTGACTGCAGCGCAACTACAGGTCGGCATTGGTACTAACTCCATAACATCATCCCTTGTCATCTCTCAAGGGTTGACATAGTTCAAATGCCGACCTGTAGTTGCGCTGCAGTCAAGTTACTAGCACTACTACAGGTCGGCATTGGAACTAAGAGTGTTTTCTGTGGAGAATTTTAACAGATTTTTCAATCCATAGTTCAAGTGCCGACCTGTAGTTGCGCTGCAGTCAAGTTACTAGCGCTACTACAGGTCGGCATTGGAACTAAGAGTGTTTTCTGGGGAGAATTTTAACAGGTTTTTCAATCCATAGTTCAAGTGCCGACCTGTAGTGGCGCTACAGTCAAGTTACTAGCGCTACTACAGGTCGGCATTGGAACTAAGAGTATTTTCTGTGGAGAATTTTAACAGGTTTTTCAATCCATAGTTCAAGTGCCGACCTGTAGTAGTGCTACAGTCAATTTTCTAGCGCTACTACAGGTCGGCAATGGAACTAATATGTCGATTATATTTATTGGTTCAAATATAGCGCCAATTTTCGGTCTTTTGCACTAGTTCTATCTATTGTCGTTCTAATGAATTACTTGAAGATACATCTGAATTAAGTTTTGAAGATTCCTCAGGCTGATGCTATACTGAGGGAAAATACTTAATTCTTGACCAAAGAAATTTAAATCCGGGCAAGAGGATAATGGTAATTCTACATTCTAAAAAGAATAAAGAGGCAAACATATCAGTTCATTTTCATCATTGTTTTATTATTATATAATACATTTTAAACAATGTTTTCACCAATTTACAAGAGTTTTTAATTTTCTAAATATGTCCTTGTTTTTTAATAATCAGCAACAATCTTTTAGATTAAATACACACCCACTATGCTAGTATTTTAATGAACAGAAAATTTACTTCTAACAATTAGTACCATGTTAATTTGACTAGCAGAGGATATTCAAATATCATTCAACAGGGGTGAGGATTTCACAGAATCAGTGGATGATTTCTTCCATTTCGCTTCAAGGTTCAAATGCCTCTGGTACATATCTGAAACAAGTGTTTATTAATGTAGGGTTGCCTTTCAGTTATTACATAGTGAACTGGTAAAGGCTGTAAATACCATTAATTAGATGTGTGTGTGTGTGTCATATATATATAGACACACACACATACACACACTCATGCGTCTCATTCAGGAACATGTAGTTAGTACATGTTTAGGGTGCAGAAAAGTAGGAGATATTAAAAAGATGAAAACATGTATATTTTTAAACAAAGATTTATTTGTTTTCAAAATTCATGAAGACAATTTGCATTCTTCTCAAATGGGCAGCAATATTTACAAACGATAAAACATCCTTAATTCTGTGTGATATAATTGATTATGGAGGCTGTGGTTTAGGTAGTTGATGCAATATTCTCAGTTGAAAATCACTCTGGAAATTGCAAACAAGAATCATTATTGTACTATACCCAGATAATTCTGAAAAGTTTAACAAGAGCAACCTTTTATTTTCAGATCAGGGAAAAATGAGATGGAAATGTTTACTCTGCTACCATGTGCCACAAAAGCCTTTCTAATTGGGTTATCTACCTTAACTATTCATTCTTTCACGTTAAACAAATCATTACTTAATATGTGAATTTTACAACAAGAACTGAGAAAGAAAAACTATTCAAGGATATTTCCTGACCTTTTTGTGGAAGTTGTGTAAAATGTGTGTGAGAATTATACTTCTCTCCAGGAAAATAACTACAAATTACTTGTCATTTTTTTTACATCTATTTATTTTCCTCTAAACAACATACCTAATTGAAAATTTTAAAAAAATGCATGATTAACAGTCAGAGAAAGCCTCTCAATGTAGCAAAGATTTGCATCACCCTATGAGCAAGTAACTCCTATTGTTTGGGAAGTGAAATATTTCTGAATTTAGGAAAGTTTGTTACACCCTGCCCAAAAGGGCACTCCTACTATTGTTCTACCTTCTCTTTATTAAATGTCAGTTTCTTGCATAGGAATATCAAACCAATATACATATATTTTATCATTTGCAAGAGTATGTGAGAAAACACTGAAACTCACATATTCTTCTTTTGAGATTACAACAAATAATATTTCTTGCTATTGCAAGCAAGTCGCATTTTCACAACCTTATCCACTCATAACTTTAATTGTCTCTGGGGTATCAAAAAAGAAAGGTCTTTCTTAAATATAAGCTTAAAGGTTTCAGGATGGTTGGATGATGATAGGTAGAAAATAAGGGAAAGAACAATAGATGAGAAAGAGAAAAAAAGAAGGGTAGTTTATACACACAATAGTACATGGATCAATGGCAGTAGATAGATTGGGGATAGATACTAAGAACATAAGGGGAATAGAGAGTGAGGGCAGTGAAGAAGCGAGGAAATCAAAAAGGGGTAGGGGGAGGAGTGAAATGTGGATCTAGAAAAGAAAACAGGGTAGAAAAGTGTTAAAGGAAAGAGCAATGTAGGATCAGAATTCAGATATCAAACAGGGTTTGTGGATTATGACAAGGACAACAAACAAGGATCAAGGATTTGGAGAAGAGAGGGGAGAAGAGGGAGGTGGAAGGAAATGTAGGAAGATTAGATTGGAGAGGAAGATTAGATTGAATGGGAAGATATGGGGATGAAGAGGTAAACATTATCTTTGGGGGGAATTTCAATGCAGGGATATGAGGCAGGGGATGGACAGGTGGGGAGATGGAAGATGGGATAAGGAAATGTAAGGTCTTGGAAATTTACAAAGGAAAAAAAATATTGGAATCTATAGGTGAGGGCAGGCGAGTGGTAGTTATGTGCTGTAAGGAAATTGAGAGGAAGAATATACTTTTATTAAAGTTAGAAGTAAGGGCACAGTAATAGATTTTTAAGAAATCTTGTAGGTGATGTGTACCTCAAATAATTTTATAGGCCAACAATTTTATAATTTTTTTCTTTATTTTTATTTAAAAATAAAGAAAAAAATTGTAAAATTGTCTGTCTATAAAATTATTTGGGGACTCCTCACCTTCAAGATATCGTAGAATATTAATAAAGACAGGCTAATTACAACAACAATTTTCCAAGTGTAATAGATTTTGTGTCAGAAGGAGGAGAAGGATGGAAAAGAATATAGGGCATGAAATTTGAAGATAACATAGGCTCATCTTTTTTTAAATTCTTCTGGAACAGACAATTGAAGCTAGAAGAGACGAGAGAGTAAAAAGGGAGGTAATTTGGAAAGATGATCCAAGAAAGGGGTGAAAACTTATAAAAAGAAAATCAGAGGGAAAATGGAGGAAGGAAAAATTGAAGGAAAGCTTAGGGAAGTGAAAGACATTGAACAGGACACAGCTGCCATAAGTTCGAAAGGAAAGGGTGAGAAAGAGCAGATGGTGGGATAGGAGTGTAGAGATAAGAAAAGATGATTAAGAAGGATATAATTATATAAGATGGAGATGTAGGGAAATGGATAAACAAGAATTAAAGAGAGAAAGAAAGAATATAGGAGGCTAAGTAAAAGGAAAGGAAAATAAACACATTGATGAGTGAAGTAGAAAGAGTGAAAACTGAAGCACAAGTGTGGATAAATAGAGGGAGGGGAATTGGTTCAAAACAGGCAGAAAGCGAAGATGGTTGGAGGACATATTGCAAGGAGTTATTAGAAGGAGAGGAAACTCAGGGAAAGGGTAGGAAGAAGAATGGATTGAATGAAGGATTTCAGAAAAGAAGAGATTTGAAGTGTGGTGAAGAAATTGGAAAGGCGTAAAGCAGGAGGAATTGACAAGAGAGGTAATGAGATGTGGATTTTTGGGGGAATTACTGAGGAAAACTTTAAATAAAACAAGACAAGACAAGGGATTCTCAGAGAATTGGAAAGGGCATAATAATGTTTGTACATTGGGATGGGAAAGAGGATGCCACTATTACAGGTATACACAGATGTCATGTTTGAATAAAACTTATGCTGGTGTATTCAAATATAGACTAATTGAGGAATTAGATAGAAACGAATTGCTTAAGGAGAAGTAGACAGGCTTCAGGAAAGGCAAAAAAAGGGCAAAATCTAATAGTATATCTTAAATGTCTTAATGGGGAGGGCCCTTGAAGAGAATGGCGGGAAATGTGGTGGAGTTCATTAATTTCAAAGCTCCATTTAGCAAAATTGACAGGTGGAAATTCTGAGAGACTATGTATAAAATGGGGATAAGTGGGAGAGAGTTTGGTTGCCAGGTTGAGAGAAATCTACTTTAAAAAAAAAAAGGCAGAGTGAGCGTGAGAGAATTAGAATTCAAGGTTTCTTGGACTAACAAATGTGTGAGACATGATGACCCTTGAGCCCATAATTGTTCAATGTCTATTTTTGGTGGGATTAAAAGAGCATTTGAAAAAAGGGGCAAGAGAGGGGCAAATAGAAGGAAAAGGATTTGGTCCAAAATGTACGTAAATGATATTGTAATTATGGCAAGAGATGTGGGAGGCAATAACAGTGTTAACAAAAGTAGAAAAATTCTTGGATGATAGAAACAGATACTCAGTGTATAGAAAAGTAAGATAACGATTTGTAGTAAACACAGTAAGTCTGTAAGAAGGAGAGTCAACTCCGGTGGTGGGGTATGTATGAAAAGAGTCAGGAGCTAATCAATCTCACTTAGCCTAGGTGACATCACACAGTCAATGAGGCAAACCTTTTAAGGCATTTTCAGCTAATGGCCAACAACCTGTTGAGTCAAGTCAATGCCATCTACACTTACTTTCACACACTAAAGTGTAGACTGCATTGGTCAAATACATGTACAAGTACACATGTTGATATTGTTTAAGTCCAACTAGTGACTACTAGTGTTTTTTGTACATACCCCACCATGCCTCCAATACTGGAGTGGAGTCTCCTTCCCACAAATTTCATGGGATGGTAGATTTAAAGGGAAAAGCCTAAGCTACCAATATGAAACAGGTTAAGAAATATAAATATCTAGGATGTGTTATAAAGACAAGAGGAGCAGATTCAAGAAATAACAAGAAAAGATGGGAAAGCTATGAAACATGTGTGGAGATGTTCAAAAGTGTAATACTAACTGGGACAGAGAGAAAATTTCTGATAGTCTGGTGTGGGACATTTTAATGTGGGAGCAGAGATTTGGGGTTGGAAGGAAAGGAAGGTAGAAGGTTAGATAGATTTCTAAAATGGAGTTTAGGATTGAAAAAGTGTGCCAGGCTACGTGGTGGGTGTAGAAACACACAGGAGGAAATGAGAGAGAAGACTTGGAACAAAGAAATGGAGGAGGTTCTCAGTGAGGGAGGGGATTTATCAAGATGGTGTTGGGAAAAAAGGACAAGGTTGGAAAGTGGTCAGTATAGGAGAAGAAAGACAAGGTTTTTTTCAGAGGAGTGTATGCAACAGAAATGATACCTATGGTTAAAGAGAGTCTGGGATGTGAAGAAAATCTTAAAGGAAAATAATAGGAAGTTATAAGGGCAAGTGGTATTTGAGAAATGTAACTTTGCATATAACGGCATATACAAAGAAATAAGTGTCTGGAATAGATCAAGATACCTAAATGGAATATGCAAGGAATAGTGGAAGATAAGGATAGCATTATTTAGATTAGGTAATGAGGTCATCTACAGGAAGTACTGGGCAGACTGGGAGGAAACGAAATGCAGGATATGAAAGAGAGAGGAAGAGATATGGCACCATGTAATGGAAGGGTGTGATAGAGAGTGGGAGGTCAGGTACAATGGAAAGAGATGAGGAAGAGTGTGAAGCAGGTCCTATAGGATGACAGGGGATGGGACAGAGGTGAAGGAAACAGAGAAAAGAAAAAAAGGGCATGAAAGGATAGCAGGGGAGAAAGCATGTTAATGGAAAATATTCTGCAGCTGTAGAAAACAGAAAATATTGAAAATAAAGTAGACAAAAGAATATAAATAAGGTAGATATGGTAGAGAACAGCTTAAATATGTAACAAACAAAAATGTAGGTTAAGAAGTAAAAGGCTTGTATCTCAGCTGTATTTCCATGGGGAGTACATCGAAAATGAACTTGTTCTTTGGAGAATCACTGCCAAAATAAAACAATATGAAGATTGTTTTCTCAGACATTGGGATTATCAGAAGCCATTTGGGATTTGAAAGGTTATAAAGGCTTCACTCTTGCACTATGTCTTGATTGCTGAAACAAAATGCCATTAAAATAAATTATTTTGCTTCAAGGATTCAAACATTGCCAATGTAGTGTAATTATTATGTCATTAACACCACAGAAAATAAACTTTTATTTATTATAAGTATGTATTACAGGAAACAAAAAATCAAATGTTTTAATATGTGAAAGAGCATCATCTATGCAGATTCACTAATGTTCTTTTTAAGATACACACAACATACATGCTTTGTCAAGCAAAGCTTTCTACAAATGAGAATTTTTCAAGTCACATTTTGCAACAATTACTTTCAATGTTTAACAATGAAAATAATTGTAATAAACACTTAAACACAAGACAGAATGAATTACTAAAGCATTGGTAGATGAAAATTAAATGAAAATCATTAATTATCAACATCTTAATGAGACAGCAGTTTTGTATCATATAACTAATGTTTTCCATTTTTCCACAGCATTTCAATTAATTTTTCTAGTCCAAATTTAAGAGGAGTAATTTTCAAGGATAGTTTTTAAATACTTCTGTGTCACTTTTTATCTCAAAAAGCACCTGCAACAAGCCTTTTTTTTTAAATATGTGATACACTCCATAAAGCATGTGATGTTGTCAGAAGTGCCCACAGCCAACATTTTTTATATTTCTTTTAATCTCCCCCTCAAAGACAAAATTTAATTTTCTTATTCATTTCAATATAAAATTAGTCTGAATTAAATACTTCTCAATTGTTTTCTCAACTTTGCAAATCTAGTCAATTTTTTTGATGTAGTATGGGTTTCAGAGGAAAATTTCATGTTCTGAGAATTTTTAAGTAAGAACAAATTATAGCTTACATGTCTTAAATTTGTTTCTTGTTAATTGATAATTGTCATTTAGATGTTTTGAAAATACATTATGTAGTCCCTATTATTTTAGACTACAAAGAATATCCACTGATGACTTTAAAATAAAAACACAGATGCATTTCTAAAGATATTACATATGTGTTGAGATTTTAATTTAAGATTTTCATTCAATGTCTTGAGAGTTTTTCTACTCTTATCATCAGTTTGGTCTACTCTCAAATTAATCCATTTAACTTATATTTTAAAATATATTAATATACATAAATAAACATAAATTAATACAAAGTCACTCAAACTTCACTATTTTGCTGCAGACGACATAGTTGGTTTGTTTCCAGGACATAACATTGCATGACTGATATTAGGTTGCAGGACAAATTTTTACCACCCTGAAAAGAAAGAAACACCAAATAGTAATTAATGCATTTTTTACATATTTGTCATATCAATGTAATTTTCTTCAGCGTTTGCCATTAATTTGCATTGAAACAAACTGAACAAAGGCAATAAAACCTTTATTGCATGCCTTTGTGTAATTGTCAACACTGGAAGTAAATGTTGTTGAGAACTACTCTCCATATTACAGGACATCACATGTATTTAACGTTTACATTTAGACAGTATTATTTTTTAATTATTACTATTTTATTATTACATAAAGAAATGGACAATTCTCTCACAAATTAAACTTTCAACAAAAAAATGTTCCATTTAAAATCTCACTTCAAGAATAAAAAAGGATCTACACTATTTTTGACAAAATGTCCCTTGAACTTGCACCAATCTTGTCTGTAATGTCAAAGTAACAAAGATAGATCTATTACTTGTAAAGAAGATTTAAATAATTATCTTAGAGTTATTTCAATAAATTTAGTGCTTTATAACTGTTTGAATTCAATTTTCTTGTATAAAACATTTCAGAAAAACTATATTACAACAAGGTGCAAATAAATCAGAACATAACATTTTGTGTCAAAGTAAAATTCTAATAAGAGTCCATTTAAAGAGTGAAAGTAAAAACTTCCAGTGACAAAGTTTTGATAAAAACTAAAATTTTTATCAACATTTGATGGTGTGTAACTTCTCTTTATTTGTAGTTTAAATTCAAACTGTAATTAATTTGTAATTAAAATTAAACACACAACAGGTAATTTAACATTAACATGCTGGAAGAAACATTTTTTGACCTATAAGGTTAAGAAGGAAGAGAAAGTGAGGTTAATTTAACTTTATCAGAGAAAGTGAGAAAGCAAAATACTGAAATGGTCACCTTCTATGAATTACACCTTACTAAGTGGTCTAATTAACAGAAATACATTGCATGTATGTATAGTTGTATTAAAGAGTAATTTACATTATTGTGTGGCATGTTTTTGTTAAAAATATTAAACCTTTAAACACAATGCCATATTGAGATGGCACATTCATTTCACCTCTGTCTGATGCACTCAGTCCGGCACGACACTGAACGGTGACGGAAAGTTGCCTTTGTGGTGCTTTCGTCTGCTACCTTTTATGCACTACATTTGGAATGCTTCTGTGCCCAACCTAGGGTCCATGTTGGGGGGTTAAGTGATCAGAATTGTTCACTGGAAAGAAAAATAAAGTTATGATTAAGTGGAAAAAATCAAAATCATTTAGTTAGGAAATTTGTAATGTAATTAGTTTCCATAGATGTTCATTTTTTCAATTACAAAATAAGATATTAATGTAGGACAAATCACAAATCCTCTGAAATGCAAGACCCATTGAACTAAAGTAAATAACTAATACAGGAATGAAATATGACAATTTTGAATGAAGAGAAAATTTCCTAAATTCTTTTCAGAAATTATTCCACAATTAATTCAGTGAGTATTGAAAGGAGAAAAACAATATCAGTCATTATGTGACTTACAACTTCTATTTATTGGAACCCTTCCAATATACAAAATTACAGTGGGATACATTTTAATCAGAGGCAGTTTTACCATTCTTGAGGCCCTAAACACATTTGACGCACCCTTTTAACTGGCAACAAATGTTTTGATATGGAAAATTATGACCTTTTTACTCCAAATTAGTTATATATTACCTCCAAATAATAATTTTATTCAATTTTTAAATTTAAAGAGAAAATCATTTTTTAGATTTATAGATCTTCTATAAAGAGAAGTTACCCATTATTAAACTTTCCAATCTTGATAAATATTTTTGATTTTATCTTTAAAAACAATGTTTATTATTATGCATTTTTCATTAACTGCACAGTAATTCAACACTACATTAATCAATAATAAACACAAAACGGGCTAAAAAAAGCCGTTATAACATCTTTCACACCAGAAATAGTATCATCAAAAGAAAAAAAGCTCGGAACTTATAATTTTGACCCAACATTATTGCTAGTGAATTAGGTTGTCTTGTTCTAAACGTAATACATTACAATAAATAATGCGTTCCATCGATTTGATCAGAGAACCACACATAAACGATTTCCGTGGCAATCACCGACTTGCGTGAAGACACCGCGATTGATCGACTTGCGCGACCCACACTAGATCGACTTGCGCAACGACCCCCCACATGATCGATATGCGCTGCGATTCCCCATTTGCCCGACTGGCGCAGCGATCCCCCACTTAAGAGACTTGCGAAGCGATCTCCAACATCGTCGACTTGCGTTGAGATCTCCCACTTCGTTCACCTGCAGAGCGATCACTCACTTCGTCGATTTGCAGGGCGATCCGCCACTTCGTCGACTTGCAGGACGATCCCCAACCTCGTCGATTTGCAGGGAGACCCCCACATCGTCGACTTGCACGACGATCCCCAATTCGTCGACTTGCAGGGCGATCCCCCACTTCGTCGACTTGCAGGGCGATCCCCCCGTTCGTCGACTAGAAGGGCGATCCCCCACTTCGTCGACTTGCAGGACGATCCGCCACTTCGTCGACTTGCAGGGCGATCGCCCACTTCGTCGACATGCAGGGCGAACCCCACATCGTCAACTTGCAGGGCGATTCCCCACTTCGTCGACGTGCAGGGCGATCCCCCACTTCGTCGACTTGCAAGGCGATCCCCCACCTCGTCGACCTGCAGGACGATCCCCCACTTCGTCGACGTGCAGGGCGATCTCCCACAATCTTCGTGCCCAATTCGATTCAACAAGTGCCCATCGATTCCTTTCCTAATCGACTTATAACTAAATATCCTTAATCGACCTAAATTTCCTAATCGTCAGATATCACCCATTTTGCGGATTTGAACAGAGATCTGCCACTTGATGGACTTCCTTTCGGTCATACATTTGATTGACTAGCATAAAAATATTATATATGATTAATTTGCAGGAAAATAATTTGTTCAATTACATTCGTACTTTCATCCTCGTAATTTGGATTTTTAAGCTAATTTAAAGTGGGCGACGGTGATGCCGTCAGGGCCGCAAGAGTTTTTTGGGTTGAGGCGGCAGAGCACTCCGCGGAGCTCTCCGTCCGTCACGCGACGGGCTGATGTGTTCGGTGTGACTGCCAGGAGGCACAGTAGGTGCTCCGCAGTCACGTGGGCATCGCTGGCTCTCGCGTCATTGGGTCGGAACTGCCGCTCGAGCGAGTCAGCGAAGACTTCGCTTTTTGCAGCGTCGTCCCACACATACACCGGTGCCGGAGGAGGTTGACCAGGGAGCCTTGGGATGTCCGCGTTGGTTTGAATGGGGTGATTTACTCCTGGTTGCCGCCCCAGCGCTTTGGATAAGCCCCATAGGCGTTTATCGTGGAGATTGCATTCTTCTATTGTACCTTTCCACCGAGCGTTTCTCTCGTCTCTCAGAGACGCACGGAATTCACGGCACGGGATACGGGATGACCAAATCGGCGATGAAGCTTTACTGCTCTGCGGAGCGCTTGCAGTGTCCGTCTTTGCTCCTCTGTGAGCTCGGGACGAGAATCCGGCACGCGCGTCACTTTCGTGACCTTTTTGTAAACGGACATAACCGTGTCAGTGAACAAGTTCACCGCAGATTCTATATCCATGTTTGTCACCAGCGGTCTCTGCTCGAGCAAATCGCTCACTTGAGCTTGATAACCGATCCAGTCAGTGTCGCGCGTTGTTCGCATTCTTTGCTGGCGTACCGAATTGTGATCGGAGTCCAGTTCGGGAAGTGACGACGGTACATCACCATCAACCCCTTCGCAAATCAATAATACCCGGTCGCTTGCGCGTTCCGCGCTGTGCTGTCGGGAAATATGTGGAACATTTCAGTGCGCATACACATACGCCCCGTCTCGTCACTGCTAGAGTGGCTAGATTGGTGCCGTATATGTTGGAATCTAAGCATCCCCATGACCAGAGTCTTGCATTGAAATCACCAAGTAGCAGAACCTTGGTGTCTAGCGCAAGAATTGCTTTAATCTCAGAGGCATTGAGAGTTTCATCTGGGCAGTAGACTGACGTGACAAGGAGTCGTTTGTTTCCCATCCAGATGTGCGCTCCAACAGCTTCGAGTGATGTCAGCATTAGGGTCGAGAGGTTTGCCTGGAGCTGAGGGATGTCGCGGCGAATGCTCAATGCGACTCCTCCCAATCTGCCTTCGCGGTCTCTCCAGTATGTTGCGAATCTTTGAATTCGGAAGTCGCTCCGGGCGTTGAACCATGTCTCTTGTATCGCCATGGTATCGAGATCATACTTTCGAATGAACTCGCCTATTTGCTGGGCTTTATGCAGTGCGCAACGCGCATTCCAGGTGCATGCACGCAGCGGTTGCATGCAGATAGATTCTGGGCGTCTCCTAGTGGTTTACGCCATCTTCGGGGAGAAGAGCTGCCAGTTGTGCAAGCATTGCCAGAAACTGGCTTCTGGAGAACGCTGCAGGGGCGGCCACGGGTGGAGCGCTGGTCCGCGACTCCACCGCACCGGTTGTGTCCCGCAACACTGGGGCCTGAGCGGTGTTTGCCTCTGCTAGGTTTTGTACCACTGCTGACCAGGCTGTCCCGCTACTTTCCTGCCGGGCTGCACCGCCCTGATTTCGGACATGGGTGCCGTGATCTGACCGCCCGGCATTCTCCCCGTCATCGTCTGAGGGACGACTGGGAAAACTTAAGTAGCTGCAGCCGGAGTACGACGCTACATGGCGTTCGCCGCAGTTGCAGCATTCAGGTGGGAGGTTGAAGTTACCCCGTTTTGGGCAGTGTGCCGTGCCCATGTAGTCCGGCTTGTTCTGCTCCGTATGGTGGCCATTTCCCTTGCAGAGCTTGCAGCGGTAGTCATAGGCGCATTTGGCCGAGTGGTGACCCCATCTGCAGCAGCGAGCGCAAAAGAGGTGTCGTGCCCTCTTTTCGCGCTCTACAATCACGTCGAAGCAATCAAACTGACGGACCGAATATATTTTTCGCGAGGCAGGTGTGTCGCGTAGGGTGACGATGAATGTCCCCGTGAGCAGTTTACTGCGCTGCCATTCATTTATGGGAGTCTCACCTTCATCTGCGGGTCCGGCGACCGCAGATTCTTTTAGACGCCAGTGTTGCCTGACGCCCAGGGGGTCGTAGCCGAGCTCTCTCAGCTCTTGCGCCACTTCTCCCTCGGTGAACCCTCTCGGGAGTCCCATGATTGCCACTCGGAGGGTCTTTTCATGCCCTTCACGCGGTGGCTGATTCGAGAAGAGAAATATGTTATACAATTTAGCATATTTCTCCGCATCTAGGTAGGCTACCTTGTCGGTGGTTTGGATTGCGTAGACAATACGCTTCCCCCGCGTTTTGGCTTGACCAATTGTAGCCTTTTTCCCTGTTGCTACGCCCAGCGCACGACCGTGGGTGAGCACAGCATCGGGGGAGAGCCTGAGCCTTATATAATATGGCTTTTTCGGCGGCCGTGAGGCGGCCGCCGCTTGGGGCTCCCGTGTTTCGAGCGGTTCGTGCTCGGACGTCTCTGTCGGAGAATTAGCGTTGCGGAGCCGGCCGCGCTGGTTGACAGGGACGGTTTGCCAGCCGCCATCTGTGCCCTCGCCGTCGTGGGTTTGGAAGGGATGGGACTGGGCGGTGGAGTGGGATGGGACTGGGTTACCTGCCGGGGATTCCCGTCGGGCGCCAGGGGTGGTTCCGCTCTGGCCCGCGTACGGAGGTGCCGGCGCTTCTTCTTGGGTGTGGGGGAGGTCGCCGCCCTCGCCGCGGAGATCCTGGGGCCCTCCCGGGACGTGTCCGTCTGGGGTGGGGCCAGGGCCTACAGCTACGGCTGGAGCAGCGACCTTCGGCTGTCGCCGACGGTTGCGGTTCCTGCCTCTGGAGGTGGTGGTCTCGGGGCCGGCGCCCGCTTCGGTGGACGGCGGTCGGCCGGTTTCGCCTTACCCCCTGCTCCTTTGCGAGGAGGGGGAGGTCGCGGGTGGCCCGCTGAGTGATGTAGGGTCCGCTGGGCCGCTATCATCTAGGTCTGCGGGTGCCGGCAGCTCGGGCTGTGCAGCGGGGGAGGGGAGCGTTGCACTCTCCTCCGCTGGGTTGCCGCTAGTTACGCCGCAGGTCCCGGAGGCCAGCGGCGTTGCGGACGGGTCGTCCGTGGTTTGTTGTGAGGCTGGGGAGTGCGCTTCGAATGCGCGCACCCTTTCCAGCACTGAGGGCGAATGCCGCGGCTCCGGCGGCTGGAAGTAGCCTGAGCGGAAGGCCCGCCGCATTCCTTCCAGAATCTCCACAGCTCCGCTTGGCGAGCCCGTGCGAAGGCTAGCATCACCTCCCAGGGGACCATTTTCGGTTCCTCCCATTCCTTACCCACCATGTTGCCGGCTGCGGGGGTGGAGGAGGAGGAGAAGGAGCTCCATGTGTCTCCACACACCCTCTGCAAGCGCAATTTAGGGACTCGCCGTGGAGTCGAGCCCATATCGATGGCGGAGGGAGCAGTCATTGCGACTTCCACCGTGTTGTTTTCGGCCGATGGCCGAGGCAGCAGCGGCGGCGGTGGTGGCGGAGCTGCTGCGGCAATGGTGGTGGCGGGCACTACCGCGTCGTCCGCAGGGCCGGCGCCGGTGAAGGGCAGCGGCAGAGGCGTAGGCGGCGGCGGCTCCGATATTTCCGCCATGGCTTTGTTGCCAAGGTACCTACCTGCGCGCCCCCTCGCTCAGGCGGCCCGGCGGGGCATGAGGAGGCGGGCGAAAGGCGCAGGCCCGGGTCTATGCGCGCTGGCGTTCGGGTCGGCCAGAGGAGCGGAGCGGCAGGGGCACATCCGCACCCTTCGACCGCTCGTCGCGAAGTCTGCGGGCTGGGCCTATGCAAGCGTTGCTCGTGCTTGCTTAGGGCCCCTTCCCACGGCGCGGCCGCAGCGCGCTTCGCCGCAGCGCGGCGCGTAGCAGAGCATTGGTTTGAATGGAGGCCTTCCCGCGTGCAGCGGGTGGCGGCTGCTGCGGCAGCCGACGACGCCGAACTCCAGCTACGCGAAGCGGAGGAGGGGCCACGCGCCACCGCTAGCAGAACACAGCTTTAAATGGGAGCGTTCCCACTGCGCCGCGGCCGCAGCGTTCTACCTGCTCCGGTCCCTTTGTTCGTCGTCGCCCGAGGGCCGGCGAAACCTACCCCTCCAGACCCCACCCCCTTCAACGGCGGGCGGCGGTGCGGCCGTGGCTCCAGCGGTGGCTGCGTCGGAAGAGCTCTGCTCCTTGAAGGAAGCGCGCTGCGGTCGCGCCGTGGGAAGCCGGCCTTACCGCAACGCGCCTAATAGACGCCACGCGCCTCCTTTTGCATCCTCGCCGTGACAACCCAACGGATCTTCGGCGGGGTCTTCGCAGGTCTTGCCCGCTTGTGTCGCTGCGGCCTGACGCACCTGGCGCGTGGCTTTTTGTTTTGTTTCTGCTGTTTTTGTATTAAATAAACGTTTGCTTTGGAAAAGAGGCACTGAACCTGGATTTTTTTCTTTTGTTTTTGATTGTTTTTTGTTTCAAAGGTTACTTTTGCGGGAGCGGGGCCTGCATCCTATCCGAACCAGGAGAGAGAGCTTGTGATCACAACACTGCCTTTCATTGTGTAAAGAGCGAGAAGCGGTACTGATATAATATAATATATTTTGATGATTGCTTTAGTGAAATTGTTCAAATGAAGGGGGACGAGCACGAATGATCACACTTGGGTAATGGTAACATTATATAGTTTCGACGCCTTCTTGGCTACGCCAGTCTGCCAAAAATCTTGATAAATGGAGGACAGGTTAATTATTTTTATCGCGAGGAATCTCCATTACATAGAGCATATTCTTACGAACGCACGTCAGTGGTGAAAAAACTACTGAAATGTGAAGCATGTGTTAACGCCAGCGATTGTAAAGGAAATACTCCTCTGAACAAGGCAGTGAAAGATGGTCAGAAAAACCTTGAAACCATCAAGGTTCTATTGGAAAACGGAGCAGATATCAATCTACGCAGTCAAGGAACTGTATGGCATGACCACCGATTGTCATCATTAGACAATGCTATTCTGCGGGATTTATCAGTAGCAAAATTACTTGTTAAAATGTATCTAATTAAAACCTGTAATTTTAATAAAGTAATTCGTTTGATGCCTGGGGATCACTATGAGAGAATAAATGAAGTGATACAATATTTTGATCAATGTGTTAGTGAAATTGTACAAATGAAACCGGAAGCAATGAATCATCACACTTTGCTCTATGATTTAGTATCAAAAGAAGCAATAGTGATTTCGCCAAACAATAGTGATTGGGTGAAGCAAATAAAGGACATTATGATAGAAAAATATCCAATCTATCATGATATTGTAGCAGATAAAATTGATATTTGCTTAGCAAGGTGGAGACTCTTGAAGAATTTGAGGGAAGTATTTTTTTTTCATCGAATTTGAAACATCCGTAGGAAAATAAATAGTTTTGTTACATTCTAATTCTGTTGATATCATTGTCAGCTTCCAAGTACTGAAGATGTACCAATAGAATAGTGGCGTGGAGTAACCTGTCAAAATTATGATAATTACACTTCCAAATCGAATGAAATATGAATTTCAAGGAGAGTTGAACTGCCAATGTGTAAATTAATCACATAAGGCTCAGATAAACCTTCGTATAAAATGAGCAATCCAAGACTTCATTATTGCAAATTACCAGTCGTAAAATTACTGGTTAAAATTTATCTTATTAAAATGCATAATTTTCATAAAGATATTAATTTGCATGTTTACAGGAGTGACTATTCTGTGAGTAATATAATATAGTAATGCATTGTTTTGATGATTGTATTAGTGAAATTGTTCAAATGAAAACTGAAAAGATGAAACAGCAAATTTCATCATAAAGTGTCAAAAGAAGTAATAGTGATTGGACCTGGAAATATTGAGTGGGTAAAGAAAATAAAAGACATTATTATTGAAATATATCCAATATATCGCAGACAAGAAAGATATATAGAGCAGACAAAAGTGAAATAAGTGGACCAACACGCAGCCTTTTGAGAAGTTGAGGAGTTTTTTTTTTTGTTTTTTTTGTAGATCTTGAAACACCTGAAGGAGAACAAATAGTCCAGTTAGTTCCCAATTCAGTATAATCTCATTGCCAGCTATTTAAGATCCCAAGATGTATCAAATCGTGTAGTGGCAGAAATTATGATAATCACAATTTCAAATCTTAACAATTATGAAATTCAGCAAAACAGGTGTGCTGCCATGTGTAAATTAATCACATCATGCTCTTGAAGATCACATAGTCTTTGTGTAATGTAAAGTATAATTAATTTGCTGTTAAATTATTTAGTACTTCATCTCAAGGAAACTCCATTACATACAGTTTGTTCTGGCAGAAGGATGTTTATGGTGTAAGATCTGAGATCTTGAGCACATGTAATTCTAGGGGTAATGAAGAAAATGCACATAGCAGTGTTGTTCCATTATAAAAATCTTGAAACCATGAAGGTTCTGTTTAAAAATGGAAAGGATATTAACCTATGGAATTGATCTACTGGGCGATATCTGAAAATTATCTGACTTATTTATCTGACTGGGCGATTTTGGTTTCTAAGAACAACAAAAATCCAAAAAGTACTCTACAAAACTGCTAGGTGGCATGGATTTGTTTTTTAAAATCTCTTTCAAAATTTCAATGCCTTATTTATGTTAGAGTTTAATATAATTAATACGGAGGATGGATTGAAAATATTTCAAACTTGCCCAAGTAACAACCACTTTAATATGCATGATCATATATTTTTTGTCTTTTATATATATAATGATCCTGAGAGGTTTGTGTTGTACTGATCCAACAATCATGGAGCCCCTAAGTATATTCAGTGGCATTTTGATCCAGGGAACAACCCTTCTGGATTGAATTATGCTGAAATAAACACTAATAAATACTATAAAATGGAAAAACAACAGCTTATCTCTCTTCTTACATGCATGATCATATTTTTTACTGGCTCAATACCTGAAAGTGAATGTCTAGAATTGTTTTTCTGAATGCTATTCTCAGTAGTTTGCCACCATAATTTTGTCTTCTGAGCATATTTTGCGTTTGTCATTTAATGCATACAGCAACCTAGTTACCTTCAGGTTTAATTGTCAAAGATAACCAAGACTGCAAATAAGTGTAAAAAAAAATGGTACAATGAGAAAGCAATGTTCATCCTCTTGATAGCTTTACCAACTACGTCAACATATATGGTAGTATTTTCAAGATTCTGCAACTTTAAAATCAAAATCTTAAATACTGGGAAGTATTATAGAATACGGGTGATAAATTTATAAAATAATGTCAAAATAATAATAATAATAATAATAATAATAATATTAATGATAATAATAATAATAAAACATGTCAAAATAAATTAATGTCCAGGGTGTGCCATGGACTGATGTTAAGGGAAAAAAATTTGTAGGTCTTTCAATTCAGTCAAACATCCATTTAAATGAATTGAACAATAAATTAAGATCTTTATGCTATGCTTTCAGAATTCTTTCAAATTCTGCCAGCCTTCATACTGCTCGTAGTGTATACTTTGCAAATGTTCATTCCCACTTGAGATATGGCATAATATTCTGGGGAAATACATCTTATAGCTCCCAGAATTTTAGATTACAAAAATGAATTGTAAGAGTAATAAGCAAATTCCACCCACATAATTCTTGTAAGCCTCGCTTTGTTAATTTAGGTATTTTACTATTACCTTGTTTCATGATATAAATCAGTGGTTTTTGTCAGAAAGGATTTACTATAGGGGTGAGAATATATTTTCAACAAATGCCAATGTTTAAATCTATAACACATGATGTAGTAGTCATATTCATCAGGTGACAGTATCAACAGTCACTACAAAAAATTCACATACAACACCTTGTCAGATGACACTAAACGATTAAATTCAATACAAAAGTTTAAGTCACAGGTAAAATATTTTCTGCTGCACAACTGTTTCTTTACAATTAGAGTCTATAACGAGTACCCAAAAGGAAAGTAATATTAATTTTAACAATGACATTTAATGTATTATTTACCATTGTGTAATTCTGAAGAACCTGTAACAAGTTTTGAACTTCAGCTTCTGGGTCAATGATCCCCATCTTGATCAGGTTTTCCTGATCCTCGAGCAAATGCCGAGATGGCCCCCTTGATTTGCTACTGGTCATAAACGTAACTTCAAATTAACTTCTCTCCATAGCACGTTACAGTTTTTAACTATTTTTGGTGTAAGTAAATAAATAATGTGAAGACTTTTTGTTAAAATATTTAATTTATTGTAGTGTTATATGATTGTATTTTCTTTACTTCAACAGTGAGCGTGCTACATTTCAAAAATCGTTTTTGCATGGCTTTGTTCTTTTGCACGGGTGTCTTTCGTTTGGCATACATCTCTGTAAACATACCACTTACGCACCTGTGCACCTAGTCTTGATGTTTGTAGTGGACAGAATCTATTACTTGATATATTACTATAAAGATTTGCGTGGCATTGCTCAGCAATGCATTTATAGCAGATGGTACACATGATAGAATAAAATTGATTGGCAAATCTAGGAATGCCAACTGCTGACGTCCTTAGTCCCGTAAGTGTAGAGTATGTGTTCATCGTTGGGGAGTTGGGGGTATTCTCCCGCTGGATGGCGAGGTCCGGCGCCAACCTACTTTCGCTTGCAGGCTTTTCCCTTAACCAGGTATCTCTCACCAGCGGGTACAAGCTCTAAGCTCCCGACAAGTGTGGTAGTGTAGTACATGCGAGTGGGTGAGTAAGTAAGAGGGACAAGGAAGAGGAAGGAAAGATCGCGCGTGATCCGTGGGCTGTTTGTTAGGAAACTGTTTACGCCTTGTGTTGATCGAAGAAACCACGGAAAACTACCAATCAGCGCAGCCGGTCGCTAGAGTTCTCTGGCTATCTAGCTAGCGTCGGAAATCCTGCCACCGTCGGAACTCGAACCCTAGGGCCTCTCGGTCAGAACTGCAGTGACATCAACTGATGCCCTGAGCCACCTTTGTCGGTAAGATAGAAGATAGTAACAAAATCGCAGATAAATTTAGACCCGCGACAGCGTAACCGCAGAAATAAGAGGTAACTTCCAAAACAAACGGGTCCGCCATGGGTAGAATACGTAGCTTTGTTACAGAAACTCACTAACTCTGCATTTAAAGTTAGTAATGCGTGAATAAATGTTAAGTGGTGAATTTCATCAAGTAATTTTCGCAAAAGACATTCCCCCTCTACAGCACGCACAAGACGTTTCACTATGGCTGCATCCTCGATTTTTTCAGAAGTCAAGGTGCACTAATAAGTAAATTAAAGGAAATTATTCAAAAACACGGGCAAACAATTGTCTTACACGAAAAAATTCATTGCGACCATTTTATAAATGTACAAGTCGCGCGGGGATTTGCCCTCGGCGAACCAGGATACCTGAATGGTATCATGGTATCAAAGGTATGACAGATGTGGCACGTGCCACAGGCGCCACTCACTAGGGGCGCGATTTAGAGTATACCCGATAAAACAAATGACACCCTACCTAATTTGACGTATCCTGACTGGGGCGCAAATTCTAGGCTTGCCATGGGCGCCTGAATACGTACATACGCCTCTGGTCAAAACTATTCGAATTTTAAGACATGTCCACGAGAACTGGCAATGAATTAGAGAATTTTCAAGAACAAAATCTAATAATTTAAAAATGCTTCCCTCTACATACATCGCGAAAATTATTAATGTTGATCATCATGAACTTAATGCCACCGTGTCTTTATTTCATTCAGTTCCGGAAAACGTAGAAGCACACCATAAATGGCAGTCTTCAGAAACCGTACTTTTCTTATTTGCAATAACAAAGACGAACACGCTCTCACTTTCCCACCCCAAAAGAAGAAACACTTGCATTAACAGGCATATAGAATTTATTGATATGCACACTACAGAGAACCAGATTATATACAACGACTGTGGCGACTAGCTCAGCTGCTCCGCCGCGCCTCTTCCTCCACCTGCTGCTGCTGTGGGGGCGTGGGGGCGCTGTCCCGCGCCGCGTCCTGCGCCGCCGCCTGGCCTTGGTCGCGGGCGGGCAACCGCCCCGCGGGACGCGCCTGGTCCTCCAGCACGCGGCGCAGCAGCTCCACCAGCTCGTGTGGCCCGCCCACGCACTCGCGACTCCCTGCAACGCAACACGGCTCAGCTACGCCACATCCACATTTTTTTATAAAAACAATTTAATTACGATTTATTGAGGCCGATGTTCTGTTTTTTATCATCGATGTTTTGAGCTTGTGTTTTCACTTGGTTCATATTTTATTTTTGAATTCAAAAATATGATAAACTAAAAATAATTTTCATACCTCCATAATTTGCTCAAAGTCACCCAGAGAAAAATAAGTTCGTCGAATTTTTGTTAATACAATTGTAGTAATTATTTTTGTATTATCCAATAATACAATGTTTGTTAATTGTTCTGCAATTTTTACTTTTGTCAGCTAAACATCAATTACATCGATTAAAGACCAATAGTTTTGGGCCGGCGAATTTTGATCAGCGATTTTAATATTGTAACATAAATGTTTCGAAACATCGATGTGTTGTTGTCGATGTCGCAGGGTTACGGCAAGCTCAGTGCCTGGGCGACGCCGCGTCGTGGGCTGGCTAGCCAACGTTACGGCCATGATGGCCTTTCTTATGGTTACAATGCACAGATGGAAAGTTACCACATAGAGCCCATTAAAACTACTGAAGGCTGCAACTTTACAATTATTCTCAAAGACTTGGGGTTGCTTAAATACAGTAAAATGCGATACAACAACTCTTAACACAGAAAAGTGAATGGAAGAAATAGATATATATAAGAAAAACATTTATTGTTAATTACCTGAGGAGGCAGAAGGAATAGCTGTACAAATCATTAGGTCATTTATTACAAAAGTCCATTAACATTGGTGGGTCTCTTATTGATCTTCAAATACTTCCATTTAACACAACTGACGCCTCTCTGAAAATCCGCTTGTTCTCCATTTCAACTGCACGAAAATTCGTTCCTTTACTTCAATTATATTTAGAAAGAGATTAAAATATATCTTAGACATAAGTATCTGAAACGTATATTCAATATCGCTTCCCTACCGATTGATTTAATGTTTAGTCTTACAAGACCCGCCAACGGCGTCAGAGGTCTTCAAGTTAGCAACATCAACGCCCACTGGGGCATAACCGCTGGTGTCTTCGGCTGCCATCACCCCTTAATCGAGCACGGATACACAGATATTGGAAGGGAAATCTTTTTGGTTTGAAAAGTCAGCTTTGACGAGTATGATTAATTTCCAAAGAATGATTCTTTTCCAAACGAACTTTTATTGGATTCGGGATTTATTTCACAAGTAGCTGAACATTCGCGAAACTTTCGCCCATTCTTACAAATCACTTAAGTACTGATTTTTTTGCCACGATTCCAATCTTGAAGTATTATTTCAATATGTTTCATTTCTGCCACATTTTGCCATCTCGAAGTTCGCTCGCGCAAACTTACGTTTGGGTCCTCGGAATTCATGATTCATATAAAATAGAGTCTGCAACGCATAATTCTCTAAACATTTTTATGCTCAAATTGAATCAAACTTCTCAACTTGCTACCTTTCGCGCCATATATATTTTTAGTACTAACGTGTGCAAGATGGAATGATGTTCAAATACTGTTACTCTGAACGCAGCTAAGATGGTGGCGTGGGTCGTATGTTCATTATAATAATTTACTTGTTAAATACGTACACGATACATGTGATCTGTAACACTGTATTTGTCGAAATTACTCTTCAAGTTTCTTGTGCGGCTCAGTATCACGGCTACCAAATTTTTAGTATTTAAAATGCAAATTGACGACGCTTAAGCAGCATTTGTGCGATATGCCCCGCTTCCTGCCGAAGCTTCAATCCTTTCGGAAATCGTCACAGTATACTCCAAGAATCTAAACAGAATACTGAAGCCAGTTGTGGAACCTCTGCTCTGTTGCTCCGTTTAAGTTTCATAACTTCTAAAGTGACTGCGGATATGAAAGTAACTTTCCTTTTAATTCTTTGAATTAACACAGCCTTCCTTCCCTTCCCTTCCTGGAAGAACATGGGTAAGGCAGAATATCAATTCCTAATGTCGGGGCGTGCGAGTGTTCAGGTTGCAGTCGAATTCTGTACCCAGCAGCCACCCAAAACACGATGTTTCTACTTTCTCGTCTACAGCTCAAGTACTATAGAGTATTGTAATGCTGCGGGGGAAAACTGCAAATTTTCGACAGAAAAACTTGTTGGTGGACCCTATTAACAAAACAGTGGATAAATCTTGTTCCTGTGCGTAATGAATTACTTCTAACACGTTGGTTAGTCAGAATCCACCACTGCGATATTTCAGTAGTATGTATCTGTTAACCATAATGCACATTAGTATCGGCTGTTGTAGCTCGTCCGGTTATTTGGGCGAGAAAAGCCATAGTTGGACTTCTCATGTGGAGTGCATACACACGAAAATGGAGGTTTGTTCCCAAGACAACTTCTAAGAATATTAAAACTGAAAATGATTTAAATGTTTATTTTTGACAAAGAGAAGACCGATATAAATATTTTAAAAAATTCACGATTTGGGAATAAAAGATGCCCACCCTACTTCACATACTGCTCAGTTCCTGGCAGATTGACTGTTTACAAAACTTGGAAAGTTTGTATTTGGAGATGGGTGCTGGACAGAAATGCACCCCTTTCGCAGTGGGTTGAATGTACTCGAGACCACACAAATTATTTTCCCTCAACCAATAATTTCTACATCATATATTATTTACATCTTTGTAGAGAATTTATTATTCATTGTAACTGCAAATTTTCAGCAAAAGAACTTGTGGTCTACTACATGAAAATTAATGTATATCATTTTTCGTGTTTATGTTTTTATTTCACATTTGCATGCTCTATTACACATTTATATAATAGACTTTAAATACAGCTCTATTCATGAGGAAGAATAGTTACATACTGAGTGCAGCAGTACAAAGGACAATTCTCCAGAGTGAATAAAGCTCAGGTAAACTTCGTGTCTTATACAAAACTTTATTTTTAAACGATTTCTCTTCACATGCACGCCTATGCCACAAAGGACAAATCACTACACCAGCAGGCAGCCTTCTGGAGGTCATTAGATGGCTGTGATTTCAGCTGGTTTGCATTGTGTGACATTCTGCATGGAATAATGCAGGAAAATTTGAATGAAGCGCACGATACATATTATTTAGACTCAAATGAAGATCTACAAATTCCTGATGATATCTTGAAAGAAGCAGAATGTGCCGTTTCAAAATTCTTTGATGAAAAACTGAGGCATATCTACAAAAGAGATCGAATGTTTCTGCAAATGGAGGAGTGACAGAAAAGTAAGAAAAGTTTCAGAAGAAATTGTACTTGTATATTTTAACAATAAATCAAAAGCATACAGATCTTCATCACTTTGGAACTATTATTCAATGTTGAGGACAATTTTACGTGTCAAGGAAAATGTTGATATCTCCAAGTATGTACATATATATTTCTCTACGGAAAATTGTTGACTACATGTGTTTAATGCATTAATTGATATTTATATTTATAGATATTGTAAATGGATTTTTGAAGAGAGATGGAAAGGGCTAAAAGCCAAAAAAATTTAAGACTCTTACAGAGCTTGAATTTTAGATTTATTAACACATATATGGTGAGGTCATCTTTTTTGTCACATAACTGGTGATGTGGAGACTACGCATTCCCCAGCACAAAAATTTGCTTAGGTGTGTTGAAATGACAAAAATGTCTGTTTTGGTGAAATGAACAATACATTTTATGGATTATCAATAGGATTATTACAAAAATAATAGAACAAGAACTTAACAAATTAAAAAAATATTCGAATGTCAACATGGATCACTAAAAAGCCACTCTGCGAACTATATTTTGTACCAATACACAGACAAATTTTCTTTTTGGGGGGCCAGAATCTGATTAAGGAGGGCCAATTAATTACATCTTATAACTAATAAAACACAATCTCAATTTTAAGTCACTTTCCACAGTTCCTCATTCACTGCAGTTTCCGCAAATACACTCTCCACCTCTTCACCACAGAATTCACTCTCTTCTGCTTGTAAATTGACCTTGACCCATTCCTCAAATCCCGGGTCATCTCCCCTAATAATATCCATAGAAAAATCCCTAGTTTTGTGAATTATAATTAAAAAAGGATAAATACTTATGTAACTAGTGAGGAGGAGATTTTTTATACCCCATGTGCCAGAAAAATAAAAGTTTCTGTTCGCCTTCAACAACGCACGCACGCAAAACAAGGTTTGCAGAACAATTGATTTCCTAAGAGGTACCCAGAAGCATAGGTTTCTTTGTGCAGGTTCAGTGTCTTTCAAAGGCTGGGGTACTAACAGCCACCACATCACGAGTTACGAGGCAAAGAAGCTTGTGACAATCAGTATTTATTGTTGAAGGTTAGCTTTTAACGGACTTAACACATTATCTTAGACTTCAAATTCTCTTTCAAACTCTCATTCTTTCACAGGTTATAATAATAAAGGGAGTCGCTGGTGGGTGCAGAAAGACTGAATTATATGAAATGACCAATGACAATGTTCAGGACAAAGATTCCATTTATATAGTAAAAATGCCTGACACAAAACCCCACATGGAAAGAATATTCACTATTGTTATTGAAGAAAATGCAGTTCAATTATTGCAGATAGTGAAAATGGGCATGTCATTATGTCCATCTAATACAAGTCATAAGCTCCTTCCTTGGGGTGGGGGGTGGGGGGTGGGGGTGGGAGGGAGAATCAAAAATGCACTACCCAATCAATAAGAAAAAATTATTTTGGAAAGATGCCAATGCTAGCTAAATTTTTAAACCAGTGAAATGAGAATAGTATGTATACAGGTCATTAACGTTAAAAAGACATGGGGGATGGAAATCAAATTCTCTTGTAGGAGGATACATTGATCAATCTCAACAAAATAAAATTGGAGTTTCCGGGAAGATCCTGCACGTAAAACGTGTAATTAAGAACACAGCAACTACACGTAGTGTGATGTCTTCAAGCGTAGAAATAAACACTGAGGAGAAAATGAATATTCCAGAATTGAGTTTCAATAACTTAAATAATTGCACTATAATGTTTGTGTTAACAACAATAATTATATTAATGGTATAAGTCATTAAATGTTTCACGTAGATTGCATTATTTCGTTTTTGTTTACTCTGTGATTACTTTAATCCCAGAGAGATTAAAGTGGCACTATAGACCATTCAGGAATAAAAACATGTTTTAGCATATGAAAAAGTGTGATTAAAGCCGCACTTAAATCACTTTTAAAAATAAAAGATATTAATCCATGATGAAGCTCATTGTGTTATCTTTTCAGTGCAATGTAATTTAAGAACCTTATGTGAATGGTACTCTTCTTTTATTTCCAGAAAATTCACACTGAGCTTTAAGTGATGTATTCCCTAGCAATTTTGAAAAACATAACTTTGGAGAGAATAATGATAAACGATTTTAAAAAATTCATTTGTCTATAATACATTAAAAAATATGTCAAGAATATTAAAATTCTGAGTTTAAATTTTCCTCCAGTCTTTCATTTGACACAGAATGCCTCACCAGTTAACTTGTCTGTGCAGAAAGGAGAAACAAACCCCTTAATCACATTCAGGCCTCATCCAATGACTAATTAGAAATAGTACATTTGTTGCATTCTCTTGCCCTACTTTGCTGTGTCATGCACATAAAGCATTTAAATATGCACACTGATTATAATAATAGATATAAAGAAAGACGCAGATAAGAAAATTTACCGAAAATCTACTTCTCTCATCCAAAGAGAGCCCGTTTAATCTTGGTGAGAATGCCATCTTCGTTTGCCCTGTCTTTTGATTGGGACTCAGACCCAGCCTGAGGGGGTTGTGAACTGCTCCCTGCACAGACAGAAAGCAAAATAATCAAAACTGGAAATGAAGTGACTTTTCCTAACTCCCCCAACACCATATATTTCAAAGAAATTCTGGGTCAACATCAAACAAAAAAGCTTCAATTTTGATTTCTAGTTTAAAGTCATAGCAATTAATTTCAACTGGCATTTTTTTACACCATTTACCTCATGAGATTGATCAACTCATTTTTATAAATATGAGTAGAGGTGAATTTTAATGAAATGTCATTTTTTTTATCTTTCTTTCTTTTCAATTTAGAACGATGTCATTTACTATAGAAATTAATTTTATGTTAAGACAAAACAAAATGACCCATTTTTATAATTTGTTTCCCCCATCAGTTTCTACTAATAAGTCACTTTTTATCTTTTTACGTCACTTTTAATGCATATTTTGCAGATTTCATCAATTTTAATGGTACTTGCTTCAAACAATATTTATGTGGTGCAAAAAATGTTCACCATAGATTTCCTGAGAAGCACATTCGATTTCTTCGCTCATATATCATAATGTCAGCCGTTGTGAGTACTACATAATCTAATGTTCCTGTGACGCTTACCAGCACCATTGTCAGTTCAGCCAATTTCATGATAAATGAAGGCAGAGATTTTCTTTTAATGAACAGTCCAAACCAAAAGTTTGCATTCTGAGTTCACTTGAACAATAGGAAGAAGCCTCAATTACACAAGTAGCATACCCAACTGCGCGAGTTGTTCATTTGAAGTGGTTTAGATCAAATTTTATACATTATTTTTCTTTGTTTTGGGGGCATTTTTAAAGCATTTTAAGAGCATTTTGTTAATCATTTTTGGCAATGTTTTAGGTCATCAAAATACACCCCCTAATTATGAGACACAAAATTACCACAATATTTTGCTTTTTTAAAGTGAACTTCCAGCAATCATTATACAGGGTATATATTGTGAAAATTAAGAGAGAGGGTAACAAGAAAAAAGATGTGGTTAAAAGGGAAATCAGTCTTAATTATAGAAAAATCTGTTTGTTTTATTACCGAGTTTATAACAAAGTTGAAAGGGAGGGGTGATAATTGTAACGAAACCAAATGCAAGATGATATTTGCACAAGACAAACTAGAATCAGATGTTTATTATTTCTTTCTCCTATAATTCCTGTAATGACATACTCAACGTTTAATCTCCAGATGATAAAAATTATGATTTTTTTATAAATAAAATATTAATTTTATTAAAATAACTAGCAGAATCCGGCAGACGACATTCTGCCCTTCCTTTCTCCCTCTTCCTCTCCTCCATCAAAAAATGTAACAGAATGCTCAAAAATCATCATCGTGTAAATTACGGTGTGAGAAACGTTTCTTTGAGGCCAGTGGCCTCAAAATTTTAGTTTCTAATGCCCTAGAACATTTCATTTAGGAGTTATTTAAAGATAAAGATTCAAAAAATCCTGCTGTGAGTTGCGGGTTACATTTGACATGAATATTTAGTTTTGTTCTGCAGCATAAATTTCTGCACAATGTTTAACAGATAAAAACCATCTTTGCAGCGGGTTATATATCGTGTCAAAATTTGAACTCGGTAGGTGCAGAACGTTTTCAGTTTTTGAAGCATATGCAAACCAACATGTCTTAGATGTTAAAATCCCCTTGAAGTTGGTACACTAAAACAGTACAGTGTACCAACATGGGGTATGTTTGAAATTATTAGGTCAGCATTCCAAATACTGTAGGATTTTACAATTTATGCAAAATTCTACATTTATATTATTATAAGTAATACATATTCAAAAATATTGAAATGCAAATATGATTAAATGGAAAAGAAAATATTTATGATTTACATTGGTGATTTAAAAAAGCATTTGATTAAAATCTAGAGTTAAAAATCATATCAATCCTCGCTTAATCATAAAAATTAATAAGGTAGACATACATCTAATTTTAGAAACAATAGGAGGTATGCCGAGGCATTTCTTTCCAGTAGGGTTTGACGTATAGATAACATACAATTGCGTTTTCTGAAAGAAAGAATAATTAATGGGAAGGCACAAGTTAAACTTCAATGGTCATTTCATTTATTAGATGTCAAGAAAAGATTTTGATTAATGGTTTTGTTCAGAAAGCAGGACCTTTAGACAACGTTGATACAAAAGTCAAAAGAGAAATGTCCAACCAAGACATCCATGAATTCAGTCAAGTGTAAATAGTTTGTGTTATTCTTAGGTTTTAGGAGTTTAAATTTCTAAATAATTTCATTCTATCACTAATTTGTTTGCTAATATTATAACACGTAAGTAATAATTGCACTGAACGGGTGGCAGTTTTAAATTTCAAGAGCAATAAACAAGAATCAAAGATTTCTGGAGGACTTGCACGGTGGAATTTCTTCTTGGCATCGTCAAAATCTGCATCGTCTCAATGAATTATAAGCACTGCGATAAATAATGTGCAGTCAAAATTACGAAATCTTTGCAAAGAAATATTATCTAGACATTTTAAAGGCCTTAAGAAATTAATGAAGTTATTATTTTGATTAAAATGACATGCCCAAAAAAATAAGTGAATGAGCTCTAAATTATATAAATTCAATAATGTAGGTAGTTGAAAGTAAAAAAATATTTGCATTTTCAATACATGTGAATATTTTTATTGAGAGAAGGCTGATTTTTTAATAATTAGATCCTGCAGACCAATCATCTTTTTAACCTGAATAAATTTTTAGAGTGTATCAAGTCTGTACTGGATGGGTTGTCGACTCACGTTTGTTCAAAACATTATTAATTAAGGAGTTGCACATCTACAGAATTAATTACAATATTATTTTTTTTTAAGTCAAGATACATTTTATGCGTATAATAAACGTTTTAAAACAGCATGCCCAACATGGGAGTCTATATCATAAAGAGAAATGTTTCAATGTAATATAGACATTCATAAGAAGAAGAAAAAAAAATAAAATTTCAGCCAAGTCACAGTCAGAGTGGTAATCTACAGTGAGGAATTTAAATCCCTGATGTTTCAAGAGAAAATTAATTGTTTTCCCGGACAATATCCAGGAGAACTACAGGATTTTATTAAACAAATTCATAGAACAAGCATTTTGAGTTTGGAATAGAAATCGTATTTGTAAATTGTTTTTGTTTTTATTTTTTATTAAAGAGGGAAAAGGCAATTCGTAAGAAAACACTTCAGGGATAATTCAAATATGATGTTCTGTTATTACTAAAGAGAACACATATTTATGACTGAATTAATAAGATAAATAATTGTAGGAAATTAACCTTAAAGAGTTCAAAAAATTCAATTTAAGGAACGGAAATGTCCATACATTTTTTAAATATTTTTCCTGACAATTGACATAATTTTTACTAGAGCAGATAATTGTGGGAATTTCGATGAGGTATTGTTGACATAATTACATAAAGAAATAATGGAAGTCATCTCCATCAACTTAATATATTTATTTAGAGAGTCGGCTTTTAATGGCTTTGCTGTCATCATTAATCTCGGTACTCAGTGTGTATGGCAAAAGTTGGAAGACAGTGTCTCCGTGGCACAGTCTCCCCACTTTCGGCACACCTTTGCTAGACTGATGACGACCGCAGAGCTGTCGATAGCCGGCTCTCTAAATAAATATATCAAGTTGATGGAGACGGCTTCCATTATTTCTTCTTGACTAGATAATACTAAATTATCTGTCTGTGGGTCTCTGTCAGTGCACAGTTTCAAACATCTTGTTTGTTTGTTTGTTTGTTTGTTTCTTAGCACAAGTTGTATTTCCTTTCTTAAAAGTTTATCCTAGTAGTACAGCATGCTTTCAGCCATGATTCAGGAATTTTAAACACTTCTAACTTGGGAAATGTACAATAGATTTTCACAATTTCCAACGTAATTGAGAACGGTTTAAAACGTGATACCAACATCACTGACTGAGAGATGCAGCCATGCATATTTGTGCAATTTCAGACATTTTGTTTTCACCGTAAGTCCAACAGTAGCAAAGTACCTTCTCAAATAGAATGTGCAATTTCAATAAATTATATATTCCTATGTGATAACGATTCATGTTATTAGGTACACAAAACACTTACTACATCTTCCCAGTAAACATACAACTAATTTTAATAATAAAATAAATAAATAAATTTTAGTGCATTCACTAGTAAACAGTTTTGCAGTTCATGGATTTTTCAAAGAACGCTGTTCCCATAAACAGTGAAGATTTGCTGCATTCCTTTTCATTTTGTTAGGTCATGTTCTAATGTATTGGTTGAAAATCTATTTGGCATACATTACATTGAGGCCACATCTCAATTATGCACATCACATTGTTTAAGGGGGTAAAATTAAATGTGAATCAAATATAATACACAAAATTATATGTAATTAAATAAATAATCAAACAAAAGAAAAGAGCATGTATGTACTTTACCAAATAATGGAAAATGGTAAAAAAAATCAATATTTAATGTGCCACAAAAAAGTCAACTCTCACAATAAAAAGCATGACACGAAATATATTTACAATACTGCTTTCTTTCTATTCTTGTACATACCAAAAAAACAAACCATATAATAAATTAAAACAAAAAAATTACATGAATGATTCTGAAAAGAAACGACAACTCATTGAAAATGCATAGTTAGTCCACACTTCTTCCAGAAGAATAACGTGTTCACATTTTACTTACCATCTTTCTTAAAGGCAATGCCACGCACTGTTCCAGGTGTATCCTCCTCCAGTTCAGCATAAGCTAGTAGTAAAGCTTTCTGCTTCTCTGACAATTTTGACGGAGTTCGTATCTTGACATGTACATAATGGTCACCATATCCATATTGATTGACCCTCTTCATTCCCTTACCAGAAAGTCGAATTCGTGTATGGGATGATGTTCCAGGAACAATCTTGAAAAAGACGATATGCAAGATACAGTAAATTAAATTCAAAAACAGATAAAAAATTCCCTGAATTAGCAGTCTCTCAACAAATACATAAATACAAATTGGAATTTGCTACCACCTCTCTGTCTCAAAAAAAAAATTATTTTTTTAATGTTGTAATTTATGTAAGTACATTCAATTTTACTGTTCTCAAAACCAATTTTGGCAAATTGCTGCCATCCTAACACAATATCCAATTTTTTTCATATTTAGTACTGTATACATTTTACATATTTTGTTATTTTTGCAAAATATTTTTAATTTTTTCAATTTTCTTCTGCCTTATACATATTTTTTCAGTAAAGAAGCATTTTCAAAAATCAGAATTATTTCCTACCCTATTACCGAGTGCTGTTGCATCGAGATGTGCTACATAAAGACACAGTCGGACGTTCTTACTGTCAAGCGCGCATACTTCAGTTATTTTAGTGGCAGCTTGGGAAGTGCATGTCAGCGACCGAGATCATTTTCACTTTTAGGTGTCAAAAATATCACTGATGCTGGGTTTCGTGATCTTTAACCTTAATTTCCAAGAAACGTTGGCGATCGCCAACTTGTAACACTTTGATGAAAATGCTGCACGCTGCCATGATTGTTTGCTGGTCATAGATACTGACAGTTTGTAGGAGGGCTTCTATTGCATCTAGCCTGGCTGCTAAACTACCATCTTGAATAGCAACAAATGAAGCTTTTATTGCCGACAGGAAAGTATGGTGCAAATGTGTATCAAGTTGTGCTTTCAAAATTATTTTTTAAATGTTAGCATTATTTTTAAAATTCGTTCAGTAAATTTTTGATACATGTAATTTCATATTAGGTAAATGTGTTTTATAACGAATGTATTTTAAAATTACACATTTTATTTCCATTTTACATATTTATTACATATTCTCAGTTTTCATTACAAATTTAAGTACATATTTTGACGTTTCATACTACATATTATTCTGGTCTCTAGTAATAACTATAGAGGGCTTTTACCAACAACATCAATACTCTTTGCCACCATATTAAGAAACAGATTAAATGGAGACCTGGAGAGGAACAGACCTGGGAGACGCACAAAATGATTTCAGAAAAAGGAGCACAAAAGACACCACATTCACAATATGAACAATTCTGCACAGATGCAATGAAATGAATTTACCAAGTTACCTAAAGACAATTCTTAAGCTTAGAAAAGGTATATGGTAGAATATATAGAGATTTAATGTGCAAAATACTGGAAAAAGAAAAGATACCTACTGAAATAAAAAAAGAAATTCCAATTCTCTATGCAGACTCACTGATAAGTACAAAATTGAATAATGGAAACGTGTAAATATCTTTCAAAATAAATAGAGGACTAAGATGGAGGTGGACTGTCACCATCCCCTTTTAATATATAATAATAATAATAATAATAATAATAATAATAATATTAATTTATTAATATTATTATTGTTATTATTGCTCATAGACATTTATAAATATAAAATGCATCGAGCAACATCATGCCAACAGACATTTTAATACAATAATGACATATATAGTTAGGTATAGAAGTTAAAATAACATTACAATCATTTTTATATTCAACCATATCATCAAGGATTGGAAACTAACAATCAAGAGGAGAATAAATCTCGATATAAGACAGAAGATCCAAATAATTCTTTACACAAATAATGTAGTTGTTAATGATAGAATCAGAAGATGAACAACAAATTCCAGCATATGAATTGCTTGAAACAAGCACATTAAAATTTCCATAAGCAAGTCAAATTCAATGGCACTTTAAAGAAAAGAAATGAGAAGTCAAAACTGTCATTAATGGGCATTAATAGAACAAGTATCCATATTTAATTAGTAAGGCAATACCAATGAACATAGATCAGAGGACATATAAAACAAAATCCAGACATACAATAGAACAAATTGACTAATCAAACAACATTTCAGAAGAGAGATGACTCAAGAGTCCAAATTAGGAACATAACATAACAGTACTTCTTACCTGAATGGTTTGATCTTCATAGATACCCTGAACACGAATGGTACCACCAAGTACTGCTTGTGACAGTGAAATTTCAGCTTCAGTGTGGATATCAGCACCATCCCGGCGGAAGTAGTCAGATTTCTCAACACGGAACGTAATGAAGATTTCTTTGTTTCCAACAGGCATGCGTACAGTTTGAGAATCCTCCACACCTATTACCAGAAATCAGTTTTCAATAAATAATGACATTTCCATATAATCAAATTGCATTTTATGAAACATAATTTTCAACACAGGACATGGTATATAGAGCCAGGATAGAACACTATCCCTGACCATTCATGGCCATCCCTCAAAACCTAACATTCCCTCACCCCCTTTATCATGTATTTCCTCTTCACTCGAGAGGCATGAATTGCCAGATTCATCGACTTCCTTAAATTGGATTATATTTTCTACTTCAACCTGTCCTTTTTATGTTAAACAACACTGAATTTAGTTCTCATTATCACTTCACCACCAAAACAAATATTTGAAAATAGTATAAATTTGCCAGGCATAACATCAAGTTTAAGAAATCAAATAATTTTAAAGTTTAAATAAATGATTAAAACACCAAATGGTACGGAAACGTGCTGTACATCACCAATAAAAAGCTAGTTTAACATAGGCATCAAATTATTAACAAGAATATTGACATTACAGTGAATAAATAGTCAAATCAAAGTCATCAAATTCAATTCCTTGTGTACAATTCGAAGGAAGCTATATGACAATATTATTAGTGCAATTGATTGTACCTGAATAAAAATTAGGAAAATAATAAATACACCACAACATCAAGCTCTATAAATAAAACTCTCACCTGCAGGTACTGGTACAGTGACACGTTTTCGTTGCACAGTACTACCTTTACCTTCACATTCTGTGCAAGGGAATTTTATATGCATGCGTGTGCCATGACAATAACGACATGTAGAACGCATCACAAAAGGACCTGAAAACGCACAGTGACTTCATTACTATGTAGCAGTAATTATTAAAGAAAAGGATATTTTTTTTAAGTATTGAAATCAGTACTTCAAGAAACAATACATTAACATCTCTGACACTACAGAAAATGGTATGCATAAATTAAACAGTTTATCTTAATAACTTCATAATAATTTAATAACTTCAATTCCAAAATCAAGTAATTTATCACTTTCTATCAATACTTAAAGAAGAAAAACCTGTAAAATTCTAAACAAAGCCGTGAGATGTTAAAGAATATCGAATATGCATTATATATACCTGTGCTAATAGTCTCCATGCCTGTGCCATTGCAATATGTGCACCTCACAGCCTTAGTGCCAGGTTCTGCACGAGCACCTCGACACTTAGGGCATGTATCAATGACATTTACATGAATATCTTTGTTAACACCACGTGCAGCTTGAGAGAATGTCAAGTTCATGATGACCTATGGAAACAAAATTACGATAACTTCTTTATAAAAATAAAATTTCACTCCATACAATATTTCACTGTACAACTCACTTCCTGAGAAGCACCAAATCCAAATGAGGATTCCGCAAAATCTTCTCCCAAATCTGCTCCAAAGCCAGATTTGAAGCCAGCTTCACCAAAGATTTTGCGGAATAATTCCTCAGGATCAATTGTGGATCGAAACTGCCAATTTTGTTCAAATCCTCGAGCACCACCTCCAGTACTACTTCCACCCATTCCCATCTGCTCCGAGGTTGTACCCCATGCATCATACTGCTTGCGTTTTCCATCATCACTAAGAACCTGAAGAGTGCATGAAAGAGTGCATGAGCAACATGAAAAACTATACTACATATATTACTCTGTATATACATATGTATAGGAGAAAGTAAAAAACGAATTAAATAAATGTATAGTGTGACAATATATACATTTCTAATCAACTCACTTCATATGCTTCTGACACTTCTTGGAACTTTTTTGAAGCATCTGGGTCATTTTTATTGGTATCTGGATGATACTTCTTTGCTAACTGATAATATGCTTTCTTTATATCCTTTGAAGAAGCATTCCTAGGTACTCCAAGAATATCATAATAATCACGTTTTGATTGAAAAGCTGTAGAACTGATATGGAAGTTTCTGCTACGAGGAATGAGATGATGTGCTGTAAATCGAAAGTCACTCTTTGATAAATAACACATGGAATCATAAACAAAAGTGAGGTTAAGTAAAGTAAACTGAACCTTTGTCCAATTTAAGAAAATGCCATGCTCGTACAATTCACACAGAGTTTGTTACATGCGGCAGTTAATATCTGGCATATAAGTTGCAGGAATTAAACTATTAAACTTACATTGAGAACGTTCTTCTTGTTTCTGGATTCCTACCGATACTACACTAGAGCTACAGATTCTACCACATCCAAGGCATGTATGCACAAATCGACACGAAAACGTCTGAATTGGCTGTAGACCTATTAAATTTGCAGTCCTTATACTTGAAAGACTAATTACACATCTTGCAACAGCCATAATTTATATTACGGGATTTGAAAGCCCACTATCGTCACACGAACGGCGTGAACAGCAGCCGCCCGGGTCCGCACCGCACGGGTGATCTGACGTAACCGGGTCGGGCTCGCTGAAGAAACGTAGTTGATTCTAATCATTCGAAAGCTGGTAATTGCCCATCGTTATTCTATAACGTCGGATAGCTCTTCAGTAATCACAGAATCTGTACTTGTGCTATTAGAATTCGTGACTTCAGTCGGAATGCGTAAGAAGTGTGTGGTGGCTTTGCGATCTTCCTCCGAGTTGTTGGCTTGCACCCTTCTTCAGAACTACTATCGTTGTTACAGTTCAAATCAATTGTTTTAAATGCTATAGTTCATGGACATTCTTGAAAATATTCTGGCAATTTTGTATACATATAATGTATGTTGAGTTTGTAGGAACTTGTGGAATGTATTCTTTAATGATAAAGGTCAGATAAAGTGGAAAGAAAAAATAAATAAATATGTAACATCTTATTATAGTATTTGCGATTGCATCACACATTGAGTGGTGTTGCCAGGGTATATTTTATAACAACTCACCACCTGAAACCCCTTTTTAACCAAAATTATCGATTAAAAATCTTAGATGAAAATGCATATTAAGTCTAGCACTCATTTATTACCTGTATTTGGCGAACGTCAATATTTTTTAAAATAAAAAATTATGCATTTATGCATACAATCTATACAACTACATATAGTTTTACCAACTTATAATAACGATTTTAAAAAACTCATAAGTGCTAGTGTAAACTAATAAATTTAATCATATACTTTGTCAGGAATGTTTGTATACTGAAAAATAATACCTACATTTTTTTATAGATTCAATGAGTACTATATTATAAAACTTCAGCTTCTATTAATAAAAAACGTACATAAATATGGATGCAGTGGTATTTCAATAGGTATGCTGATTAACTCTTTTTTTACAAAGAAATGCTTTCTCATTTTCATACTATCGCACAAAATAAAACAAATATTTAATCACTTCATAAAAGTCCATCCTACTTCTTTATATTTCAATAATTTTTTAAAATTTCGAATACTGCATCACAAGCAGAAAACTTTCTATTTTTATACTCTAATAATTTTCATCTTCATTACTTTCAATTTTTCTATGAAGAGTACAGAATTCCATAACTTAGGGAATTTTGAATAATTTTTACCATCCTTACTCTCGTTCTTTAGATAATACAATAATACCACAGGCATTGTAGCTTATGATATGAAATTACCATAAAATGAGTTCATCACATGAAAATTGAAAAAAAAGGTCCTTTACCATTTAGCTTATTTACCCATTTGATCAGTTTTAAGACATCTTGTATACCATTAAACAGAAGTATAAAGGTTAGGATGAGGTTTTATCAATAACAAACAAAAACATTAATAAATGTTCATATACACCAATATTGGTAAAACTAGAAAGTCCTGAAACAGATACACAGCAAACTTATTTATTACAGAATCTAATACACTTATGCTTTTTATTGTACATCAAAAGATGACATTTTTGTTACAATTCCGTGCATACATTTAACTCTTTCATTTATCAGGCAATTTGATTTATCACTTAATTACAGGAATATCATAAAATAACTTGTCAAGATGTGTAACCATATTTGAGACACGGATACTAATAATATTTGGCTGAATGGAAGAAAAGAAAACAAACTTGAAATATTCTTCTAGCCTGTATGAAATTGTATTTTCAAATTTTCTTTCCAACAAAAAGAAACTATTTATCTTTCTAAGGGATAGAAGAGAAATAAGATATTTTAAACTCTGATGATTTTGTGAAGTTGGATTGAACCTAAAACCTGGAATGAAATACTGAATTGCCCAAATTTCATACAATATATTTGTCTTCTTAAAAATTACTGTATCTTTCATGTGATATGCTCAAACTTTTGTCTCAAAAATCATGTCTTTTTTGGTCAAAACTTCACCAACAATATATTTGGAAACTAATTCTACAACATATAAATTTAAATTTAATATTATATTATCTCCATACAATTCACAAATAAAGTCAGTTGGTCCATAGACACTGAAAATACTAACAATAACACAATGAACACAAGTAAGTGGTAAGTTATATCTAATATAATAAACTTTACAAGCATGAAAGAATTAGCTTCAATCATGAATTAAAACATCTGTGGCTAAGAAGGGTATCCTTTGGTTTTCTTCACAGAATTGTACAATGACTAATAAGTTCTGGTTTATTCTAGTGGGATGATTGTGTACATACACAGCAAGTAGAACTTGTTACAGAAAAAATACCATTAATACAAAGACATATGCCACAAACATACATGTATAAATGGTACTACAATAAAATTACACTATTTTTAATCAGCATTAAATAATGATTAACATTGTTACCATAAAAGCATTGCACAAAAGTAATTCAATTCAAGTATTTAGTTTTATTTCCATAATGCACGCACTGCACTAGGTAATTTTCAAAAACTTTGGCAAACATATTATAAGAAGATAAGTGAAGAATTTTAAATGAACATAAAAACTTCATATATAGATTAACAATAATGTATATAAAAACTAAATTAAATAAACATCTGTTATACAATAACGAAGCCAAGTCTACACAATGTGGCTCAAGGGGATTGAAATTTGAAAAGTTCCTTTTGAACTTGTGGGTAATGACAGTCCACTGTAAATGTGACTGGTGAGTACTACTAGTACCCGCAATAAAGCAGGTGATGGCACATTTATAACACATCAATACATCTATATGGCACATTATTTAATTTTTGGCAAGAATTTATTCACTTAGCACATTAGGAACTAAAAAAAGGCAAACATTAAATGGGATTGCTTCCCAACACATTTGATAAAAATTCATTGGCATGTTCTGAAGATAACTCCCTTCAGTATCAATGACTAGAATTAAAATTAAAATGAATAAGTGACAACAAAAGTGGTAATTTAATGACCAAACAGTCTAATAATGAAATCTTTGGCATATTTTGACAAACAGCAAAACTAGTTATCACTTGGAAAAACAAACAGAATAAGTGGAAGTAACTGGACATCACGCCTGAAATTAAATAAAACGTGTAATTCAAACCAAAGAGAAAACAAGGTAGATGACATGACAACAGCCCCTCAACTCCAGAAAGAATGGAACAGGCACCAAGAAAAGACCGATGAAAGTTTCATGGAAGTAAAAAAAAAGAAAGATTACCAATATATTTATCAATTAAATATTCCACCACCATTAAGACAATCACCAAACTGGAAATCAAGTAATACAAAAATAAGCAGTGATTGGAAGTAAATATTAAAGACCACTTCCATTTTGTAACTGCTAGAAAGGTAGTTAATATAGTCATTTATCATATTTTAGATACGCTGTTTTATACCCACAAATTCTCAAGGCTACCTCCCAGCAGAGCCACAAAAATGTTTTCATGCTACATCCATTGGTGTGTCATGCTACAAAAAACAAGTGATGTTACAAAGTACTACAACAAAGGGTGGTGCTACTATACAAAAACAAGTGTCCACCAAGTCACTGCAAACTTCCTGTTTGGTCCTTAGCTATCGTGTCAGCAGAAACCATCACACAGAAAGAACAGATTTCTGATCGCACATGCAATTTGGTCCTTCACCACATATATTTTGGATGCCAGCAAAGCAGTCGCATACATTAATTAGTACAATATACATTGGGCTACAAAATCCTAATTGAACTATATGTGAACAAATTTTTATGTTCCACAATGTTAAGAAAGTCTACAGCTTTTACGTATTTGTATTGCATTATGCCAAATACCATACGTAGACACTATCTTCAAGACATATATAGAAGTTTAAACTAAAATATAGATATATTCCTTTGCATTAAAATAGAATTCACTGTGTGTTAACTCTTGTTGTATCTACAAAATGAGGGTCATGTAGCGGCTTCGCTCCCTCTAACCCCTATCACCAAAGCACCTGAGCTTTCACTCATTAATGGCCTATGGGCAGACAGGCTTGGCCTATGGCAACGAATGTTACACTTAAAGGCAACGTGTTTTAAACAGAGAAACATACAAAGCGAGCTCACCTAATATAAATAATCTATACATTCATTCTAGATCAACAGTCTCACACACCTAAGTTGTTTATCTCCATGTTCATCACAAACATATTTTGTTGCAAAAGCTTGATTTTCCTAGCCTAAGGCCACAATACTACAATGTCACACTTATGAGAGAAAACAGCTGAAAGAACAGATGGAACACTTCCACCATCACCACCACCACATACACCATAAACAATGTAACAGTAGGAAATTAATGTAGTAACACTTGCTTTAGCTCAGAAATGGAAAATACAAAATTTTGAAGTGAATACATATTCTAATACATAGAAAACAACATATTTCACTACAAATTACATTTGTAAAAGGCTGACACATTACAGGATTCTATGTAGTCACTTTCACATGCAGTTATGTTGCTGGTTACAGTTGTTATATGCTTCATTTTAGTTAATATTTAATTAAAGACATGATTATTCTGATGACCTTCATGTCTTGTGGAAAATAATAATATAATACTTTAGAAGTAAGAAAAGTGATAATGAATGGCTGATCAGAAACACTAAGAAGGGTCATTTTATAACATTGAATGGGAAACCATTTTCCCAATAATAATAATAATAATAATAATAATAATAATAATAATAATAATAATAATAATAATAATAATAATAATAATAATAATAATAATAATAATAATATGAATTTAACTTACAAAAGGAATTTCCACAAGAACATGCATTTTTCATAGCAGAAAGAACCAAGAAAGTAAGCTGAAAGACCCACAGGTACTAATTAAAAGGAGAATATTATCAGTGAAACATAAGCTACATAAAAAAAAAAAGAAGCTCTTTAATATTAGAGAAGCATCAAACTACATTAAATGTTATTTCTGCTTTGAAATTACCATCTTTAGTAGTTATCAAAAGGTTTTGATTATCTTTTTCCTGCAACAATTGTAAATGAGAAAGTAGCAGAAGCTTTATCCACCGTCACCAGATTATGCTTTAATCTTCTCAGCTCCATAACGATTTTACAAATGATTAGATCAGAATACTTGGAAAAGAGCTGAGGGGCTGGATCAATTGTATTAATAGAAATCATTCAAGGTCAGTTTTTTCTCCTTTTTAAAATATACGACCTTTCTTCAACAAGACAGAGAAACAAAATAGGACATAGAAAACAAAATGAAAATTGATCACAAACATAATAGGAGAAAAATAGATTCTCTAACAATTTTTACTATCTAATTTGAGATGATTATGGAAAATTATTATCTAGTTACATTTTAAATAAATCCAATACTATTTCTCTAAATCATGAAAATTGTAAAACACACTTTATAGTGAAATAATTTTGATTTTCTTCAAATTCATTTTTACCTAATAAGGTATCTGTGAAGCAAGCTTTGCACCTCAATTTAGAGCTCATTGGAATGCATTGATCTATACAAATTGTATTCATTAGAAAGAAGAAAATTAATTTAAAAAAGGCAAATAAGTTAATTCACACACTCTACCCACCCGAACTCTATTTTAACATCTCAGAAAGTACTTTCCAGAATGAATATTAGTATAATGCACCAATCAATTAAATCAGTCACTAAAACTAGAAAACTACCCTAATTAGGGTGTGTTCAAGTATTTGGCATGAACTTCAAGAATAAATTATTAATTCAGTATTATTTAAGACACCAGAAATGAGATTAAAAACTTGTATGTAGTAAAAGGAGTTACTAAACAAAAAGGCTCAAAAAGTCAAATCTCAAGGAAGAAAATAATTGAGTTATCTTTACAAAATTGAAGTGAAAGGTATTAAGTTCACTATAACGACGGTGGATAAAGGATTGAAACACCTGAATGAAGAAATAGAATCAATAATACATTTTTTGTAAGTATTCTGTGAAGTTTTGGTGAAATATACACTTAAATAAACATTGAATTGCAGCACACTGATAAATGGATCTAATTACTTGAAACAAACAAATAAATATTATTCTACGTTTGCATTTATAAACTTTAAAGTGATCTCTGTCAAAACTACTAGTTTTCATATTGATTGAAGTAGACAAACTATGTTTGTAACATTTATGAAAATACACTTTGGCAAGAAATGTTGAGAGTTTATGAGATTGTTGGTAAATTCACTTAATTTAGCTCAGATTTACAAAAAATTCAAAAAGTTAATATTTGCAATAAATTCGCACTTAATTTACCTTCTTACATCATTAATGTTGTTTCTATGTTATTGATTTCAAAGTCATTCATCTAAATGACAATCACAGACATGTTTAACATTTGAATAGCAATGTTTAATATTATGACTAGTGTAGTAGAAAAGTGTCAGAATATGACTTCAAGCAGTGATATTTGTCACATTTATTTAATTTAATATGTGCTTGAATTTAAAAATCTATCAAAACTTCAAAAATTGTACATTCTTATATTGGAAGCTTTAAAATTCCAATGATATGTAGTGAACTGTTTTGGCCTAAATTGGTCCAAATTATTACCAAATATTTTCTTTGATAAACCATAAAAATCAACTGTAATATTACAGAAAAATATTTCGCAATATAATGAGTACTGACAAATAGGATAGTACTATGTTTCACATTTTGCACTTTGTACTTTGCAAATAAATATTAGATATTAAAAGTCAGTTAGATAGTATTTTCAAGTCTGTAACCTTACAAATCATAAAAACTATCTAGAATTGTTAAAAACAAACGAATTAGTCCATTTATCAGTAAGCTACTCAAACAAAAGGTAAAGCTTTGGCATAAAATTTGACTAAGAGTTAACATAACATGGCAAGTATCAAAGAAACGTAATCGCCTTCGGCAAGTACCTCGAGCTCCAAAACAAACCCAAAAAACAAACCAAAACAGCACGTGTAGCATCACTCGTGCCTTTCCTGCCAGCCTCGCTGCACCTTCCTTACCCTCGACGAGTCTCCCGGTGTCGTAAGGCCCCTGTGGAAGCGACGGCGCGCGCGGCGGCGCGGGGTCACGCGTGCGGGCGCGGCGGCAAAGGCGACCCCCTCGCGGTCCCCGACCCCGAAGACGCGGCCCTAGTTCGCGCCCCGGCCCCCGGCCGGCTCCGAGTCCGAGTCCGAGTTCGGTCCCGGGCCCGGGTCCTAGTCGCGGCTCCAACCGCGGACCCAGCTCTCGACCGCGACGCGGTTCCGGTCCTGGCACGTGTCGCGGTGCCCCTCCCGGACCTAGACCTGGACCTAGTCCCGCTCTCGGACCCCGTCCCGACTTGTGACTCAGTCCCAGACCTTAATCCGGCCTCGGACTCCGTTCCGGCCTCGGTCACAATCTCGGTCTCGGTTCCGCTCTCGGATTCGGTCCAGGTCTCGGTCTCGGTCTCCGTCGTGGACGTGGACGCGGCCTTCTTCTTCCTCCTCCTCCTCCCCCTCCCCCCGGTGCCCGCCCTCCCCTTAGTCCCCGCAGTGGCAGTCCCCTTCCCCGCTCCCGCCTCCCCGGGCACGGCGCGCCGCGGCGCGGGCGTCCGTCACGAGGTGAGCTCCTCCAGCAGGTCGTCGGTGGAGCGGCGCTCGCGCCGAAACTTGTCCATGTAGTGCTTGGGCACCGTCCAGTCCAACAGGATCTGCACGTTGCGGCGCAGGCGCTCGGCCGGCGCCAGGCGCGCGTCGGCGCACGGCGCGCGGCCCGAGCCCTCGATGCTGTCGCACAGCACGTCGTCGATGAGGCGCCGGCCGAAGCGCAGCGCATCCAGGCGCTGCGGCGTCGAGATGCGCTTCAGCAGCACGGCCAGCAGCAAGCGCATGCGCTCCAGGGGCATGCCGGGCGGCCGCGACTCCTCGTCCGTCGCGGAGCCTTTGCCCTGCGCACACGCCCGGCGCTCTCTCTTAAGGCTTATTCACAATGCATACATAAACAGAAGCATGGCGTCCACATAAACGTTAAGACTGCGTCCATAAGAGAACTCGTTCACAATGCATAGCATAACACGTAAGAAGTTAACTTAAATTCTTGCAAGCTCCAAGCTTCTGTGCTTACGCATAACTCAAAATCGAGTATCGAAATAGGATCCAAGTCGATAGACGAACTAACGACATGTACCATGGGCCAGATATCCCAAAATTTTCACATCCAACCACAAGTAAATTAGAATGTCTCACAGCCAATAGAAACTCTTATTTTGTTTACGTTTATGTTAGATATTGTGAATACTTCAGCTTCACTTATCTTAATGCTTACGTCTATGCGTTATGCTTATATTTGTGTTTGCAATGTGAATGACCCTTTACTCTCTCAGACATACATGCATACACGAGCGGGCGAGCGCGCAAACATGGCCACATACATACGTAATTCCCTACGTTTGTGGCCTGACCAAGGTAACGCTCATCTATGCGAAAACCTTCTGAGCAGACCACAGTCTTATCTTTGTTGCAATGATATAAGTTTGCAGCCGACAACTCATTCATTTTTGGGAGAAAGGTACTCGAATTGGGCGCGATGCGTGAAATTGCATGGTGCTAGGCTTCTTCACGACAACGCACCGGTGTTTACTACTCAGATTGCAAATATTGTAATATTGATGTTCTGAAGGACTATGGCTTGAAGGAGTTCCACCATCCAAACTACAATCGCGATTGGGCATCCAGCGACGTCTACCGCTTATCGAAACTGAAGAAAAACCTTCGAAGAAAAGTTTCAGGCGAGTATGTGGTGAAAGAAGCAGTTTTCGATAATTTTGCGAACAAAATTTGGTAGTATTTTTTCAAACGCCTGAGGTGTTAATATACAGATGTGAAAAGTGGGTTCGAGTAATTTTTTCCTTGTATCAAAATAGAATTTAGTGAGGCCAGAAACCTATTGGAACCTACCACATACCTACACACACACATTCAAACACACACACTCAAACACGGCGAAAGCGTTAGGCACTGCCGCCAGAGGACACCGAACACTGAGTAATTCTGACTCCGGGTTACTCCCACACCGGATTTTCACTCCAACAGTTACAAATTTATCCGAACGCATTATTTTCTAAACAAACGTATGAAAAGCTATGCAAATGTCTATATAAATTGCATATCATTATTTATTATGAGGGGGTAGTATCCCTTTGTTACACCGCTGGTCGCGTCTGTTACTCCAGAACAACCCTTTTCTAAAACGAACCTATCACCCAGGCCAACGAACAGAAACGACCACCTAAACACAATTTAATGTAAACATGCCCTATTGAAGTCACTAGCACATTACATTTGACACTGTAATAAGAACTGTCATGTAACGGTGGGTTACAGAATACATCCAAGGCAAAAGTCACATTTTATGCAATAATCAATTTAAATATTTTGCTATGGTAATTACTGAATTCATTAATAACGAACAAATCATGTGCGACGAATTTATAAACCACTCAAAGAATTTAATGAGCCTTATCTATACTAGGATTTATTTAATCGTGCACTTGACGTAAATGAGCTGTTCACGGTTCCATCCAATCCGGAGCTTGAACGTCCTCGTAGTGACGAGGCCACTATAGCGACATATAAACTCCCTGCTTGAATGAAATCGCATCAGCTGATTTACGTCAAGAGCACGACTAAATAAATCGTGCTATAAAAATCACCAGCAAGACACGATTACTCCACGCCTTTGGCGGCGCGGGCGGGCGCGGGCAGGCGCCTTACCTCGGCGGCGTCCGAGACGACGGCCTTGGGGTCGTCGGGGTCGTCCGCGTCGTCCGCGACGGGCGGCGCGGAGCACGGGTGCGCCTCCAGCTCAGCCTTGGTCTTGAAGAAGTCGCGGCAGCGCACGCACAGGTAGGGCTTGGCGGTCTTGTGGATGCACAGCATGTGCTTCTTGAGGTGCGGCAGCTGCACGAAGGCGGCGCCGGGCGCCGGGCACAGCAGGCACTTGAAGGGCTTCTCGCCCGTGTGGCGGCGCACGTGCATCTTGAGCGCCGTGGAGTGCGCGAAGGCGCGCCGGCACACGCGGCAGCGGTACGGCCGCTCGCCCGAGTGCGTGCGCGCGTGCACCGTCAGCTGCGACTTCTGCGCGAACGCCGCGCCGCACTCGTCGCAGCGGTGCGGCTTCTCGCGCAGGTGCGTGCGCAGGTGCTGCAGCAGGTGGCCCTGCGGGAAAACACGCTTTCATTTTCAATCTACTCATCCAACGAATCTTAAACGAAAGAATGCTTTTTTTAACGATTGATTAGTGATTCCGGGCGCTGAGGTCATTAGTTCCGTGAGTGAATTGCATATTTCCCCCTTAGAGATGTGACGGCCCACGCTGGAAGGTGAGATACCGCGTCGACTTACACGTCGACTAGCGAGGATTTTCCCAAGCAGGTATCTCCCACTAGCGGGGGCACCCCCCCATCCGGGACAAGCTCTAAGCCCCCGACCCGCCATATGTGGTAGTGTAGTGCACATAAGTGTAAGAGTGTGTAAGTAGGTGTAGGATACAAGAAATTGGAAGGAAAGAGTGCCCGCGGTCTGTGGCCCGTGTGTAAGGGTACTGCTCCGGTATTCGCCTGGTACTGATCGGAGGAACCACGGAAAACTGATCAGAGCAGCTGGCCGCTAGACTGATTCTCCAGACAACGACAGAACTCGACCTAGCTATTTAGCTAAATTCGAAAATCCTGCTACCATCGGGACTCGAACCTAGGACCACCCGGTCAGAGACACTGCAGTGACATCAGTTGATGCCCTGACCCACCTCTCCCGGTACGAAAGACTTGATAGAGAGCTGTGAGTGAGGACGTATTCTTATGGCCACAGGAAACGTAATTAGTATCCTTTTACCCACTTAGCTGATTTAGACGTTCGGCCTTGCTGCTTCATGACAGCAGAACACCAGCTGATGTCGCTTTGGATGCTTTATTCTGCAGACTTATTATGGCTTGCCGAAGGAACACAAATTATTGCCATTAGTTGAAGCGCTGAACCCCTTCACACACACTCGCCAGCGCCACTGAGTGCGGGAAAGGAAGGTTTCCTGAGTCACCGCTGAGGGTAGCAGTGACGGCAAAGCAGACAATGTAATAAGAGATTGGCGCTTCCGAGGGACCGAGTGTGAAAGCTGTCAATAAGATCTGTTTTGCTGGTGCGACACGGACGCATGTCTGCGCTGCTGTGGCGGGTGTGCACCGCGCCACTAACCGCCACAGCAGCGCCACCACGCCGCGAGTTTGAAACCTCAATTTAAACCAATGCTTTGCCAGCAGACGCGCCAAGCGGAAGCGTTGCCGAAAGGCTCCTTGTGAAGGGCCCCTGTGATGTTCATTAGTGGCAGGACACAAAACAATGTCATTCAACTGGGAATTTTGTTCTTTGGGCAAAGACAACAAGAGTCCCGTCTATTGCGAGAAAGTGGCATATAAGAAAAAATATTGAAATGGGACAAATAAGTATAGAACGAATGTATTTAATTTACTTGGCAGGCAAATGTTCCAACGAGAGTTCGATACTGTTAACAAAACACAAGGGTTGAGCTTAATGCTTGGAGGTATTGAAAGAACTTTAAAGAATAAAGCCAGAAAAGACACGGATTATATTTCATAAAACCATGGCAATATCAGTAGGGTTATACCGAAGCGAAACATAAGATTATGATCGCAAAAGCCAGGAGCAGAAACATTGCTGAAATGCTATTGCCAGAGGAATTGCCGGTGTTCCCAAATTAGATATTATAAAAATGAAGGGATTAGAGCTGATCTCCAGGTTCGCAGCATTCTCAATAATATCTATGAATATCGAAACAATGGCTATGCCGCGTATGAAGAATGGGTTATGGCAGGATCCCCAAAAAATGCAAAGGAATTTAGATCTCATGAAATAAGAAATGCCCGGTGCTCATTAACTTGTAATTGTTTATGAGAAACTAAATGATTAAATTAGAAGAGGAAAGCAAGATTATTTAATTTTTATGGGAGTAATGTATGAAGATGAGGGTCCAAGTATGCTTATGAGCACATTCTGAAGCAGATAAGTGACCTGCGCCACGCGTGGACATCAATTACAGTGAAAGCACTAAGGATCACGCAAATTGATACATAAATAATTGTTTGTAAAAAATAGAAAATACTAAGTTGGGTAGTCCTGGGAATCGAAATTAATTTCGTACAAAGGAAAGGAGAAAACAAACGGAAGGGAAAATCGTAAAATGGGTTTTTCGGATAATAAAGAGATCCGGTAACACCTCATGGATTTACGGAACTCAACTCCACTGCCGTCGTCAGCACTTACAAATGTGGTCGCAGAAGATCGCTCATTTCCTGAACGTATATCTTGACAACTTCTCGGTTTGTCTAGAAAGTATGTCGCTAACAATTTCCATTGAGTGCGCTACGGTCGCTTCAAGGTCATAACACACCATGATTTGTCTAGCGATTTAAAAAAATATTTTATACCTGTAACATTTCATTGTCACATAACCACAAATGTCTCCAGAGACTTCGAAAACATTTGTGGGAATATCACGACACGAAACGAAAAGTAGAGACAAGAAATGCTGATAGTAAGTGGTTGAAATGACAGCCACGACGTGATGAATTAATAACTGAAATCCGTTAATAGCTATGCTAATTGAATGGAGTTTAAGTAAAAGCAGATAAGTATTCGATAGAGAAGATACAAGAAAGCATAGAGCGCGACAACCAAGAAAAACTGTACCCGCGAATAACGGTTGTGAATCAAATGCTGGTGACTCGCATGAGGGACCAGAACACGAAACCTGTGTCACAGAGTTTAACGGCCGGCGTAAGTTCTTTGACTTCCATTATAAGCCTTCCTAAAATGAGAACGAAAGGCCCAAGAGCAGTCATTTTCGCAAAACACAATAAATAAATACGAATCTCTAAAAAAATGCATCACAGTTCAAAGAAATTGCGATATGTCTCCATCTTCAGGTATTTCCAGTTTTAGTAATGATACTTTATTGACTTATGCTTAGAATTCAATTAAAACTTTCCAGTCATGCAAACCCATGATTAGAACCTGAAAACAAAAGAAACCTCGGGAAAGGTTCAATTGATTCCACAAAGATGCGTCACTGATGTCACTGATGATTTGCCGACTTGAATTTCAAAAGATTAGTTGCTTTCACATAATATATCCCAGGATGTGGCAGTGATTGGGCGGCAAAAACGCGCGTAATTATGGTCGTCGAATACATATGACTGTGACTGACAACACAGTAAAAGCATAGCATTTTCCTGAGAAATGCAGTGCTTAATCTGCGTGGAGAGCTCAGAAGCTTGCGAGGAGTTCATCTCACAGAATTGGTAAATAATTCATCTCTTTCAAAATCCGGCAAACTTTCCTAATTAAATCATGCGCGTTTAAATTTAACCTGTCAACAATCGTCTCACGAGTTTTAGGAAAGGAAAAACAAATTAATCGGGAAGAAAATGAGCTAAATGGGATGGTAAAATAGCTGCTGACGTTTAATAAGTGCACACTAAGAATATATCAGTTTAAAGGGTCCAGCAGGACCTTGTAAATCGCCCACAGATAATATTAACCCATCTTGTGGTGCCTCTGGCTGATGAAACAGCAAAACTTTTGAATTCCAAAGTGTACAAATAGGTCTCTCACTTCCAGAATTTTAGCTAACAAATTCACCCAATCACCATAAAGTGCTTCTCACCATAAAGTGCCATTAAGGAGCAGCAGAAGGACCGTCCTGGCGACTGAGTTGCAATCGTCATGTAACAATATCCGCAAAATCCTCAATATATTAATCTACATTGGGGGATCAGAAATACTTTTTTTATATATGAAAATTCATTCTTCGGATATATCGAATGCAATTCATCATCTTAAATTTCGGCGCGGCCCGCTGCTTTTTGAACTATAGTGTGTGTGTGTGTGTATACACACACACACACACACACACACACACACACACACACACATATATATATATATATATATATATATATATATATATATATATATATATATATATTAGATTCGACTTGTATTCAACAATGATTAATGTACATACAGCGAGAAAATTGATATATCATTAAATAAAAATAAGATGAATTGTACAATTGTTCAGTAAGAAGATTGACGGCATTCAGCTTCATTCACCTTCGAATTTCTGTCCACTTTCAGCTCTAATGTAGCAGATCAAGAAATCTGACCGAAGAATGGGAAACAGGCATTGTTAGAGTAGCAAGAAGCATTGCGAAGAAAACTATGCAAGACACGCAGAATAACATAGACACTGAATTTCTGATGCAACTAAACATGAAAAGTGAGACACTTTGTGAAAATGTGTTGGGTCACTTTGTTAAAAAATGTTAAAGAAATCTAGGAGAGACAAACCACTCCATGGGCAATATCTAAAAGGAATTGACAAGGTGCAGATCAATAAAGATCAATCCTTTATGTTGCTTAAAAGGGGAAGCATGAAGCCAGAATCGGAAACAGTTCTAATAGCTGCTCACTATCAGGCTTTGAGAACACGACCGTGATAAACCGGTTCTCAAAATTTCCCAAGATGATAAATTACGCATCTGCCAGGAACAAGTAGCAATTGATCATAGGAGCCATTGATCATATCGTCTCAGCTTGTCCAAACCTAGCAAAGACCGAAAACTTGAAAAGACACGATAGGGTGTGTAGTTACTTCCACTGCAGATATATACAGCCCTCAAAGTTCCAAACACACGCCCCAAGTGGTACGAACGCACACCAAAACCGGTGATATCTGTTGGACTCTACACAATATTGTACGACCAACAAATTCAAAAGGGTCGCACGATAGCAGAAAACACACCGGATAATGTTATCCGGGATTTGGAGAAAAAATCGTGTCTACTTGTAGATGTTGCTGTGCCTTACGTTCAAAACATCGTACCAAGGACGCAGAGAAACGTCTTAAATACAAGTGTTTGGAGATCGAGATCAGCCGAACGTGGGGCGTAAGAGCACAGGTCGTACCGATAGTCATCGGAGCTCTGAGATTTGTTCCGCAGCATTTGTATCAGAACTTGGCTAAACTTCCCGGTCAATCAAAAGTCTGGAAAGTGCAATAAATTGCTTTATCTGGGACAGCTCACATTTTGCGCAAAGTAATGTACAGGCACCGACAGTCCCTAGATATGCTCCTTAGGTAGCTGGTTGCAACCTGGAGTAGTTTTTATATTCAGCCAATTTGTAACATCTTAGTCATGATGTAGAGGAAAAATAATGATAGTAATAGTAATAATAATAATAATAATAATAATAATAATAGTAATGAAAACAATCGTAAGCAATGAACAATATTCAATGAGCCATATTTCAACAATACGATTCCTGAAACCTATGCTTTTTTAGATGTAAGTAAGCAATATTCTCAGTAGTATCGGCGGGAAATGACACAATAATTCAAGAAGATAAAACTCTGAAAAGGGGACGGAAGAAGTGAAAGGTGTGTAAGACATCAAAGACAACTGCAGGCCAGAATTCCTAAATTCCGTCTTCAGATTTCTCATCGTACACTGTATGTCTACTAATCTACTTCAACAGTTCACTGTTTATGGATTCAACACGAGGACAAATTGATTGGGTCAGGTCTGTGCCGTTAACTCATCATCCAGAACCTGATGGTAATTTCCGGACTTTCAGACTCCAATAGATATAATTTTCTTATCACATCAATCAGTGACTTGATCATGTTCATGATCATCATCATCAATCAGTGACATTTACTAAAAGATTGTCTCTTCTGCGAAGTAAGCCCCATAGAATTTTGCAAACACTTCTATCATTCTGCACAAGATATTACAACGAAACATAAATATTCCGCCTGATTAAGTAGAACTAACGACAAGCTGGATGTTGAGACGAGTATTCAACCTAACACTTTTAACACCTTCTAGCGGATGGAAATGGGGCTCGCAAGCCACCACACAGACCTACATACCACAAGAACAGTAGATATATCAAGTTCGTCCACACATCAGGATACTTCGGAAGACTACTACATTCACCTATGGGGATTCAGGACTGGAATTTGTGGAACATATCGATGGAAAAAGATAAATTCCTCATGGCATCCTTAAAAGCCGAGGAGAGCTCTACATCAAACCTTGTAGATAGTTAATGGAACTATCGATGGAAAAGGCAACAAAATCTGCAAGGCGGTCGTTGAAACCTGAAGAAGCGTGGGAGCGATAAAAAGAACCTTCTAAACAAGTCATGACCCTCGAAGAGGTGCCAGTTGCTGCAACCCCACCCACCTTGAAGTCCTTCTGGCAGATGGAGCAGCGGAAGGCGCGCACGCCGCCGTGCAGGCAGGCGAGGTGCTTGCGCAGGCCGTCGCGCCGGGTGAACGTCTTGCCGCACACGTCGCACACGTGGTCGCGCTCGCCCAGGTGGCGCTTCACGTGCGTCTTGAGGTTGGTCGGGCAGGAGAAGGCGGCGCCGCAGCGCTCGCAGCGGAACGGCCGCGCGCCCGAGTGGCTGCGCACGTGCTGCGCCAGCTGCCCGCCGCGCGCGAAGCGCTTGGGGCACTGCGAGCACGCGTACGGCCGCTCGCCCGTGTGCACGCGCAGGTGCAGCCGCAGGCGCTCCTGCGACACACGCCCGCGCCCACGCCCACGCTCGCGCTCACGCTTTCTAAGAGCTCCCGACGCCGACGGAGGCACGACTGTCCAGGCGACGCCGCGTACGACTCGAGTGTTGGCCTACAGCCTGCCAGTAGTAGTTTTGGTTCAGGGCTTCAATGCGCCAGAATGGTATGCGAAGGAGTTTAAATCTTTGATCCGTGATCAAACGTTGTGGGAAAACGGTCGCGTTTAGTCATTTTTAGTTGTTTTTTTTTCTACACATTATTGAGTCAAGGAAACACAAGCTTTCGTTTGGTGTTAACAGCTTGTATCTGCGAGAAATGGGGGTATTGTAAAATCAAATCAGTTTGTGATTTTCTTGTCAATATTGTTTGAAATATTTTAAATGTCCAAAAAGTGACTTCAGTCACATATGACATTTAATACCCGCACGTCTACTTATTCGGCGCATTTCACCTCTGAAGAAAAATTACAATTGGCCGAATGCTGCTTAGCCAGATCGTGGCCGACGCCAATTGCCAGAAATAAATTTAATTATTTCTTAACTACGAGAACGGAGATAATGATTTATTGAATGTATTTATGCTGAATACTCAAATTAACCTTATATCAAAGGGCAGTTCGTTCTCAGAACTTATAATGCAGTGCCATTTTTATTCATCAGTTCACCTCGGGGTGGCTGTGCTGATTGTTTGTAGGCCAACTTATCGATTATCGTGTTGTGTTCCTTAGCGGAAATTCGCTACAATTACGAGAGCTCAAACTTATAATGCTAAGACACCAGTCCCGCCCACGCATTGCATTTAAACTTCCGCGCATATTATTCTGCAGATTTGGTGCTTAAGCAAAATACAACACGATTGTCGAAACGCTGGCCAACAAGTCTAATACGCGTCGTCGCCCGGACAGATGAACTCTTCGCTTTACCATTGCGTTTCCTTTTCTTTCAGTAAAATGTATTTTCACACGCATAATCCGTGCATCATGCGACATGCTCAAGCTATCAATCGACATGCAGGATATCAATGCGTTTTGTACAAAGTACAAAAGCAAGATTGTCTAATCTCTAATGGATTTCATCGCAAAAAAGAATCCAACAACTATGTCAGGAATATGGAGTTTCGGTAATCGATAACGCAGAACAGATAATACGGCTACAAAATCTCACAGCTTTACCAGTATACAAAATTTCACTGTTTCACTCCCTTCATTTTAACGGTTCCCCAATATACCGCTAGATACATAACATTTTGCAAAATACTGATATTCATCCATCTTATTTTAAAATAATTGTGTATTTTGCGTTAATGTCTAAACTAGCTTGGAGTGGCGCCACCGGCGGGCATTTTCATGTTAATAATTTTAATTTGTGCTTTGTAAATTCATAATAAAAATAAATTTAAATATACTGCCGTTGCCCGAATCATCCATTGCCCTGGCACAGAAAGTTAGATAAAAAGTATCTTAAAAAACTTGTTCAAGTGTTTGTCATTATCAAATTACGTTCAATTACCATCATTCTGATGAATCAAGTAACGATTCATGTAAATGTCGGAAAGAGTACATTAATTTACAGCGTTTCACCAATGTACTCGTGGGACCGAATGGCCCTGAGGAACTCAAATGTTCTGCAAGGAACCGGCTATAAAATGTACTAATGATTTGCCTCGTCGAGAGGAATTGAATGAATTAACACCTCTGTCAGTGCCGTAAGTTACACAAAACGTGTTATATATATATATATATATATATATATATATATATATATATATATATATATATATATATATGGGGGGGTGTTTGTGGGGGGTGCACTTAGCAATCTTCTGGATGCATGCGCAAAAAATTGTCATTTCTCAACAGGAGACCTAGTCGCTCGAAGGACGCCTCATTTGCTTTGAGTGGTGGACCGGAAGGAGTCTAACCATGAGTGACGGACGAACTGGCGCGTGTTACTCGATATCCGTGTACGGATATATTCAATACATCGATCAAGCGAGGACTATTCATTTTGAAAAATAAAATCCTACGAGTAGTTTAAGAGCTAGTGAGGTTCGCAAACGGGCGGTCGGTCGGTTGGACAAACTCACTGTCAAATACAAAGAGACAGTAGGACGGCCTTTTTGAAATAAAATCGTTTTCATGTATCAAGGGACCCCAAAACGTGTACTTCTATTGAAATCTCGAAGTCCATTTCCCCTAGGATTTGATAACTTTTTGAATACTACTCTTAAAGTTAGTACTGAAGAAAGTAAATTGTGTTTCACTATTCATTATAATAAATTATTAATATGGAAGTTTTAGTTCCTTACATTATGAATTACCCCTCACCTAAATAAAAGCGAACACACTAGAAAGCTCTTTAAAATCGAAAAACAGTAACGAAATCTATGATAATTATTGCGCTCTATACTTCCATGTAACAACCCAATCTGATAGAACTTGATTAATTTGAACGTGTACGAATATAGCATTATTATCGACACCAATTGCATTGTGTAATTCAATGTTTCTCAATCTAATAGTACTCATTTATGACATGAGAATTATTATAGTGATGCATTCTCTGCAGTACTAATTTCACAATGTAATTCTACGTTCTTTCCGACTGGTGTAACAAAAAAATTAAACTGTGTAGCGTCAAAGCCTTCAGCGCAACTGCAAAGGCGCGATTATTACGTTATTGATCGATATAAAATGACTTGTGACACCAGCTGTGACGTAGTTATCGAATTGGGGTTTCAATATCAAAAATTCAGAATCGTAACAAATACCCTGATTGAATAAGCGACCAGTTGATAACACAGGCACACACAAAAAAAGGCGTCTGGGTATGCATTTGGACGCGCTGAATCCGAATCCAAAGTCAGAAATGCGCCATCACTTTAAAAAAAATCGCGACATTGTTTTTATTTTCCGGGGTTGTTGTCAGACCCAAAGACTTGACCAATGTTTCTCTGATGTATTTCGACGTGCTGAATACGAATGTAAAGCCAGAATTGTGCCACCACCTTCCAATGTTATTTTTAATTCCAAAAAACATCGAGAAATTGTATTTTGTGATTTCAGGGTTGTTATCAGACCCTAGGACATGACATGTTTCTCTATGTATGTCGATACGCGAAATCCGAATCTGTAGCCAGAATTGCGGCACCATCTTCCAGTTCTTTTTAAATTCAGATTCAGCGCGTCGAAATACACATAGAAACATATGAAAAGACTTTAGGTCTGATAACTTTGTGTGTGTGTGTATGTATGTATGTGTGTGGCCACGCACGCGCCTATGTAATCTGTCATAAGTCACAATGTTTAAATCGGACATTAAACCCGCGTGAGCTGCAGCGATGTGAAAAAAGGTTTTATTATTTTGAATGTTGCGTCCAATCATCGAACATTGAGACACTTGCAATTTTATTCTAAATCTATTAATATTATTTCGGTAATACGCTGCTGAAAACATTGAGCAACACTGTAAAAACATACCTGCGGTTTTGATTTTCATACCGATAAAAATTGACGCGGTTTTACAACTCTATATACATCTATTTCAGCCAACTAGTGGACAAAAAAAAGGAGTGGAGGGAGAGCGAAGGACCTAAATACAGTTAACTGTATTTAAGTCCTTAGCTCTCCCTCCACTTTAGGTCCTTGTGAACAATCCGGTTGAGCGCCAGTCTGACCCGTTCAGTAGTCCGTCGGTATGAGTGAAGGTACACAGTTACAAACAAAACACTCTGCGATGATATTCTTGTAGAAACATTCTTTTAATACCAAAAACGCCAACAAAAAGAAGGATTAAACATTCCTTCCTATTGTGTAGTAAGGTTTTGTACATTAAATTTTTAATTTCAAAATTTTGTTTATCAATTACATTTTCAGATTTATTTATTGTTTAAAGCCTTAGTTTATGATGTGTCAGTCTGCCCGTCCGTGAACTTAAAGCCTGAGGTAATTATGAATTTTGTCTTTTAACAAATTACTGTACATACAATACCTATATGCATTTCTTGACTTGTTAGGTTGGTTCTAAGCTTTTCTTACCCTCCTGTAAACGGCGCATTGTGATTTCACTAAACTCGTCCTATCTACTGCTGTTTTAGCGTATAATTTATGAGAGACGAAGCTGATGCGACAACAGCTATGGCGCAGAATCCAATCCTCCTTAGGACATCGATATTTTACCTTGTGATCGGGTCGTCCTAAACTAACGCGAATGACAACCCATCTCATTATTATTAATAATCATTCATTTTTGAATTATCCCGGACAATCGCATATCAGTTTGCTGTTCTTGCTGGCGAAAATCGCGGTCGGGATATGGAACTACAAATGGAAAGGATGCAGCCCCAACTGATATGCCACGCGTTTAGCAGCTACGTATGACGGGAAGCCTATACTAAGGTGTAAAGCACTCGATTGATTGTTAATGATTCCGGGCGCGTCCAGTAATAAGGTCATTATTACGGTAAGTGTAGTGCATGTTTTGCACGGGGTTTGCAGTGGTCTTCCTTCGCTGGATGACGAGATCCGTCGCCGACCTACTGTCAGCTAGCAGAGTTGTTCCTAACCAGGTATCTCCCACCAACGGGGCACCCCCTCCAGCCGGGACAAACTCGAAGCACCCGATCGGTCTCTCAGCATGTGTGGTAGTGTAGTGCATGTTAGAGAAGGTGTGTAAGGGGGCGAGTATAGAACAAGGAATGGGCAGGAAAGATCGCGCGCAGTCCGTGGCCCTTTTGTCAGGGTACTGCTCCGGCATTCCCTTGGTATTGATCGGAGAAACCACGGAAAACTACCAATCAGAGCAGCCGGCTATTAGAATTTTCCTCCAGACAGAGACTGAATTCGTCCTTGCTGACAGGCTAGTGTCGAAAATTCAGCCACCGTCGGCGCTAGAACATAGGACCTCCCGGCCAGAGGGACTGTAGTGACATCAGTTTGTTGCCCTGAGACATCTTTCCCGGCCATAATGAACTCAAATTTTTTTTTATAAAACTCAAATCTTTTTATGATACTCCCATCGAGCCGAGTTCGGAAAGTGGTGACAAGGTCCACGTTCTTCTACAATCTTAAACACATTTCAAACACACGTGGTGCTTGCTAAGTAATTTCTGGCATAAATAAGGTTCCGTAATATGATAATAATGCAATCAGTCCATACTAATACATCTCAGCCATCACTGGTAAAACACATTACCAATCACAGCGTCTTAAGTGCGAACTTTTACACCATAGCACATTACACATAGCAAAGTTGCCATTTCTTACCAACAAAACAAACAAATATGATTAAATCACAATAGTAACAGAACTCGCAAGATCTTTTATAGACAAGTAACAATAATTTCCTCAAGCCTGTCCAGATTTCTTCAAAGAGAGCTCATAACTATAGAAGGATTACGAATCTGCAAAAGGATGTTTGAACTTGTCAATCTATAAAAAAATAGTTATAAGGCCTACGACCATCATTTAAATATTATATATGGATCACTCTATAAATGTTTATACAAAACAAATTCTTTTAAAGGCGCGCGAATAGACGGGCAGAAGGTCGGAAGGGCACATGGGCGGAAGGGCACACGGGCGGAAGGGCACACGGACGGAAGGGCACACGGGCGGACGGGCGGAAGGGCAGACGGGCGGAAGGGCAGACGGGCGGAAGGGCAGACGGGCGGAAGGGCAGACGGGCGGAAGGGCAGACGGGCGGAAGGGCAGACGGGCGGAAGGGCAGACGGGCGGAAGGGCAGACGGGCGGAAGGGCAGACGGGCGGAAGGGCAGACGGGCGGAAGGGCAGACGGGCGGAAGGGCAGACGGGCGGAAGGGCAGACGGGCGGAAGGGCAGACGGGCGGAAGGGCAGACGGGCGGAAGGGCAGACGGCGGAAGGGCAGACGGGCGGAAGGGCAGACGGGCGGAAGGGCAGACGGGCGGAAGGGCAGACGGGCGGAAGGGCAGACGGGCGGAAGGGCAGACGGGCGGAAGGGCAGACGGGCGGAAGGGCAGACGGGCGGAAGGGCAGACGGGCGGAAGGGCAGACGGGCGGAAGGGCAGACGGGCGGAAGGGCAGACGGGCGGAAGGGCAGACGGGCGGAAGGGCAGACGGGCGGAAGGGCAGACGGGCGGAAGGGCAGACGGGCGGAAGGGCAGACGGGCGGAAGGGCAGACGGGCGGAAGGGCAGACGGGCGGAAGGGCAGACGGGCGGGCAAATAGGCAGGCGGACTGACAGATCTGGAAAATTGCAAAGAATATTTTAATCTACGGTATTTAATATACTGTTTCATCCCTCGTTCTTTATGTTGAATTCGTTCGTTCTTGGGTTGTACTCGTTCGATTGAAAACACGTGTTTTCTGGCCGAAATCGAACTCAGAACATCCCTGTTTTCATCTCGGCTGACTCCGGCCCACTCTCCTAGGACTCGCCGCGCCGCCTGGCAGCTTCTGACCTCTCACAGCTTTCCGGTAAAGCGTCGAGTGAAAGGCGAAGACGCGCCTCCGATATCTCTCTTATCTTTCTAAGTTATCTCCCCGCCGCGACGGATCCCCTGGCAGCCCTTTGCAGCTACTCCTCAAGACCTTCCAAACATCCAAACGCTCCTTCACTCCACTGCGCATTGGGTGCGGCAAATAGAGAACACGAAATGTTCCCGATTACTTTTCGAATTCGTAATTATGAGACAAGTATCCTTATGGGCCATGTTGGCCAGTATTCAAAAATAAAGATATAAAAAATATTTAATTCTAATCAGAGAGTGAATTCTGTAAATTAGCTAGTAGAAAGATACAAGAGCGAGAGGTTGTAGGCCCAAATGTTATGCTGCGAGGCAAAACTGCCGAACAACAAGAAAATAATTCTTTTAAAAATGTCTGTGCGGACTCGAGCACAATTTCGAAGAGTGACAAAAATAGAATACGTAATTACATTCCTTCACGAAATAAGCGGTAAATACGAGTATTTTAGACTCATATCTTCCATTGCGTGGTTATATTCGTGCTTTTATCAACTGTGGTTTCCGATATGAATTCACCGTTCCACTAAGCGTTTCATACTCTCCGTTCCATACTCTCCGAAAGCACGACTTCTTCCAGTATGCAGGAAGAAAACCAGTGGTGTTCCTACAGCACATACTTTCTCGAATAATTTCTAAATTTGCTATTTTCGAAAATTCAAAGAGATCAACGAAAATGAGACCCGCGCCATTCTTTTAAGCGCCCTTTCTATTCGTGAGGGGGGATGAAGAAAAAATTTGGAGCGGTTTTTAAGAAAAAAAAATTATTTTTTTTTGTTTGTATAAATTGCATTTATGTCCTGCTCAACTTACGCGTAAAAAATTCGCTTTTTCAAAAAACGACTCATGACCTTTTTTAAAGAGCTTTTTTTGAAACAGACTTTGTCTAAGGCTAAACCTCAATCTTCAATTTTGTAGTTTTGAAGTGTATTACACGAAGTTATATACTACATATTGGAGCGACAATTATTTGTTGTTTGTTTTTGTCCCACAGGACGAGTGCGAGGAAATTGCCCTTTTGAGCTGCTGTATCAAAATACTTTTTCTATACTATGTAAGTAATATGCGAGGAAGTAAAACTGACACATACAGATGTAATTCATAAACTTCGTTGCATGCTCTTGTGATCAGTAACTAGGCAACCTAACTAAAAACACAACCACCTTGGAGTGACTCGTTTCAACTCAATTCATTACGAATATTTAGGAAAATTGGTGAGAGGTAAGTGACAAAACAAATGGATTAAATGCTGAAATAAATAAATACTGGTTGCAAGCTGAAATGGAGAGTCACTTGCTTAAGTAAATTAATATATCGGTATCTAAGTCTTAAACTACTATTAGTATCAAAACAAACGTCAACATTCCACAAACAATAATGAATAAGTTTAGAAACTTGAGACAAACAGTAAAACGAATTGTACAAAATGCGGCATTACATGCAAAATGCACCCCTACATTTTAATAAAAATCATGAAACAATGCTATGGTTTTAATTAATACCAGGTACACTTCAAGGTGGGTGACAGCCAGGATTTCAACAAAACAGTGCGTTTCATATATTCGGGATGTTGTGAGAAGGACACATACTTAAGTTGGATTCCAGATTAACACCCACTCACAGAAAACGCTCAGCGTCTTATCCGGAAATTATTACGTGTTTAAATGCGAGACAGTTCTACTATCTCTACGAGTCTAGTGATTGAATAGCCTCACCTCTCCAAATACCATAGGCGTACTTTCAGAACTTTTGAGAAACCCAAACGTATTATTCTTCAGTAATCCAATGATACATTAGTTAGAAGTGGTGTGGAGTTTATATTGTCATCAACAGAAAAATCAGTAGTGGCTCAGCCAGCCTGAGACTTATTTGTTTAATATTTTTTTTTACTTTTTTAGCTGTATAAAGCCTTTTCGGCTATCTTCAATGCAATCTGTAGCGGCTGGGAGCCAGGTAGAGAAAAAGTTGAAGATGCGCAATGCGTCCGAAAAAGGTTTATTCACACTAAACAAACAAGATAAGATTATATCTGAGGTTTTCATTGACATATTTTGAGACTATACTTCGATGCAATGCGAGTTGTATGCCACAGCTTTACTTGTAGGGTACGGAGGGTTACAGCAAAGACAGATCCTCGGGAAATTAACCTTTCAGGGGTCGTGCTGGAAATCTATCACGAGTGGTCGCGTGGAGTGTTCTAGTAGTCCACCTTAAAACAATTACAGACTTCCTTTTAATAACAAAGTCATATTTTCGTTAATATTTCGACAGGTATGCGTATCTAATTCGGTGATCAGTTGCAAAATCTTATATTATTAATTAGCATGTTGATATATCACAAATGCCACGAAAGATTACACAAAATTGCATGTAATTTACTTTTAAACACACATAATTATGAATATGCGTATAGTGTTTTTTTTAATCTTGTCATGTTCTATACATCTGTACATTTGATTACGTTTGCCTACGTGCAATAAATAAATCAGATTTTCAAATTGTTGAAACATTTTGGGCTTTACTCTGTACGGGTTTTAGTATAAGATGAGCCCTTGCACAGATTTTCTGGGTCCTGGACATACCCATAATTTACACAGCTGAGCTGAGAACTCTTACATGTACTGTTTCAATCCATAAATTGTCACTTTTCCAATGTCGATTGTGTGCCTTCAAATAGACTTTGATTCGCCTGCAAGATAAAACATTTTGAGCAACGCTTTCAGTTCTGCTTCATCGGTAAAATTTGCATCACATTTTCCCTGACAACGAATTCCGATCTTCTTTTATATATGCAATGGTAGACGGATCCGGAAAATTCGTCCTGAAACATTGTAGGATACTGTGAGTCAGTCTTTGAATTTCTTGCGCCGAGTTTAGAAAGCGACGGCCAATAGGTAATTCCGAGAAAACCAACGGCAAACTCACAATATCCTAGAAAATCCATGTGAATTGTTTCAGATTCGAACCACGATTGCAGGACCAGGAGGCAGGCTAGTGTCTGACCACAGGGAACTGGTCGACTCAGAAACAACATTTATATAACACACACATGAAAAGTTAACTTCAATGTATCAATCTAGAAAGGGGGATAAGTAATGACGTTATTTGCATACAATGAGCGATGTGTCATTTAGTGAAAGCAACTCAAGCGAGAAATAACTCTACAGAAGTACTGCTGAGTCTTCAGCTCACAATCTTGAATTTGAAAATCGTGATGAAAACGATTGAATTATCTCACTGGTTTTCAGGATGAAAGAAAGGTAGACGATCGAAAGTCAAAAGTGTGGCTTATAAATTCGTGCATCAATGTAATACATTTTTTGGAGCAATTCCTTTATTTTTTGCTTATCCAATGCTCAAACACTACAAAAGAAGTGAATACATCATTACAGAGAGGGGAGAAAAGCTAGATGTAGGCTTCAGAAGTAAAATAAAGGAACGTCTCCGTATTTACAATACGGTGAAAGTGAATGAGAACTCTAGGGTGGGAGGTGGGAGGGGTGGGGGTGACCAATACCGAGAAGAAACTTACAAAACAATACAGGCCCACTTCCTTCGATTCTTTGAACTCAAACCAATACCAGTAGCGGCGGGTGTAAAGACTTCTTTCAGTAGGGCGAACCTGCGATTGGAAGCGATGAAATTCGATTCAGGTAAAATACCAGAAACGTTCTTGGTACGTGTAACAACGGTCAGTTTGATCGCTATGAAAGGCCGACTGCTCTGATCACTGGTTTCCGGTGCCATGGACAACGGGCGACGGGCAATATTTCATTGCACGAGAGTAATGCTAGGTAAAAGAACTTAAAACAAGTTGATGGAGGTGAATTATGAATTTGCAGCACACGACCAAAGTGTCATTCTGTCACAGCAACTCTGCACATACATTTGTACAGCTGAATCTTCACACAAGTTAGTTTTGGAGGGCATATGCGGAATGCGAAATAAACATTCACAATGATTATCGACTCACTAGTTAATAAAAAAAGAAAGAAAAGTGAGATTTTGACGGACGAAAGGCAAAAATGCAGCTCACAAATGCGCGCGCACTCCGAAACAGTGGCTTGGAGCTTTTTGATTCTCTTTGCTCCAGAATTTAACAATGAAAAAGTGTGCCTAGCTAGAAGGGGGTGAGGTACATTTGTTGCCTAGTGATCAGTGAAAGCATTTCAGCAATTGCTCAATAAATCAAGGGTCAAGGAACCAAGAAACGTTGGAGATAAGTCACAGCCCGTGAAGCTCTTAAAAATGCTAGGAGGAATCGAGAAGGGGATGCATTCGGTTGCAGCATTCAATAAGCGAGGTGTCATTCGTTGAAAGCAGGTGAAGCGTGCACCACACATGCGTGGGGTGGGGTGGGTGGCTCACCTTAATTAGGAACACCTTGCCGCAGTGCGAGCAGGCGAAGACCTGGCTGGGGGCGTCGGCCGGGGAACCGCCGCCGGGGGGCGGCGGCAGGCCCGCGCCGCCGTGCCGGCTGAGCGCGTGGTTCTTGAGGCCTCCGCCCTGCGTGAAGCGTGCGCCGCATTCTCCGCACTCGTAGGGCCGCTCACCCGTGTGCACGCGCACGTGCTTCTTCAGATCGTTGCGCGTGGCAAAGCGCTTGCCGCAGCGGTCGCACCGGTGGCCCTTACCCTGCGCGCCCGCCTCCGCCGCCGCCGTGCCGCCCTTCCCGCCCCCCTCGCCCTTCCCACCCTCGTGCGTCATCGCCCGCCCGCCCTCCGCTCGCGCCGCCCTGTTAAAAACCCGCCCCCTGCATGACGCCTTCGCCGCCGTACCCGCCACGCTACCCTTCTCGCACGCACGCAATGATGGCGTGCTCCACTGTTGCTGGCATTTTTGTTTACCGTTTTTAAACACCGAACATGACAATAATATACTTATGACTTCTAGCTTCCTAGCACCTACGATTAAGGACTTTAACAATGTCTGGCACTAAACATGACTAGATATGATACAGAGCAATAGTGTTACTACAATGTGGCCATTATTTGGTTTCGGTTACATTTCTTCCACAACTCTTTTTCCTATTATTCCATTCAAACATACTCATTCTAGGCAAGAAAAAATATACATTGTTGTGAGTTTCAAAACTCTAGCATGCAAATCTACAACTATATCTTATTGACCTGGGATTTTGATTAGCCCTCGTGAAAACTATCTTTGGTCTGAGCATTTCAAATTCTATGACTGGTCTTCAATTCATGTTTTTCGCGTTCGACCTAGAAAAAGGAAGTACAAAGTCACCATTACAAGCATAGGCACATCGTTAAGAGAAGAGCACTCGTTTCTATATCACTGAATCTGTGCTATGTGAGCGCATGATTAGCTGACTAGCCTGTCAAATACATGTGAAAGAACACACACTCACCTTACAAACGCGTTACATGTGACATCGACCAGCCAAAACGGATATTTACAGGACCATGATGATGTCTGCAACTCACAGACGCTTCGTTTATCTAACTTCGGGCTACTTACGCCCGATTAATCCAGATGAAAACATATTGACTGAAAACAGTGTGAACAACTTCTCCACAGAATTTTCATTCATTGTGCAGGTTACATTACAAAACGAAGCGTAGATATGAGCAACAATTATTTTAAATAAGCACCTATTCTCGTGTTGTAAACCGTTTAGCTTCATAAGAACTGCCAAACTTTTCAATTTCAATTTTTAATTAAGAAGAGCGAACCGAACGCAGTTGCCTAGTCTTCACAGCTGAGCGTAGGTATGGCGGTGCCCTCGAAAAGTGCTCTATCTCTTCTGAAAGACTATGATGGTAGTGAAAGTAGTGAAGAAGAAGTAACAGAAACAAGTAGTTCAAGGAAAAGGTCGGCTTCAAAACAATGGTTACCGAGTAACCATAAAAAATCAAACATTTCTGGTGTTGAAAGGTGAGAGGTATTGATGAAGTAGTACTTAACCTCTGAACATTAATTTTGAAAAATAAATTCTGTTCTTGAGTTAGGTTGCCATTACCTTCGCTTCTGAAATTATCTCAGGATTCACAAAACCCTCTCACAAATGATCCTGAGCTACATGATGGGCGCATTCGTTCTTTTCCACATGAGAGAGGAAACTGGGCAACCTACATCTATATTCCATGTATGTTTTCTTTCAAGTATACTTCATAATATTTTCTCTTATCTGGGGAAATATTGTGGGGAATATGTTCTAAGGAAATATTTTATTGAAAATTATTGTTTCAGATAAAATGACACCATCAGTGGAGGCATTTATGGATGTTGTTGTGTCACGTTTGACAAACTTCAATCTAAAACCCGTTTCTGACTTTCACATTAGTCTTACTAAAACAGTTATTCTTAGACATCATTGGATTGACTTGTTTGTTAAATCAGTTCAGGAACGCACGAAAACAATTCCAAGGTAAGCACTAACATTGCATTTTGCAGGGGTAATAATACTCTTTCAAAAAGTAAATTTGTTAAAAAAGAGCATACTCACAATACAAGTTTAAAGCAGTCATTTTATGCTGAACTGGGCTTGAGTTTGCTGTGCTGATATGTAAAGAATTGCTTAAAAAATTGATTGAAATCAAGTTGTATTAGGCTCTATCACTTCAATGTATATTCTAATTCTGTAGTCCTAACCTTTAGTTGACACTTGAGCGGGCATTTGTTCAAGTGGCAGAGAATATTTAAAAAGAAATTTGTGGTTTATTCTTAAAAGTATAGTTTCATGAATTTTGGACTTGTGAGTATTGTAACAACTTAACTCATTACTAAAATAATTCTTAGCATACGAAAGGTAAACTATTTAATGAGTAATTACAGTATTTATCATATTCATTCCAAAAGAATTTTTAAAGGAAAATAAGTAATAGTTACTGTCTTAACATATTTTCAAAGAAATTAAATACACATAATTATTTGTTCATACTGTTAACCTTCTCAAATTTGAAGCTGAAGAGGACATTTTCAGAAGATGAAATATACAATGTATTACAATTAGTAATAGAAAGTGAAACATACAACAAATATACACAAACAATAAAACTTGAGTAGTAGAGATTTAGCTGCCTTGTTTACTTACATAATATTTAATTAACTGAAAGCATTGTGCAGATTAAAGTGTGAGTGAGTGATACAAGTATTGTTGAAACATTTTTTCTTGATTTCTTAACTGTGGTCTAGAGATCATGTCACAATCAATGATTTCATGCCTTGTCATTCATTACTAATTTGTGGGTTTATAATTGTTAAGACAACTTTATGCAGCTGCAGTTTTAATATTTTGTATGTTATATGCATTGCTCTTGAAATTTCAAATTTAAGAAGCGAGTGAGTCAGAAAATCTCAGATTTAATTTTGAAAATCTTTTTGAAGTGTAGAGTTTGTTTTCTCAAAGGGAAATTATCATACTTTTAATGAAGTAGGTTTTATTGTATAAAAACAAGCTATTAAATAACGTAAAGTATATTCTCAGAATAATTAAAATTTGTTTAACTTTAGAATATTAAAAGAAACTTTAAGAAATGTGAATATAAAATATTCACTGAAAGATTTCACTTCAAGTAAATGCTTCTTTTTAGAAGCAAAATGCTGACTGATTTTCAGTGCTGGCACTGGGCATAGGCAAACCTGGCGATCACCTGGGGCCCTGCAAGTCAAGGGGCCCGATGATGGGACTAATGGGAAAAAAATATTAAATTACATAACTTTCCCTATACTACGTATATTACTCTGTGTATATGTATGTATATGGAAAGTAAAAATTGAAAATGAAATTAGAACCTGGGAAATTCATTATCGTAATTTTATAAGTCGCGGTACAGTAGTCTGATATTTTATAAAATTTTTAATTTACTTTTTTTTACTTTATATTACTTATTTACTTTATATATATATATATATATATATATATATATATATATATATATATATATATATATATATATATATATAATGTGTGTGTGTGTGTGTACACACACACACACACATTACTTACAAGGTGACTCAATGAAATGAATCAAATGATGCTGACATTAAAATAGGTTGTACTGAAATTCATATTTATTATTTTATGTATTTAATAAGTAATTTTATTATACACTAACAAAACTCAACAATTTTTGTTAGCGTTTTAAGATCACCATAGAAATTGTATTATTTGAAATACTTTTACTTAAAACTATTACTATTTAAAATACATTAGAAAAAACTACTTATAGTTTAAACGTATTTTTTGTTATTTATTGAAATAAAATAACTCATGGTTTTTTGATGCAACTTTCACATTTTTAATTTTTTCATGGTCTACATTTCAGAATTGCCCTGGGCCTAAAATTGTCTAGCTCTAGCACTGCTAATTGTGTATTGTATTGTAGATTTCAGATCAGCTTCGGATCAGTAAAAATTTACTGTAATGAAACCCGTACACGCACGTTTGTTGGTTTGGAGATATCGGAAGGTTTAGAAGAGCTCAAGAGAAGTATTAATGTGTTAGATAAATGTCTCGCTGAATTTAATCTGCCTCCTTACTATCAGGTAAGAGCGCTTTCTGAGTCTGTGTTTCAGTGACGTAATATTTTCTAAACACAACAATTTAATTATCCATGTATGTTGCTATGTGGTCTTCTGTATAGCTTTCATTATAAACTATCAGTTAGAAATTATTTTTTTTAAATTGAATTGCCCATAATTTAAGATGATGATAATCCTTTTTTAATGTTTTTTTCATTCTTTGTTACATGCTTCAAGGATCCTTCTTTCCATCTTAGTATCGGCTGGGTTGTAGGCGATGCTGAAGAACAAATGACTACAGTTCTCCCGCAATTAGACATCAGTTTTAAACAGTTTATTTTTGCAAATGCTGCCCAATGGGCATTTCCTGTCACACAATTTTTATGCAAAACAGGAAATAAATTCTTTGCTTTCCAGCTAGTAAGTTGACCAGTGCCTGATGGAACCTAAGAAAAACATTTTAAGATGTGTGTTTGTAGGTACATACATAGGTAAATAGTCTGTGATATTAAATGAGAAACTGAACAACTGCAAACAATAATTGACATGGAAAATATTTTTGAACAAAATGTATTAGAATTTGTTACCTTGATTAGCAAGACCACAAATGTAAAAGGCCCTTTTCATGGTAAGAAATGAATGATAATATCATGATACAGATTTACCAATTTGTAATATTACTCCCATGTTCTTAAATGTATATACTGTAAAATATTCAGTCAATAATAAGTTGATATTGAAATGTATTGAATCATTTAATATTGTTTCATTAATTTTCTTATCATGCATTTTAGATCAGAAATGTAATTTTGACATCACTATATTATGACTAGGTTCTCATTATTTTATGATAATTTGCTGAACGGTGCATAAAAACTACTGAAATTTGCTGAACGGTGCATAAAACATATTATTCCATGGCCCTTCAGCCCCAATTAATTCTTTGTGGCCTTTGTATGTGCCTAGTATATTTTTCCATTTTAACATAAGCAAATAATCAGAACTCAGAAAAGTTAAACATTAATTAGGATAAATATCAATTTTTTGACTAGCCAAACTCCATATATTTTTATTTTAATATGTGGTTCAAAACCACTTATCACATAGATCATTGGCGTCAGCCTTTCAACTCGACCTTTCCTCTAACACCTTCCCATTTTTTTCATGTGTTCTCAATTTTTCTTGCATGAATTAATTAGAAATCTTCAACTCATCAGGACATTATACATCTTCAAGTGAAGCTGTGAGAGAACAGTCCCTACCACTGAGCTTAACCTACACTGTAGCCACAACAGTCATGGCATGAGCAGCATGCATAGTTAGGTAGTAACTTGGTACTTTTAAAAATGTACAGCTCAATGGATCACTGACCATCCTAAACATGAAAAAAAACTAAGAATTTGGTATTGTGATCCAATCAATAGTAGCTACTTCTAATGTGAGAGGTATAGCCAGCATAAAGAATTTGACATGAAACTAAATACAAATGGAATAGATATTACTATTAAAACAGAAACAAAAGAAAATATTGAAGTAAATAAGGCCTAACCATTACTCAGTGACATTCAGTGATCTCAAAATAGAGTACAAACATTTTTGTTATTAAGAGGAGAAACAAAACCATTGGTAAAACTATTCCTTCATAAGTAAAATAACTGATTCACATAAATTTAAAATACATGAAGAACACTTAAGAATAATTGGTGTTTATTTTCTTAAAGAGGGTGAGAAAAATGATATCAAAATGTTTGATGATAAAATACAAAAACATTTATATCGTTAACAGTCGCATACCTTAATAATGAACTAGTAGACCTATAAGAACTCTTGCGCTATTTCAAAATTTGCTATTTACCGAAATCCAGAGAGTTCAAAGAAAATGAGACGTGCATCATTCATTTAAGCATTCTTTGTTCTGTCTGTGAAAAAAAATTGAAAATAAAATTTGGTGTGATTTATGAGATTTTCCCCCCCATAAAATTGCATTAATTTCAAGCACAAATTTTGCAAAAACCACTCATTTTTTCAAAAAGTTGTATATGACCCTTTTTAAAGTGCTGTTTTTAGACCAGATTTTTTGTGTAATTTTTTAAATAACTTTAGTATTTACATTACGTGTTTTTCCTTTTACATTATCGCAAATGTAAGAGCAATTGCTTCAAATGATTTTGTATGAAGTAGCTCAAAAAATCAAAATATTTTTGGTGAAAATGAGAATCAAAATGCGCGTGTTTAGAAATGCCCAAACATTTTCTCAAATTATTGAAGATGAAGGAAGACACCAAAAAAATATTGAACTTTGCCAGAAAGTAGGGATTGCAACAAAACCGTGGCCCCCACTATTTATTTAAGAGTTCATGTTACCAGAGGATAAAGTTTAATACAACAATTTTGAGACATTTTGAGAAGAATTTGAAAATGTTGAAACTTCATGTAAGGTACCCCAAAAATCAAAATATAAGTTTAAAACTCACTGGACCTCGAGTTAGTTCAGATTGATCGGGGAATATGAATTTGGAGAAAAATGCCTGAACTGTTTAGGAGCATTGACCACAGACAGTACGTTTTACCGTCAATCGATTTTTCGGTATCAAGGGCCCACAAAACATGGATTCTAACTAAACAATTTTCTATATGTTACATTAAATAGCATACACTTCCCACTTGAAGGCGTGGTAACTAAATAATTCCTATTTTAGGATACCCTGGGTTCCCTAGACTTCCCCACGAAACCAGCGTTGCTGGTAGTAAATGTAGAAAAAGAAAAAGTTTCTTCAGTGCATTTACTGCCACAAATGCTAAATTGCTCCATTATAATTGTGTGTAGACCTTAAAAGAGCTTCTGAGAGCAATTAACGAGGTAGTAGATCGCCTCGAGACGCGATTCCCAACGTCTTAAGGGCACTTGGATCTTGGCACAGCCCCAGAGGTTGCAACCACCACTGACAGAATTCTGGCGTTGGGTACTCCGTGAAGTTGAGCTGCCAGAGGAATGACTTGTATTTTATTACCTTCTCCTCTCCTCCTTTCAGAAGGCTAGACTATCCTCGTAGCGGACAGTCACATCGACCACGTATTCCCCTTCCCGGAGTTTTATTATCAGATCAGTTTAGAATCTAACCCCTTTGGCAACGGAGAAAGTGGCTTCCGTGGACACCACGGTGTCCGATTTCCGAAGTATCTTCCCCTGTATGAAGTTCTTGATCTCATCACGACGCTTTATTCTTGCTGGATTCGTGAAAATGCACTGACTGAAGATATGTTTCATGGTTTCTACCTCTATATTGCACTTCCTGCAGTGTAAATCCTCTCTGGGCCTTGCTCTAATAAGAGTACTTTTATTGGCAGTGGTATTTGACATCAATTGGAGTGCAGTGATAAAAGACCATGTTTCAGAAGATAATATTTCTAAAAGGCTTTTCCAATCCGATCGTTTATATGCACCTTAACCGCTCTCCCTTGGGATCCCAGCTTCTCCCAGGCGGCTATCTCGTCATCGGCACATTTCTTATACGTTTTGGCGGTATTTAATGTCGGTTGGTAGAAACTCGGACAAGAGCTCAGCAATCTGCAAATTTTTCTAATCATAATACTGGGTTCAGCGCTACTCTAGGAACGTGTTGGGCGAGCCGCAGCAATCCCAGTCCTCCATCTCTGTTGGCCAGAGGTGGCCTTCCGAACTGTTTGACTGCCACTCTGATTTGACCGTCCGCTTCCCTGAGCATTGACATAGATAACACGGATAAAACCAATTGGCAGAGGTAATGTGGCATTATTTAGGTATGAAGTAATGCCAACTTCTGAGTGGACTTTAAATGCGCCCACTGAAACCTTACTACTTCCAACAAATTCGATATCGATGCTTTAGATGGGAACCCGTTGCAGATAGAGTAGTTCACTCCCAGATATGTAAGTGTATGGTCATTACTGACCCGAGGAATTCTCTCCCCAACCTTTCCAGGCAGGGGTCCTCAAAGTACTAGGATCATTCAAAGGTTGTAATGTGAAATGAACATTTCGAGACGGACAATGTCATTCCGAGGGCCCCACGATATTCCACAATATCAACCAATTCTTGAGCTCCTGGGCCATCTTTTGCTAACAGCGCCAGATCGTCAGTAAATGCTAGCACGGACACAATCCTTTCCAATGGCGTGTATCCTGACATATTTTCCAATTTCTCAAGCAGACACTCCATAACGAGATTAAAAAGGAGTGGGGACAAGGGGTTCCCGTTTTACTCTACGAATTGGCAGCTCAATTGATGATGCCTGAAGATATGTGGCTAACGTTTATTTTAGCTGGTCCTGGCGCCGTAGCAGAGTCGCGTTGACGCCCATGAATGTGGCCCCACAGCTGTGCGACAAGCTGCCGATGGCGCGCGGAGCCGCGGTGGGCAATGCGACCGAGGTCGGACCGCACGTAGAGGAAGCGGTAGAGCGACGTCTGTGCGAACGCTTCTGGACCGGCCACTGCCTGGCCCTGGAGATGCGAACCCAAACTAACTTACCCCTTTCGCGCCTCTTCACGAATGACCAGCCCGCCCCGTCACATCAACGGCGCAACTACTTAAACCCCGGAGGAGCTTACGGAAACTGCGGGCGAAAAAAGCATCAGTGACATTCAGATGTCCTCCGATTAAAAGTATTTTCTTATCACACCACCCCCCGCACCGACGGCGCTGCAGTGGACATCGCGGCGCCGGATCAGCAACCCCGCTCATACAAGCGGCATCAGAGGAAGCTGATGCCGGCGCTGGCGGGTAAGAACAAGCCGCCCCAAGTGTTAGTGGCTCCCCAGACTCTCCCGATGGACTTCCACGTCTGCAGTTGTACTCTGGCGGCCCCCGCCCAGAGATGCGGCCGGTAGACGCACCGGTTGCCTCCAAGGCCGAAGACGAGGGCGACTACCCTGCTGGTGGCTCCGCGGAGGCCGAGTAGCAGAGGTCGCGCCTTACGAGAATCCAACCGTCTTCCTCTTGGCCTCCGCACTAATTGCCTCACCAGACGCTGTCTAGTGCCCACACAGACGGGCCTCCGGAACCACCAGAAGAGTACTAACTCTTGCTTCCACCATCCGCCACTGGGACAATGCGTTGCAGCTAGTAGGCAGCGGAGACGAGCGCCAAGAACGGTCAATGGCACAATTCCTCGGCGGGCCCCTGCGGACGCAATGGCCGCTGAGCAGCCCCCTCCCGGGAGGCGTCATGATCATGGCCAAAACCCGGAGACACGTGGACGGTCTACACAGCATCTACCAGGCGGCGGACGGGCGTGATCTCAGACTACAAAGCATATTCGCCCAGACTTTAAAGGGTCAAGGGACTATCTCTTCTTCCTCCTGCCCGGGGAGGAAGTTAGGCCACTGGTCGGCAAGTTCGAGCACGCAGCTCGACTAAGACTGTAATAAACAATTAAACAGCCAGCCCAACAGGTCACGTTTTGCCACCGAGTCTAGATGCTTGGTAATGTGATGACCCGCAAATTCTCCGCACAGGTCGTATCTGATTGCCCCTCTCATTCGCGACTGTGGCAACTGCGACACAGACTAGAACTCGAGCACGTCAAAGATGCCGTGGTCGCGAGGACAGGGGACGGGGGTCGAGCGTCCTGTACGGCAAACCAGGTCGTTGTTCAGGGAGGACGTCCCGATCTCGTGGCTGCAAAGGATCACACCGCGGCGGTTAAGGTCGCTTTCGCCGTTGTGTAGAACGGTCTCCTTCAGGTGGTGTATCTTCATGAGGAACAAATACATGCACTCCAAGCAAAGCTATTGAGCAGGTACTACGGTGCTGTGGAGTTCCTATCGTAGCGGCGGGCTTTCAGCGGTTTGGCGACAAGTGTTGCCCTGAAGAGATTTTCCTCGAGACAATCTCCGCCAGCGCTGCGTGCTACTTCCGCCACATCGGCTGAGATGAACTTGTATCCTACGAGTAATGTCAAAGCCCAGCGCAGCGGATGGCCCTTGCCTGCGACGCACTCGTGAAAACGCTCATGTGGGCCCAGTTTAACGAACGAGCCCAAATGACTTGGGCCTACGGCTCCCAATGTTCAAGGCCCCCCCTCCCCCGATGATGCTTAAAAATTTAATACTATTTTTTTATAATAATAAAATGGACCACAGAATCTGCGATAGAACTGCGTGTGCTCCTCCATGCATATTTCTTGGACTAGCCTAATATTGGTAAGCACTTAAGATTTTTAATTCCACACTGATGTTAAATAAGATTATTTAGTACCCCCCCCCCCCAATTCCATGTAAACCAAATATTAAGAAAATAAAAAGGTCTCAGAGGGATAATACTTCAAAAAAACACAGAAACCAAAGCCCATTGTTTGTATCAAGAATTGGAAGAAAACAATACCTCAGTAAATAATTTAAAGGAAATTAATTGCACAAGACCCATGATGTCTAAACAACATGAAAAAGTAAATTAACACATTTCTTGAAGAAAAACATTTATTACATAACCAGATACATCATTTATCCAAGCTTGTTAGAGGGCTGGGTATAAAAATACTACTAGCATAGTTACCATCAGCAATTTATCAAGATTAAAGAGGAGGCATTTTACTAATTAAAGAACATCTAATTGACTATTCATCCAAGTGCTAAAATCTGCAATATACCACACCTATCTTTAAGATGTGAAATGCAAATGCATGTTTACCAGGTAGAGTGGATGGCACACAAATCCAGCCCACAGCCATTATTTTGTACAACTTTGTATTAGTCACTTCAGCCAAATAATACAATTACATTGAGCTAATGAATAGCAAATAATTTCTATAATTTCCAAAAGTATATACATAACAAATTGTATATTTTACTTCTCAGTAACTACGTTACATCTCAAGTTTGGAAACTTGTCTATTTACTCTAGGCCTCTTCCAAAAATACAAACATTTATCATTAGTTTCTTGCCAGCTGTATTTAAATGCTCTCCACCCCCCCCCCCCAAAAAAAAAAAAAAAAAAAAAAAACAACAAAAATTCACAATACAATAAGTGCCAAGACTTGGACCTATTAACATCACCATGGATATTTTAATTAAACATAAAGGCTGAGAATTAGCACAAGTCGTGGCAAAATTATTGGGTCTTTAAAATTTGCCTGTCATTATTGAGTGGTAGCAGAGTACAAGGCACCCAAGACTAATACGTATGAAGGGTGTGTATCCTGTAGGCAAACCTGCCCCCTCAAAAAACCTGATTGCAGTTTTCTGCTATTTCTCTTATACTTAAATATTCTCTCTCAATCATGACCAGCCAGGGCTCTGTATTCTTTGTTTTTAAAATAATTCTCTTATCTGCATTGTAGTAATATTAAGGAATAATCTTTAAAAGAAATATTCAGTTGATGTTACGGATTCTTTTTATCACAATAATTTTAACAGGAACCCTTTATTGAAAATTGGTGTGGGCACTTATTTGGGGGCCATAGTGCAGCGCACCAACCTAACTACGCCACGACTCAGCATGCAATGTAACTTGGTTTTCTTATGTATAAATAATTTTTCAAATATTTTTATTTACAATATAATACTGATTATAATCAATAAATCCTCTTAAATAAAATCAATTTCTAACTTACTAACAAGGACAGATATTCAATTAAACCTTTGTTTCTTATAACATTTCAAACTACTGCATTGTTCTACAGTAGTTCAGCCCAGTGTTGCCAGGTGGTATTAACCATTTCCCACTAGATAGCACGGTGAAAATCAAAATAATTATTATTTCATGTTTAAAATATATGAGGAAGTATGGGAATTAAAGAAATATGAAAAATATTATGAATAGCATGTGATATTTATATTTTCAAGTAAACACCTATATTTGTAATGTATAAAAATTATTTATATACATATATATACAATCATTGTATAAATTTTGTTTAAGGGAGTTACACAATGTGTGTGAGTTATGACACATAAGAGGTACCTTTGTCTCAATCACTGCAATGACTAAGCTGCAGATTTTTGCCTACTTGCCTATTTCTTCCTTCAATGGAAAACACAATCTTTTAGGTTACGTATTCATTTTGAGGCATTAGGAGTATTACATGCTAATTTCATATTGTCTATAAACGTGCATTTTGTGTTTAAATGCCGAAATGTTGCCTATTCTCGTATTTATTGATCAAAATGCAATTATCCTTAATCAAAAATAAAATATAGGTTTTTTCGTTTTTATCCATCAAGAGTACAGAGAAATAGAACAGGTATCAATACATCTATGTTACGTTTTACTGCCACCACAGTGCAGCTATTTCATATTATAAAACATGCAAAATCACTGGTGGTCAAATTATATTTCAAATTTTTTAACATTCTTTTTTCAAAATTTCTCTGCGAATGTATCGAAGGATGGATTGGTGTCGATCCCAGTTTTCAGAAACTCTCTTTACTTTTTAACATTGGAAAAGTACAATATTGAATACAGAAATTTTTGACTCAAGTGAAATCTCTTCTAAAATGTCACATCTTTAAAAAGTCATGAATAATTTTTTTTAAAACAGGTGTTTTTTTTGTGGAATTTCTGCTTGAAATTAATGCGAAACACACACACTCTAACATATTCTTAAATGTCGCTACAATTTTTTTCTTTAAATATTTTCGCACTCATAGAACAAGGGACTCTTAAAAGAATGGCATGTATCTCATTTTCATTGAACTCTCTGAATTTTTGAAAATGGCAAATTTTGAAGTATATTTTTAGATATAATGCAAGCGAGTAAATGATATTGCAGTAACTCTACTTACATTTGTGTGATGCACGGCGATGAAAACAAATCACACAAACAGCTTGCATTTAATGAAAAGCAAATAGGTAGTTACTGCTCTTCAGCCTTTTTTCTCTGAATTGCCCAACAATGATTGAAATGTTTTGTATGAGAATTTGTCAGAGTGAAAAAACAAACATACCATGAAGATAACTATATTACGTGTACTTCAGAAACTTTCTACACAAGTACATAAATAAGCATAAGGAAAATATAAGTGTGTCTTTTTAAAGGCTATTTTATATTTTTAAATACCTATTTTGTCTGCCTTTAAATCTGCAGCCTTGTAATAACTCAAAAGGACATAATATCTCTTTGAAAAAACTTTCCTTTAACCGAAATGGTTGTTTCCATTACTGGCTTATTGCTATGATTCAATCCTTTTCTGAATGAGTTGCGCTCTTCTACCAATCTTTGGTTGTGACAAACAACCACCAACTTAAAAAGGTGATTCGTTCAAATGATCTTACGAGCCTCTAAGTGTTTTTACTACACTTTGTTTTATTTGAATAAACATACCTGCAGTAATCATTGACAACTATTTTTGCAGTTTTACACACAATAGATTTTTTTTTAACTCAATGAAAACCCCAAAATAAATTTGCCCACTAAAACATCCACTAAACAAAACAAAAACCTAAATTTTGTGGGGGAAATCTTAATCTGACAACACTGGTTCAGCCAGCAAATATTACATTTAAAGAGGAAAATATGATTCTAATGTTAAAAACCCTTTTCAAATTGCAGATATGAAAAGGAGTGACAGGATGTTCATTATCTACCTAAACTTTTGGTGCAGAAATAGAAGGAAACACTTGCTCCTTATTCGATGTTTATCATCAAGTCATGCTTTTTCCCTTTAGCCTCATCCATAAATTCGTCACACAAATCTGGAATATTTTGGATACCCCTCTCCATTGAACCCTCCTAAATAATTATGTAATGCTTGTGTCACTCATAAATGGTAAAAATGATTTGTATTAATTTTATTTGGGTTTTGTATGAAGATGTGTAATAATTAAATTAGTTTAATATATAAATCAGAAACAGACACATTTTCTCATGCACTAAAACTACTATATTTGAGGTTTCCTTTTTCCTAGCCAATAACTTAACTTTAGTAATATTGAATAATTCAATAAAACTGAATATAAGTTCCGTTAACATGTGAATAAAGAGAGGGGAGACAGGAAATTAATTATAGCGCAGTCCCGGTTTTACTAAAAAAATGCAGTATCTTGATCACTGCCATTGACTTCCAAGAGCACTATGAATTGTAAGAAGCCACTGAGCACAATACACATGTAGTTAACAATTGAATTTTTTGATCCTTCTGAATTTTCTAAAACAAAACTCTCTACTGAATAAATCAAAAGATTTTCTTATAACTTAATAGCATCAGCAAAAGGATGAGGAATCCCTATAATACCTACTTTACTTGGACCCTTTTGAATCTGAATATAACCTAAAACCTTACGCTCCAATAAAGTCAAAAAAGCCACACCAATTAATACAAAAAAGGTTCAGGCCCTAGTAATCACCCCCTCTAATAATCATGACAATGGGTGGCTCTGGCATTACGATGCAAAACATACAGTAGTGAAGGTTAATAAACTGTTTGTAATACTATTCATATGTACATGATTACAAAATGAATTTCAACTCACATCAATTACACCCACCAAATAAAACCTTAATTTTACCAACTGTCAGAATTAGTTGGCAAATTTGACAGCACCAAACAAAAATACTCGACAGTAATTTGAGAGAAGGCGGCGTAGGCAAAAAATGTCTGCAGCAAGCTGGGTAAACGCAATCATGAATAAAGTATGAGTGGGAGTCTCCAGTCCGTTTTTAATTGAATTTTTATAAATTATTATACAATAGGTTTGAATATTTTCTTCATAATCTAACATATTAAATTATCTGATCGATGAAAAAAATATTTCTATTTATTATAACAACTTTTTAATTTATATTTATAATATATTTTAATGCTCTGTAGTCTTAGTTTAAGACAGACTATAAGGGATTACTGCAAATATTTAAAATTTGTAACTATAAAATAATGCAACACCTGTAACAGCACAATTGCTTCACCCCCCACTTCAAGCGATATACATTTTACGGATGACCTTATCACTATTTACATCCTTTTTGACACTACATTGCTGTAAAGTTGCTTTTTAATGTAATCTTCATAACCCTGCCAAAGTACTTTGTTCAAATTTAGCTTATTTCTACCTAACACGGTGAGAAAATATCCGGTTCATATAAATCCTTGTGTAGTCACGAGAAGACATTGTATAAATCTTGTAGAATAGCTGTGAATGCCATGAGCTATTTTTAAGAGCCTGTTATTATGATTTATACGATTTGGAAGCATATACCATAATGGCCAATGAAAATGCAGGAATACAAATATACTGTATTTACCCAAATACAAGTCAACTCGTTAAGTATGAAAAAGCCTCCTCAGAATTTGAAAAATGTAAACTAATTCTTACTACTTAGACAGAAAAGCGCTAATTGACGTGCTGATGAGCTTTATAAAATTTATTTAATTTAAATGAAGAGATTCAAACTGAGTGATTTGAATTTGGTGTACTTATTACCTGAGCACAATTTTCTGTTAAACAATTCAAAATAATCATTGTTTTCGTTCCTACTATCTTAATCTTCACATTCATCATTGTCTTTCTTTTCGGTCCTCCTCCAATGCTGACTATATAGGATATCCTGAAAGTTTCATGATGAACGACTGTTCATATTTAATCTGTTGCTACCTAAGAACCTTGCTTTCTGAATCGCCAATTTTCATCCCGTTGTTTGCCATTGTTCATTGTCTCTAATTCTTTAACAGAATATCATTTAATTTAGCATTGTGAATATTTGTGTAATTAAATACAAACTCGCACCTCCCAGATTCATGAGAAAAAGCAACGAAGTCACCAGGTGTGGAATGATTTTGCTAAAAACTTTTTTTTCCTGCATTGAACGCTTACTTAAGTCAATATTAATTTTTACATTTCCATCTCTAGCAAAACATACATTTGCAGTAACTGGGCATCAAGCTGAGGGATTTGTCTATCCTTGACATAATATCTCAGCAATGATTGTAGTTTTTCACGTTGTATTTCAATTACCACAAGGCCATTTGTTTGGGATTTTCTCTTTGCTGATCCATTCAAATATATTGGTGTGGATTGCCCAGCAAATTCATGGTGGATACCAAGAATACATCCACGAATATAATTAGGCATTATAGATTCACATGTTTATTGTTACGTCAGCATCTGAGGCTTGTAACATGGTAAGGTAGTATGAAAACAAATCCAACTGACTGACTTGAGCTGTAAATATAAGACCACCTGGTAAGTTTTGAAAGATATATTTAGGGGAAAAAATCTTATCTTATATTCCAGTAAACACTGTATTAAGAATGAAATTAAACACTTCACAGTCATACAAATAAATACAGGTAAAAAAGGTAAATATTGCTGTCGCAAAAGACGGCTTGAGGTTATTTATTCTGCTTTACATAATGTTATGCAACATTTTAAGGAAGGGTTTATCTTCAACCCCAAAGAATGCAAAAAGATACTTTTACAATGGTTGCTATTCATTTTAATTTATTAAGAACATTTGTGGAATTTTTTATGTAAGTCACCACATTTTATTTTTAAATTGAGTGTTAATACAATTTTATTCTAGTTTTATTCTGTTTTTACTATATCTTGTACAATTTTGAAAGTTGGAAACATTTTATTTAGTGCAGTGGCTTTGTTAAATTTGCTGTTTATTCTTTGTAGCCTGAGGATGAGGAAAAAAATCTTCCTGCAAATGTAACATAATGTAAAGAAGAATAAAAACTTGTAGCTTTTTTTTTCTATAGCAATTTTCACTTCTAAAGAATTTTCTGTAATTGTCAAAAAACTCCAGTAACCAAATATCTCCTGATGTTTTGAATTAACTTTGACAGACTAACATTTTATCCAAATAAATGCATTTTGACACAACACTAAAAAATTACTATTTTGGCAGTTGTCTTACAGGCTATTCAGAATATACTTATGTACTCCTACTAGAATTTAGAAATTACATCTGGTAATTTCAGAACTCATTCAGCAACAGCTGGATGTTGCTTCCCCATACATTCTCTTCCCACCAGAAGTAAACCAGATCTTACCTCCCAAAAATTGAAAATCAAAATGCATATATACAGTGAAACTGTTTATACTTTTTGCAAGTCCTGGATAAATTCTACAACTCCATAGAGAAAATGTCTATTTTCAAAAGCTGTTATCTTCCACTTTTTTCTTTTCTCTTTTATTCTTCATTTAAGTTCTGATTTATAATTAAAATGTTGGGAAGAGATTCTGGAGCTCATGAAAATGTGCACAGATGGTACTTCTTCCTCATACATCAGATAGTTTTTATTGTTCTTTGACTAAATAAAGCAAAAGTTCCAGGACCTGGACACAGTTCTTGCAAGAAGGTCCCAGAGTGGAGTGCACCTATTTCAAAATATTAAGTTTTTATTTTGCTCATAATATTTAATTTCAGTTATGTATTTTTCTCACTAATACATTTTTTTCCTTTTCAGTCTTTTTCCTAGTTTCTCTCTGCTCTGAAGGAATCTCCAGCATGCTTCACAACAAAGGGAAGAATAATTTTTTTTATTGAGAAAGAAATGGCAAATATTATGAAGGCAATAAATAGAGGAATTACATTGAAACAATCCTCATTAAATATTAATTTTACTCTGTTTTGACACATCCCTAGCCTGAAGTAATAAATGGAAATTAACCCAGTATTTACAAAAATGTCCGTTACAATCAATATCAAGACACTCCATAAACACACTATTTCATATTTTAGAAATTTCAATAATATAGAAGCATGACTTGCATAAAACCCATTTATTAACTTCTAGAACTTGAAAATTACATTTAGTACAAAAGGATAAGAATACAAGTTCATTTGAAAATTTGCATCATGCAACATCTGCAATTTGAAAGCAGGGTCAACATCAATTCAAATATAAAGATTTTTCTATTTTTATTCACAAGAACATGTGATTAAAATAAACAATGCTCATATCCATCATGTAAAACAAATCAGTCACTATCTAACCTTCCCAGATCTACATGGTAGTGTTCATTTTCAACAAGTTTATAGAGTAGATGATGAGCCGCACGTTTTATTTATAAGAATACTTCTTTTAACATATTGCACTACTTTGTAATAATTTTGAATTAATCAACAATATAAAAGCTTAAACTAAAACTATAATCAGTCACATTAAATTTTCTTGTGCCTTGTATGTTTCAAGGAAATTGGATAATATGAGCTGGACCTTACATTTACAGCTATTTCACTCATGAAATAAACACCAGAAACATTTTCAGCATTGAACTATAAATCTGGTATGCACCAATGAAGACCACTTATCCCCCCAGAAATTATCACAATTTCTTACCACCTTCTTGCTGGCCAATCACAAGGTGAGACACATCAATCATTGGAAGTGCTTGGAGAGCAAACACAAGATAATTAGTATTTGGAGCATTCTGAACATTTTTTGAGGCAATTCATTTATGAAATAGTTTTATTTAATACCACTTGTGGATTGGAAATTTCCAGATAAATACCACTGCATTAGTTGTATTACCAATGATAAATGTTTGAACTTTTTCCTCTCTAATAAAGGAACAAGAAAGTTGTGGGATACATTTTAAACAACCGTTTCTGCAAATCCTTTTAGAAAATGTCTCCTGTTCTCCATGTACTGAAATCTAGGACACAAAATCTACATCTACAAAAATAAAGCATAAACAAACAGGAAATAATTACATATATTACATTAATCCCCAGAAATGCCTGAACTGCGAGAAAAACAAGTTAAGTATTACTTGACCACAAATTATCATATTCATTTATACAAATGAAAAGTTTCTAGACAAAAAGTAAATGAATCTGAAACCATGAACTTAAGTTTTCTGAATCAGGAATTGCACATGAAATATTGAAGAGCATGACATTAGCACTAAAAATTTGCTCTCACAATAAATGTCTTTCACATCAATAAGTGATACAATTTATTTGTCTTATAAACCAATTTGATTTTCACTTGCCGGTAACAAAAAAAAAAAATTGGATTTGCACAAACACAACAATTACATCCGACAAATTCTTACCTGCAATCATCAGTTGACATACTATATGCATAATAAATAAAAGGGAACAACGACAATATTATTTTAAGGGAAATATCAATGCAAACCATCTCCCAGAAAATTGTCAGTCCGATGTCAATTTCCAATAATGTGAAAAAGGTTTTGGAAAAATGGCAACTGGGGTTAGGTAGCTATTCCGAGACACTTGAAATATTAAAATATAACAGAATGTTTTGACAAGTTTCTCATTGATTACCAAAGTAGTAATTAAATTTATTCTCCATTCACACATTTATGTTTGGAAGAATACATTGTGATGAAGGACTGTTGGTGTCCCCATAAATCTAAAAATGCACATATATCTCTATAGAGCATGAAGGTCACTTTTGAAAACAAAAGTAGTATAATCAAGGATTTAGGTAATAGTTTTATTATAACCATTTTTATAATAATTCATCTATATTGGAAATTAAAAACGTTACCTATAGATTACTTGTATCAACTTTGCTACCAGTCCTCTGGTATTAGTAGAAAACAAAATTAATGAAATAAACTTTCAGTTGATCTTCACTGTATCTTCAACTTTCGTAAACAGAAAAAATAAAACAATTGTATTTGAAAAATACAATCTGAACTCAGAAAACATGAAAATTTTAGAATATTTTAAATAGAAATAAAAATTAAAAATGTAAATCTTAATCTCCTATTTTAGGCATCTGTGCTTTATGAACAGACTTTAACTCTTATGAAAAAAGCAGAGCAAGAAAACTATCCAAACGCTTCTCTTGGTAAATATCATGTAAACACCCTTATACGTGACTCTTTTCCTCTTACAATTTTCACAAATAATATTTTTAAAATAATTCTTTCAAAAATTCATTTTCTATCTCTGAATACTTCACAAATAATATATTTAAAATAATTGTAAATAAAACTATAAAATTCTTTTTAAAAAAGGAATAAGAGATTCAATCCTAACATGAAGTTACTACACGTCTACTACTCACCTACTGTTTTGTTAATGTACCAAGTAAATATTCTCAGAAATGAACATTTTGCTCTAAGCACAGGTTATAAAATTTTACATAAAACTTCAAGATATTAGGATTAACACAATGTTTTCCCTAGTTTCTTTTTCAATGATGTCCACAGTAACTGTTTGCTTTTGTTGCTTTTGGTGAAGTTCCAATTTATATTAACTTGTTCATATTTAGATCGTGCACTTCATTTTATCTTGATGCACTTATTTTCACTCAGCATTGAAGTATGTTGTTCTATAAGAATAAAAACAAAGACAATGATTTGTTTCATAATCTACAATAAAATTTTCTATTGAAAATTATTGAAATTAAAAGAATAAGAAGTGTAATAAAAGAATAGGACAACTAGTGATGTAATGTATGTGTAAAAAATCTGATGACTTAGATTTCTGAATTGTTGTGGAGGGAAGCACATTGAATTTTGTAGAGAATCCATGAACGACACAGCATTAAGATGAAGGGATGAAGATGGAGGGAGCAAACACACTCTGGTGTGGAGGGACCACTGTATTCTAGCAAGCAGGGGCAAGCACACTGATGAGATGAGTTACTTGAGCCAGCCACTAAGGACACGTTATGCTAGGACACTTGCAAGCAAATGGTGAGCAATATTATTTTGCAAGAAAAGTTGCCAAGAAGTATTTCTGATGGCAATATTACTTGCTAGATATTCCAAGCAGAAAGTTAACTCAGGCGTTTCAGTCCTTAGAAATATATTGACAGTTGTTGTAGGGAGTAGAATTGGATTAGAGATACAGCTGCAGGAAGCCTCTGATGACCATTATTATGTGTGCGAGTAGTACGAATAAGGCAACATACTGACATATTACTTTACATAGTAATATGCATTTTAATGCAATAAAAGAAGTAATAGTAAATATTCTAAACTGTCTGCATGGTTGAAATTTTGGTTCAGGTATAAATGCCCGGCGATTATTAATTTCTTATGTATAACATTACTAAGATAATAATTACTATAAAATTAAACTATTAACATATCAGTAGTAGATAACGAATATTTTAAAACTCTTTTACAAAATTAATTATCACTATTTACAGAAGGAAACTTATTTTACCCCCTCGTGAATGAAAGTGAAGTTTAGGAAAGATTTTGTTACATGTAATATATTTTGATACTGGCATAGCGAATAGGTGTAAAATCATTTTTCACCCTCCAACATTACATACTCAATGTTAAAAAAAATTATTTAATATGGAAGTGATATGTAAATAGTTAAATAACTACCAAAAAATTGATATTGCATCTTTTTTAAAACTAAATTGGCAATGTACATTTATATTTTAATGTTCTCTTTTGTTCCACAAAAGAGATTTTGTATCTTATCGATCAATGAATCACATTTTCTGTTTTTATTATAATTCGTTGAGAGTTATTAATGTGAAAGCTGCTTTCTACTTGCCATGTCGGAAAAATAGTGGGCTATAACCTCACTTAAGTTCATGTGGCATCACCAAATGACATCACCAAATTCAGCAATAAAAAGTCCTAATGTAAAACAATCAACATCTTGCTCAGATCTCTCTGGTAATATATTGTCCCACCTTGCTCTTGCTACTGTTATGATAACCGCAAGATGCAGAAACACATTGCACAAACTTAAGGCTTATGTAAGGATAGTATTACTGCTTGGAATCTGCAGGATTGGTAACTGCAAGAGTAGTTGCAGTTTGTAACCCTCTAAAAACTTGAAATCTGCTCTTGCTGAAATCTTTGCAGATCGTAATGATCCATGTCTGAAATATAGAATTATTTACAAGAAGTAAGAAACAACTGGTACTTCTCCCAAGAACTTCCTGAAGAGCCGACATTTTACTATGTGGACTCAAATTTGACTGGTAAGGATCTTGAGAAAATCCTATGCACCAAATCAAAAGAAAGCTCTCTGCTGTTCAGGTGATGCTGCAGCGAGAGCAGTGATGCCCACGTTTCAACCATTATATTGTGGTCTCCAGGTCTGGATGGTGGGCATTCAGGATTTATAAAGACTGATTTTTATAAAAAATGGGAAGTTTTAACAGCTAGTGCTGGCAACACAACTGAAGGTTCTGTGGTCGTTGTGTCCTTGAGCTTATTAGACTCTCCTTCCTCCATTTGTTCATTTGCAGTTGGCCAACTTGTAAATGGCTTCGACGCTTTCTTTTGTGATGTCCTCGTCCAACAACAATGTAGTGTGCCATGAGAATTAATTGAAATTAGGGAGTGCTATGTGCTCTTCTGTAAAAATTCTTTTTTTATAAATATTACATTGAGTTCAAATTTTGTGTGAAAAGTTATATGTTTATATTAAAATCGAGTCTTGAATGTGAGATGCGTACAGGTGGCGGTGCGTACGGTGCAAAGAGAATCCTCCTTCATGATTAAGGAATGCATTAAGCACTCAGAACATTAGTGACATATAAAACAATTATTAACTCACATTTGAGTGATGGGAGCATAGTACTAAATATTGATAGTCGAGGGTGTTGTAATTATAAATTAACTATCCCCCACTACAAGAACGCAAGAGCTGTGACGACCACAAAAGGTATTTAAACTTACCCTGAAAAATAATTTTTCTTTTAATTAACATTCATGGCAGTTTTATTTTACTGAATATGAGAGCATGTTCAAACAGTTTTTCACAAACGTAATTAAATTTCAATATTTTCCGGACTTGCGTATGTGCATATACCTCATTGAAACTTAGATTTCTATAGCGATGTCTTCATGGGAGACATAAACACTACGAAGGGGTGTGTCTGAACAGCTGACAAGGTGGAGGGATACTTCTCTCCATCACATGTGATGTTCACTTGTTTAGTAAATTGTCACCTTGGCTCATTCTTATAAAAATCACTCTATACTGTGTAGGGACGGGAATTTGGATACCGGTTAGCACGGAAAAGAAGTCCTGAGGGATAGCCCCTGGTTCTCTGCAACAATGATTGCCAATCATTATGGAGACTCAACCACACATCACTGCTGATGTGGGGATCTTTGACCAACTCCAGGGCTTACTTGATCCTCCTGAGTCACCACCGGTTTCTTCGCGGATATCTTAGTTTGCAAAGCAGATGTCATTGCCGGTTTCTCATGCGTTGTACATTCTTGTTCTTGAAATGGCTAACATGCTCCCATACTCTTTCTTCACTGTTCTGCCAGTCTCGTTCATGTAATTGCAACTGTAGCTGCATGGGACGAATTAAACGCCCCCATTTGGAGAGGTGAAAGATATCCTTGACTCCAACCAAAATCTGATGTGTCCCGAAGAACATCCAGACCCAGTAACGTCTTAGGAGTTCGCTGATTTTGTCAGTTACACCCTTAATGTAAGGAAGCGTGGCTGTTCTTTTGGACTTGGTAACTGTGCTGTTCGGTTCGTTTGATGTCAACGGTTCGTATGCTTTAGGTCCCTATTTGTCATGGACTTGTTGCATCCATTAACAGAGAATGTTTTAATATTTCCCTTTTAGTGGGGAGGCTGCTCTGGTCACAAATTCTTGCTGCGTGAATGGCGAGAGTTTCAAATACGCCATTCTTTGTTGTTGGACGGTGGTGTGAATCAGCAGGACGGTAGCAACTGGTATGTATGGGCTTCATGTAAACCATGTGCTCTGAGCTGCCGTCATTATGTCTGTTCCCCAAGACATTCAGGAAAGGAAAATGGATGTACTTTTCCACCTCCATGGTAAATTTGATTTTGGGATGAATGCTGTTGAGGTGTTTTAGGAATACATGTTGCCCTGTCCATGCAGCCAAACTGAAAAGATGTCATCGACATTCACGGCCCACATTGTGAGTATAAGGCGCGTGTTATTTAAAGCCTCAGTTTAGAAATCCTCCATGAATAGGTTGGCGGCAATAGGTGACAAGGGTAAAACCATGTCATCTCTCCATATGGTCCTAGAACTTCCTCTGAAATTGGAAGAAGGAATATTAGTTTAAGTAACAAAAATTTATCATGGTTCGTACTGTAATACACATGTAATCATCTGGCAACGCTGATCTGAGGGCACATTTACCTTTACCGTTATCTTCCTCTTCACATGGACTGAGTAGTGTTACTTCTTTTCTTACCAAGTTTATACATGAAAGATTATAGCAAAAACAAAAGCATATTTTGTGACTTTACTTCTTACTACTTCCCTAATTATAATTTTAATTTCATTGTAAACATTGTTCATGGACTTTTCAAACCAATTTCTTCCACTAAGCCTCTTGAAGTAAATACTACCTATGGCTGGAAAATGTGACAAAATACAGAGAGAGAATAGATCATAAGCAATGATACTATCTCACATGTGTCACATAGTATCATACTAATGCAAGCTGCAAGCCTCGCTGGGATGATGTCACACAAACATGTACATGCAGGCTCTTTGATAAGATCAGTGCACAAGAAGAAGTTCAATTTTCTTCCTGTCCAATGCAAGTGATTCCCACATCTATTTTTCATTTCTGAGTAAACAGTCACATTCCCATAACATTTTTAAAATTTCAGGGAAGGGCCTTTGCAAACAGTATTCATAGCAGCACACAGAGCGATCCCATGTGGTTGAACACTGTGACTAAACATTTTTGGGGATCACTGGCAGGGCATATCATTCAGTGTCTCTCAATTTTCTGACCAACCAATATTAAATGTTTAGAACACAATGGCCTTGTCTTCGAATGTGTAAGTGATCTTGAAGCCTGACTAACCTTTTAACTGTTACAGGCCGGCCGGTTGTGAGTCAAGTGTCTTGCGCCATGCTCCTAGCCCCGCTGTGAGCTGAGCTCACTCGTACACAGATACCACGCATCTCAGTTATCAGCAAGTCCTAGCGATAGCCGAAATCGCATCTGCACAAGCAAACTTGCCTAGACTCTCGGAACATCACGGTTCCTTGTACGATCTCGTCCAGAGACTCCCTGCAACAACCTGACTGAGTGTAATAACTCATCCAAAGGCTACCAAGCACAGAAATATTGTGTGTATCAACTTGTCTAGAGCAGTCAAAGGGTTAACTTTTTGGACAAAGAAAAACGAATTATCAAACATAGAACTATTTCTTTTCACTCCAGGAACCAAAGTAGAGCTTGAACTGTTAACAAAGGAAAATATCCAAGTGTATGTGTATTTCTTTACCTCAGGATTTTTTGAGAGCAAGTGGACCTTGGTCATTACCTGATGAAAAACAAGTTGAGAAAATTAGAAAAATCAACTTCACCTTTGCCTGGCAGTGTTCCGACTCGATAGGCGCCTCCCATTATCTGGAGAATTCAGAGTAAATCTGTTTGTTACTTGGGGATTGGCTCGCAACTCTCGTATAGTCACTTCCTTGGCCTGCAACAAATATATGTAAATTGAACAGAAATACTATGAGGTGTATTTTTTAATCAAATCTTTGATAGAGTCTAAAACATAATCACTTTCACTAAGCTGCCATCCACAACAGATACACAAACACCTCCCTGGTATTTCAATTGCAAGATGATTCTTACAATTAAAAATGATTGCAAATCACCTTTTGGGCTATTTGCCATTCTGAGAATGGAGAGAGATGGCATGTGATGACCAAGGGTATTGATTTGTATTAACAGTGCAGGAAGATTTGGCATCTCAAATAACAAGGATCATTACTAATGTAGTTTTCAATGTGGGTGGGTCAGTTATGTTTAATGAGCAGGTTATGATGAACACCTATTAGTCAAGGAAACTTTTTTATTGAGACAGGTGCGACTCACCCATTGTGAGTTTTATTGAGATGGAGGGGTGACAAAATGAGTTAAACACAGATTACTAGATTAGATAAAGATTACACAGATTACTTAGATTAGATAAAACTAGTGGTGCATGTACTTTCTCACCAATATTTTCATGAAATATTACATGAAAATTAATCACATTTTCAAAAACTTGTACATCACTTTATTTCAAAATCTATCTTTAAAGTACAGATTTCATTATGGGAAAAAGTCTTTCTATAATATTTTAGTTGTAGATGACTGAAAAAATTCTGAATCTGGCAATTTTTAAAAAATCATGGTTTTCAAAGAAAACGAGACCTGTACCATTCTCTTAAACATCCTGCACACTATCCAATAACAAAATTCAATGTTAAAATGTAAAAATTCAATATAAAAACGATGGACCCTTTTTTGTATATCTGAAAAATACTTTAGGGGCTTCATGTAAAAGTACCCCCCAAAATTAAGCCAGATCAATTGGGAATGTCAATTTAGGAGAAAATCTGCTGAATGGTTGAGCCGGAAGTGTTCACAGACAGATGTTTTGCCATCGATCGATTTTGCACTTTCAAGGACCCATAAAACAGGGATCCTGGCTACATGTGTTAGAGAAAGCAATTTACTACATATAGGAATATGATTTATCCACTTTCATCACCAGGAATATAGGAGGCAAACAAAAGATTTTCTGACGAAAATCGCTGATTCCAGCGCAGGGTTTTACTTTCTCTTCTTACGAAGTGCGAGAAAGTGAAAACAAAGCTACCGTTGCAGTAAATAATCAAAGTATTTGCGTAGCCTATCGTTTTTCAACTTTCCTTATTTTACATTTTCTTACATTGGTCCCCTGAAAAGTGTAAAAAAGGGGTTTTACTGTATTACTGTGAAATGTATTCTTTCACCGAACACAGACCAGAGTGTGAGGTGATGTGGGAGTGTCAAGAGAGTGAGTTCAGTGCATATAGTTGGTGGTTAGGGAGAGTTTTCATGAGAGATTTACATAGGTCCAAGTCTTAGCATTACAAAGAATGTTATAAGAATTGATACAAATCGTGCGAAAATATGGGAATATGCATGTGTGTGAATTAACTCATGGATGTGAATCGACATGCCATAAATTTTGAATTTCAAGCCTGTTGTTTACTTTCAATATGTTAAACCTGCAACAGACTAAATTGTCACAAAGTTATGCGTATACATATGTTTTGAAAAGGAAGTTATAAAGTACACTTTGTTGTATATTTTATCTATATAAATACATTCTCATGTAAGCATTCTGCATTTGGTACAAAATTTGGAGCACAAACTGCAGAACCGAGAGATGATTGTACATACAACGGAATCAAATTACGGAAACTTTGGAGTCAGTTTGGAGTATTCGCTCATCATACTACAGCACATTTGGAAGACTGCCTTTCTATTTTGTTTTATTAGTTTGCAAAAGTCACTATAGAATGCTGCACCATGATGGGCAGTAATGGCGGGCCTACACATAATTCTCTCTGTTCTCTCACTACATCAAAATAAGGGATTTTCCCGTCCTATGAAGTGGCTGCCCCCTGGTCTTGACACACTTTTGCCAGCAGCCATTATCACCAACCTAAGTTCATTTTTCTAATTTTCTTTCCAATTTTTTGATTTACTAATAGTAGAACCGAAATATTTCTTTAAGAACAGTAAAGAAGAGTAAAACCTCATCCGCACTGGCAATTTTCATTGAAAAATTTAGAGCTGCTTTTAAGAAAATAGTGTTTAAGCGTTACTGAAAATGCAAAATATGAAGCATTTTTGAGTTTTCAAAAAGCTTGACAAAGTCATTTGAAACACTTCCACTCACAAATGCAATAGTGTGCAAAAATTGCTGGAAATGTGCATATTAATGGTGTTAAGACATATTTTAAATAAATTACATTTGTGCAATTTTTGAAAAAACAAAATTAACAGAAAAATGAATCTTATGTCATCTCAAGGAGTGTAATTAACACTTTATATATACAAAAAGTTTGAAGAAAAAATTTAGAGCATTGTTACGAAAATAAAGAATATGCCTTTAGCTAAGGATACAATGAAAGACAGAATTCAGGTCAAAGCTAAAAATCTAACTTTTGGAGCAATTTTAAGATATTTACAGATAGATCAAGGTTTAATTCCACAAGATATTGTGTGGTGTCACAAAATGGTCTCCATTATATCTGATGTTGAAAAGGGTTTTCACTGGAATAAAGTAATAAGACAAATATAACAATTTCAGTAAAACCCCTTTTTAACACTTTTCAGAGGATGGAAAAAGTGTGAAATGCAGGAAAGTTAAAAAACAATACACCAGGCGAATCTTTACATTATTTACAGCAATGGTGATTCGGTTTTTACTTTCTCGCTCTTACATCGTAAAAAAGAAAGTGTTATAATCGAGGGCCAGGAAATGGCTAATTAGCAAAACAAAAACTCTTATTCACAGGCCCTGGTAACAAAAACAGAGAATAAATCATGTTCCTGAGTATAATAAATTACAACCCATGACACATGGAGCAGCCAGAATTCGTGTTTTGTGGGTTCTTGAAACTGAAAAATTGATTGATGGCATAATGTGTTTGTCTGTTTGTGGTCAAAGCTAACGCCAAAACCTTCCACCAAATTTTCCTCAGAATTGATATTTCTTCATTGTCCTGATAGAACGGAAGGTTCTGCAAGTTTGCTACACATATATTTAGCACATGTGTATTAATTTACGACTATTACTATATTGGAACAGGCTTTATCCACTTCATATCAGTATGAGTTTTTGTGTCAAAAATCGTCATTTTATGACTCAGCATACTATACAGCTTTCTCTGCTCTACATGTATTTCCCCATATAATATGCAAGTATACAAAAAAAGTAAAAAACAAAGAGAGAAAAAAATTATGTAAAAGATCGAAAGCACTTTTCAGTACAAGTTGTAAATTGAAGGAAGAGAATGCACTGTAAATAGAAGCTTTAAGACAGGATCAACGAAAAATTACGTATAAAACAGAAAAAAACGTAAAACATGGGAACGCAAAAACAGAGTTTTACTGTAACTGCAGTGGTACGTAACCCATTGCTTGATAAATTTTCACACATCATATAGGAGTTAAAGCTCTTACTTTCTGCAACACAAACATACCTAGTCTTTTTAATACAATAAAAAATTAAATCTTAAAAAATATTACACTTGAAGTCAAGCATACGGTACAACTTACAGACACTGTTTAAACCGGCACTTTGCAGTTTGAATTCTGGAGGCTTTTAGAAAAATACCTTGTAAAAGTGAATTGTAATTATGCAGTGGATATACTCAAAGATGTTTGTAGTGAACATGAGGGACGAAGGCCCAAGCCTCGCCATGACTTGGGTGTGGGTGAGCGAAGCAAGAAAACTTGTCTATAAAAGTAAATTGACATTACAATGCATCAGGGACAATGAAGAGCAAGACATGAAAATCGCCTATCTGTAATTTATATCAGAGCGTGTAGCGTAATTTGAGGGAGGGCTTAAGAAGACCCCCCCCCGGCACCATGCTTTTCTGAGGGTGTACTGTGAACCCTACTTTAACCAATATTACATTATAAAAAACATGGATCAATTAATTAATGCAATTTACACACACATTATTTTATCCATTATTATTTAACTTTTAGACCATATATTTTGTACTTCCATCCATGTATGTGTTATATTTAGGTACATGTTATTCTACATTAATCCTAGCAGAAGTTATTATTATTGTTATTATATCATATACAGTTCACAGACTTGTGATTATCTGAGGTGGTAGTGGTATCAAGACTATCTTTGATAAGCAAGAACATACATAACCCCGAGTTCATTTTTTTAATCCATTTTTGAATGTATTCTATTCCATTTGCATTTGTCATGTCATTTCATTTCCTAACTCAAAACTCAATTTTCAGTCTCTAGGTTTGACCACATGTACTATGGAAACATATAGCCACATTTGGGTAATATCTAGTTGTTGACTTATATTTAGATGTTTACAATCAAAACCTAAATCAGTAAGCACTTAAAGTCAAAAAGTAAAACATTTCATTCTCCCCTCACCTTCTCCACTTTTTGCATGAATTTTTCAATCAACTCTGGGCAGTTTAGATTGGCCTCAGGCTCCCATGTATCATCTTCAGCAGTAAAGCCTTTCCAACGAATGAGAAATTCCCTTTCTCCATTCTTCTTAAAATGAACTTCCACAACTCTCTCTACCTGAAAATGAAACATTCAATTAGTGTTATAAGTAATGTAATACTTTCAATAAAAATTGTGATCAATCAAAGCACATCCACAAGAGCAATTTACAAAATCCAATAAATGTAGTCCTTTCACAGTTAAATAACACCCTCTTTGATGTATGAACATAGAATCAACCAAGAACACGGCACTCAACCAAAGATTCAAATCAGCACTGACACTATTACTGAATATTAATGACAAACTGCAATGCAAATGAACTAATTATGCCCACTAAACAAATTTGCATGATATAAGAATTGTTTATATTAAATCATTAACTGCCACTCTCAAAATTATTCAACTTCTAAAAAGAAAGATAAATTATTCCCCATACTGTCAATCAATTTTCAAGGAACTCATACCTTTAAGTTCAGCTATAAAGTTAACAGTGATTGTTCTTCTCAATATTGTATGTAACATTACCTCATAAACTTTCTCTCCACCTTCTTCTGCAACAGGTTCCACGACACGTTGCTTCTTCTTGGGAGAGGAGGGCTCTTTTTTCGGCTTTTTGCCTCCTTTAGATTTTGATTCCTTGGCAACTTTTTTAAACGCATCAGGGTTTTCAGCCAAGAATGCGTCAATACGGTCAGGGCAATTCAAATTTTCTTCTGTTTCCCATGTATCTTGGTCTTCTTTAAACCCTTTCCATCTGATTTTGTACTGCTTGGCACCAGACTGAATCCTACAGTCAACTACTTTTTCAACCTTAATTTAACACATATGAATATAAGTAGTGACCAAACTCAAGGATAGAACAATACATAATACAGCAATAACGTTTTTATCCACATTGTTCAAATAAATAAAATTTCATAGTACATCATTGAAATGAGCCATAACCTTAAATTAGTAAACAAATTATGTCGCATCAATACCTCGTACTGTTCCTCTTCTTTTATCTCCACTTCCTCGTGATCATTATTCTGTCCTCTCTTGCCTTTTTTCGGTCTGTTATTTAATGGCTGATCATCTGATCCACTTTCGTCATCATCTTCGGTTTTCGGAGCTGTGCTTTTTCTTACGCGTTTGTTTTTTTTGGGAAAAATTTCTTCGTCCGAAGACTCGGCATCAATATCTGAGTCATCGGGCTTGGTAGCCACAATTTTCTTCCCTCTTTTACCTTTCTTACTCTGGTTAAGAGAAACTCTCTTATCACTTGAACTTTCTTCAGCGTCGCTGGGTGCCTGATTTTCATTATCCTGAGCTTCTGTGTCTAGGATAGATCCTTTGCCGCTATTATTTGCATTAGCGCCCTTACCCTTTTTTGATTTGGATGATAAACGCCTCATACCGGCTAATCGGTAAAACACCTGCTGAATGCACTATGTAAGTTGAACTGGACGAACCAAGTAACGCTTTTTGGTCACAACACCGAGTCTCGCAAAGCTGTATTCCGGCAATAATTGCCCGACCAGTTAGCACAACTGCAGCGATAGCAGTATGCTGACAAACAAGGCAGGGGCAGGACCCAGTCTCTGTGGTCAACGGCTCTTCGGCACGTACTATAGCGTCCCTACGCCGTCAACGGGGGTTACAAGGCTGAAACCATGGTCATCACGTGACAAATATAACGGCGAAACGAATATTTATATTAGCAGGGTTAGGGATGAGTACATGTAGAATAAAATTAAGTTTGTTGACAATCAATTTATCTAGGGTCATTTACGCCCAACCAAAAAGTTATATTTCCTAGGTATTCCGCCAACCATTTTATTATTCTTTCTCGTATAATACGTAGTAATCACCACCTCTTTTCAATTTTCACTGATGTAGGCCTACGTAACAATGAGTACTCTAGGCACTGAAATTATTATAAATATTATTTACACCAGCGTTAATATCGTTATATTACTGTAACGGATGTTATATATTTCTCCGAAGACCCCTTAAACATAGTTATTTTAACGCAAGTAAATATTAACCCAAGATCAACCTCCCAACGACAGTAAACAATGGTAATATTATTCCTTGATCTGCTGATGACTTTTGGATGTAAAATTCCTGACATGGAGCGTGGCTTCGTCTACATAGTCGGCCTTGAGTGGAGATAAATAGTTTACGACCTCTCATTCCTCGTAAAATTCCTAAAAGGTTTAATCAAAATAATTTGAAAGTTACTCTCTACAGATCATTCAGTCGAGTTCCGTATAAAAGTCGAAGGCAAATGCCACCGTAGAAACTTAGAGGTCGTACGAAGATGTAGTTTCAAAGCATGCATCCGATGGTATCGACAAAGCTGCCGTTGCTGGACATGCTTCTTAATCAAGTATGCATCACGATAAATCATTTTCTTTAGAATCCGAAACGTGCATAAAAATTGCCACGCGCAGAATTCAAACAAAAATGCATGCGTCATAATAAATAACAATAATAGTAATAATAATTTTTGATGGAAGGAATTTAAGAAATTAAAATAAAGTTTAAAAAGGGGATGCCCCTTCCCCCTAAAATCAAAAACTAAAATTTTAATTTTGTATAATTCTATAAATTATCTAAACAATTAAAAGAAAAAATCTTTGACAAACATTGCCTTATGTGAGCATAAAATAAAAAATATTTTAAAAAGCAGTAAAGTAAAAAGCAGTCAATTTTTAAAGGCAACATTTTTCTCCCATATACTGAGAACATGTGTAAAAAAAAATAATGCAAGAGAATAGTTGTGTCAGCAAAACACAGAAATATTCACAATGGTGTTAGTTTTTCAATGTTTAAAATTTAAACTTTCATACAAAATGTCATTACTACGTATCCTACAAATCAAATTGATGTATATATGAGAAAGGAAAAAAAAAAGGTCTTCAGGGCAGATGTATCGCTAAATGTCTATGCAAGAACAAATGCTATTCATTGCAGCAAGGACTTTATTTTTTTAACAGATGTATAGTATACACAGTAAGCTGCATTGTCATAAGATGGCTTATTTTAATTTACATTTCTTGAAACCTAGAGAAACTTAACAGGAAAACTACAATGTCTCTTGTCCTCCATGGAGTTCTCAATTTTTGGATAAATATCTTAGAAAACTAACATTACAAGTCTGAACGAACCCCAAAACCAGGGCCAGGTGGCTCTCCAGATAATGATGTGAGCTTTCCTGCTGGTTCTGCCGCATATCTGCCACTCCTGAAATGCATATTGCTCATATTAGGCTTTTATTCTAAATGGATAATATCATTCAACCGAAGAATAACATTTTTTATTATTACAATAAAATACAGGCAGAAATATATCATAATAGTTGTAAATTATTTATGTGACAATTGATTGTTAATATCAAGACTATGCTCTAAATTATTGGTAACACATGCCATCTATTAGTCTACTCATGCCACATGTTTCCTGGACAATTTCATGACTATCAAGACATACAATATATAAATCTTGAAGAAACCAAACAATATTTTCTTGCACTTCAATTTTTAAATATCAGAATTCAATGTCTAAAATAACTTCAATAATATTAATTAAACAGGGCTTTGGATTAAAACTTGCAGACTGGTATAATACATCATATAATACATGTTTGCGTAGACATTTTTCATGCAGAAAGAAGCAAAAATTGTTTAATGAGACAAAATTGGGAACAGACCCTTTAATTAACTAAATCAAATCTATTGCTCAATACTCCAGACGTTACCGTCTCAACTTCTCCCCCCCCCCCCCTTCTCAATTACATATTACTGTAGAGCTGCTGTACATCATATATTTTTAATTAAAATTAAATGTGTCATGTGCCTTGTATTTGCCTGATGCACAAATGGGGCACAAATGAGACCCGGTGCATTGCTTGTCCTGTTTACAGTTTCAGGAGAAAGTGAGAGATTAGTCTATTCGTGCAAATCCTTCAGCTATGAACACTTGAAAGAATAAATTAATTGGGTGATTTAGAGATTGTCTTCCTTTTCACCAATTTTGCTCAAACAAGGTCTGCTGGACCCGGCTGACTGAACACGTTCACTGTCCTGTGAGACGTATGCGGTTCACAAAACAACTCGATGGTCATAATACGTCTGAACCACGAACCATGTGGGTCACAGTCGTTAACAATTTCTATTGCAAATATTTCCACAAAACGCACCGAAGCTGTTCAGATTTTGACTTGGACTTGCTAGGATTGTCAATGAATTTAGAAATACTCTGCGCTGTGCAGAAAAATATATTTACTTTTGTAAATACTGAAAAAAAAAAATGTAGACGTTTGGATGTGAGGATTTACATTAATGTTTTAATAGGGACAGAGAATGTGTTAATGCTCTTCAAAATGTTTTATTATATAATTTCTCAATATGTGGCTGGGTTGGGGCCACAAGGTCCGCTTATCTGCCAATCTGTGTGAATGAAGTTTCATTACAAAATTGAAATATTAATAATTCTAATATAAACTGTTTTCATATATGTATGGAACTACTTAGCCTGTTGTATCTTTTCCAAAAAAATTTATTTAGTAGAATTCTTCCACATTAGTATCATCCTCTGAAAATGTACTTCAATTGATATATGTTTTAATAGGAAAACATTCCATCTGGATCAGACTATGAAGCACAATGAACGATTCCAAAGAATACAATTATTCGTCATTAAAGTTTCCTATCTTTGTAGTGTTGGTATTCAACATGGTATACAACCTATGTCTAAGATAACCTGCTAAAAAAATAGCACACATTTTAGAAGTTTCAAAATTTAGTTACTTGAGTGATGAATTATCTTGGGGATGTAGAGGTAAAACTTGAGGAATGACCACAATTGCCACAATCCAGTGACATTGAATCTGCTGGGAGAGATTTGTATTCTGATGATTCATTATCCTACAATGGTTTTATATTATTAAGAAATGGCTACCAAAGGGTCAAAGATCATCACCTTGTTGCAGAAAAGAAGCGCATAACATTCTGAAATTTCTCCCTAGAACACCTCAAAACATGCTGGACTTTATAGCAGGAGGCATCATAGTTTGCATAAGTTATTTCTGATCAAATGCAAAAATCATACTATATATATATATATATATATATATATATATATATATATATATATATATATATATATATATATATATATATATATATATATATATATATATTGGTCAATCAACAGGTTAATTAATTTATGCCAGTGTATGTATTATCAGCCATGGACCGAGTCTACAAAACTATAAATTGGTCACAAAATTGAAAGTTAACCAAGAAAAGCACAATCCTATGCACAAATTGACCAACAAATGCTTCCATATCTAATATTTAACCAATCAGATACAAAAATTATTTTTTGAGTTCCAAATAAAAAAGGATTTAAATTTCACATTCCAAATTAATTGCTGTGTCATTTGTAAATCAATCTGAGATATCTGGACATTCAAGAATCACACACACTGCAATGTGGTTCCAGGTTATATTCCTGGCATTGTCTTGGTACAATATGATATCAATTTGAGAAGCAATCTACTTCAATGTTAGCGATATTCAATAATCGAACCCAGTAACAGATTCAGAATCCTAATAAAATGCAAACAGTGAAAATTATAAGAATCTGCCATCTCCTAGCAAGTTGACGTATAGACGCTGTATGATGCATTGAAGATACATCATACAACATAACTAGAGTAACACATATTAACCATTATGACAAAATGATGGGTTGTAATTGTCAGCAACTGAATTGAACTGTAAAATGTTATCATGTACTTATTGTATTACAAAGTAGATAACATATTAGATGCAAAGCAATCTTTTTTAGTCAATGCAGTATATTCTACCCACAGATGAACATGAACACCCCATGAAAGATTATCATTATGTTATGTTTTATATCAAGTGGACTATCAATTTAAATTCATTTGTATCTATCAAGAAGTAAATGATTAAACAAACTTATCTGTAGTAGTCATAAATGTGACCTGCAATGTTTTTGTTAAGTTATAACAATTCCTTGAAGTCATGCAGCACACCACATGAGCCATTATTGTATCATAAATAAATAAATATAAATAAAATAAATGTCTTTATTGATGGCGAGGCTCAGGCCATTTAGCCTGCTCTTCCGCCTAACCATATCATGTCTCACATGTAAGTAAAGGTTTCTCCTCACCTTTCACAACCTAATATTCTTTGCATATTCACATTTTTCAGCTGTGTGTTCACAAGGTAGCGAGATTACTAGGTTCCATAAGGTGATAGGGACATTTAATTTTCTTAATCTCTAAATTTCTTGCTCACTCTCTCAAATTTTAGTACTCAGGTTAAACTCTTTTCTCAAATAATTTCTTTTAATGATTAATGCATAAAAATACTATTAAAATAGAAAAACTGAGTACATTGCAAAGGTAGTTCTGTGACGACTGGAGCAGAATTTCCTCCAACTATACAAATGAACAACATACGAACAACATATCAGGATCATTGAAACCACATTTTGGACTAGATAAGCAAATGGTTGGTTCAGAATTATCAAAATATGACAGACGTTTCATTGAAAATCAAAAACAAATGGACAACTGCTCTTGTCACCTGTCCAAATTTTTGATACTGAGGAATATTGCATTTCTTTAATATTTATCAAAATAATAGGTAGCAGTAGGATTTAGTTAACATAGAAATCAAATATTGTGGGGCAGCTATATGCCACTTACCTTGGCCCAGCTTTAGGCTTCTTTCCAGCTTTCAAATCATCCAGAATTTCAGCTGTATCCTTCACAGTTAAATCTTCCTGTAATAATAAATAACAATTTATTTTTACATAGATCTTGCTTGTATTACCATGGTAAAACACAAAAAAAGAAATATACCTACATAATAGTCATCATTGATTTGAACCATTGGAGCATTAACACATGCACCTAAACATTCTACTTCAGAGAGAGTGAATAGTCCATCTTCAGACGTTTCTCCAACATTGATATTTAATTTATTCTTAATGCAACACATTATATCATCAGAACCCCGCAACCAGCATGGGGTTGTAGTGCAAACTTGTACATGGTACTTTCCAGTAGGATTCCTTCCATCAAAACCACAGAAATTTTGTGTTGAAATGAAATTCATAACTGTATTGTATATCAGTTTAATTTGTATTGTTTTTTATATCACTGTTTAATAAGTAACTGTTGTATTACCTCATGAACATAGTATAAAAAGTTGCGACTTCATATACACGCATTCGAGGCATATCTAAAATGTCAGCTACTTTATGCATAGCTGAAATAGGGAGCCAGCCATGCTGGCGCTGTGCCAAATCCAAAAGAGGAATTACAGCAGCTCTCTTATGTCCTTCAGGGTAAATAGCCATTATAGCTTCTGCTCTCTAAAGAAAATACATTATTTAAGGAAAAGCATTTTATCTATCCTTAAAACGCCACCTTCCAGACATACCTTCTTGTTTGCTTCAGAAAATTCGAATGGTACATCAGGGTTGTTCTCCTGAGAATCCCTATGCTATAAAACGGAAACAAATTAGCAATGTGACTAAATACAGTACCGTGGAATTAGTAAGAAAAAAGTCTCACCACAAAAAGGCTGTCACTTTGAGTACATGATGATGTCTGGAAACTTCTAGCACTACGCCACTGAAATATAAATTAATGAGGTAAGAGAATAAGCTACGCAGGAAAAAATTAATGTATTCTGATAAATACGTGTAAAATATTACCAGTGATCTACTCAAACTCCTGATGGTGCCCAACATTTTACAGGGAAATTGACACACTTACAACGTATGAATATTGCAATGACAACTCTTTAAGACTTTTATACGATTCTCGACAACCCAATTCTAAAACAAATTTCCCATAGACAAAATTTCAGGGCACTTCGGCGAGCAATTCTTAGCGACAGATCCAGAACTCAACCCATCCACCTTTCCCAAAATCCCGTCTTCGGCACTGGTCTTCTGAGAGTAAATAGGGTCGGTTCACTCATGTTAAAAAGCGGAAGACGGAGTTTTGTTTCCTCGGTCACTCTCCTAGTGCAGATAGAGCTGCTATTGCATTTTCGCGCGCGTTTTGAAAATAGTTTTGCGCGAGCATGAATATGTATTATTTACTTTTCTTGTAGGAGTTGTATTATTTGCAGAAAATGGGCAAATTTTATGTACGAGGTTGCTCAGCTCTTGGAAGATGCGATACCATAAATTGTCACGAAATAATAGTAAGCGACAGAAATGGTTGAAAACGTTAATTGCGAAGATTTAATTGATAAATAATATATTAATTATATAATTATATATAAATAATATTATATATAATTATATATAAATGATACTATATATAATTATATATAAATAATATTATATATAATTATATTTTAATAAAAGGTAATAAAATTGTATGGGGGAATAAAATTAAGAAATCGTGCACACTTTCTTACAATTGGTGAGACTTTACTTCTATAGAAAGGATATTTATTGTAGTGAAAAATCTATGATCTCTCATTAATTGAATTGGAATCTCTAAACTGTTAAATATTTTTTGGTAGCATATTATAACAATTCTTAATTGTATTCAAAACAAATATGTAGATGAAGAAAAGCTTGGGAAAAATCTGTAATTATTACACAAATGTCTCCATATTCCAAAAATCAATATCTGTTACAGGAAGGAAGAAAGAAAGGAAAAGCAAAATCCTTCACAAATGACTATCCCAAGCCACTTAAAATTATTGGCAAAATGTTATAAGTCACTTTTTTAAAATTTTTCATTACAGCAATTTTAAGCATCAAAATGTCATGAAAAATTACTTTGTGGCTTTTGTCTTAATGCAATTTGTCACCATTATTTTTTCATGAAATGCAAGAGAAATGCAGATTTTGCCTACTTCTGAACATAAACAAACAAGAGTGACATGTCATTTGGTGTCTCATGTTGGAGATTTATCTTGAAATTCAGTAAAAATTGTAAATATTTGCTTTGAACATGTTACTGAAAGTGATTACCATCAGTATGGTCTCACAAGTAAAGTGGAGGGTCATTTTTAGCTCCTCCTGCACAATTTACAAGTGAAATTACAGATTTACAAATACAATAATAAAATATTATATGAATATTATAGGAATGAATTTATTAAATATGTACGGATAAATGATATCTCTATGCCACATGTTATTTCACATCAAATTAAAATTCTCATTGTTCAAACAAGACTTTTTTTATTGTTTTGTTTCAGTGTTGAATCCTTATTTTCATCAAAAACATTTAATTAATTACATTTACTAGTAAATGAAGCAGTAATAGTTCAAGAACGTTAAAATTAACAAAAACGACTAAATAATCTTAAATAGCATAATACAATCATTTTCTATACTTTATAATATTAGAAACAAATGAGCTTTTATTATGTGTTGAGTTATAGGAGATATTGTATATTTGTGTTGCATAGTATTGCGCTGACTTCACAATTGGGAGTTCCGGATTACATCCCCCGGCCGGCCTGACCAAGGTTTTTCATGTTTTCCCTGCCATAAGGCAAATGCTGGGATGGCTCAAAAATGCCATGATCACCCCCCATCATCCAAGTCCTTTCACCCATCATCATCACCACGACCCTGGTTATATACTCTCTGGTATGATGTTCCACACTCTCTGGTACAAAGATATAACTACTAGATTGCTAACTCGACCAGTCAAAGCATTGGATCAGGTGAAGCCGGTCGCCATATTAGAAACGGGCACGAAGCTGGCGGGAATTTGAATTCAAGCTCATGCCCTGAGGGAATGAATATTCAGAATTACACAAAACTATTTTAAATAATTTATATCTGTTAAAAAATAAAAAAGTAATACAAATAATATTTATTTCAACAAAAGCTTAATTGTTACACATGTTTGAAGAGAAAGGCACTTAATGACTAGAATTATATTTACATATTGTTCAATAATATCAACTTTTTCAGTTGATGTCTTTTACTGATAGAGCAAGTATCTTCAGTAAAATGTTTGGCCTGGGAGAAAAGTCTTATTTCTGAGTAATTGTCCACTATTGAATTGTGTAGTTATAACGTCTTTGCTCTGGTATGAAGTTCACAGATGTTCAATCCCATCCAAAGATCTTGTAACTACACTATATAACTACTCTCATAACTACTGCAGTTACAGCATCTTTGATCCCATCTCCTCACAGAGAATTCATTTATCAGAAACGAAAAGAAACCCAAGTACAGTATAGTATAGTACTCTCTGAAGAAACCTGAGACTAACGTTACCTGTGGGCTGGTTTCTGAATCCATATGATTGGCATGTTTTCTCAGGTCATTACGTTTAGTTTGGTAAAACATACGAATATATAGTTGGATGGATAGATATGAGAATAGGTGGTGTTCTATGATATTGTGGTGTAGTTTTGATTTTTTTCTTCAATATGCTATTTGGGGTGCTGATTATAAATCTGAGATTTGGCAAAAATATTTCCGTTAGAATTTGAGTCATAACTAAGGAAATTCTTTGTTGGCTATATCTAAAAAAACTATCGAATTTAAAATAAAATTAGATCACGGGGTTGGTCCTTGTGATTAGAGAAACAATTAGTTGCGCTATATCCCGTGAACCAATTTTATTTTATTATTCATCAATGGTCGCGATTCTATAATAGTCAATTATCGAATTTAAGCAAAAAAAAAAAAAATCTTCGTCAAAGTATTCTACGTAAAATTTCCTTCCTACGCGTTTGGAAATTGAGATTCCCGAATGTGTGGCGCAAAAATAAAGGTCTTCACGCTATACTGCGATTTTCGAAACTGCATCAGGCAGTTATCAGCTGGTGACAGTTTCATGTAATGGGGAGCTTGAATCATCAATAGTGACCTCAATATGGTGACGTGTAAGCTCCTGATTGGGTGAAACCGACAACAGCTGATACCTGTCAGGAACAGTTGCTTTATTCGCAGTATAGTTATCGGAACTCTGCATTTGCTCCTAAGGACCGGTTGAACGAATGAAGGATAAAACTGGTTAGTAACCCTCAAGTATTGCTTAACACTGGGTTAAATAGGGCGACCAGTTGTATGATACTTTACTCCACCAGTGTTTCATAACCATCAAATAAGCGGAATGAAAGTTTGTTCTCAAAATTGGCGATTGTAGTTTGTCGATGAAATCTTTATTATGTTTATCGAAAGATTAGAAGTTCTTCTATGTTGTGGTGGAGTTTGAATCGATTTCACCACCCAGATTTCGAGTAAGAAGACCATAAATTTAACACGGGCTCTTATGGTGACCTGACGCTGCCGACTTAAAACTTTAAAATTGTGGTTTGAGACGAGTTATTAAAAATAGTTTTGTCGTGTAATCCCTCTTGTGTAACACGTCTCCCTCTTGTGTAACACGTGCATGTAACAAATAATGTACTTCAGCTTCCGGGTCAATGACCCATCTCGATCAGGTTTTTGTCCAGTTTCCCTGATCCATTGAGCAAATGCTGAGATGGCCCCTTGTTTTGCTTGTTGTAATTTTGTAATTGATTGTTCATAATGCTTCCTTGATTTTTCTGGCAATAATTGTAGAGTTGTCGAATTCGTTATTTCCTGAATTTCAAGTGGAGTACAAACTTCATTGTTACTGTCGCTGGCTTCAAGATTAATTTTCTATTGAATAATCAATTCGCAATGTACCGAGAAATGAGAGTACAACAATGTCTAGGTTACGTACATGAAACTGCGAAATATCACTTGTCTACAGCGGTTCAAAAGAAGCGCGAATAGCGAAGAACGCAATTTTGCAAGTGGATTCCACAAATTCTAGGAATGTGATTGGTCGTCCGGCGGTGGATTCCGTACTGAAATCGGGGTGTGTATTAAATGTAATCGATGTTTAAATATACAGCAAGAATACATATATTATTAAATGGTCGTAGAGAAATTAAATGTCTTCTCCAATTTGCAACCAGCTTCCTAGGAAGAAAATATAATGACTACTGATGCTTCTAATTTGCGCAAAAATAGGCAGCTCCCATTAGAGCGACGTCTCGCACTTCCAAGCCTGTGAATGACCCGGGATTTGGACAAGTTCTCAGTTAACCTTTACAGCGCATATTGACTGCCGAGTAATAGGAAAATCTGTAGCACACCTTGACTGAATTGTACGAAATTCTGGAGTAGTATTTGTTTTCTGACAAGTGTGAAGAAGAAGAAATACTCCTGATGTATTTAAAAAGCTGAGTAGAAGGAAGTCAGGCTCGCTGATTGAATATGACGGTTATATTTTTTTGCAAGATTTATTAAGCCAATTTGACGCTTATAAATAACATTGAACGCAATACAAACGAGAAAGTCCAAGAAATATTAGGTTTTGTATCAAATATGTTCTATTATTTATTATATTTGGAATCTAAAAATTGACAAATGTTCGGCTTTGTGTAGTATGAAAATATTACATAAAGGTTATGTTACAGAAAACAGTCTGTACCGCTTATAATCAAGCCTCTATTTACATTGAGATTATGCTACTCAATCATTTATAATTTGCATTGGAGGTTTTTGGAGGCTGGTTAAAAGTGCCGCAAAACTATTCGCACAAATGATCACTGGGAATTCCCTTTGTTACTCTTACTAATTAAATCCTCTACAATTCCCATTTACGTTAACCAATGATATAATATACAATTTAACACTCTCTTCAAATAACTTTATTACAAAAAAGTGTGTAGATGCACCACATACTACAACAATTTCGCTGTGGCCGCGAACAACCTAAATTAATATTAATCTATTTACAGTTTCGAAGGCAATACTGCTTTTTAAATGGCAATAATCTCTTAATGATACTCAGATGCTTCCTGTATCCTCATTTCCACCTCACAATTTCCTGGTTAACAAGTTCTCCCTGGTCGCCTTGACTTTGACCTCATTTTCGGTGCTTGTGTGCCGTTACCTCCCGCAGCTGCGTCCTCCGTGCTCCAAAGCTCGACCTTGGCCTCCGCGCAGCCTCTCGCGAGCCCCGGGTCGCTGGTGACTTCTCGCTGACCTCTTGCGTCGTCTTCCGCGTCGCTTCGTCCCCCTCGACGTTTCTGTATACATCCGCGTGCGAATGTCCCTTGCCATGCACTGAAGAACTCGTGCGTATTTACGCGTAGCTCTCGCTCGCACTGTCCCAAATTTCGCCGCTGATTGAAATTTACTCGATCTCAGCACAGACTATTTCCTATTGTACTGTCCTCAGCTCCACAATAACTGGTAGCCTAGATTAACTCCTCGCGTCTCGTTTGAAGAAATACTTTATTCCAGAAGGATTCTAACATTTCTCGGACGGCTATCTAGGCGTCTGTTCGACGTCCAACACTCCTAACTCGGCGAAGTTGTTGCTGGATCCGCGGGCAAGAACTGAAGAGAGTACTACTCGCTCGAAGATCAGGAACGAAAGAGGATGACTGATCGTCGGCTCTCTATTTATGCACGCGCCCTCCGTGCAGGGGTAGTGCGTGTCATCTCCCCCTCACCAGTCTGACTGCTTCGTGCCTATACCTGTGCCGTGCCGCGGACATCGCGCGCAACAGTATTGAAGGCTGCGGGCGCGCCCTTTTCAAACCGCGCCGCGCTCGCTCACCCGGTCTACTACAGGCGTTTTCTTGATGTGTGGGTGTGTGGGACAAACATAGGCACTCGCGTTCGTCACTGTATATATTACTTGTACGGTTATATTGGATACAATGTGATCAATGTCCATGAAAGTCGACACATCTATGTGTTTTTTTTTTTGTTTTTTTTAACGCAAAAGGTTTATGTGCTCTTAATTTTGTTGTAACTCCACTACATGACGCTGCAGAACAAAATTGCGCTTCATTTTAATTTAATTTCCATTCAAACTGCACTCCACCTGAGCTTCATTATTTCTCAGCGTTGCCGTGTGACGCAGGGCACAGAGACACCAAGGCGAGACACAGAGTCGGAGAGACGAAAAAGGGAGGGACAGGGACTTAGAGAGGGAGACAGTCAGGGAGAGGGGCAGAGAGAGAGAGAGAGAGAGAGAGGGGGAGAGGGAGAGAAACTCTGCCAGGAAGATACTTTATAAGTTGAGAGCCGACGACTTTAAAGAGAATAATTTGTGAAAATTAGTTGTTTAAACAATAATAATAGAATGAATAAATAAAAGATACGGGTAGAGAGGTACAGTTAGTAACATTTATATAGTTTTATAAGGCAAACATTTAAATCATAATTTCGTTTTAAATTATAGTTTAAAAAAATCAATGATTCACTCACAAAATTAGATCATTTCCAAATCATTTCTTTTTAAGGGCATGTAACCATATTAGTAGAAGATGTGATTTTTTACCAAATTATTACGTTTTCGCAGTGATGAATTGACACATCTGCACTCCTTGCCGCCCCTTTTTTCTTGTCTTTGATATTTTTAATAAAGGTAATAAAGTTTGAATAATTTCAATTATTAATAATACAACTTTTTATAATAAAATGAATGTTGCATAAAAGAAAATAAACTCTCTTGCGTCTTGCTGATTGGACAGCGAATTGGTTAATGAGATCATCGCAGTTTATTGATTTTAAACTTTTGGAATCTATTGCCAGCAACGCAAGCGTATTTAATCTATCGTCTGTCGTTTTTGATCTGAGGTAGTTCTTCACTAGTATCAAACACGAAAAAGATCTTTTTTTTTGGGGGGGGGGATGTCATTATATTAATCAGCGTCAACAGGCTCTGCGACATGGTTCTCAACGCGCCAGACAGATAGCTATAATATCCAGAGAGCTCACAGTTTGTAGTTCCTGCCTCTCCGCAAGGTGTATCTGAACCTTTCCTGCAGATACTACAAACTGTTATGATAATATATCAGATAAAAATCGTATTTTAATTTTCTTGTACGTTTAAATATTCTTTATTTATAATTTTAAATAATAATAACGGATATTGTAACAATGGGTATGTTTCGAAGAAAAACGTAAAGTTGTAGGTACAGTGTATTTGAAACGTACATACGAATTCATTGTATACCAGTCTAAGCATTCCCTCTACCCTTAATGCCATTACTCGATAAACCACCAAATTTTGAGGGTACGAGCCGCCACTTGAATACACCAATAAAAAATCATTTCCACGAAGAAATTTTGTCAATTCCATTGGAGGCAAATTTTGAATATTTTTCTCAGCGCAGTGTACTTGCACATGTAACATTTCATTTCACAATTCTTTCTTCTAAATCCGTGTCATGGAAGTCTCGCAGCAAGTTAGATTTTTCTTGTACATTGATTGCATTCAAATTTCATAGTTCTAAAGTTATGAAAATATTTCCACTGATCTTCTTGTAAGCGTCAGTTTTTCGAGTGAACTCGCAAACTAGTAAGTTATCTAAAATCACAAAAAACGTATTGACTTTGAAGTGATGGCGGTTTAATAGTTTGTTAATTAAGTAAAAAAACAACTAAAAAATACGTTTTTTGTTCTTGTTTGCACCTTTTGATCAATTGAGTTAAAATGCTAGTCATGAATAGCACACATATTTTTGGGGCAAACAAAAATTCAAGTGATTTATTTGAATTATTAACCGAAATATCACAAACTAAAGCAAACAATATCTATGAAAATTTATACAATTTTTACGTGTTTATATAACAAAACTACTGGTGCTCCAAGAGCATATGCTTTCTTGCATTAATTCTAAATTTGAAATTTTCGAAAATTCAGATAGTTCAACGAAAATGAGACCCGTTGCATTCTTTTAAGCGTCCCTTCTATCCGCGGGAAAAATGTAAAGAAAAAAATTGAAGTGGTTTTTGAGAGAAAAGTTAATTGTTTAATTACCTATATTTCGCGCCAAATTTCATCACTACTCATTTTCGAATAACTGAACATGAACTTATTTAAAGATCCGTCTTTAAGGAACAGATTTTATCGAGGAAAAAAATTTCTATCTTCATTATTATATTTGTTGGAAGACGACAACAAAATTGCACTTTCAAAATATCTGAGACTTCAACGAACAGGTGCCCTGCTCCATTCTCCTAGGATTCCTTTACGCTTTAGGACGACAAAGTATCATTAACAAATTTGCGGCCATTTTTGAGAAATGATTAAAGTATTTTTGAGGCTTTATGTGAAGTACCCTCAAAAATCCAAATATCCATTTGAAACACCTAAAACCTCCAGTTCATTCAGATCTATGGGGGAATATCAATTGTGAAGAAAATTGCCTGAACGGTTTAGGCGTCAGCGTTGACCACTGACGGACAGTTTAGCGTTTTAAAAGCGACTAAGTATTTGTGTTTATAAATAGTATTACTTAACCACTAACATAGCCTGCTATTATGCTAATTAACTAATACTCTATTGAAATAAAATTGCAGTGTTGTTTTTAATCTTTAAGAATCTTTGAGTAAATTATCTACATTTTATTGATACTCTGTGATTATTAATACAAATGCTGAAAGGGTCCTTTGCTCACCTGGAATGTTAATCAAACCTTTGTATCTAAGTTCCCTTTTTCTGTACTAGCAGCAATTTTTATAATTAAGGATTAGATGCTGGAAAAACATCTCACAACTTTCATTTTCAGTTAAGGTGGCATACCTGATATTTTCAATATGCAGGTTTTTATATTTAATAAATGTTAATAACTAGAAATCTAAAATTAGAGACCAAAGTTCTTACAATACAACAATCATATTGAAAAATAATTCCCTCTCTATTTCAAGAGCTACAGAATTTAGGGGTACTCCATTAGTCAGTGAGGCTCCCTACCACTCTAGTAAAGCTTGACTACATTGCAACTCTCAGACATATCTTGACTTCTGATGTTCGGGCGTTTATTTGACAAAATAGTCACTCAGAAAGGAATTAATTATTACAAAAATAGGTAAGCAAAAAAGGAATTTATTCTGGCTACAGTAGGAGTGCAGAAAGGCATGTAAAAAATGAAAAAAAACATATAAAAGGAATGATTGTTAAAAAAAAAAAAATTAAAATGATTCACTTTTTTTATAACTCTAAAATTTACATTAGCACTTATGTGTAAGTAAACCACCTTTTCTTTATAATCTTGATTTCACATGACCACCCAATAGGATGACTACAAATTTGTTTTACTCATGATGCTGTCTCTTTGAAATACTTTTATGGGCTCACTTTTGAATCTCAAAATGACATCACAGGAAATGGAATTATATTTTTCATTCTTCACACTTGTGTAATCACCACCAATCAGAAAGGAAAACAGAAAGCTGTTCTCAAAAGTAGGATAGAATTCCTTGTGAGTGTACAAAGCTTGTCCGCATCATTAAAAAAATCAAAAATTTTGAAGGGGGCCATACTCCCCTCCCATCGCCAAAAGCCTAGAGTTTTTGTTTAACTTCCTTTATTTGACAAAATTGATTTAAATATTTATTTGTTTGAATAATGTAATTATTTTTTAAAAAAATATACAGTATCATATCTATTGAATAAATAATATACAATATAATATCAAAAACATTCATTATTCAACAAAACTCTAGGAAGGGTTTTGTAAGGAATAAAAAGCATTTGTAGAAAGCAATATTTAAAATAATAGCAAAATGGTGAACTCCCAAAGATTAAATGAGGGAGAAATGACCCGAGCAATTTTAATTTTAAATTCCTTCTCACGGAGGTGTCATATGCCCCTAGTATTTAGTGGCTCCACAGCTCTGCAATGGGCAGTGTGCTATGATTGTCTTCTACTTGAGTAATGAGTATCCCTACAAATTAAAGAAGTTATCATCTTATGAAATTGCTTCGATTTTTGAAAAGGCCCTAATACTTAAAAAAATTAATTCAAAGTGTGATATGTGGGAGTTTTGGATGTCTTAAACATTAAGATCACTGAATGACTTTGGAAAAACTTTTTCCTAGTCTTAGAGACCAGAAATTAGGAAAAGTGCCCTTTTATTATTGTTACATTTTTAATACTTATTTTGATAATAGGAACCACTTAACAGTACTTTTAGAGTTGTGTTAGAAGATTTTCATTTTGCCTTTTCCCCCCTCGTATTTCAGGTTCTGATGCCTATTTTCTTGATTTTGACTTATTTTGACCTTTTCCACTATTAATTTTTCACCCTCTCCTGGCATCAATCTCAATCAAGCCTTGTCTTTCCCTACAAGCATCAACATGTCATGAGTCAAGAAGTTTTAAACTAGGGTTCTAGGCCCAGGAAGTATTAAAAATTGCTACGAGAAAGTGAGATAATTTCAGACAAGATTTTCAGATTTATTTGATTGATGCTGACACTATTCACTCATGAGGAATATCATCCTACCTTTGAGTATGACTTACAATCTGTTTCGAGGACAGAGTTCTCTGTACAGGATAGACGACCCTCCTAAGTGCTGGTGATTATACAAGTTCAAAGAATGAAAACAATAATAGTGTTCTCTCTGTTGACAGGTCAGAATTCAAAAAAGAGTTCACAATAGCATTTCATTGAGTCAGCATTTCATTGAGTCATAAATAAAATATCATTTCCTTTCATGCAAGTGCAAATTTAAATTTTAGTTAGAATATAAATGTAAATCATTTTCATTATTTATTGTGAATTTTTACAATAATTTTTTTAAATATTAATTTTTTATTGGTTACATGCCTTTTTTGTACCCATGAAAGGCAAGAATAAAGGCCTTTTTGCTTTAATAGAATAAATGCTTTAAGCTTCTAGGCTCAACTTATGAATAATTTCTTAGTCCTGTAAAAATTAAACTGAAAAATCAAATATCAACGTCCTCTTGTTATGAATTCATAATACTCTCAGAGATAATAACCATTTTTGTGATTCTAAATTATATGTGTTATATATGTAAATTCAATTATATCTGTTATAAATGTAAATTCAATTCACCAATGAACATGAAAATTCATGAATAAATGCATAAGAAGTATATCAGTTGCACAAGAAATTAATTCCTTAAATTGTGGTAATCTAAGATAGGCATTGATATTTGATATTCAACTTTGAAGTGACACTTGATTCCAGAAATGTAATATTTTCTGCATCAAATATGGAAATAGGTTCATTTTTAATTTTGTATCAGGGATTGCAGACAGGAAACTTTAATTTGGTGAATATTCGAATTGTGAAATGGTCACATCAGGTGTGCCCATGTAGATGGTGTCTTCCCCAATAATTATCACCTATTTCTACCATCTTCTCCCTGCTGGCCTATCACAAGGTGTGACACATCAATTATAGCAAGTTATAGGAAGTGTTGTCATATGCACATGGAACATAAATAAGTATAATTAATGTTTGGTACATTAAATATCACTTGTGCATTGGAAATTTCCAAATAATCATGCTACTTAACCCTCATCGTTACATGACAAGGAAATTTGTCAGTAATTTCTTACCTTCTTAATTTCATACATGCGACACATCAGAATATGGATGACAAAGAATGATGGAAACAAGGACAAAGAAGTTCAACAAAAGGTTTGTTGTAAAAATAATGTTTAATAATTAGTAACTCATAAGAGTTCTGTACATAAAGTAGCATTCATAATACAATGAAGTGCTGCATAAGGCAGATTATTAGTAGTAAGTACAGTTGCCTGTGCATGCTGTGTCAGGATGCATCTATGACTACAATGTCCATGCATCACAAACCCAGCAGCTTGTATCACTACTATGGAGAAGTATTTCGGAGACCACACCACACCATAGTTTACATTAGATAAAAGAAATATTTCTGAGTCTATTTGTGAGCTGGTGACTGTGATTCTTATGGTTCTTAGTGGTTTCCTCTTGACCACGAACAATCATGTCCATGAACAAACAAGTTTAAAATTACAAAATGCATTTGAAATTTGCATTCTAACTAATTTATCAAAACTAGCATTTTGAAAAGAAGAATTAATATAGAACATGAATGGTTTATAAACAATGCAAAGTTTGTAGATCAGTGCAGTCTCCAAATTTCCTCCCACTAAACCACTCTCTGCATTCACACACCAAGCATTCTTGTGCTATTCAAATTGCAGACAAAATGTATATAAAGTGATGATATACTGGCTAAACTGTCTGCATTGATTGTTTTACATTGAAATGCTAGCTGCCTCTAGATTCTTGGCTTCTTCACTCTTCCTGCCCCTTGGCCAGCACCAAAAAGGACACCCATAGGTCTTGTCCTGTTCACATACTTATGTCCATTTTTATGGACTTGCAGTCAATACACTGAATCAACACATTTCCAATAGACATTTATAGTAAAATAAATTTTTAAAATGAGTAACAAGTGTGCAGTCAACTGCACAAACAAAATATTCAAGGTACACACCCTACAACCCAACATCCACAAAAGTCAACTGAGAACATAAGAAATACTCATCTGAAAGGTATAATACATAAATGACCAAACAGCTTCAAATGGATCTGCAAACATGTAAGTATTTATTGTCTTATTCCTAAAACACAATTTTCATATAAAGCATTTTTATCCTCTTCCCATCATTGTGATTATTCATTTTGTCAACTTCCAATTGCACTGCTCAGTAACCATTTCCATTCTATGGTAGTTAATATAGTACGAGAATATCACCTGGTGAATTAATAGATCACAAAATAATACACACATAGGATATATTTTTTATATGCTGATTTTGGTTAATTCAGTCATAATTTAAAATGTTGTAGAAACAATTTTTAATATCACTTGTCCTAGATGTAGTAATTAATAAAATATCATTTTTTTGGGAAATACATGGTTTCAGAGACTTTTAATTACAAGTAAGTCAGTCCATTCTATCTAATGAACAATGTTGGTTTATTGCTTAATTTTTGTGAATACAGTGCTTAAGTTTGATTCACTTCAAAATTGTTTTCTTTTATATTGCTACTTTCAATTGGAGCAGTTTGTTATATATTTTCATCAGTTACAAGAAACCTTTTAAAATAGTTAATCTTTTCCTACAAACTATTGAAATTCAGAAGCAGTTTTCATTAACACAAAAATTAAGACAGGAATCCAGAATATTGCACAATTATTAAAAATGGAAACCATCTAAACCAGGAAGGTTCTTACAAAATTCCTTAGTTTAAGAATAAAGGTAAAGCCTAAAGTCAATTCAGATTGATTTATTTAGCATTATTCATAGCTACCTGAGTAACAATTTCCTCTACAGCCTATAATATTATTTATCAACATTATATTCGTATTAGAATGTAATGAACGATAAAAAAGAAAAAAAGCTTGAAATCAAACCTTAAATTAAGGGTAAAAACTTAAATAATTTTCCTGAATAACATCTACAGTTATATTTGGTTACTGAACATGCTATAATTTTTTACATGAATATATAAATCATGGAAAAATACGTTTAGCTCTGCTTCATACTCTTAAATACCCATAGTTCTGTATTAAATAAAAGCACCAAGGAAAGTGTGATGATTGGTATGGGCAGAGTTCATTTTCACACATTTTTTCCATCTTAAGAACAGAAAAATAATACTCCATGTCTTGGGAATTTCCTTTAGAAACTTATGATGGTAACTGTGAAGAATATACGAAAATTCTGAAACAATGTTTTCTTTCTCCATCTTCCTAACTTAAAAAAAATCGTGTAACGTAACCGCCATGCATTCAGATCCATTTCTGCACTTTACATCATAAATTCATAAAGAAACAACAGATGTGGGCGGACGGAGTGGCAGGCGGGCGGACAACGGACGGAGTCGATGGCCAGGCCATCATTGGACGGAGTCGTCGGACCACGCTGATGGATCTTGACGCTGAACACATCCACTCCCTCGTACACGGGTGAGCGAAAGAGAGAGATGGACCTCCTTACGCATTTCACGTGGAATCCAGCGTCAAACATGACCCTACATTTCTATATCAACTTTTTTCTGAATAAATAATGCATTATCGGAAACTTCCTTCCCCAACAAATCACTGATAAAACGTGGGCTATCGGTATTACAATCAAAGTTGCAGCAAACGTCCTGTAGCTTCCCCTCCGCGCGCGCCCTACACCGCCGTGCTGTGCGTCTGGATGCGCACCTTCTTGACGCTGCCGTTGCGGGCGAGCGGCGGGGAGTGGCCGCTGAAGCCCGGGTTCTGGATGCCGACGGCGGCGTCCCCGCGCGCGCCCGCCGCCCCGCGCGGCTTCTTCAGGCTGGAGCGGAGCGGGGAGCGCGCGGAGGCGGCGGAGGAGGAGCCGTTGGTGGCGACGGACGACACGGAGCCGTTGGCGGGGCCCGCCGCGCCGCCGCCGCCGCCGGGCGGGCCGTACGGCAGCCCGCTGGCCGCCGTCACGGCCGGCCCGCCGGCCCCGCCGCCGCGCCCGCGCGCGCTCTCTCGGAAGCCCGGGTTGCCGAAGGCGGCGGCGACGGCGGCGGCGTCGGCCGCGTCGTGGGCGCCCGCGCCGCCGTCGGGCCGCGTGGGGTCGCCGCCCGGCCGCCGCGCGAACAGCAGGTCGTACAGCGCCAGCACGAACAGCGCGAAGTTGAGGACGATGAGCGTCACCTGCAGGTAGAAGGCCTCCCCGCGGCTCACGCGGAATCTGTCCTCGCGGTCCGTCTGCAGGGCGAACAGCCCCGCGGCAGCCGCGGCCAGCAGCGCTGCAACACACACACACGAGACACTCGTTAGATGGGTGCAGGCAAGACCCGCAATGCGGGAGGGCCCAGGTAAAAGAGGGCCTATTTTCAGTGCTCTTTTTTTTTATTTTTTTTTTTATTTATTTAAGGTACTAACACTACTTGTGTGTGCTATACACTTTTATAATGGGAGCCAGGATGTACGTTTTGCGGACGGTTGCGCACCCATTCCGTTTCGCTACTGTGCAGGTGTTGCCACGAGACAAAACCAAGAACATGATTCGAGGGCGTATGTTACCAGCAGTACCAACGGCGTGGCTAGTGCCGCCCGGGACGATCTTTGCGTTTGCTGCCCATCCCCAGCATTTCGTGGAAAAAAATAAAAATAAAATAAACACCTTACAAATCGTCTCAAAATCACGCAACGCATGAACGTAGAAGGAATGAAAACTGAATGCAATGTTGTAAGAAGATGGAAAGAAAATGAGCGACCCCTAAAACTGATACGCAGGAGGAGTGAGGACAAGAGAGGGGATGGATTCCTTCTCCGCCTCCTTCCCCTTCGCGGATGACAATGGCACAGGAGAGCTGAGGCAATTGAAGGTTTTTTCTTCAAACATTAAATTACGTACTTTGCAAAATTTATTTTTGGGTGAATTTACATTTTTAATTTATTTTTAATATACATAAATAAATGTATCGATATTCAAATTATTACTACGCAGGCTTTCCTTTGGTCTGGCCGATGTACCTTCACATTACCGTTATTATTATCATCGCTGACAGAGGATTTCAGCACGAACATAACTCATGCTAACTACTGTTCCACCATGGGGATAAGCTTAAAGAGATTATATTCATAATCTCTAGATTTAAAGTAAGCTAAAATACCCTGCATAACTAGTTTCTTCGCATATCCAGAAACGCGCAGTGATTGGCTGATCGTTCCTTAACGAGCAATTCAAACTTGTTTGAAGAGCAAATACAGTAATATTGTTTCCGTAGGTTTCAATCTATCACCTCCGAATACGCGAAAGAAAACTATTCTCAGAGATAGGGCAGGCAACCGCTTCCTTAAGGAAAAAAAATCAGCACGCGTAAACAACGTTGTGTGCAGCAGCCCACGCCGCTATAAGGACCGGTTTTTCAGGGGTAACAAAACTTGGTCAGAGCCATTTCTCACAACTTCTTTGCTGTTGGTGCGTGTTCAAAAGATTGTTGCCGGGCAACCCTGGCAGTTCTAAAACGTTTTTGGCATACGACACATACGGCGTATTTATCCATCGGTCAAAATGACAGTACAACGTGCGACACGAAAGAACACTATTCGATTGACAAACCAAACATGGCGAGTGTCTTGGACGAACAATAAAAGATAATCCGTGGAATGCTAGCGTTCAATCCATATTTTTACAAGTTGACAGTTTTACGATAAGGTCTTTCAGGTGCATAAAAAGAAAAAGTGCTTGTACCAATTATTGCAACAGGAAAGATGTTTACATCTGATGCAATGAAGGAGAATCGTTAATTATAAGTCTAAACCTTTCCAAATATACAAAATAATGTGCAAATGAGTCGTTCTGGAATACACATATTGTTGTATTTCTCTATGTTCAGATACTTGTGCGTGATGTTTACATTAGAAGACCTGGGTGTATTGTTGTAGAGTTCGTATTACTAGTTTCATATAAATTGTCATTTTTACACTACACATTGAATACCTGTCGCAAGTCTCAGGAATTTATTCGTACTTAATGCTGAATCCATAAAGTAGCATTTGCTCTCTTGAGAGTTCACCGTACCAAGTACGAAGTTCTTCTGAAAACACACGAGAGAACAAAGACAATTTTGCGGTTAGCAGTTTCAAGAGTGGGCGAGATCTATACCTTATTACATATGCATGATTTTGGTATTGATAAACTGGGAAGCATTTCTTTACAAAATATCAGTATATCTTCTGATTGTAAGACTGAATAAAAAATAAGTTCAATGAGTTTATACAAATATTATGAAGTGGAATTACCTTCTCGCTTTCCATCAAAATGCACTAATTTTCACCAGGTGATCAACATCTCGTAACCTACATATTTACTGCTAATGGTCACACTTATTTCATAATTTATTTGAATGTAAATTGTTCTACCAGTTCTCTTCGTTTGAATATAATTTGCCTTCACAAGAGATAAGGGAACCTCGAAGGGTTGGATGGATTCACGATACCTACTTCTAAATTCATATAGCAACTAACTATTCTCATCTAACATAAGGAATTTTATACAAGCTCTTTTAATAGTTCATAAAGCACTTCAGAAGAAGTACCAAGTTTATTAACAGCCAACTAGTTGATGCTGCAGGTTCAGATTTAGAATAGCGACTAGTTTTGTTTTATTCTCGCATTTTCACAAGATTATGCCTCGCATCTTATTTACAGCCTTCGAAAAGTTACATGTAGGCAAATATTCGAAATTTTAACTTAACTGTAATAATGAAAACGATTATTTTCAGCAAAGAGGTGAGAAATCGAGTAGGGTGATCCGTGAACTTAAAATCCTCGACAACAGAAAACAACAAGAAATTTGAAAAGCCTGGAAAACAAGAAATTAGATTTGAAAACTGGATTTTTTCGTTATCTTAAGATTTATAGGCAACTCATTAGCCCAAATTCACATACGCAATCGAATTCCGTAAAGTGCATGATTCAATTCAATACATGACGTTGGCGAGTGTTAACATCGAAGTATGTATGACTAATGAAAAATGTATGCTTTAGGGCTGCAAAGTCCTTGACTCTCGGGTCACATGACTAAACGTTGCCATGTGCATAGGTTCAACGTTGGTAGTACAGATCACCTACATGGTTTTAATTTTAATAACGATAGATTCCTATTTTTTAGACAGTTATATTCATATTTTAAAATTTTCAAAACAGTACAAATTTTACACATATTTGACTTTCTATTTTCATCAAGTACAATGTTTCGATGACGTTAATAATAAATTATTAGTTTTTGAAATTTTGTAGTCTAAAAAGGGAAATAAAAAGAAGACAATTAGTTTAAATTCATAATGTATCTATAAATTAAAGTATTAGAAAATGAGTATGCAATAGAAAAAAATAAATACTGTGGGCATTTATTTTTCTTAAAAAGATTATTTGCTATTCGCTGGAATTCCTCATGACAGCAATTAGGCTCTAAATACTTCCATCAACTCTTGCCAGAGACTACGTGCGCAACGTCGCCATGCCCAAGAGAGCAGACCAACTGTTGGGAGTAGCAACATTCCACACGCACTTCGTGGGGCATGGCTAGTAAGGAAGAAAGATTCTTGCAAAGCCATCTCCTGAATGAAGGAAGGTGGAGGGATAGATTTTATGGATATTCAAAATCACAGGTTCACCAGTACACTACAAGCGATTGTTGGTAGCGTTTCGAGTAGTAAAAACAAGGTTTACTTTTTCTAATACACGAAAAATATTGAATTGAACGTAACAAATCAGATAAGGTTAATTGAGTATTTTGAGCTCAAATTTCATTAATTAAACATCTTGATTCTTTATGAATTTAAAAACCAAACTTGAGACTAGCGAAAGTGAGAATGAAATTTCTTACACGAATCGAAAGAAAGTTTTTTTATTTACAAGTTATTCAATATAAATTCATGTGCACACAATAAATCGAAATGCAGATCGCGTTAATGTGACAAATGATCTTTACTCTTGCCAAAGGAAATCACATAGAATGGCCCTTGACCGTTCAGAGGGCACAAAGGGCACAATATAATGAGGAAAGGGCAATGATCGGCACGAGAAGTGGGGCGTGCCGCCAAGTAGATATAGTCTATAGATGGGACCAGGAGTACGGGCGAAGGACGAACACACACGAAAAGTACTGGCATAAGTGATCGTGATGGCTAAACGATGAGAGGTAGGGTAAAGGTCACAGATAAAATGAATGGCAGAAAGCTGACAGAGGCGGTATCGGACATGAAGTGGTGGCGTTACTAGAGCAAGTACCGGATGTGGTAGCGTAAATGTTTGTTGCAAATTCGTATTACATACGCACAGATCGGGAAGTTCAAATCTCGATGTTCATTTTGTTTATTTTCGAGATCACCCTAACAGCCTGAGCGAATGAAGCCAAGTGAGAATAAAAACGGCTGAGACGCCTCATTGCATCTGTTGCAGCTGCAGAATCTCTGACTGTAATGTTCTAATGTTCATGGCTTTAGATAGGTAGGTCGAATTCGGCCGCTGTCTGGAGGAGAATTCTAATTGCCGGCTATTATGATAGGTAGTTTTCTGTTATTTCTCCGATCAATACAGGTAACTTCCGCAGCAGTACCCTAACAAACAGACCATGGACGCTCGATCTTGCCTTCGTCATTCGCGTTCCCTCCTCTCCATTTTTACACACACACACACACACACACACACACACACACACACACACACTTATGCTTAAAAGCACTTTACAGTCATATACTATACCATAGGGGGACCAAACGCGAGCTTAGAACGTATCTCGGCAGGGACGATGCCCCTCTGGGGAGATACCTGGAAAGAGGAAACCTGCCCCCCTCCGATAACATGCACTACACTCATGGGACTACTGACCAAAGTACTTGACGCGCCGGGAAACACGAAATGCACATTCACTCACTCACAGTGACAATGAAACCCTTGTTCGGCCAAGAGTTCTGGAGGCTGATAGCTCCGATTGCTCGTTTACCTCATTGCCTCCGATTAATTTCACGTGGATGACGAAGCAATGCGTCACCTAACAGGCCACGGACCTTGTGCTATCCGAACCTCACCGTCAACCTTACCGTCTTTCGTATCCCTATATTAACATAATACACACGTATAGCACCGGTGGACTTGGTGAAAACAAATCGGAATTCGTATGCTAGAGAGGCTAGGGCCATGTCCCGGCTACGAGCTAGGTCCAGGAGCTTGGAAACTATCTAGGGGGTTATCAGATCAATCCTGACATTTACTATCCATTATCAAGGTCCTGTAGAAACAGGATCATCAATGTGCGAAATTAGTGGTAATTGGTGCGGGGGCGTTTGTGGCGGAGGGTGTGGCGATGGGGGAAGGGTGAGATTTGAGTCAGAGCAATGGAACGCAATGCAGATTGGGCTGCAGGGGGAGAGATTTGAACAAGCTCCAAGGAAATGGGGAGTTTCTGAAGGTCAGGGGCGAATGTGGGTGAGGGATAGGAGATGAAGCGTTTCTGGCTACCCTGGCGGTACCAGCATTTCCGAGCTCCACTTCACACTGTTTTCAGTCCTTTACCATGACTGTGCCACAAGGAGAAAATTTAAACCTTTCCTTATGGATAATATGCTTGTGTTTCATTTCTATAATTACTATAGTGAGTCATATCGCAAGTTTCTTTCATGAACTACAAATCTGATACGAGAGAATTATCCATGCATCTACTGCGCGCTTAGTGATTTACTGCACACTGTTACATTGGTAGCCACAATGCTAAGTCACATGCAATAAAAAACTAATTTCTGAGGTTCTTGAGGGTAAATGCGTTACAAGAATCCTTGAGACAGAAAGATATGAACCTTGCGTAAATCTCGTGAAACACCTTCAAGAAGGTGTATTTTCAACCAACGTGTGCGACAACACTATTGTTTCTAATAATACTTGTATTTCTCTGGCGAAAACTGGGGAAAGATTCTTGAACTCACAGAGCGGGACAGAATGAGGAAAGGACAACGATCGACAAGAACTGAAGGCGGGGCCGCGAAGTCAACCCGAGATGGGAGAGAGCGCCAACTGCTCTTAGGAAAACGGACAAGGTCAAGGATGAAGAAATGGAGAGGAGGAGAACATGAAGGAGTGAGCGCAGTAAAGAGGATAGAAGATTAGAGAGAACGGAGAGTAGTTAATTGTTTAACTACGTTCGCGTCGGCGTTTAAATGACACATTTAAAAAATTGACATTTGGTACAACTGTTTGAATCTCGACTGACCCGTTCATATCGATGTCAAAGACAACGTATTTTACTCTACGTATTGGCTCTTTGAAACAATATTTAAGAACATTTTTCTATAACGAATTAATTATTCTAAATTCACAGTAATTCTTAAAATTCCTACTGAAGCGCTACCGATGTTTGCCATTTGATATTGGATAAGAACAAGCTTTTAAGTCAACTTATTTTTAAAAACTTTATAATAAATAAATTCATCAAAGACTTCCACAAAGAAATAAAAGCTTAAAAGAAAGTACACAACAATCACAAAGTGACTTTCAAAGGTCATCTCATGACATTTACGAGTTCACAAAAAGCATTTATCTTTGGCTGCTGCACAACCTAAAATATCGGGACATGTCCTGATTATAGATGTATCCCGCTATCCCGCCAGATTTTTCTTTGTTTATACCAAATGTCCTAAATTTTTGCACTCTGTTATAATTCCATACAGTCCTTCAAAAAACCGCTTTAGGACTACTTGTCAACTACATCACAGAACTAGGCGCTGCACAAGAGAATGCTAGTGGCTAATTCCTTTGTTAGTGATTCCGGGCACGTCAACTACTAATGTCATTTGTTCCAAAAGGGTAGTGCTTGTTGTAGCTCGGAAGGTGGCGGTGGTCTTCCCCCGCCGTAAGGCGAGATCTGGCCCCGACTTCCGTCGGCTAGCGGGTTTTCCCTAACCAGGTATCTTCCACCAGCGGGGCACCGTCCCAACCAGGCCAAGCTCTAAGTTCCCGACCGGTCTCCCGGCAAGTGTGGTAGTGTAGTGCATGTGAGTGTGTGTGTAAGGAGTAGGATAGGACAAGGAATGGAAAGGAAAGATCGCGCGCGGTCCGTGGCCCGTTTGTTAGGGTACTACTCCGGCATTCGCCTAGTACTGATCAGAGAAACCATGTAAAACTATCGATCAGAGCAGCCAGCTGCTAGAATTCTCCTCCAGACAGCGACTGAATTCAAAATAGCTTTGTAGCTAGTGTCGAAAATCCTGCCACAGTCGGGAGTCGAACTTAGGACTTTCCGGTCAGAGGGACTGTAGTACATTTCTCGAAACGAGTATGTCTTGTTTCCACCCTTCATGGAGACGACCAGTAGTGGGAGAGACGGAGAGAGACCGTGGGCTCGGGTCAATCGGGAGAGGGGCGATCGAACGGCGGAAGCGGTTAGGGGCGGGAGGAGGTCGTGGCGGAAGCTATCGGGCGCTGAATCGACAAGGGAAGCGGGTGATCGGCGGACGAGGATGTGACCGACCCACATCTGGTGATAGGAGGTCGATCGAAGTAGTGGGCGCTTGAGGACAGGTGCCGTACACGGTTGGAGACGCTGTCCGTCGGAGGCGGCTGGGGCGATAAGGAAGCGATCGGAGGTGGTAGGGGCAACAGGAGGCGGCAGGGGCGGTCGGGGTGTAACGTTACAGAAATTTTAAAATATATTAAAAGTATTAAAATTTTATTTTAAATATAATACTTCTCCAGGTTTTAAAATGGCTTGCGCACTTAAGAGTGAGTTTTTCTGTCCCGTTCCAGAGAGGACACATAATATCACGTTGACGTAAGGCAAGAAGCTTCGGAGAGTAACGTGAAGTTCTTAGAGGGATTTCAAGATATGAATTCCAATTAGATCTAGGGGTTTGTGAAAAACTGGACGGAACTAAATTTATTAAAGAGAAATTACATCGAAATTGCAGTATTAAGTGATGTAAATTGTGAAAGGACACTGAGTCCTATCTGGTAGGAACGTGCGATCATAGTCGAGGAGAGTGAGCCAAATCACCACTGTGCATCAGAGTCAATGGGCAATCAGATTCATAGGGTGGCTGAAACAAATTTCCCAGATTTTTTTTCGGTTTTCCGGAAAGAGGTCACCGCGAGCCAGAATCAGAGGCGATTGACGGTGGCGGGCGCGATCGGAGGCGAGTGATCGGACTCGAGCTCGATCTGGTTTAGGGACGGGGAACATTCGCAGGTGATGTGGGGGCGCGCAGGGAAGAGCTGGTGAGGAAACACAGGAGGGCGGCGCCCGGGAAGGGCGGATGCCATGGGGGAGGGGGCGTGGGCGGGCGTCGAGGGTCTGACTGGGCCACGGCCGCGCCTCATGCCGGGCGGGCGGGGCGGGGCGTGGGCGGGGCGTGGGCGGGGCGGGTCAGAGCGTAGGTGGGGCGGGGCGCGGGCGCGGGCGCGGGCGGCGAGGGCCGGGCGTGGTCGAGTTCCGCCCGGGCCGCTGTTTGCCTTTTCCAAGAGCACACGGTGGCCGGTAATTCGCCGGCGGCCGCCCGCGCCCGCCACTTGGCGACCGCTCGTAAAGACGGAGGGGCGCACAGCAAACGCTGCGCCGGCTGCTGCGCGGCTGCTTTCTAATTACGCGGCCTCCCCGCTTTTAATTCGTAATGGGTTAGGAACATTGCACTTCGCCTAAAGGGGGCGGGGCGGCGAGGGGCGAATGACCGGGTTCGCAATAAAACGACAAGGATCAGGGTGTCAATCAAGTGGTTAACGAGTACCATCGGTTTCCAGATTCAGCTGTTTCTCTTTTGGCCTTTCAGGAGATGTTTCAATGTTCTTTGGACCAATACTACGCACTACCCCACGATGAATCTCACGAATCGCATTAAATAGTTCTCCCTCCCTCTCTTTTGTCTGCGTACATTTCTTTCTTTGTTTCTTTCTTTCCTTATCTTTCCCTCTCACAAACACAAATATCTTGAACCACAACCTAGTCTGGAGGTAATTTGAAGAACAAAATTAACACTTTTCGTTAACCCTTATAGGCTCTCTTTAAAATTGGCAAACACACAAACAACACAACTCACACAGTAGCTGGAAGAGAAGGCAAAAGGTCCTTTCTAATCAAACAATCACTTTCTCGGCACTCCCCCTTTCCACATTCCCTGAGGGCAATAAGGCGGATCTGGCAACATTCACTTGAAAATAAGAGTAACGCACTCCTAAAAATTTAACCGAGCTATCGATTATAGTTATCTAGCTGTCAATATGGCAGCCAAATTTAAAAGGTGAAAATGTACATTCGTCTGGAAAATCTATAGAAGAATAACTTCAAAGTCATAAGAAAGAAGTAAAACATGCTCACACATACGTATGCACTATTTTGAGGCTCCTATGTCATGAGTGGAACGTCAAGTGCCTAGAAATCGAAGGCACGGTTATGGAGGCAAAACATTGCGTGAAAAATATTGTCGCCCTTTCTGTTTACCGTTTTACAGTATCGCAACTTCTTTGCATTTAAATAAGCCCAGCTTATTTAGAAAGTGTGTATCTGCAACACTAGTGACATGTCACACGCGTTGTTTCAAATGAAACACCAACAACTACCGTTACGTGTTGTTTATTGTTATCGACTCTATTTATTGTTAGCCTGCAAAATAATAGACGACAGAATGGCCTCCGAAGAGAATGTGGCACGTAAAAAACATTGTAATGAGCGTGCGCTTTACATGTAATCGTTTTGTAAAATAACAGGGGATAAGAGGGAAAGTAGATGATGAAAGGGAGAATTTTTCGAATAGAGTAGAAGACAAATAAATAACGAGCATAATCTTAATTAACTAGCAATGAAATTCTCGAGGTTTTCAAAACTCTTCGGAAGTAATTTAATCAAATTGATTATGGTGGGTTTCTGTCAATGAGTAGGATGGCTCAGAATAAATGTTACAAATTTCTATGTCATATGGGGAGTTGAAGATAACTATTTGCCGAAGAAGTTGTGATGGGAAAACTCGCATAACTAAGTTTCACACGACCCATTTTTGACATGGCGCCCCTGACTGGTAGACGACGCATCCTGAACTAATGTCTGGCAGGTACATAAACTCCCAGAAGGCGACCTGCCCACAATGACAATATCGAGTTTTTTGACCACATTGTTTTTCTTTAATTACGTCTGGGCAGTTACTTCGCATGCATAAAACCTCATAGTCGTCAAATGGATAATTTGAGCTAAACAAAACATACACACACAACAACTCAATATTGTCATTGCCGTTGAGCAGGTCGTCCTCTGAGTCTGTGACCTGATAAACACAGCGTCATGATGACTTGCCGACTAATCAGGGGCGCGGTGTCAAAAATAGGGCAGGTGAAAGTTACATGAAATTTTTCCGAGTTTATAGGCAAAAATGTATAATCTTCGACCCCCTCATGCCGTAGAAGGTTGAAACATGTATTAGGAAGTATTATTAAGCTTGAAAATCCTGCATTGTTATAGTGTAATATTGCAGTATGCCCATATTGCTGAATTTAAGAGGTTAAAGCAGTAGATACATTTCATTAAGCTAGATTTTCAAATAAAAACAGTACTCAACTGAACTTTCTGTACACGCTTTGCCCGTATTTCATCTCAAGTTTCAACGTAGTTACCTCACATTTGTATGTTGAGTAATGTGATCATGCATGAAAGAATGTAATGGAAGTAACGAAAAACCTTTCTAATTAATGACACAATGTAAGGTGAGAAGCTACTAGCTAACTAACCATAATTTAACAATATTGCCCGCTTAGGAATTCTCTCCCTTGTGCTACAGAAACCACACAATGCGAAAACGGTAAAACACGGTACAAGATGAATGTTACTCTGTAATGGCCGTAGAGATGGAACAAAAGGTCTTTGTACCGCTGATGTAGACATCCTGTTATCGCAGCTTCTTCCTCACCGGTACACCTCCGATGGACCGCCGTTGCAAGCGACGATCGCTTCAACACACCGCCGGAACGCCTTACTAGTCAATACCACGGCGAGCGGGGAACGAAAGATAAGACGGTAGCAGAAATCGAAACCTGTCATGCCAGCGGAGTTGGTCGAGGCGCCAGGCGGCGATATCTGCGAGCGACAGACGAAATCGAAAATCGATTGGTTGAAGTTGCAATCTAGGGACGCAAGACCTTAACCCTCCGCCGTCCCCTCTCTCTCTCTCTCTTTTTTCCGCGCCCTATGACGCAGACTGAAACACGAGCCTGCGGCGTCTCGAAATACGCGGCGCGCCCGCGTCACGGGAGGGGGAGGGGGAGGCGGTCAACGGCCCAGAAGAGAGCGCCCACCGCGCGAAGCTCCGCAGCCGCCGCCGTTGCTACTCGGGGCACACGCTGCTCTTCCCTTCTCTGTGCGTGCTCAGGGGCGGATCGATAGGGGGGGGGGGGCAATATAACTTTTCGTTATATAATAAATATGTATGTTACTATATTGTCTATGATTTTTGTCGTGTACGTATGATGCGGTACGTATGATCGGTGGTATAACGGTTAGCGTATCGGACCGTTTTACCCAAGTTTGCGGGTTGAAACCCGATCGAAGCCGTGGATTTTTAAGGGCGAAAAATTCCTTCGTACATCTTCCTTTCGGATGTAGAAGTAAAGCTGGTTGTCCCATGTAGTAGATTTAAAGTAGATAAAGGATCCTGACGCCTAAAAGAAGCCTCTGAATTAAATTCAAATCGCCTGCTTCATGATACCTTCCTTCTCCGCAAGATGGTGAATGAAGCATAGCAAAATTTGCATGGTCAGAGGGAAGAGCGAGCCTCAAGGCCCGAGTATCGCCATGTAAAATAAGGCATTAACTATGATACTACATAATATTTCTAGACATTTTGGAGGGACTATGGCCCCCACGCCCCTCCGCCCTTGGATCTGCCACTGCTCTCAACGCACTTGCCCTCTGCACTTAGTGACGAGACAAATGATAGTGACAGTCCTTTCTGCAAAATCAAATGTGGGGCGTGGTCGGTGAGTAACCTGTCGAAATGATTTGAATTCATTCCGCAATGTACGCTAGAGCCGTGGGACTCCCTATTAGTTTGACATTCCGCTAAATGAATAACGTTCGCATGAAATTTGCTGCTGGACTTGTTGAAAATAACAATTTAAACAAATTAGAGACATTTCGTTTAATTAAGAAATATTATGGATAATTCACTGATTAAAAGTTAGTCAACTGCAAGTTCAAATGAAAATTTGTGCTAGGTGTCTGAGATTTAGCGATAATGTTTATTCGTTTGTACACTTAAATCTAACAAATATTTTGATCTGCTTTTCAATATGATTTGTGTAAATTCTTGCAATATTCCATTTAGTGTCGTCCTCGGGACGAATTCAATCATTCGCATTCCCTCGCCTCTCACTGCACGCACTGAACTGGCAACTGCTGGCGCTCAAACTCCCTCAACAACTGTCTGGAGGGAGAAAATATTCGGTTGGGTGAATGCTGTTTTCGACGATGCCCAACAGAACCCATCAAAAATATTGCCACCTTAAAAGGACTTTACCACACGGGACTGTTGCACCTAGAATAATAGAGGTAAGTTGCTAGTTTTCCTCTAGTATTGTTGTCCAGGAAAAAGAATCTTCTTCCCTCTACCTAAGTGAGTGGTAGCCACCTGCTCGTTCTGCCCGCCATCCACCCCACTCGATGCGACATCGATAAAATTTAGATGTTGAAAATTAAAACATCGATATTAAATGACTAAAAACATTAATGTTTTTAAATATCGATGTTTTAAAGTTGGTTTAGTAGTCTCTAACATTAAATTCATGCATAACAAAATTTAATTTGATAGTGACAGTGTTTGTTAATTCTAATTAATATTTAACTGAAAACAAAATTAAAAATAATAAAAACGACGGACAACTAAGCCTTATCACCCAGGGCCCTCTCAAAAGGTCAGTCTTTAGTTCACCGAATAAGAGTAGGGACCAACGTCGCCAAAACCAATCTTAACAAATTGCAAGTATTTCAAAACAAATATTTAAGATTAATAACAAGAGCTCCATGGTTCATAAGCAATAAACATCTACATCACGATCTAAACATAAATGAAATAGCGCACCAAATAGAATTCCTATCAAACAACTTATCCTTCATAAAGGCATCAACTCACTACAGACTCGGGAAAGATCCCAGATACAAAGTCAGAATTAAGAGCAGATTCCCACTCCATTCTTTCCTCCAGATATTCTCTAATATTTAATAAATTCTCCTGAGGTGCTTCTTGTTTCCTCTCCCTATATTAAGATTACCTAAGTACATTTTAAACCTAGATTAAGTTATTTAGATTAAGTCATCACACAAATGCAAATATTTTCTTGTAAACTGAACACTGTAACTTCAACAAACAATTAATTAAATGAAAAAAAGAAGGGTAGATTATATCAATGTTTATAAGATGGATGTTTATACAAAAACATGGATGTTTTGAAAACATCGATATCGATGTCGCATTCCTACTCGTTACACCGCCCTCCGTCTTTCGCTCGCGCCTCAGCGTTCGCACGTTCATTTGTTCTCGGACATATTCCTAGAAAGCACAAAAACAAACGTTTTTTACCATAAAAACATACAAATCAAAGTCGCCGAGCAATAGTATAACAGTTAAGTTATTAAGTTATGGCGGCGGCGATGGTGTAACGGTTAGCGTTTCGGACTGTTGTACCCAAGTTGGCGGGTTCAAACCCGATCGAAGCCGTGGATTTTTCAGGGCGCAAAAATCCTTCGAACGGCTTCCTTCGGAGTAAAGCCGGCTGTCCCATGTTAGTAGATTTACTTGCATGTAAAAGATCCTCAAGCCTAAATGACGCCTCTGAGCTAAATTCAAATCGCCTGTTTCTCGCCCAAGAAATACCTCCTTTCTCTGCTAGTTGGTGAATGGAGCGTAGCGAAATTTACGTGGTCAGACGGAAGAGCAGGCCTAATGGCCTGAGTCTCGCCACGTAAAATAAGGCATTAATTCAATTCAATTTAAGTTAAAGGTCATTACAATAAGAAATAGTTTCAGTGACAATACATATAAATGAACAATAAAATCCACTACCAAAATACGATAAAACTAACAATACAATCTACTAACGATGCGACATTGCACAATTCACAACACACATTCACACAGTCAAATTTTAAAAAAATGCACCTTAAAATCAAGATGTGAATTCTGCAAATTCCGTTTTCCCGTCTTTTTGTTCACTTCTCACTAATCGAGTAAATCGCAACAAAACAAACTCCATTCCTGCCACGGAGTATACATTTAGGCTGCACGCAAACCCAGATTTGTCACACATTTCCTCTCCATTCTCCAACGTTCTTGTTCTCTCCGGCGCCTTTCCTTTTTGTAATGCATTTTGCAGTTTCGTTTTCTCTTTATTTCCCTAGTCTCTCGACCTCACTATCATCCTAATATTTTATTCCGTTCGTTTCCGCGATCTCGGCCGTCGAGATACTTCGTCCACGATGAATTCTTGGGTTATGTCTCTGCGTCTGCGAAAGGTAATCCAAAATTCATCTGCTTTTCTGAGTGTGCCTTCCTGCCGATCCATGTAGTCATGTTTCTCTCTCTCTCTCTCTCTCTCTCTCTCTCTCTCTCTCTCTCTCTCTCTCTCTCTCTCTCTCTCTCTCTCTCATTCAAGCTCCCGCTCGCTCTCTCAACCGCATTGCCCCACTCACCGATACAACTCACGCAAACTACATTCCGTACGAAGAAGAGAGCTTTCGTTCTTTGCCGCATTCTCTCTCTCTCTCTCTCTCTCTCTCTCTCTCTCTCTCTCTCTCTCTCTCTCTCTCAGGCTTTCCTGTCTGCTAGTCTCTTCGATTCCTTCCCACCCTCTCTCGCCCGCTCCGTGCCTGCCTCGGCGGCCGCCTATCTCGCACCTGACGCCGCTCCGCCGCGTACGAGCACATCTTTCTTTCATTGATTATTTTTGTTGGTTGAAAAACTTGGCGATTCGCGTTATAATCTGTACGAACGAAGCAGTTTGATCTTGGTTACGAGCAACGAGAAAGACACACCTTAGTGATAAGGAGCCGGTCCTAGAAAGAGAGCTACCGGACTCTCGAATACTTTGTATACGTAAGCTTCCGCGGCTCGAATCCATAAGTTGGTCACTGCCCTGAGGAAGCCTGCGACATGTCAGGCGAAACGTCGGCACCCCAGCCAACGACGCGGCGTCTCCCGAATAGCCGAGAATTTCTCGAATACTTTTTCGAATACTGTCAAGCACATTTTTTGAAAATACGAAAATGGCAAGTCGAACTGTATCGCCACTCCCTTAAGAATGTCAGGTACATTAACCTGTTATTAGAGTAACAATCTTCATTAATAGTGCATAAGCGTCAATAACTGCATTTACGTCAATTCCTGTCGGGGAATACCAGGTGAAAACAACGCAAAGCCTGAATGGTCTTCCTTGTTCGTTTACCCTCTACCAATCCCGATGACACGATCGCAGGCGCTTCTGCACTCGTGGAATGTGTTGCTTCGCCACGGAATAATGTGATTTGAAGGTTTCCCTTGACTACTGGCGTCAGCTCATCAACAAGACGGAAAGGACGTAACGTTGAGAGTATGGACATGAGTTTATTATTTTTTTTTAAACTTTAGAACAATATTTCTTTCATGAGGGTACGCATCGGAAGTTCTGAAGACCTAAACGTCCTAGGTTCGAGCCTCGACGAGGGCGGAACTTTTGACTCAGTAGTTAAGTAGCTGGATTCGCGGCAAGCCGCTCCTGGATAAGAAATATCATCACGGCAACTCTGATCCTTCACGCGGTTTCCTTGCATCAATACTAGAAGGGTGTCAGAGGACTGTAGTATGTGGGTGCTCTTAGTATGCACAGTAATATGCGGATTCGACCGTGCGCGAATCTTTCCTCCTTTACCCTTCCCCGCTTCCATCATTGGAGTAAGAAGACTCCATCCTTATGATCTAGAATAGAATTCTGTATTATGCACATACGCGGATGTCAGGTGAAACCTACGGACGTTATGGAAACAGAGAAAGAAAATAAGTGTGTAACTCTCCAGCTAGATGAGCGTTAAGAAGTTCTCATTATTTCTGGGACTTATTCAACCTACAAAAAAATGTTTAAAAGAATATCCCGCAACCATGTTCGGCCTCAAGTACGAATGACTTGCAGCACAAACTTCCCTGTCCATTTAGCACTGCCGTCAATCACAGTAAGAGGCGGTTTCCTCATCCGTTTACAGTCCATTGAGACCGTAGAGAGCCTCAAACCACCGCAGCATGAACAGGCTGAAGGTTTGACCTGCGTAGGGTTGTCAGTACAACGGCCTAAAGGATAGGCGATTTATGACATTTCGGCTTTCTTTCCCCAACAAAAGCGTCGTAAACCCAGTCCGTATAATAAAACGATAATATCGCTATTGTTATTTGTAGAAAAAGTTTAAGAAATTGGAAAAGAGAAAAACCTAACAATGTATTCTAAGATACGGAACCACCACACAACTGACAAACAAACCGCTACTGTTGGTGACGCTTCTAGCGGCATAATGACTTACCATTCATCAGCCAACTGAACGTAACCTACGATGAATAGTATCTTTACTAACTGGGAAAGAAATATTAGACAAAATAAAAACAGAAAATTTGCAATCAACCACGTGAAGAATCAGAAATGATACGTGAAACAAGCCACATAGAGTCGAAAAAGGAAACGAGTACTTTAGCCTTTGATTTCTCATTAGTTAAAAATTGGAACTACACCGTAGAATACCCTTGCATTTCATGGCTGGATTCCATTAACTGTTTATTATTTTGAAGCTTTTTCGCTGCATTCACATTCAAAAGAATGGACAAAACGGGAAAAGGAATAAATTGAGCACATGAAACTATTGGGAATGGACAGTCTCAAAACGTTCCTTCCTCTAAGTGTAATGACAGCAATTTCTCACGTTTTAACTAGTGATGCAACAGAATGGCACAGACTTTCCCATATTAGTTTTCTATTTCCTTTGGTCTGGGTTACCTATTCGAACTTGCCACATATTCTTGCCTGCTGCCATCATTCTTGCCACCCGAAGTATATTTTCTTAATTTTGTCGGATTCCTAATAGTAGAGCGTAAATATTATTTTAAGAGTAAACAGTAAAAACTCCTTCTAAATGGCTATTTTCTTCGAAAAATTTGGAGCCGTTTTTAAAAAAAATGGCCTTTAAGCGCTACCGAAAATTCGAAATTTGACGCTCTGTTCCACAGAAAATTGTTGAGGTTTCGAAAAACTTAATTTGAAGTACTTTAACTAACAAATACAATAGTGTTTACAAATTGTTGGAAATTTACTTATCAACGGCGTTAGAGATCCTTTCAAAAAATTTCATTTGTACAATTTTTCACAAACTAACAAATACACCGAAATTAACTTTACTCATAATAAAGAGTGCAATTACCACTATCCGAGAAATGTTTAAACGGTTGCTTAAAGTTTCAAGCAGCACGGATGCACGCCGAAAGTGAGATGTGAAAGTGGGAAAATTATTTACACCTAATGGAAATTAGTTTTTCATAATTAAATCAAGATCTATCTTCGGTCATTTTCAGCAATTTATGAAAGTGCTAACAGTAACATGTGGTTTGACTTTTCTACATCCAAAGATCAGCACAAGGCAATCATCGCTTGGACGCACTTAGAAAATCAAAGGAATGGTGCTCAGCTGCTTAGACGTTTGATTGGCCATTGCTTAATTTTGACCATTTTGGGGGTAGGTGACGTTCTGCATAATGCCATTCACGATAGGAATAAATTGCATTGAGAAACGATTCTCTGGATTTAATATTGAAGGTGAAGGACAGATTCGAAAATAATTCTGAACTAACTTTACCCTCGCAATCACATTGAACTAAAAGACGATCGAAGAAAAGTTTAGAAAAGTTCTTTATATTCCCTATATGGAAAATGTAAATTTATTAGCCTACACGGAAAATAGAGCTTGTGAAACACATATATGAAAATGTAATTATATTTACTAAGTTTTGAATATGAAGAACATAGTAGTGGGCTCTAGCCGAATATTCTGCTACCTACCTAAATTTATAAACGTAATTCATCATAAATAATTATAACCACTGAATTTTTGTTTTGTAAAGGAACATGTTTCAAACTATTACTGGATATTTCGTTTATACCTTCTACTATTCGCATTAAAACACTGAATCTTTGAACTTAAAAAAAACTCGCAATCTTCTCTTCGCTGATTATAAACCCCACACCCACCCACGCTGGCTCGTCAAAACCAGAGCCAGGTCCTTCTTGAAGGACTTGACACATCCAACCGAGCAAATTTAGTTTTCAAATTATAACACCGGTTATTAATAGCTATCAGTAACGCATCTGAGGATTTCTACCTTTAATTTGAAGCAAAAATCATGAAATCTTGATTAGAAACCTAAAACTTCTTTCTGAAACTATCAGTGTTCCAAAAATAAAAATGTATGCAATTTTCGGACGTCAGAGGTTTTAATGAAAATCGGAAAAAGACCATAAGTATACTAGTATTATTTTATGATGGTACTAATTACAGTCAGATATAATGTAATGGCATTGAAGATTTAATCAATACTGAAACAACTAACTTTGCCAAAGAATATGATTGAAATCCAATCACAATTACAAATCTTTTCGTGTTTTTCTGTTGAAGACGCAAGTTTTTGCAACATGGCAAACAGTAAGGTGGCCATCTCCCATCCTAAATAAGGCTGCCACGGCCAGGGGCGCAGCTAAGAAAAATATTTTCTGGGGGAGAGTAATAGCCTCCATATATCGATCCAGTTCCAACTCCGTAGTTTTCCAACTTTTCTTCGTGTATCATAAATTTAAGTCTTCATTTTGCTAACTTTTCAATTAAATCGCAGGGTATTTTCAGAATTACCCAAGGAACTGCGAGTATAATTCATTCATAACATGCTTGACTAATTGCAGGCGCCCTTTGCGTGACAATTTATTGCAATTTTCGTGGTTATTCAAAAATACATTTTTATGAAGTTCTCAGTTTAAAATGTTCATTATTATTATTATTATTATTATTATTATTATTATTATTATTATTATTATTATTATTATTATTATTTACATAGTACTTATTGAGAATAAATTTATTTTAGACTTACTTCTCCTTTAAATCATCCATTTATGAATGTGTGTCCATGGATGCAATGGACAATGTGCGAATAAATTGGTATTTGCACTTGGAATATATTTCTCTTTATCAGTAAATTACAGCTAATTGTTTCACTTCTGTCTTTATTTAACATACGAGTAATTTGCACCGCACTTTAATGATAAGAGAATGATAAGAAAAGATGAAAATATCAAAATACCATTAGTACTTTGCGTCAATATTAACAACAAAATTTGTCAAAATTGCAATTGCTTGTAATTTTTTTCATTATAATTTTAGAACGGATAGTACTAAATGCATCGAATAACATGGCGTAAAATGCCATTTTGACATGTCAAAATGTTTCGAATGCAAATATTTCCTTTGTTCTTTCGATGTTGAGTGTGTTACCTGAGTGTGTTACATCATGATCCGGTAATGCGGAAGTCTGTTGGGTTTGAATTCCACGATGGGCAACAGTTTCCTAATTTGTATTGTAATAAAAATACAGTCGATGATGTACCATGCTCATTAAAACTATTGAATTTAAAAAAAATCAAATAATTCCGTCAGATATCCTGCGTTTGCATTGGTGAAGAGATTGAATCGAGATATGGCTCAAGTATTCCTACAATACAAGTTGCAGGATTATAAAATTACGTTACAATTAATAGGTGGAAGTATGAGGTGTTGTAGTACCACAATTAAAGAAGAAATGTATACTAATACCAATTGAACTTCCAAGTGTTTGTCATAAAATTCTCCCCTCCTACCATAACATTTTGAAAATATTCTGAACATCACTTTGAAGGGATACAATTGCCAATTAGTAGGTCGGGAAAGTGACATTGGTTCCCTAGAACTACAGCTACTGATTATTGGAGTAAGATTGTTTTATTCTTGCACGGAGTTCTTTTCCAAAGCCCATTCGGAGGAAAGAGCAGCCAAGCGAATCGTTAACCACCGAGAGGGCGGTGAAAGAGTTCACCGCGGAAAATTGCCTTTTCACAGAACCGTTGCGCGGCAGACATCTAACTGTTCGCAAATGAACTTACACCAGGGAAAGGTACATGGCAAAGCTTCTTCTTCATTTAAATTATTTTCCTAGATAGTACAACCCACAGCACTTATTTGGCTTTTATTTCTTAAAATTTCAGTGTGAAACCCAGTAATGGAAACATCTCAAAACAGAACAGTTGTGCTACTCGCACAATATTATTTTGTTTTTACGTAAAAAAATCATGTGAGCACGTTTAATGTAATCTTGTGAAACGTTTCTGAGTGAATGAGATAATAAAATTTTATTTACCGACTACCCATATTCGCCATGAAGGTAGTATTACGTCTACTGTATTATGTGATGATTTCTGTTATCGAAATAGTAATATCATACAGAGAAATGAAAAACAGACCACTTTCTAGAGAAAGAAATTCAAGTTTATCATATAATTTGTCATTTACCAAATGTAAGGTCCTCGTGAAATATTGGTATCAGTATACCAAATACAATTATATTCCACTTCAATTACGACATTGTGGGCGGGAACGCTATGGGCACTTTGACGTCTGTACGAATTGTGACTTTGCGGATATACTGAGCGGACAGTACGGGTACAGGGAAACGTGAATATGAATGTAGGTGTAAATACACATTTATGACGAGAAAAAGGAAAGTCACACTTAATTGATGAGCAAAACGTAAATGGTCATGCCAAAACTTACGATTTTACTAATTAGGGATAATTAAGATTTTGAATTAGGCATTTATTCAAAGTAAAATTATCTCTTTCATTGGACAAACAATTCACACCATCCCGCAATGTCTAAATATATTCTCAACCGATTCCAAAAATATGACTTGGGAAGCAAAACTACATATTTCTGAAAACTGTAGGAATAGATTCCTACTATCCATGTACCTCGACAACGAATTGTGTATTTACTAACTTTCTTTCAACCACTTTCAAATGCACTGTATCGACGTCGCGTCTTGCGGCGAACCAGGACAGCTGGAAGCACGGATATTTTGCCGTGAAAAAGACAGCCGCAGTGTTCAGATCATTGCCCTTCTCTGGAGGAGAAGAATGGGAAGAAGCGGGAGTGTGGGGGTCACGGCTCATTTTGTGTGTTCTGCTTCGTCATTGGTCTTGAGCAAAGAAGAGAAGGACGCAGAGAAAACCATGAAAATTCGCCTAAGAGATCATTCTCCCAATTGCGCCGGTAACGCGAAATCACATTTTCCAATCTGGAGCAGTTCGGGTAGTGGATGCTAACAGGTTTTGTATATCAGCTCTTTTCAAATGGAATTCATGATGAACCAATGAAAGTACCTCGCCACACATCGGTATCAGGTCTTTTTTCTTATACATTTAATTCCCACGTGCTTCAAATTTGATATTGTGTAATCTCTATTGAACTTAACAACAGTTCAAAGTTTTCTTAGAGAAATTTCATCCACAACTCACATTGTGCTTGAATATTCAAATGTTAAAAACACAAGAAAAACTGTTGCAAGAAAGCAAGTGATTTTGTTGCAAATCAATGTTAAAGTATCTTAAAAATACGGGTTTTGAAAAAGTGATTTAAACTATTGTGAACAAATTATTGTGCTTAATAGTGTTTAATGTGCTTAATGTGCTGTATGTTAGTTATAATTTATAAAAGTTTCACTTGTGCGAAAAATAGTATGGTCGCAAATGAACTCAGCTGTTTATAAAGTGACCTATAATAAATAAAAACGTTTATCGACATCTCTATGAAATTTAAAACTAATGTTACACATGCATGAAAATTGTATGTAACGAGGAAAGCTGATGAGTACTTCTGATTCATCGACGCTCTCGAAAGTTCTACGACGTAATTCCGACGAGGTAAATAACAACCAAGGTCACAAGCATCTCGGCGACGCACAAGAGACTAGACCAATCGGATGGAAAACTCTACCGCTCCAGTTGGAGCAATATGCAGCACAGGGACGTGGCTAAGGGGTAAAAACCCCTTCCGACGCATAAAAACAAAAAGGCAATACAATACAAACGACTTTATCCAGTCTTTATTAATCAAAAACTCTATTTAATCCATATCGAGAGTCATTCAACTTTAACGACACTCTTTATACGATTGCTTCTACTTGGGATCAAGTTGGAAAGAAGTCAACAAACAAAAACGAAACAAAAAGTTTGGAAAAAGCCATGCACATCTGTGATTTCGGCAATGAAACTTGCGATGTTCCGTCTTTCAAGATTTCCTCCTTCCAGACATTTACAAAAATGCCTAGCTCAGAAACGATGTAATTGGTTGCAAACATATAATGAAGGTGGCTACGGCGTGATAACAAGGCGAAATTATTTCTGCTTTTTCTTTGTAGACAATGATACCGGCGTTAATGATCCTGCACGCCCTGAAGAGCCTTAGGGCTGCCGAGGCGGGGTCGGGTCCCATCCCGACAAAGCAAGAGTGGAGAGAGAGATGGGAGCAGTTAAAGAGATCATGAAATAATGGAAATCGTCACTCAAAAGGCTCGAGAGTTCGCGGCAGAAGTCGGATGCCAGTTAGGGTACCTATGCATTAACACATAACTGGAACGACGGGGTCTACGAGGCCCTCGCATTTTTCTTTTTTCTTTTTGCCACGAACCAGTTGCTTTAGTATTCTTGCTTGGAATGATTCGTGAACAATACAAAGTTATATGATGCTTTAGATAGCATCATATAACTTTAGACAGCACCCCTACCACCATACAAAAATGCAAATAGTCCAAAATAATGTCCTGAAAAAGTCAATCAAAGCTCCATGGTTTAAACCTAACCATCAAATTCACAGGGAACTCCAAATCTATACCGTTCCCGAACATGTAAAAAAAAACTAGCTAATAATTTCTATTCTTCTCTCCCGTCATCTCTTCCGGTCATGAATTCCATCTAGGCCGAACATTAAACATAAAAAGCATATAAAATAAAAGTAAATAATAAAATGAGCCAGAGTAATTTCACCTCAGTTTGCCAAGAAATGCCCATATCCAAAAAAAGGCAGCATGTAAAACCAAAATCCCTCAAAAGACCTCAGGTCGAACGAGAAGAAATACATTTTTGAAAATGTTAGAATGGTCTCCACAAGTTTAATCTTTAATGTTCTTGTGGTAAATGTTTCACTTGAGCTCTCACTAGAAAGAACATTTCTGGCTACGGTACTAGGGCAGCACCACAATGAATTCCAACGGTTTTTTACCCTTTCATTCCGCAAATGCTTGCCGTCTAAAAACAGCATTCTGCTAGAAAACAAAACAAAACGAGCATTATCCCTCGGATTCACGTAAATTTAATAAATACAATGTAGAAGCAAATTTTAATCAAATTTTCTGCGTTGTTTTTGAAGTGCTATTATTATTTCAGATTTAATCTCATTTACGTTTCATAAAACAATGTTTACAGATTATTTCACAAATTAAATTGGAACTGAGGGAATGATACAAGTTTCGAGAAATCGTTAATACGTATTTTATCTTTGTTTTTCGCACTGAATTTGTGGAAATGCTCTCACCTCGCGTAAAAAAATACAGTTTAAAATCCTCGCCTATGTTGTATATTCACCTACAGATTGCATTACTGTTGTTCCCCAATTATGCAAATACTCTCTGATTTTCTATAATAGTTGAATAGCGAAACACGAATTGAGAAAGAAATCTTCAAAGACCATCAACGACGCCAGTCATTATTATTTATTTTTAAATCTATCAACTTGCATTCTGTGCCGTCAAACATTGTAACAAAATATTTTTAGATTAGTAAGTGACTTTACGACCTTTGAGGAGTCAATAACTTCGACGGCAATACATTATTGTAGACTGTGTGAATCAACATGCTGTGCCTCGGATAATCTTACCGAGAATATGAGGATCTCCAAATTCTCATACAGTATAATGTCATATAAAGAAATTCTTTGTTGTAATATTTTGTACCCATGAACGAGTATTGTGTGAAATTTCGAAGCATCCCTTCCTCAATTTTCTGCCAATTAAAAAATGTTTATATCATGTGAAAGCACTACCGTTTACATTCTTTCAACAAATCTATTTTCAAATATTTCTTTCACTGTAATTTGATAAATGCCAAAAACTAATTACGAATCGGCATGTAATCTTCCGCAAATTAATAAAGGCATCGCGAATATATTTTTTCATAATGTGAGTTGTTTCCATCGGTAGACGACACTCATGTCCAATAACCATCACGAAATGACAGAAAGCCATTCTTTCCTCATAAATTGCCTCACACGTCACGACGCGTAAATGAGATACAAATGAAAGTTTGCACACATGGTGCTTGGTGCCGTGCAAGCAGGTGCGGTGACGTAACATTCTCATAGAAACGAAGGATATTACGTTTGTGACATTTTACGATTTTCACCTTTTATTCGCATCCTGTTGAAAAAAGAAGTGTCTGGAAAAAATTTAGTTTTGCAGTGGGATTTATATGCTATTACCGCTTACCCCCTTTTTATGGTCAGCCTATTTGCTTCTGCATATGACTGGCGAGTAGCGGACTTATCGATCACAAACATTTTACGTGAGAAATCTGAAAAATATTTTTTTTATGTCGTGCACTTCTTATTGTCCAAGATTAATAAAATTAGAGAGGTTTACATGTTTCTGAAAATGTGACTGAATATTTTTATATTTAACAAGATTAGTGCATAGATGTTACAGTGGGCTTCAGCAGCAAACATTGCTATATACCTTAAGTTATAACGGCCAAGGCCAACTACTGATCATGTTTTGTAAAGGGATACGTGTGTTAGATGATTCCTGAACATCGCGTTTGTGTACTCACTGATCTTGGCATTTAAAAATACTCGATCTTCGAAAGTAAAAACTCATTATCTTCGCTTCGCTGAATATAAACTGGCACTCAGAGCACACCACGAAACGACGATCGCTTCCCATAGATCGATTTCAACTCTCATAACGAAACATACAAACAAATGAATGAACAAATGACAGGACATAAGGGTTCAATACGTTAATTTTCCGATTTTAATATAATTTATTTTTCAGATTATAAAACTGGTTTATAAAAGAAAGCAACAACACATTTGAGGACCACTATGTTTTATTTAAAACAAAAAACACGAAATTTGGTTAAGTAGAAAGCTCAAACACCTTTCTAAACGAAAATATTTAGTGCCATAAATATTACGATGTTTGAATTTAAATAAATAAAATAAATAAAAATAATTATAGTATATAGGCCAATGCGAATAAAACGTATCTCAAGCAAAGAATAGAGACATCATTTCAAACTTCTATTATAATTGTACGTGTATCTACGCATATGTTTGAATAGAGATAACCCTAGACGACAGAACGTGCTAATACATCTGCGAGCAAACTTTACGTGGATTTTGAAGTGAAGTGAGTTTCTAACTCGGCGAAGGTAAGTCGTTTTCACAGTTCCGCTGCACAGTCTTTCGCAACGTACACAAATCCTAACGTGGAATCTTCTCCATGCATCTGAACTTCAAGAGGTCGCAGAGCTCCGCAAACGAAGTGCCTAGGGAGGTTTCACGCCAAGGTCGATATCAACAGGACGCCTAGAAAATTCAACGTTCGTTAGGAAATAATAGTGACATAAATATTCAAAATGAACTCGGTTAATATACAAAAACATCGTCGTTAATTTGCGGAACAACACATAGAACTCGAGGAAATTCTAGAAACCTATTAATTATTATTATAGATGTGAGTTTGAATAAGTGTAAGAAGAGGGAGAGAAGCCTTTGGAGAGAAACAAAACAATATTCATTACAAGAACCAAGTTCAGTGAAATTTCTTATTAGTCGAATAAAAATATTCGGAAAACTTTTATAAAAAGAAACACCAAGTCCGCGATTCAGTACAGAACCATTTATTTACTTGGCAGTGCCACAAGAAGCAACGTCTGAACAGAACTTTTTTCTCTTATTTACAGCGCGAACACTAGCGGTCAAAACTTTTAATATTAAAAAAATATTATGTGAATGTTAATCTTTTATTTAAAATCTTCATTTTAGGCAGAAGAAAATGAAAAACTTTTACTTCATTTCTCACATAATACGATAATAAGATGATTTCACACCCCAAAATTGTGAGTGAGAACTGAGAAATACGGAATAATTTGATCAATTTGTTTCGAGCTAATTATCAAAGCTTTTTTCATTGTTGCAAATTGGCTATGCGACACAGATGAAAACAGTGAAGTCATGCTACAAAAACGTCAGTTTAGGTACATGATTTATCATCAGTCTTTTAAATTTCATTTTAATTTCTGGCCTAAAAATACATCTTCTCTTAATATTCATCAAAATGTCTTAGCAAATTCACCGCGCTGATAAGTGAATAAAGGTACTACATTGATCCGCACAAGTCAACACGCTATTAATTTAAGATATTCACGTTCTGCAAGGCATTATGTTGACATTTTTAACAGCAGAATTAATGTATAGGACATAGTACATATCACACGACAATATAAATTTAAGAGAACCCACATAATGGAGAGATACTAAGTGTAGAGTACATCACCGCTAAAAGGCGTTCGCACGGAAAGAACGACACATTTCAGTAAAATTAAATTATCAAGGACATGAGACGCGAAGATTTAAGCTAAACGAAAGACATTAAACGGGGACCGATATTACGCTTCACAAAGACAGTCCCCAAAGGAGAGGGGGCAGCAATATGCCACAAAGCGGAACCGAAGCAAAGAGCAAAGGGCAAAAGTGATCACACGCAGGGGCGCAGAAAGAGCCTACGAAACTAATAGCGAACATTCGCCATCGGCGCTGAAAGGACTTCATGCTATTACCGTTACTATATTCACATCCCCCGCTCCCCCGCGGGAAATCCCATTGTACCACCGCGAACGCGCACGCGCGCCCACAATCACGTGAGTGGGCCACAACGACGTTACGGCCCGAGACAGGCTTCCTTGAAATCCGTCGCTCCGCAAATTTCAGTCCTCCCCTTTTAGGTTGGAATCTCGCCAAGGGCCGATCCGATCACTTCTCGCACGCCCACGCACGGCAGATAAGAGCAGCGGCGGGGCTGGGGCGAGGGTTGCGGGGCGGGGGCGGCGGTGCGCAACGCCCTCTAGGGCGGCACGAGTGAAGACGCCGCTGCGAGTCAGAACGAAGCGAACTAGAGACGAAACTACCATAGCCGGGACTTCAATGCCGGAACAGGGGTGTAATGACATCTTAGCGAAGGATTACCTACCTTTTAAATAATTGCACTGTTAATTTTTAACGTTTTAAAAAATATATGCATGGAAAAAAAATATAAATTTAATACGTTTGTAATTATTTTTAATGTCAATTAAGTGTTAAGAGAAAGAATCGCTAAGAATAATTTAGTATTTCCTTCATTTGTGTAAGGAGGGTGGAATATATCTTTGGGAAAGAGAAAACGAACACGAATAATGATGTAATTTTGTCCCAGACTGAAGTGTTAATAAGCACGAGAATTTGTTAAAGATTTGAAGAATCTGAAGGATTGATTCATTATAAAAGGTTTAATAGGTGTGTAACATTCTGGAATGCGGAATGCTGGAAGGTGGTCTAAAACATCTGAAACATTGGCAGTAAGAATATACAAGTAACTTTATTTTTCTGATCCAAATCAAAGAATTACTTCATCGTTACTGATATTATCACATACAAACCCGTACATTTACTATTTCTCATTCCTAAAATTTAATTTCCGCAATTCGTTTAATTTCCTTTTAGAATGAAATCGCCAATGGTCGTATCCTCCCATGCACTGCACACAAGAGCAAAGGCGGCGATCTGTTCAGTGCAGGGCAATAGAGCGTATCGAGGTGCCTGACTTTGGGTAGGGAGGAAGCAGACTCGTGGAACTCCTGAGTAAGCAACATCAATGCCTGGCCAAGGATTGCACGACGTTTTCTTGGTTGATTTTGATTTTGGGGACTAGTTAATCTTTAATGGAGACTAATTTTACTGTGCAGATTTCAAATCACGTCGTTTGCATTACGTTTTTTGTGGATTCTTGAAGAAAACAAGGATGATATACGATATACAACTTGTACATCGACCTCACGTGTGATATAATAATTCCGTGTATCGAGCATTACGACGCATATAAAGTAACTCCTGCAGGATTCTTAGAATATAATGATTCGAAATTCCATCTCTCTCCTTAATGATTGGAATTCGATCACTTCTCGCTCCTCCTACGCGCCGAGTAACTAAGAGCGGCAGCAACGGAAAGGAGGAGGGGATTTATGGAGAAGGCTTTACTGTGGGCCACAAGAAAACAAACTGAAGGGCAAAATTTCTACATCAGGAGCAAATATTGTATAACCACACATGATTTTAAATCAATCATGCCATTGTTGATTTTGCAAGAACAAGTGCAATCCGACTGAAATAAAAGAAAAAATATGACTCTACCTGTGATGCACTTTTCAGCAAAGCGGGAAATGTATGGGGGAAAGAACAGGGAAAAGAGCAACATTTTAGTTCATAAATTCTGACTGCCGGCTCATTGACAATAATTTAAAAAATATTAGAAAATAAGGTTTAGAAATTATTAAATAATTTCTTCACGGCTAAATCCGTGTGATTGCTGTTCATGTTTGAGATAATGTTATTTTGTACATTCAGTCGACGAAAATAACATTTACTGTTCATTGCTTTTAAGTCTTAAAGGCTTCCTGACAGAAAATCAGAATCGCAACAGGAATCACCAACAGAGCAGGAATTAGCGCCCCATGTCACAGACACCATCACGGGCAAATTACTATTTCAGGCTTCCGTAGAATTCTGCTCTCCATCTCCTTTTAAGTTGGAAGGAGGCCAAAGTTCGATCCGATCAGTTCCCGCTCCGCCCACGCAGGGCAGATAAGAGCGCTAGTGGCGGCGGCGGCGGTGCACTCTGGCGCGTGGGTGGAATGGATGTGCGGTGCGGGGGCGTCACTCGGAGCGCCTCCCGATGGGTCGAACTGATGCGGTTTGCGGCCAAAGTCACTGATTTTGCTAATTAGTAGGGAGGGGCATTTTACGCCCTAAAAATCTTGAATTTAAGCATTTGACCTAAAAATGCTCAAATATGCAATTTAATATGCAATTAAAATTAACAATATTTCATTTCCTGCATTAAACTTTCTTGATAAAATTCAGGAGAATCGTGCTTGGAATGAAAAGATATATTTTTGTGCAAAGAGAATAATAGTCTACCATACTTCGCGGAAGTAAATATTCACCTTGGTGAAGAATGTTGTATGTATTATTCAATTTCTTCCGCCAGGTTTCAAAAAAATGATGTCAAGAAATTTGCTACATTTGCAGAAGTGTTTTATTATCTATAGAAAAGAACAAGAAAAAAACGCAAATTGTGACAAGCTCTTACTAAGTAACGAACACTCACAAATAAATAGAACAAATATGAAAAGATGAAACGATTAAGAGATAAGTATTTTGTTTAACGAAATATGCGAAATACGCCCATATAATTACACGAATATGCACCTACAGGAAAATTGGCCAAATACGCACATATGTGCACTAACGTATTAATATACATAGCATCCAATTCTCACCTAATGTCAAGAAATTTTATTTAGCTATGCCATAAAGAAAAGAATAAAAATATGCAAAATCATAGAAATTCGCTCCTTACTAATTGGCAAATACATTCTAGAAAAACTGAGATTATGTTTATGCCATCTACTCGTATCTTTATGTGACTTGTTAAGACTATTTCATTGTTCAGAAAGAGGTTAACTCTTTTACAGTTGGGAACAAATTTAATGCCATTTTGTTACAAACCGTCCCGCATGAACTTTAACTACTTACATGCATTATCGAATGGAAAATTTATTTTTTCAACAAGAAACAGGGAAATTATCACCGAACAATAAAACATAATATTTAGCAAATATATATCAATGCAAATTAAATAATTCACTTTAATGGAAATGAAAGCCAATCAAAATAAAAACCGTGTGGAAGCGTTATTTCAAGTTAACTGCCTTTCCAAGAAAATGAATTTTCGATGGGATTTAATTTAGTCGTGATGAAGTTACGTACATAGGATATAATAATAACCAAATGGCATTTTATTTTAAAAAATGAAATGCTATACGATTTATGTTGTAAATTTAAAAAAATAATTCTAACGCATTTTGACATTTCCAAATATCTACGAAAATACGTTGTCTTGCAATACGATTTGCAAAAACTTTGATGAAGCAATTTACAATACGTTTTAAGATCAAGCATTAATGTGAATCATGAACTCGAATTGTCTCCTGCTAAAAACACAAGTGTTTTGGAGATAACATATTATCAGGCGTAAAGGAAATCGCTAAGATGTGCCTTGATTTATTCGAGACGCCGACAGCTAAATTAACATATTAGAGCTCGTTCCCCACACAGCGCTGCACACACGCGAAATTTCATTATTCTGGTTTGGGCCAGGTTTTGATCCTTCACGGCGCGACGTGCGCTGGAGGGCACAGGCGAATGGCGGCGCGGTGCGGGGGCGGGGAGGGGAGCGGGGAGGAGAAGAGACGGCGAAGAACGACGAGAAAATAGGAGAGAGAGGGGGGAGGGGAGGGTTCGCAGTGCAACGGTTGCGAGGGTGGGTGCAGGGCGCTTGGGAAGGTCTTCAGGTGGCGTGGCGTGGATCTTGGCAATGGAAGCGGTACGCCCAGAGACAACTGCAGGCAAAGGAAATGCCAATTGCGGATTCAGCTTATTGGCAACTTGTAGCGAAGACTGCTTAGGCTAGTCAAATTTGAAAAATGTGCTTAAAGAGCGTTATCAACGTTTTGCTCTATAAGTTTGTTTACTTAGAAAACGCTGTTTGAAGCTACAAATTGTGGCTGGTTAGCTGTGCTCAACTTTAGAGACTTCGTAATGCCCAGGTAGCTGCCAATGATTGCGGATCACAATGCTGCACGGGAGGGGAGTGGCAATTAACTGTTAATTCGTTCGCGTTGGCGTCAGCGCTATGGCTGCAGCGGGAGGTGCCACTTGCAACAAAGCGCGTCATTGTGTACGGCCTCACTCATTAGCAACTCTGTTCCCTATTCGGATACACCGCCGCGTTGCATTTACGAGGCTCCCTTCCTAAAGCTCTCACCGATATACGGAGAAATATTTAAAATGTGTGTTTTGTTCGTTCTTTCGAATTGACTTCAGATTGAAAGGGGCATATTTATATTTAAATAGCGAAATACCCGGCGTTGCCCTTTTTTCGTACCCAATCCTTGTGAAAAGGAAAACTCTGTCTCTTTCTGTCTCACTTACTTACGCTCTCTCTCTCTCTCTCTCTCTGTGCCTGTCTCCAGTCTCCATTACTCATATATATATATATATATATATATATATATATATATATATATATATATATACATATATACATATATATAATATTATATATATATAAACGGTATTGTGTAAGAGAAGCGGTAATTTAAATAAATATAGAGGTGAATAGTGGAAGTTTTTTTGACACTGAAGGACGGCTCGTCAAGTGTCTTTCTAAATGTCAGTACCTTGCGACCGATAAGAGAGTTTTGTACGTCAAGCTGGGAAGCGAGTACGAATTTTAAAATGTGTGTATGTGACGCTCCCTTTGAAGATTGGAAAAAAGGAATACATATGCTATTGTTTGAGTAATCTCTGCTCTGGATCGAATGGCGTTACATGTTAGTCGTTCTTTGTAAAAATAAAATGAAACATTTCATGATACCAAAAAGTTGCTCGAAAAAAGAGAATGATACTTTAGGAAATAGAAACCGAGATATATCAGAATTCGAATCGCTCTCATAGATTTAGCTGAAAGGGTATTACTATTGTTGGGGAATACAAAATGCTAGACTCATAAATATGAGAGAATTGGGATCTAGAAGGAAAGACGAGACATATGCACAAAAACTTGATTCCCAATATTGTTGCTGATTTTCTTCTTCCGGCTATGTCCGAAAAAAAAAGTGTCCATAAAATCTTCCCACGGTTTCACAAATTTATTACAGACATATTTTTCAACTATATTAGAAATTCGCCTAACTAACAATATGTTTAAAATTTTAAAAAATTGTTTTGCAATTTCAACAAACTTCAACATGTTAGCGTTTTGTCGCTCTTAGAATGTACATACGTAGTTATATTTCACGCGATACATTCTCCAACATTTTTGTATAACACTAGCAACAGCAGCAGTTATCCTTCATATCAACGTATACTTTAGTTGTATACACTTTATCTTTAACAAAACCCAAAGATAGAAGTCTAAACGGGTTATATCTGGAAATCTTGGTGGTCCGGGAGAGAAACATCACATCTTTCCATCTGCCAGGAAATGTTTTATTTAGGAAATCTCGAACGTGTAATTGCCAACGTAGTGGTGCACCATCCTGCTGAAATCACATTAGGATGCATGTCACTCAGTGAGGTGTCACAAAATGTTCCAACATATTCCGGTAGATATTTGCAGTTACTGATGTCTCGGCAAAAAAAGGACCAATGACAGTACTGTGCATTAAACTCCATTTATACAAATTAGGCGAATTTCTAACGCGATTCTAACAATAATATGTGGCTTTTCTGAACCCCATATTATCACAGTGTGCTTATTCACGTTTTCTGAGTGACATCGTCTGCACAACATAAGTCATTTTGAGATAATCCGCGTCATCGATCCTTTCAAAAATGTCATTCGCAAAAGCAGCACGAAAAGGTCCGTTATCTGGCAGAAAAGCACGTAATATCGCAAGTTTATACCCATGCCACCGAAGACGCTTTCATAAAATCTTTTGAACTGTGGACTGGGGGAATTCGTAGATCTCGGAATGTGCGACGATTCGACTTCGAAAGAATTCGAAGAAATGGCTGTTGCACTGCTTCAACTTACTGATGACCGCCCAGTTCGCGGACGATCAAACACACTGCCAAGTCTCTTCAAACTTAGTACATCACGCAAGAATGCTCTTGTAATCCGGTGCTGTTCACCCATATTCCCTCCGGCAATTGCGCTGAACAGTAATCGCTGAAATCCTAGAACAATCCTTGCCTTCTAGGGTGAAGCCATTTTGCCTAACAGCGTTCGCAGTACACTCTTTTGCTTTCTATACGCAACTATTAAATAAAAAAAACCTTTTTGAGTTTTTCTCTCTTTAGTCAAGTGAACTTTTAATGTAACTGCGTCAATGCGTCTGAAATAAATTTTTGAAATCTCGAAAGGTCTTTATGGACAGCCTAGACTTCATACTGAAAAAGGGCGAACACGTAAAAATGATAAATCGAGAAGAGACTTTTGAAAATAATCGTATGCTAATGCCAATCCACAGTGTGCATTGCTGAAGACCTTTGTTTCCCTTTGACACAAGATTTCTACGCCATGAATAAAACAAAAGAAATTTGAAACCTTCAAGTCACAATTTGGTTACGGTAAAAATTACCATATATCAACTTGTGATTGGATATCATTAGCCTTCGGTGATTCGACAGGAGGCGGTGCCTGAAACAGCCTCGAAATCTAGGCGAGACACAGGCAGTGGTAAAAAGGACCAGCGAATTTATAGTGAATGAAGATGAGATAAAACTCAGATCCGAGAAGTGAAAGACTGGAAAGAATGTCTACAAAGTCTACGAATAATTTACGTAAAAAATCGTTGAAGCTGCCAAGCCAGCAATAGCAGTATGCGGGATTAGAAGAAAGTGGTACACAAAAGGCGGCAGCTGATAACAGCGTTCATTCGCGTGAGGTAAAGAGTGCTGTCGGAGGGCTGTGAGCGATAGAAAGTAGCAGCAGGAGATAAAAACGTGTTAGACCAACGGCGAATTCTAGTTAGCGAGGAAGCGATACGTGTTGTCAGAACGTTTTTTTTTTTTTAATTTATTTCTTCTCGTTCGACCTGAAGGTCTTTCGAGGGTTTTCGGTTATTACATACTGACATTTTGGGATTTGGGCATTCCTGACAAATTGAGATTAGATTTCTCTGGCTCGTTTAATTCCTTGTTTGCTTCTAGGAGCTGCTGGGATTTTTTTTGGTGGGGAGGGGGAGGGGGAAGCTGTTATGGATAGCCCTAGCGGGCAATAGGAAGGGAACGTGCTAGGTTATATTTAGATGCGGGATGATATTATTTGTTTAGGGGGGTTTTAGCATGTCTTTGGGAAATTTGGATTTGATTCGGCTTGGTATATTTGCTGTTCGACCTAGTTGGAATATCAGTCAGAACGTGAGAACGCTGAAAGTGTACACTCGCTTTTCTGTAGTGTCCGTTCTGCCATTACCGTAACGACTGTTCAGTCTCGTTAAAATCATTGTAGCGTTTATCGTTCGTAGTTAGTAGTTCAAATGATAAACAATATAAAGAACACTTCACAACACGCACTTGGAAAAAGAAATGTAGAGGGAGCGGAGGATATTAGGAAAATTCCTGGATAAATTATTTCCTTGTCATGACAATTACTTAACGACACTATCATTTTCTTAGCAATTCATGGTTACAAAATAATGTTATAGGTTCCACGAATAGAGACTATGAAGAATTATTTTTTTTTCTGAGAAGTGAAATGTTAGGCATATACGTGAGATAAACTTGTATTTTCTAAAAATAATTCTGCTCTTGGCAACCAGAGCAAGAACTGGTACGTTCACGGTTAAAACAATGAACAAACAGAATGTTTACAGAATTTTATTACATGCATGTAGTTGTATTTTACATTAACGAAATAAGGAACATTTCTCTTAAGACCAAGGATATGGTCTCAGGATGTTTTGTTGTCTGCTGTCACAGCGCATTTTAAATAAAGAGAAGAGAAAATAGTAACAAGTGGTATTGAACTTGGAAAGAAAATCTAATTGAAAAAAACAATCTTTTTGAAAAATATAATGAAGTAATTGTCAGATTTTCTAAAAGATGTAATAAGCGAAATGCATTTGTATTGTATATCACTTTACTCTGAACGTTTGGAATTATATTGGAACTTCCATTATACGGGGCTTGATTAACTGGGACTAATTAGCCAAAGGCTGTTACATAATGAAAATGATTAAACGAATGAATTGAAAAAAGGTCAGTATCAGGGCAAAATTGCAATCTCTGGATGACTTAATTAATTTAATCAATTGAATTAGGAATGCATTTTGAATTGATTACAAATAAAATTATGAAACAACATTATTAAGTATTTAGAACAGTTCCTCCGTTGGCTCAAGCAGTGGCGAATTGGAATAATATCCCTGAAAAATATGTCTCCAAAATAATATAGCATGTTTCAGAAATCCCTAAAAAAGCTTAATTCGAAAGCAGTCAATATTGATTGAATGTTCTCATATTAACATCATACACAAAAAATTACAACGCTGGGCGAAACGGCATTAAATAAATCATTGTACGATTAAATCATCGTACATTTAAATTGTGAGATCTTTTCGGAAAATTTTTCAACTATAAAAACAAAATCACGCCATCATATCGAAGCATATAAAAAGAAACAAAGCTTTCTGCGTCCGCTTACCATACCGAAGAACATCTTTACTGCAATAATTGAAAGTCAACCGTCAAGCCCAAAGTTATTTTGCCAGCCCTTTCCAACGTCTCCATTCCACCGAAAGGGGGAGGCAGACTGACACGCCTCGTCGGGGGGGGGGGGGGGGGGGGCGAAATGAGGTTGCGCCGGGCCTCGCCTGATTGCGCGCTCGCCTTGAGCCGCGCATAATCCTCACCCGCAGAATCCCCGCCTCACCCCGCGCCGCCCCCGCAATCGAGCTCGTAAATAACGCTCGTTTCGTTATGTGCGCGTTCTCTCATACGCGGGCGGGCGCAATGTGGACGCCCCAGTTGGCCGCGGGCTGTGGGCGTGGGGCAGAAGGGGTCGGGATGCGAAGGGAGGCGGCGGCGGCGGCGCCGTGGAGGCTGGAGCTCTGGCGCCCGCGAGGCGCCGCTGCCGCCATCGCAAACGTCGTCTTCATCCCTCCCCCCCTTCCTGGCCGCCGCCGTCACAACCTCCCCGCCCGTTCCATTTCCCCTGTTCCGTCGGCTTCCATTCCATCTCCCTCCTACCTCAAACTCTCGCGGACAGGTTGTGCCGCTGTGCCCGCACCCCGACTGTTCCTTACGTAATCGTAGCTACGACTGTTCTTCGGTCATTCGTCCCTCCTCGTTCATCTCAACCGCTCTTGTTGCTCTTCCTCTTCATTTCTTTTCTTGTTCCATCATTCGCTGGTGTTCGAGAAGTGTTGCCACTGCCAGCGTCATAACTGTCATCCTACCGGCGTCTCTCCTTGAGGTGACAGTTGCCATTTCGGCAACTCTTGACATTTCTGTCCTTCGTTCTGTCATTTCATTTCCGTCCTTTTGCGACCTCTCCTCTTTTCCTAATCCCCCGCCCCCACACTTTCTACATCCCACCTTCACTTATTTTACATGCCATCTCCTCCCTACATTAGTCCACCCTTGGTTTACTCACCCATTACCTACTTCAAATGTCACAAAGACGACCTGATATGTACGAAGATGGTACGATAAATATTACCAGACTCTTCCAACGTAAAATATTACAATACATCTGCCCAAAAGCTTATGCTATTATAGTATTATACCGCCATCTGTAAGCATTTGGCGGTTTGATGCTTGTCTGGAGCCGGGTTTTGCATAAATACGGAAGAATCTCAGTTATTTTCTAAGAATATGAGCATTGCGCAGTAACGCAGACCTTGGCAGTTAGGACTAGGGTATTCACCTGTTTCGTTAGGCGTGAGTAGTTTCCCACCGTGGCGTCACAATGTGCTGACAACACTAATTCCCATAATGCCACATCCTCCTAATTCGCTTTCGTACGGCTAGAGCTGCCTATCAACATAATATTGCATCATGGGAATGGAGAGTAGGTAAGGCACTCTCACATCACAGTTCGTAACAAATTGCATTCGTAATCACGTGACATGCAACGCACACGATGTAAGTAATGTGATTTTACCGACATCGTTTTTCGATATAACTATGGGAAGGTTAGTTTGCGCAAGCGCAGAGGCTCAATACCCAAAGTTGTGTACGACTCAGTACTTCAGACTGAGCACGTCCGAAGCGAGGAAAGGCAGCTGCGCTTGCGATGGCGTTGGCGAGGTGCGGGCGCGCGGATTGGCGGAAATACGAACGAGCGGGATTGGGCAAAATACTTTATAAATAATTATCTAAATACATACACAAAATACATTAGAACTTGATGTGCTCAATACATAAGTATTTAAAATACTTCAAACACTCAAAATATTGTAGTTATATAATAATTTTGTATTATATATTTTCTATTGCAACAATATATTGTATTTGTCAATTACAGTAAAATAGTAATTGACACTCATACAAATTTCTGAACAATAACTATTGTAATGTATTGTAACCATTTGTATAAACATTTTCCAATATAAAATGATATCAAAAATATGTCTAACACAAAGAATGGAATTTCTTCTTAAAACGACTAGTTTTTCAAACAAAATATCAGACAATAAACCCGTAGTTGGCGAATGTATAAAACACGTAAAGCAAAACAGTCATTCAACTGGAATGGATGGACATAAACTAGTGTTACAACGAAGAAACTCTTTTTTTATTTCCGGATAATTGTGCACGATTTTTAATAATTTATATTAATCATTTAAAAATGAAGAGAATCCAAATTCAAGAGGTGAAAGGAGCTTTAATTCTTGTTCTAATGATGTGCATTCAATAGCGCAATTAAACGAAAAGAAACAATCGTCATTCTAAACTATCTTCTGTATTTGAAGAAGTTATTTTTTTAAATACATCTACTTTATGTACTTAAATACATCTCTAAAATACATGCCCACAAATACAGTTTCTCAAATACAATATGTATTTAAATACTGCCCAACCCTGGGCACGAGAGCGGCGTCGCGCCTGTGTTTTCCAGTGTAGCGCCAGCGTTCTGTTTTCATCCACACTTCCCGACCGATTTTATTTTGAAACGGATGAATACGGTTTTCTTAATTTATCATTTTAAGTAATGGTTATGTAGGAATTGGAATATTTCAAAGAAAACTCAGCAACATACTCTGCATTTGGCTACCCCAACTCACTGCCATTACTTTGTGAACTGCCACTGGCGCCGGGATGGCGACTGGGGTGAAGGGGCAGTGAGGTAACAGAAGAGTTAGAGTGTGGCGCGGGCCGTCACTGTCCCCGCCAACCCTTGTGCAAGCGGTGCACAGCAAAAGGGCATTTCGGAAAGGGCGGGAATGATTTAGGCGTTTTTTAAATATCTGCATCATTTTTACACTTTTTATTTTAAAGGGAAAAAACTTTATTTTTCACAAATATAAAAAAAACTATTATTTAGTGTTAAATAATGAGCCGAAAAATTAAATATACTAATTAATTGTAAGTAATATAACTTTCGGAGATTTCAGCGATTTCGGATAATACAATGCCGTTTACTTTCATTACTCATGCGGCATCTGTGAAATTATCACAGTCAAAAGTCTGCATAAACTAAATAAAATATATATAAAAAAATACAAGCGATTAGAACACGGGGGCTGCAAAAAAAATTGGCACAAGGGCGCAAATGACCTTGGCGTGGTGAGGCACACGAGTTGGTGGTTGATGCATCGCTTGCGGCAGCGGCGGTGGAGACGGTTTGGCGTCGGCGGCGTCGCGGCCAGAGCCAAGAAGGGCGCCATATGGCCTGCGACGCAGTGCGTCGGCGCCAGCGCGCCGCGCCCCCTTTCCCCTGGCGCCCGGCTCGCGCTATTCGCGAGACGCGCAGCCCCCAAGGTCAAGGGGGCGGGTTTTGACATCTTCCGCAACAATTGAGCATCTCACTTCAGAAAACGCAGCGACGGAGCGACTGTTCTGACACACAGGGAAATACGTAAGAGATGATCGGCCAGAGGTGAAATATCTAAAAATGCGATTTTGTAAATAGAAATATTGCCCGTCAATAAATATATTGTCCAATTTCAGCCGAGCATTATAGAACATGCGAATTATACTTCACCTATTCTTCATGTTTCGGTTAGAATACATATGCAAACGAGCGTTGCAACTAGGATCGTATCTTCCAAGGCAAAAAAAAAAAAAAATAGAAATGCGGGTTTATGTATTCCTTAACGACATACTTTACAATGCCGTGAGTTCCAGAAGACATGCAAGAACTCCTCTGAATACTATAAACGATTTCCTGGTGTTATTTTTAGAGACATCATCACCACGATTGATTAACAGGGTTCTTCGAGGACAATGCAGAAACAGAAAAAAAGCATTAAAAGTTCATGTAAGCAGCAGCCTAAGAGAAAAACAAAAATTTATTACGTTTTCTTGAGCGTCGTCATAGCGTATTTCGCAATGTTTCACGAACTCATGTTTCCCCATAGTGATGAACCCTGTCATTTGAACTAGACACGCGATCATATTTTAATTCAGTTGGAATCAGGCATAATCATGGACAATTACATTTCCATCTCCTTACTGTGACTTTTTTAATTTCAACTTTCGTGGATTATGTCTTTCCAAATAAAGTTAATGACACCGTCTCCGCCCGCAGTTGACTGAAGATGGTAGGTGGTCTCAGCAGGAGTTTGTTATAACGGATTGAATTCAATTGGAAGAATTACCCAATAATTATATGTAGCAAATATTTATTTATCAAAGACAACTCGGTATCTCGTTCTTATTGAGCGAAGGAGTTCGAGAGCGGACCTGCAAGGATGCTTGTTGTGCAGAGGTGTGAAGGGCGAAGGCAATAAACTGGCTGCACGGGGGCGAAAACTAACGAAGACAGATGCGACCGAGGGGGAATGCTCACTTCGCAATAACTCAGACTTCGTTTATATTACATTACTACCCAGAGCCAAGCAAGCAACTACAACAGAGCCACGGACATTAAAATAACTTTATAGTCCGTCTCACCACGGAGTACGAAACATTTTTCAATATATTGAATATAACGTTTCCAATTCCTTTTAATTTTAAACAAATAAATCTTATATTGCAAATCATACATAAATAGATAAAAATAATATCAAATTTGAAACGAGATAGTAAAATAAGACTTTTTTGATGTTTGACAATGTTGAAATGCTTGGACTGATTTCCACGAATTCTATAATCTCTATTTATTGTCGAGTGCCATGCATCACCACAACTTAAAACGAAAACGTTCACATGAAACATTTCAATTTAAACAGAACACACCTTTCATTGTTTTATTGACATTATGACTAAGGAGACTAAACATATTGATACTATTTACTTCCACGTGTCGTAAGTAAATTGTATTAGTAGTGAAATAAAATTGAAAATAGTGAATTAATAATTTTTATTTGATGGGAATAAAATCTTGTTTTTATTTTCCAGAACGACAAAATAAATGATGGTATGCATAATACTAAAAATGTATATATATTGAAAATAAATTTGTATTGGTAACGAAATTTTTACGAAATAAAGTTCTGGGAGACCTGAGGCATCACGGAAAGAACGACTTTTGACCTGAGCGCCCCCGCTATTAAGTCACCTCTCCCGTGTCCCACGAGGTCAGGACGTCAGTTTAATCACCCACCATCGTCGCCCCTACCTTGATCAAAGGATTAATATCCCTGGCAGCCTGGCGAGTACTACGCTAAGACCCACGGCGTCATGGCATAGTAGCACGAGAAAGGTAAACGGCTATGAAGGATGGCGAAGGGGGGAGAGGGAGAAAACCGGCGAAAGAGGAGTGGCATGAAATTGAATCAGCGGCCAAGTGACTCGTTACTGCGGGAAGTCGCAGTCTAAGACGCCACCTTTCATCGAAGATACAGATGAATGACATTCAATTCCGCAGCGGGAAGACAAAAGCGTGGCTTCCATCTGGCTCTTCACCCACAATGCCTGTCGAGGATTCGCCTCTCGACAGCACAGGATTTTCAAGTCGAACAGCTCGCGACGTGACTGGTGCAAAGCTGTGTTTAGTGAAAAACCTTCAAGAGCTTTTCTTTTAAAGGAATTTATGGGATCGCGATGCTGTCAAAGAAGCGAAGCGAGATTGTTACTACGCCAACTATTCGCGGAGACTTAGAGATACGAACATGATGTATTTACTCGCTATGTTTTGGAAAGGAAAGATAACTTTGGAGACTAGATTTTCAGTTTAGAATTTCTTACAAGGGTTGACCTCGCCCATGAGAAGGGGCATTAATGAACTTTCGATTTTATAATCAACTGCACACTGCAACTAATAGAAGTTTGATTATTCTCTACAATTTTATTTTTTTTTATATTTTTCGTAGAATACATAAAAGGATATTTAAAGTGAATTTACATTTGATAATATACTATAATAAAATTTCGGCTTTTAGATAACCAGAATGCGACATTTACTAGATATAAGGTTCGAATTATGTATAAGATAACAAAATACTAATATACAAATTCGTGCATGGCATTCCGACAACTGATAGTCTAAAATAACTATTTAAAAAATTTTAGAAATTCAATATTTGTCTGTAAGGTACATTACGAACATTGGTGTTGCTGTTCCTTCCGTTTCAAATATTATGACTGCATTGTTACAATACAGAAATACATCTCACTAGGTGCAGGCAAGGAAATGCCATTTTGCCTCCTGCCTACATTGAAGAGATAAAGAAAATCACTTTTACAGAGAGCAAATCGTCATATTCCAGTATCACTGCAGAATCAGTAAAATGATTTTCCCTCAGGGGAAATTAGGTATTTCGTAGGGAAATTTTAAAGAAATTAATAACCCAATAACATCATTCACTACTCCACAAATACGTAACAGCGAACACAATACCTACAAAACATAAAATATGGAACTTAGAATCCATAAAATATTGACAACATTGCGCAGAACAGATACCAGAAGGCTTTGGGCAAGTATTGGCGCGTACATTGTACACACACACACACATAAACTATTATCGATTAAAAACGGTGTCGCAAAGGTAGAAAAACATCACGCCTACTCAGCAGCCAGTTAAGCCGAAGGACATCGTGCCAAGTTCATTAAATATGTGACGCAACGCGCTGCGTCACGACTGAATTCTTCAGCTCGGGGAAAGGGGGATGTCCCATGAGTCATCCTATTGAGTCCAATAACGCGGCGCGGCGCGGCATCACGGCAACAATCACATTTTCCCGAAATACTCTCCCGGAACGGAGCAGAGCTTTCACCTCGACGCCAACGGCCGACGCGAGCGTCGGGCAGTGACGGGTGCGACGACGGTGGACGAAGCAGGTAGGGTGGTACGAGCAATGTGTGGGGCAACAGCACGTGAAGCAGAGGGGGAGAGGCGGCGAGAGGGGGGAAGGCTGGGGATGAGTCGGAGGCGAATGAGGGATGAGGCAGAGCTACCGGGAGACGTGGCTCAGTGCATCGACTGATATCACAACAGTGCCTCTGACCAGGAGGTCCTAGTTTCGAGTGCCGACAGAGGCAAGATTTTCGACACTAGCTTGTCAGCTAGGTCGAATTCAATCGCTGTCTGGAGGAGAATTCTAGAGGTCAGTTGATCTCATTGGTAGTTTTCCGTGGTTCAACACCATGCGAACGCCGGAGCAATACCCTAACAAACGCACCATGCGCGATCTTTCCTTCCTCTTCCTTGACCACCCCTCATTTACACACACTAACATGCAGTACATTACCGCACCTGCCGGAAGACAGGCCGGGAACTAAGAGCTTGTCCCGTCTGAGGCGGTGCCCCGCTGGTGGAAGATCTCGCTAGCCGACGGTAAGTCGGCGCCGGATCTCGCCATCTGGCAGGGGGAAGATCGCCAGAGGGAAAATCCCTGCACTACACTTACGGGACTAATGACCTCATTAGTTGAATCACTAACAACCAACCAACTGTGGCAGAGCAGAATGAGGTGGAGTCGGCGGTGAGTGAGATGGGGATGAGGCGGAGTTGGGTGAGATGGCACGAGAGGCAAGAACGGGCCGGGCAATGTCAAGTGATGCAATGATGGGAGGTGAGCCGGCGACGGGTGAGTCGGGGCGGCAATGGCGCAGCGTTGGCGAATGAGCAGGGCGGCGGCGGGTGTGTTAGGGCAAGGGTGGTGAGGCGGGTGAGGTGGTGACACGTAAGTCAGGGTCGGTGGAGGAGCGGGGCGACAGCGAGTGCAAGGACGGCGCGTGAGATAGCGGTGGGTGAGGTGATGTTAGACGAGCCCAATAACGCATCGCGGCAGTAAGCCCGCTATCACCGCAACAATCACCTTTTCCCGAAATACTCTCCAGGAGGGACGCGCCGGAGCGGCGACGGGAGCCGCGCTTTCACCTCAGGACGGCAGCCCAGCGCGGCGAGGGCGGGCGGGAGGCGTGCTTTATCATCGGCCTCGTTCCATCGTAACTGGTCGTAAACGCCCACGCGCGTCTCTTTACAACACCGGCGGCGCCGGCGGAGGCGGCGGCGCCGATTCCAAGGCCAATTCATCGCGGCGAATGCGGACAATCGAAGCAGCTGTGCATTTTCCCTGCGGCCGCCGCCGCCCACGCGCTGTGGATGCGCCGGGCCGTGCCTAGTTCGGCCGCCGGGCCGTAATAAGGACAGAAGCGGAGGCGGGCGTTGAGAGCGGGGGCGTGGGCACTAGCGGCTGCGGAGGCGCAGGGGGTGGCGGCGAAGGCGAGGGAATTAGGATTGCCGAGTACGCGTGGCCGAGAACGATAGGGGACGCGGGTTGGCGTAGGCGTTCAACGCGGGTATATATTTTTTTTGTTGAGAAACAACCAAAGCAAATGGATAAATGGAACTACGCGTGGAATGTGCGTATTTAATTAAGTGAAACACTTTTGTAGTAGTGGGCATCAAAATCGGCTGCGTCTATATATTGGTCTAAAATGCATTGGAAATGTTGCGTTGGCTGGATTCAAAGATATTTATGTATTGAGACCGAAGGCCGCGCCGTCGACCTGGAAATGCGCAAGTGAAGCGAGTAATATTGGTCGTCTCAATTCGAGTTTTTTGCCAAGTTATGAGTAACAGGTGCCACTTTTTTGTATCACCACCAACCATACATAGCATTCCGAACGTGTTATATTTATCCATTTGCTGAAGCTGTTTGTCGAAACAATATTCGCAAGGGGTGCACACGGCATAGACGTTGGTGTCTCGGTGTGAAGGCGACGGCTGCCGGGGCGGGTGTTGTGGCGAGGTGGATCACAAGTGATGATGACGGAGAGTGATGGTGACGGAGGATGCACGGCGGTTAATCTCCAGTATTATTGGAAACAAGGGATAAATGTGCGTGCGTTGTATGAAAGTTGCGAACTTAGAGTTCGAGCGTTGGAAGTACGGAAGGAGGTTGAAAGAGATAAGGCGAGTTGTTGAAGAGAAGGCGGCACACAGCTGCATGTCGAAACAAAGCAACGGATAAACCGATAACATGCGCGGGGGCGATGGTGATCTGAGAGAGGGGCAATGGTGTTGCGTCTAATGGGTGGAAATTAATTTGCTGCAAATTGATAAAAATCCAGAAAAGCTGTATGGGTTTGATGACAATGACTGAGGGTGACGGCCTATTGAACTGTAGCTGTTGCAGAAGCAGAGCACGATGTGGTTGACGAAGGGGAGGCAGGTGATGTGGCGAAGACGGGAGTGATGTGATCTGGGGGAGGAGATGAATAAGACCGGGTGGTCTGAACGACAAGGGGTGATGCCGGTGACGGAACAGTAGCTGCGGGGACGAAGTCCGTGATTCAGCGACGGCGACTGAGCCGGCGATGACGATCGGAAACCAAGGAACACCATTTCACGCGAAACCAAGCGGGGCGGCAGTGGCGGCGGAGCTGCGACGAAAGGCTTCCGTCGACCAGCATCCGCGCGTCGTGCTTGTCGCGTCGTGTGGTCGTGTCGATGGGTCGACGCTTCGTGGAATCCGTCTCTCGTAGGGCGGTCTGCCGAGTTGTTGGAGCGTACGAAGGGAGGGGCGAGGAAAGGAGTCGAAGTGAGCGTTCAGGCGTGACGACCGTCGTGTAGAGAACTCGGTGTAGTCGGAACACGAGGCAACGGGACACGGCAACATCGTGATGTGGGTGTGCGCGGTCATCTGGGCGTCCGAACGTCAGGCGCTGAGTCGCCGGGGTGTCGTTTCATTGATAGTTTATTTTGTGATTCCGGGCAGGTCAACAGCTCTGGTCATTAATCCCGTTAGTGTAGTGTATGTTACACACCGAGTTATGACAATATTCTTCCCTGATCGACAGTGAGATCCGGCGCTGACTGGCACGTCGCCTAGCGGGAAATTTCCGCTTTCAGGTGATACTGTGAGGAGAGCATCGCCCCGGCAAGCTCTAAGCTCAATTCATGTGTGACAGTTTAGTACACGACAGTGTCCGTGTAGGGTAAAGAAGGCGACAGGGATGAGAAAGAAAAGATAGCGCGCGAATCGTGGTCCTTTTATTACGGTATTCGCCTGGTATTGATCGGGGAAACCACGAAACTACAGTTCAGAGCAGCGAGTACCACGTTTTTTACATGTAGCGACTGAATTTGATCAACCAATGTAGCTAGGATTTGAACCCAGGATCTCCCGGTGAGAAAGACCTGTAGTGGCAACAGTTGTTGCCCAGAGCTTTCTCACCGTGCGGTGGAAATACGTCGGGTAGCTGCGCCCATTACTCATATTGTTTTCCGAGTACCTGGACAACGAAGGACTGTGGAGACGGAGCGACGCGGATTTGGATATTCAGAAATCAAAGTGTCGAGGCGTCGGGTGTCGGAGCAACAGGGCGCCTAGGATTCGGCTCGTCGGGCGTGCGGGAGCCCGCGTGTTGGGATATCGTGGCGTCGGCTTGCTGCTGAGCGGGGTTGCGATAGGACACGTTAGCGTGCTGGGGGGCAGGCACGAGGGCGAGTCCGGTGGCGATGGCGTGGTGCGGCCGGGGACGGCGGGGGCGTGGGCCCTGGCGGTGGCGTGTCTGTCTATTGGGCGCGTGCCCGGCAAAGGGGAGAGCGATCGCCCTTGGCGACGCTGTTAATGACGCATCGACCACAAACGCGCGTGCTGCGCCTCGGGCGACGAGGAAAATGATGGAGGCGGCCACTGCGAGCGAGGCAGGCAACGAGCAGGCGGCGGCGGCGGTGACGGCAGAGAAGACGCGGTTGGCAACGCCGTTGCGCTGCATTGCGGGGAATACTGGAAGTTACGTTCAGCTGAAACCACGCTGGTAATGCAAGCGGTAATACTCATGCAATGGGAAAATGCAAGGCGCTCGAAGAAATTACGTAGCTGAAGGTGAAAGCGGTTCAGAAGAAGCAGCGCTACTTGCGGGGGACTCACGAATAGTAATGATAGCGACCCATATACCCTGGTGGTGATAGTGAGAAGATAGTGACTGCTCACGTGACCGTAGGGTCGGTAGGAAGTGGAGTATGAGGTGATGATAGAAAAGGAAAAACATAGATGGACTGGCACGGCAGCACTGAGCGAGAAAGTGATTATAAGTGAGCGGACAAAGTGTGCGTGACTTGGGACTGGAAGGTGGGAGTGAAGGTTACGTTCGTTTGGACTGAGGTGGGAACGGCAGGAGGAGTGACAAAATGAAGTATGTGGAAACGGGAGATTGTAGCGCCACACGAAGGGACTAAGAAGCATTGAGCGAGGCAGACAGCAGGGTAGAGAGGGGGACAGTATCCAGAGTGGGGCAGGGAGTACAGGAATACAGAGAGACGAAGACTGACTTTACACAGCGCTCACGCTGCGTTTTGGAGCGGGTTGCTGGAAGTCGGAGCAAGGAAATGTCCCACGGGGCGGTGCAGTCGAAAAGGAGTGTTTAGCAGTGTGACGGGGACAGAAATAGCGGCCGTGGGTTGGGCACGGCGAGTGTGTCCGTTGGCTCCAAAAGCAACTTTGTGTCAGAGTGAGGTTTGCAGCGCTGCGAATTGAGTTGACAGCTGAAGAGGGGAATTGAAAAATGACTGAGCGCAGAGGAGTGGAGAAGCTTGAGGATAACAAGGAAGAGCGGAACGGTTGAAGGTTGCAAAATATAATTAGAGAATGAAGTGATGGTACACGTCATTGCGGAGCAATGTGGAACGGATTGAAGAAATAAATAAAGGGTTGAAAGGGGGATGGACACTTAACATGCGTCATACTGCGAACTACACACTGGGTCAAGGATCTAACTAATGAAATCGAAGTGTTGTGGATTTTATATTTCCGGGAGAGTCAACTGCTAAGGTCTCGTAGGGACCATAGCAGTTGAGTAGTGAATGTTTGTATGCTTGAGTTGTGAATGTTCCTCGGCCGCAACTGCTCTGGCCTGCACCTGTCGGCTTAAGGATTTCGCTCTCCTTCTTAAGCGGGGCACCCTCCAGCTGGAAACAAGCTCTGACCGATCACGTGGCAAATATGGTAGTGTAGGGAATGTAAGTGCGTGTGTGTGTGTGTGTGTGAGAGAGAGAGAGAGAGTGAGGGGAGAGGATAAGACAAGGGAGAGGAAGGAAAGATCACGTGCGGTCAATTTGTTAGAGTACTGCTCCGACATTCGCTTGGCACTGATCGGGGAAACCACGGAAAACTACCAATCAGAGCAGTCGGCCGCTAGAATTCTCTTAGAGATAGCGCGTGAATTCCATGATGCCATGTAGCTAGTGTCGAAAATTCGACACCGTCGGAATTCGAACCCGCGGACTTAGTCCGGACTTAGACTCGGTTAGAGTCTAGAGTCGGAGCAGCAATGCTGACTGTAAGGTAACTCAGCCGGTATGAGTTGTTGGGAGCGTGACAGGCCCTAACGGGCGACAGGAATGCAGAGGTACGGGCAGGTCCCTCCAAAGGCTGATAAGAGGGTGAACAGACAGAAGGGGTAGAAGAGAGCGTGAGAGTGGGATGGTGTGTACGAGTAGATGTTTGTTTGGCGAGTAGAGGCGAAGCTGATGTGGCATGATGAGGCTGTGAATAAGGCGGCGCTAGGGGAGACAATGGTTAGAGCGATGATGATTGAGGTGGAGCTCTATGAGACGGCTGTGGCACGCGGGTTAGTGAGGAAGCCTTAATGAGAAGTTATAGTGGTGGGTGAAACGGCTGTGACGAAGCCAGTCGGGAATATAGTATCGGCGGGAGGGGCGGAACAGAGTTTGATGAGACAGTGGGGACGGCGGGAGCTGGAGCGATGGTGGCGGGTGAACAAACGATAGATGATAAACTGACGTTATATAAGGTTTCTTTGTGGGATGCTGGGAAATGCTGATTTTCACGAGAGTGGCATGGGGGATGGGCAGCGGTGGGTAAAGCGGCGGAGGGTAAGGTGACTGTGAGTAGTGGGCGGTGGTGAGTGAGGTGGTGAGGGTGGTACGGCGGAGGTGATTGAGGCCGCGGTAGATAAGGGTTAGGCTCCAACAGGTGAGACAGTGGTGAGTGAACTGACTGAAAATACGGCAGCGCAGGTAGGGGGGTAACGAGTGCCACCGCTGTGAGATGACAGCTGTTGCGACAGTGGAGGGTGAGCGAGCAATAGTGGATGCGCTGAGGGGTCGTTTGTACGTGTCGCGCGGGCGTCGTGGGCGGCGGTGGTGGTGGGCAGCGCCACGGAGCGTCGCGGCGCGGAGATGCGTCGCAGCCGGGAAGGCGACAACAAAGCAGCGCGCGGCCGCGGCGCCCGGGCTGCGCTAACAAGCCCGCCTGCCTAATTGGAGGGCGGATTTGGACTGGCTTTCGACAGCCATGGAAATTGCAGCGACGCGCGCGGCCACGTGGAAGCGGGCGGCGCGGGGGCGCTAAGACATGTCAAAGGGGCAACCACGACGGCGCCGCAGCGACATTCTCCGGGAAGTGTAATTGGAAGCAAACCGAGGAAATCAATGTGAAATATGTCTCCCTCTGCTCTAAATGAAATACATAGGAATTAATCATAAACAGCCTTTGAGAAGCTACGGAATCTCTCTCTCAAAGGCAATCAACAACGTCGCGCCGCCTTGGTCATTATGGCATGTCGTTCGTGCGGAACCTACTGCGTGCTATTTGTAATTTACATGCAAAAATATTTACACTACGGTGTCATGCTATAATACGACAGTATGAAATTCAGTTCTGCACTTTCCCGAACTATCCAACTATCAGGACCAAGACAGAAAAGCCATACTCATTCGATACAACCCGTCCCCTTCAGCACCCTTTCCAGTGTCTTTTGTGAAATAGAAACAATAAGTCAGAGGTAACAATGATGTGTAAAAAAGTTATGCTTATTACATTTGTTATTTCCATTTCATTAGATCTAAAAGATATCAAGCTAAATGCACCTACAAACGAGTGTATAAATACTTACGCTTGTGTAAATACTCGTATTTTGATATATGATCTCCAGGAGAACATTTAAATAGGAGAAGAGAAACACAATGGCATCTGACCAGTATTACAGAAAGTAAATTACGCGAAAGTGGAAAAAAGTACTCACTATCAGGAAAGTCAGGAGAAAGGCTTCAGTATTCAACGGAAAAGGAAATACCAACGTAAATGCCGTTTTAATTGAAATGTGTCACGAGAGAGAAATAAAACGGTTTACATCAATTACGCACGTCGCATTAAATCGCAAGGAATAACAAATGAGAAGAAAGAGAAACTTGCGGAGCAATATAAAGAAGTAAAAAAAGAAACACGCTAATGAAGTACGATGGAAGGAGCGCAAAGGAAGGGAGTGAGATATGGACGAGAGCGCTCTGCCAGAGGCCACATCTGCAGCAGCGCCGAGGCTAAATCCGAAGGCCTTTTTGCCAGAAACAAATCTCGTGGGCATCGCATACGTCACTTTTTCAGTTCCTTTCATATGACAAATTATGAAAACGCAGCCGGAGAAAAAATATCAGGCGTGTCGTGAATACACGAACAAATACAGTTCACTTCATCTAATATAATTTATAAATAACTAACTTGCCTGAATAATAATGAAATGTTTTGAAGCCGAAATAAATAACTTAATCATTCGATTTATTTAAAATACCTTTTAAATTTCCATCTCAAAACTTTCCTTAGTTTTCTTTGGGAACAGCCAAACATTCAACTTTTCAGTTGCAGATAAATGTGTTAAACTGAGAGAACAGCATGAATCGCACCCAAGCGCAAATACATAAAGCTCAAAACGAAATTAATTTTATCACGTCAATGTAAAAGCGTCACCGCGTACTTTATCTTACACTTAATCCCAAGAAGCCAGACGGGAGGTGTATCTTAGAAGGGGAGATACTTTGAGAGGAAATCAGCCGACGTGTAGGCGGGCGTCAGATCTCACTCTTATCCGGGAAATACCGCCACCTCTCGGAATACAACATACACTACACTTCCGGGACTATTGATAAAAGTTGACGCACGCGGAAGCCAAATAATCAATCAATCAAAATAAAACTCAAGTCCAGTAAAATGCAATACGTCCTGAGTTATGTGATCTCCAAATATTCACTTGCACGAAGGCTTTTATTGTAAACGAAGTACAATGGGAAATTAAAATCAACTTCAAAGTGCAGAGTCATGAAAATAAATTGTCTTAAACCTATTCCCCAAGCTAAGCATAATTTTAGCACGTTAACATAATAAAATGTTGGCATTGTTCTAAAATGATTATATATTAAAATGGACCTAACAGACATTAATATTACAGATATTTTAAACATATCAACTGCAAAATTTTTTTTAGGCCCCTCAAGAAAATAAAACATTCCGAGTACTTTTCATTTAACGTTTTGCTTCTCCTTAATAAACAGTGCTTCAATTATCAGAGTACGGTACTTTAATCTTCTAGCTCAGGTGGGAGTCGTCATCCAATCGGATCACTCCAACGAACACATTAAAGTTATCTAGAGCATGCTTTCAGTGTTCAGTCATAGCCGAGGTGAAGGTAAGAACCGGCACTTCCGGAGTAAAACGCTGATGGTGGGAGATCGCGATCATTAGGGAGCGGATTTGAACGACGTTTTTTTTTGCATTTTTCATCGATTTCGACTAATAAATCATTTTTTTACCTTTCCCGCCATTTTTAATGCATTTTTCGCTGATTTGACCGATTTTAATAACATTTTCACGGTACGTGCATCAAACTAATTACGAGATGCGGCAAATGCTCACTACAGAATTCCTGAGTAGTCTATTCGATTTTTTCCCCTAACATATGGAAATGTTAGCCGTTGTGAGTACTATGTAAGCGAATGTTCGAGTGATGCCTATCCGCGCCATTGTCGGTTCGGCCGATTTCGCGGCAAACGCGGAGATTTTCTTTTAAAGAACAGTCAAAACCAAAAGATTGCAAGCTGAGTTCACTTGAACAAAAGGGAAGAAGCCTCGATTACAATACATCAGTAACATATCATACAGCTTCAGTTGTTCTTGTGAAGTAGTTTTGCTATTTGTTTAAACAATTTTCTTTGTTTTTAGGGTATTTTAAAAATATTTTAAGAGCATTTTATTGATCATTTTTGGCGATATTTTAGGTCATCAAAATCTGCCCCCTCAATCATCATGCACGCAGTTTTATGAAGTTTCTCTGTGGGAGTTTTGAAGTTTCTGTTGGCGAACCTTTTTTGACTTGAGTAAAGCTCTCACAAGATGAAGACTGCAATTTTTCGCATTCAGAGCTCATTTTTGACTTATTGTAAAGACATTTTTCAGAATTACATTCAGTCGCTCATGGGTCTCGAAAATACTAAACGCAAGAAGGTACGTATTTAGCCTATTATCTAAATATTTGAAAATATGAAAAGGTATTTAAGGGTTGTCGCCTCCGTATTTACTACATTCATCGACGTTCACAAGGAACTTACTAATACATCATACATTTCACTAATTATTACAATTTTAGGGGAACAAAATTACGTCATTTATACGATCTTCAGCACCTAGTATTTCACACATCTCTACAAATGAAATATGACGTTTCACTACAATCAAAAGAGGTTATTGACAGTGGAGAGTAGCCAATTGTTTAACGGGCGTGGTCTGTTTGCAGTAGAGTAGCGCGAAGAGTAGATAATACTCTCTCTTGCGTTGCTCGGAAGTTCCGCCCGAGTTTTAAAATAACTTAAGTCTCTCCTTGTGTGCAAATGTGAAAACATCGATGAAATATAGTTCTTAGAAGTGTCTAGAACACTCGCTCAAAATATCGTTTAAATCTTCAATTAAAAATACTTTCTGGGGATTTTCCTCTGTACAAACAACGCGTTCCTTTTAAAGTGGCGTTAAGAAGTGTCGTCAGCTGGCACAGACACTTCCTAAGAATAGGGTCTTTTAATGTAAATGTAGCAAAAACGCGTCAGCCACTTTCAAAAAGCACAGTTCAGTATCTGTGAAAAAGCGTGATTGATATTGTCTCTTCAAAACTTGAACTCTGCATAGGCACGGTTTCAAACACTTCAGTAACGAGTTTTTCTGCGAATGTATTTGAGGGCGGAAAATGAACTTCGACGGCATCTTCGCATTATTCTATATTTAATAAAAGCAGAGCGAAATTCCCGAACCTGCGCGCGCGACCGTTAGCTGTACAAAACTCTTTCTTCGAAAGGCCCATACGTCTTCATGTGGGAGCATCTATGCGTGCGTCTCGTGGCAAGAGAGCAGCGTCGACTCACGAGAAATTATGGAAATGTTGGGTTTGGCAACATCGCGAACGTTCTTACCGCATTGCTTCGAGTACGCGATGCCAAAACGTTGCACCATTTTCCCGCATCTCGAATCCATTCGTACGTAGCGCTCTTTCACGCCTGTTAAGCCACAACACGCACATGACCAATTCTGTACAGAACCTTGTTCTTTTAAACGACCCAACACCTGACTGGCCATTCTTCTATTCTAGTAGTAGAGTTTCTAGAATCGCGCAATCGATTTGAGATATTGTTAAGCAGTTAGACCTGACCTTTTGCCGAGCTCCTGCGGCGAGGCGTCACCTCGCCGACCTGACCGCGCTTCTCCGGTTGCGCAGTTTCCGAAAAGCCTTGGGGCTGAGCAAAAAGATTGAATAAACATCCCCGGATGAAACTTGCGGTTGGTCGGAAGTTAGCGAGAGCTACTGTAGGTCATCCTTGTGCAAAGTTAGCAGGACGAAGAAAGGTCCGTGGAAGCGAAGGCGGCAGGGACGGAGGCGAAGGCGGTGATGGCGACCGAGGTGGGGTGGGAGGTCGTGAGTGGTGGCGGAAATGGGGGAAAGGCGGGGACAGAGGCGAGGGAGAATGGTGGTGGGCGGAGGCGCAAACGGGGGAAAAGGCGGTGGGTGGGTGAAACGCCAGAGGCGAAGGAGAAGGCGGGGGTGGGACGTAGATAGAAACGGAGGAAAAGACGGGGCACAGGCGGGAGGACGTTGGTGGGTGGATGGCTCGGCGGAGGCGGGAGGGGATCGAGAAAGAGGTTTGGACCAGCGGTGGCGAAGGTGAGGGCGGGGGTGGGGGTGGAAACGGAAGAAAAGAAAGGGCAGAGGCGGGAAGAGGCGAGAGAAGGTGGTGGGTGGCCCGTTGGAGGCGAAGGACAGGGTGGAGAGAGGGCGTAGGAGGAAACGGAGGAATAGGCTGGGCCAAGGCGGCAGGAGGGGAGGTCGAGAGGTGGTGGGTGGGGGCAGAGGTGGCGTGGGATGGTGGGTGGGTGGCTCAGCGTAGATAAGGCGCGGACGGGGGAGGGTGAAACGGAGGAAAAGGCTGGGCCAGAGGCGGCGGGGGGGGGGGGAGCGAGAGGTGGTGGGCGGGGGCGGGGGCAGAGGAGCGCGGGCCGTGGCGCCGTCGGTCGCGGTTCGCCTCCTTCCGGCTCTTCCGCGGAGGTGGAGGAGGGGCGGCGGCGGCGGCGGCGGCGGCGGCGGGCACCGTTAGAGTGCCTCTGCCCCCCCCCCCCCCCGTCCGTCCCCCGAGTTACGTTAGCGCTTTTGACGCTCCAAGCCGCGACGCCCGCACGGTGCTGTTCCCGCGAGGGGCGGCAAGGGGTTTAAGGAGATTGCGCTGGCTTCATAATATGAGGTTGCGGGGGAGTTCCTCAACAAGGCGGTGAATTTGGAAGGGCTTATGAACGTAGAAAGTTAGTCTAGGAGGAAATGTGGGAGGGTGTAATAGATAACTGAAACAGATATAAACAATAACGAAGTAGGCGAAAAGGAGATAGGAAGTAATAGATGAAATAGAATGGTGAGGAGAAGATATTACGAGGCACGAACAGGGGAATCGGGTGGACTTGCGGATGGCGTGATAACGAAGCTCTTCCCAATGTATTTTGATTTTTTAAATATTTATTTCCTGCTAATGAGCCTTTTTTCCGTGGCAGCACTTGTACAGAACATTTATTTATACAGAACCTATATTTATACAGAACATACAAAGATAAAGAAAAGATTAAATTCATAATTAAAAACTACGAAGACATACAGGAAAAATTAAGAAAACATATTTTAGGGAATAACAATTTTTAATTAGAATGTAGGAAGACATACAACACACATAAATATTGACATCACACAATTCCCTAGACAATTCCGGATGCAACGCACACTAGAGGGAAATGTCGCAGGTGCATTGTTACATTGCACTGCAGCAGGTAGATTGTTACAGTCAGTTACTGTCCGGTTGGTAAGAGAGTATTTAGCTAGGTCGGTTTTTTGATTCTTGTATTTAATTTTGTATGGGTATAATATTGAGGGTGCCCCATCCTAATTCGAATGGCGTTTAACGCTTTACAACCAGTGTACACTTTGAAAAGATTTACTAACCTTGCTATCTTTCGACGTTTGCCTAGGAGTTCCCACATCTGAGGGTAGGGAAAACCAGAAACACGAACGGGGAAGTCGAGGCAGAAATGCCAGGAAGAGGCGAGGGAGGCGCAGAGGAGGTTGATGTTTGCGGAGGCGGCGCAGGGCCTATGCCAACAGCTGCGTGACCGGTAGCGGAGGTGGAAGTTCGGGGTGCCGAGCAAACGCAGACAAAAGGGAAGATGGACGCGGCAGGAAGTGGTGAAGGTGACGCAGGCACACGAGAAAACGTGGAGAGTGTGGCAGAGTTTGTAGAGCGACAGAGATGGCTAAAAAGTGAAGGTAGCGACTCGTAAAGCGAGGTGGTAAGGGAAGTAACACATCACAGAAGAGGGAGTTTAAACATTTGGTTTTCTGGGTTCCCATTAAGTAACAAGACGCAATTTGGTTGGAATTGGCTACATATTAAATGCATCAAATTAACGCTCAAATGTAGAATCTGAATTTCTACGCAATTACATATTGTTTGTCTTTCTATGTACAGTTCGCAAAACTGTGATATTGGCGATTAGTTGTAATCCAAACATAATATTCAAATTTTTCGTTATGAATTTTTACGTATTTTGTACTGTGTTACGTATTTTGCTTTTACATATTTAAAAAAACTACCAATTTTCTTAAATTATTTCTCCCAACAATATTTGGTTAATTTTCTAAAATACTTTTTTATTTAAAAAATCGACACACTTTTTCTTGACTACATTCAGAATAACGTGCTGATGATCCAAGGGGCCCACATGAAGACACAGTCGGATGTATGCGATCTGTTTGGGTTTGATTAATCTGATTTGAGTTGATTTATTTTCATCAAAGAACAGTAAAAACTGTTAGTAACGTATGAGAGAAAAGTAAAATCAGCGCACGTTTCTTTAAGACCCAGAATCACTTCCCCGCCCACTTACTATATATACTCGTACATATACATGCAGAATAAAAGTACCAACAAAACAAGGATAGCAAGGTTTAGAAACTAGACATTTTCGTTCTTGGGTTATAGAAAACGTATCTACATTGGTAAACGAACTACAGATTAGATTTTATAGTATTGCTAACAAAATTACAATGTACACCTCAGCCCCTTCATCCAGAACTAGTAACAGCAGGGCCTAACAAAACCTGCGCGGAGCTAAGCTGTATTATGTCCAGAAAGAGAACAAGGAGTCACCTTAGCATTAGCTACATGGACAAAGGAAACTGGACGACCAACCCGATCGTGATGGGGTTCATTGACCCAGAATACGTATTGCGATAATATGGGTTATCGCTTTGAGATGAATTACTGAGATGAATCAGTGAAAGAAGATGGATGAAGGAAGATGAATGTTAGAGAAAGTCGGATGTAGACGATTGGAACCAGGTGATAACACCGCTTGAAAATATGAATGCATTACTATCGTTGAGTGCATTAACAAGAGAAAAAAGGGGATTCTATCGTAGTGTTCAGGAAGGGGAGACAACGAGCACGGCACAAGTCGCGAGCACGACGGTGATGGAAGAGGCGTGAAAATGAAATGACAGAATCGTCAACACACTATCGAATACAAGTCAACAGTGCCCTAAATCAGCTGTCTCCCAAGATTTCTCTCCTCAAAGTCAATTAAATTGATAATTTAACAATTTACACTATTTGAGTTTTATAACACGATAAGGACATTTGTGAAATAATGATTAAATAACTATCATTTTATTCAGAAATATGCATATAATATTAAAATATTATATGATATTCGGTTACGTTCGCAACCAGTTAATGATTTATTTTACTTCATTTTTAATTGAACAGAAACCTAAGACCCAATGGTCATCACAGCAGATAATTGAAACGCAAATGGTTAAACCAATGAGAAAGGTAGATAAGAAATTGGTAGAGAGACGCCACGGCCGATGAATTTGTGACCACAGTGGAGTCTGATGTTGGCTCCGCACTGACGACAGGTTCTTCCAATTTATCGCTAGCAGAAGGCTGCTGTCTTACAACGTAGTCCCTACCAAAGGGGTAGGCGCTGGTGCAATGCGGATGAGAGGATATCGTTTAGTGTCGCATTGACAATGAGTTGAATGAGAATAAGACGTTCGCGGCGTTTGAAAAGACAAATGGATGTTTTACTTGTCGAAATCCGAATTTGACAAGGATCTGACCATGAATCGACCTATGACGAAGGCTGAAGGCAGGAGTCGGAGCCAGTGCCAGGAACCACCGATGACGCGAGACGGTGGAGACATGCAAAGCGAGTGTTAGTCGATAGACGATAGCGGCGTCTTCTGCTAAGTCCGGAATCGACAAACAGGGATCTAGAGGTGACGAGAAGGGAAGGCTGCGCCGCGAGCGGTGACAGCAGCGGCCGCCGCAGACGCGGAGGAGTCGGCGGCACCGGCGGCGGCGCTGGCAGGGAGCCCACGGCAACTCCACTGACCCCGAATCTGCAGCCTTTGGCCGCCCGTCCAAACGCAGGACGCTGGCGCGTGCTTGGAAGCCGCTCTGACGGGTTCCAGCGCCCGCCGGCAACGGATGACGGCCCCGCCCGCCCCGCCCGCCCCGCCCGCTGGCACAACCAGACGCTAGCGGGACCCCGGCCAAAACACTCTTGGAGATTCACGTCAACAATGCACCACTGACTGCCGCCTATCTTGACATAATACTGCAGCAGTATTGTTCCTCAAATCATTCCCGACTTTGTGATCACACAATGACACGTTGTTTAGTATTTTTGGTAGATCATCTTTTTTTAGTATTAGAACAAAGGCATAAGAAACAAGAATTGTCTGTTCTACATAATAGAAAGCCGTAATCAAAATGAATAGGGCGGACAAATGTCGATTATGTTCCGAAGTACTTGGTTCGTCGGTCATTCGTTATTCAAAAGATATCAGTTCCAAATGGATTTCTTACTTGAAAAGTGTCAGAATCTGCTGAGTAAAATGAGCTCTAATGTGAGCAATTCAGCGGTAATATATGTTCCACAGGGGCGCGAGAAGAATGCTCTATATCTTATCTTTGAATTTTCTGCAACAAGCAAGAACAAATTTCCACAAAACGAGCTTGCCAGAGATAACGGCGATCATAAAACAAGCCTGCTATGCGCACACATTTCGTCACAGAACATAATTCTTTGACTTGGCCAACTCGCTCGGTTGAAACGTTCTCAACTGAACCCGAATATTTCTAACAGCCCTAGCGTGCTCTTGTCTCACAGTCCGTCACTCACTCTGCGTCTTTCGGTAACGAATACATCAATTTTCTCGAGAAGCAGGTATTGTTCAGAATTTAGATTAAAGAGAATTCCCACAGAAACAAAACGCATATGAATCGTTCTAAAGCATTATTATTTCTTAGGATAAGATATCATGTAATAAAACATGGAAAACGTATTCTGGCATTAAATACGAGAGGGTTAAAGGCATTAAATACGATTAGGTCCGTCTACAGATATAATCGCATATAAAGCCTTAAAGAATAACCGATGAGCCAGAAACATGTCTGTAACACCATTCACCCAAACAATACACACAATATATCCACCGAATCTACGAGAGTCTTAGCCTACTAGGAAGCGATGAGTTGACTTTGATGATATATTCTTATATGATTATAAAATTGCGTATTAATGAAATCACTATATCATTTTAACTTACCAACAATAATTATAGCTGCACTAAGATCTACAACATCTAATATTTCCTTTAGCTTGTAATAAAAGTTGTTACTACAATAATCACTTCTCCAATTTCTTCCAAATCAGGATCTCCAATTTCACCACACCAAATTTTAAACAACACAAGATAAAATTACCAAAACTGAAAACTGATTAAGGTACATTTTGCTCGCTCGCATGTGTAGTAAATTGTTTTTTTTCCTTCAGAGTAATTAGCAACTGCATTAGCTAGTACTGGTTGAAACGAATTAATATTTGTGTAACTTCAGTTAAGTCCTTTTTACTTATAAACAATTCTGTTGAAAGTGATTCAACATCTAAACTAATAATATATATAATTTATGTGAAGCAAAATAAAGCCAAATATTTTATAGATGATTAAGTATGTTATTAGTACAACAAAATACACATTCAAGATCAAACTGTTTTTATTAAGTGCCATAAAAATATACAACCTACAATTAAAAAATATTTACGTAAATAAACGAGAGATTTTTTAGAATAATCATTTTCACCAGGCTGTGAAAAATACGGCAAGCTGCCATACCAGAGATGAGAAAAGAATTGCCTCTACCTCAATCACGTACTTTTGCTGCAACATGTCCATAAATTTGACTTGATTGATAGGAGCGACAAACATGTTTGTGCAGAAAGGGGCGTGGAATGATATATTTTCGCACGTCTAAAAACTGAGTAAAACGTTGGGCTCCCTGGCGACCAGCCCCGTTAAACGGATCTGCAGATAATTCTTTCTGCGAGTATCGCAAACTACAGCAGCGCTCCCAGGTCAAGGTCAACGAGTAAAGAATGTGCCAAAGAATGATCGGCAGAAATAAGATGTTTCATTTCACAGAGTACTTTCACAAAGAACAAAAGCAAAATCTAGCAACTAACGAATATATCTCCTAGCCCAACGTGTTATAGGTAAACCAGGAATGTTGTTGCATACTCGACGTTCTTGCAAGAGACATGACACCGCTACTCGTGACACTTTGGAGAGTGTGTGTCTTCGTATGAACCGGTATTGCCAGTAGCGTTTATTTTTCCTATTTGCATTACTTACTGCAGACCCAGAGACTTCAATCAGGAGCCTCCAGAACCTCTGCACTGAAGCCACGTTTAAGAAATCGGAAGAATGACAGCTAAAGGAAATACATTCCGAAATGTAGAGAGAGCAATTTTATATCAATTATTCGTAGTTAAGACAACTATTAACATTGAATGTGTGAGCTCCAGTATATTCGGTCGGTGATACATTTTGTTCAAAAGCGTTTGGAATGCAAGTGTAACAATGAAACAGTATCACAAATTTGTAGTCTACTAATCAATCGACATATATGGTTCTACATTTTACGTAAACGACCCTATTATTATTTTTTTATTTTCCATTTTACTTACACATTCTTTTCTAAAATCATGTTTTTCTAGATATACGGAAACATCTGGAAATAATAACCCCAAATCAATTGCAAAAATGATAAATATGACCATTCTATACGTTTTTATTTTTAAATTGTTTACGTTACTTTCTTTGATAATTATTCACACAGCTACTAATACTGACTAATACAGGGACTAAATCTGGTACAGATTAGCATTGAAGTACATTATTTCATACATTGCACTCACTGCAAATTAATACAGGGGTAGATCGCCAATACGTACTGGCCATCATGCTTAACAAAGTACAAAAATGCTGACGAGAATATGAAGTTTTGTCACAAAACGAAGTTGAAAACCAGAAACGAAAAAGGCATTTATCATTAATTTTGAAGACATATCACGCCTTAACTCGAAGACGACATCTCTATCGAAAGTGGCAGGTAACCTAGAGTTGCGATATAGACAATTCCAGCTCACGTGGCTTCATTTGCTTTAACGTCACTGTCGTTCGCACTTCGTCGTGCACTGTCATTTGCACAACCTTCAATGTTTGTACAGACCTCACAAGAGAGGCATATCAAGTTATATAGATTTATGTCTCAGTAGTTGATAATGAAGGTGAACACCTTGTTTCGTATGGTTTAGATGGAATCACAAAGCGATATTTCATAGTCCGGAAAATGTTTTTCCTGACATAATAATTATTTTCATATTATTAATGTTAATATTATTTTCACCCGAACCACTGCAATCATATCACACAAAAGAACTGTAGAAAAGTTACAACAGAACAGTACAACGTATCGAAATCCTCTAAATATTGTTTCATTTTGTTCAGCACTTATTCTCCAAGATTAACGAAACTAGTGGTGCTAGAAACATCCCGTATTTTCACGCAAAAGTACTCAAATTTTCAGAAAATTGTACATGACCTCGTTTCAAACTCTAGCTTTAAAGAACAGATTTCATTAAGGGAAACAAATCTTTATCTTTAATATTTTAGTTGTAGGAAGACACGAAAAATCAGGGTTTTTAACAAATAGAGACCTGCACTATTCTATTAAACGTCCTTGACACTACGCAACAAATTTTAATAAGAAACAATGGAGCCATTTTTTGAAAATTCGGAAAATGTCCCAGACGCTCTATGTAAAGTATCCCCCAAAATTAAAATATCGATATCAAATTAAAGAGGCCGCGATATCAGCTAAATCGATTGAGGAATATCAATTTTGGAGAAAATCGGCTGAACGGTTTAGCCGCTAGCGTTGTTCACAGACGGAGAGACTGACGTTTTGTCATCATTCAATTTTCGGTTTTAAGAACCCACAAAACATGGATTCTGGCTACACCATGTGATAGAGGATTTTTTTCCTAAATTTAGCAACTGGATTTATCCCATTTGTGGTTACCAGGGCTCTGAAATTAGAGTTTTTCTGCAGAAAATTCGCCGTTTTTTAGCGCAGTATTACATAACTTTCTCTCTACTCCGTGGCGAGAGGAAAGGAGGAAAGTTTAGAAATTCTGGAACAATACATTCATTACTCACCGCAAACAGAGTTAAACACGTTTCTCAAAATGTATTTACCAATACCTGAACTATAGCAAGAATACGATATGAAGAAGAGGTCGTAGTTTCATTACCTAATGCAAACAAATGGAGAAACTACAACAATATTAATATCTCATTAGTAACATTATGAAAATGGATTTCCAAGAGTTCTATAAGAATTTGATACTTCAAACTCGAAAGAAAGGAGGGTGTTATACGAAAAGAAAGTTAATGTGAGAACAAAGAATAAAAGAAGAAATGAATTGAAGAAATACATTTCTACGAAACTTCGCAGAACACAAATATATCACCCGCGAAATGATTCTGAATACCGAAATCTACAGATTTGTATTTGTGTCACATTTCGGCAATAAATTTCCCGTCTTATTCAAAAAGTTTCTTATTGTGAATCAATCGATATGCCAGAACCGTCGGAATTGGGGTCATCGGCAAAATGCGAGAGCTATCATACAATCAGCTAGCACAGTACACAAGTAATATCTATTTTAAGAGCACATACTAATTACAGAAGATTTAATACTCCAGGACATGCATGCAAAATCTAAGTAAATATCTTCAAGCGCTGTAATGAAAAGTGCCGGCCCCCAGACGGTAATATGCAAAGAGCTTAGAGAAAAGAGCTCTCACGACCATTTAAATCGTGAGAAAACGTCCATTGGTATTACAGTTTCCAGGAATTGAGCGCTCGGCGTAGGCGTTCAATGCTTCATTTAATGAGAATTCTAGGAAAGTGGCAAACGTTGGTCCACATACGGCGCTCCTTGAGCGGAATCAGGACGTCGTGTGTCGTAATTCACTAAAATCGAACGCCCACGCACAGAGCTTGGGCCAATTCGTAGAAAGGCTTGCCACGATGTCGATTAACAGAATTATTACCTTCATTTTTATGTCACATCATATTTTCATTCCAACAACGTACGCGTTATTAACTTAGGCTTACACGAATTTCAATTATCATCTTTAGCGTAAGATTTTTTTTCGGTAATATTCACGGTAATAAGTTTTCTTAGCGATTTTGAAAAACACATTGTATTTACGACTTGCGAATTCTCAAAATATTCACAGTGAGTTTTTAATTTTTATCCAAAATTCTACGCCTAATGTTAGCAGTATTCTTACAAGTCATTAAGGGTTTAAAATGAGATGTAAATTTGGAAATAATTTTCTTTTATAGTATTTTTTATACATGCTAAGATATAAATTGAAAGATAACGATAAGAAAATTCTATCGTAAAAGTTATCAAATTATCAATGATAAAGAATGTAATGAGAGAAACTGAACAAAATTACCGATGAGAAAGAAATAAAGCTTTCGATTAGAAGCCCATTATTATTCAACAACATTAAAGTTCAACCTCTCTTAACGTAAAAGTTCAAAATAGCTTGTACATGTAAGTAGTCTTTGAGAGGGTAGAAATATTTTTTTTATTCATTATTTGCACATATCGTAGCATGTAGATTGTAGATTTGAATGTCACCTCAGATAATGTTGGATCTCAATAAGGAGAATGGAACAAAGCATGTGTCTGAAAGCAAAGCAGCTGCTAGAAGTAAATGTCTCCAATTCAGTTTCAACTTCACATTTCTTACCAAAAAGCTCCAGGAGCCGGCCAACAATAAAACGATAAACTTTCTCCGAAAAAGAAGGCAATCATATTCTTCGTACTTTATTAACTAATGAAGAATTAGAAGTGTTTTGATACGTCATAATTACACACGCAATAAACAATATAAATACAAAGACAGTATTTGAATTGGCAGAGACGAAATATAGACAATAGAGTAATAAAACCTATAAATACATCTGAAATGAGAATTGTTGAAAGGTATTACTGTGTTATTGTTCTTTGTTTTTTGCCCTTATCCCTCACTCACTTTCAGTTCCACTTCTACACATCATCAGAAATGAACCCCCCACTTCCTTAAGGCTATCATCTCTATTTCCTCCTCCTGCTCACTGGCTCGTCCTTTCTCATTATTCGGAGCACATCCATCTTGCAGCGCGTCGCGGCACAATTGCCTGTCTGGCGAACAGCTGCTGGCGGAGCGCGCCTTCCCTCGCGCGACACCCTCCGCGTGCTCCGACGGCCGGCGCTGAGCGCCCCGGGGCGCCGTCATCGCTCCCCGTCCTCCGCAGCCCTCGCCCCTGACCCCGCAGCCGCCTCGGCGCTGTCACAGCCCCCCGCCTCGCCGCGCCTCGCCTCGCCGCGCCGGGCTGCCACGCTCGCGGCCTTGTTCCTTGCCGCCCTCACTCCCCGCCCTTCGCCACAGCTTCCCAGTCCTCAGCCCCGCACCCACTCCGGACTCCACCGTCCTCGGTTTCGTCCTCGCCTTCAATGCCGCCACCTCAGTCCCCGCCCGGCCTATGAGCCTCGACCGCTCCGGGATCCACAGTTCTCATTCCGGGCGCTGCCACCCCGTCCTCACCCCTCGACCGCCCCGAGCGTCGCAGTCCTCACCCTGCCCTCACCGCCACCGTTTCTTCAGCCCTCGCTCCCACGCGAGGTCCATCGCCACAGCCCCATCGCAGACGTGGTCCCCGCCGCCGCCGCTAACCACGGCTCCGTCCCGTCCCCACTCTCCGACGGTCCTGGGTTCCACCCCGTCCCAGCCCCGTCCTCACCCTAGACCGCGCTGCGCTCAGTCGTCCCTATCCTCGCATCCATCCACCTTTCCGTTAGCCCTCCCTAGGCTCCGCCCACCAGCCCCCATCTCGCCGCAGCCCCAACTACAGTCCCCTCCCAGCCCACGCCCCTCAACCGCTCAGCCCCGCTCCTCCGTCCTCGTCTCCACCGCCGCCAGCGCCGTCCCCACCGCTGTCCCCGCCCGCGCAGCCGCACGTCGCAGCACTCGGCGGCGCTCGAATTACTGTTTGTGTTTTCGCCTGCTTCTTTCCGGCAGGCGGCCGCTTCCCATCACGTCCACTTTGATTAGCCTATTCTGACGCTGTTGACACGCGCCACCGCCCGCCTGCGCCCGCCCCGCCCCCCGCCCCCGCCGGTGGGATTCTTCGCCTGGATACCTCGCGGGTTCCTCACGGCGCCGCCGCCCACGCACAAACAACACGCGGCGGTGGAGGAGCAGATAAGGTGGCAATTGCGGAGACAGCGAAGATGGTGGTAGTATTGGTGGAAGTAATGGGAACTTTAATGGTGGACCAGGCGAATGCCGGAGCAGTACTTCAACAAACGCGCCGCGGACCGCGCGCGATCTTCCCTTCCCCTTCCTTGTCCTATCCACGCCCCTTACATACATACACTCACATGCATTACTCCATCACATGTCGGGAGTTTAGACCTTGTCCCGGCTGAGGCGGTGGCCCGCTGGTGGGAGATACCTGGTTGGAGAAAACATCACTAGCCGACAGTAGGTCGGCGCCGGATCTCTCCATCCAGCGTGGGACTACTACAGCCAACGCCCGAAGGAAAACATGTAGTACACGTACGGAACTAATGACCGTAGAAGTTCTCGCGCTCGGAAACACTAACAATCAATCATTAATGGTGGAGCTGGTGATCGTGGTGGTTGGTAGTCACTGCGGCACTCGGCGGCGGCGGAAGAGATGGCGGAGGTGGCGGAGGTGGCGGTGGTGGCGGTGGTGGCGGTGGTGATGGTGGTGGTGGTGGTGGTGGTGGTGGTGGTGGTGGTGGTGGTGGCGGCGGCGGCGGCGGCGGAGTTTGCAGCGACATCGGTGGCGGCGAAAGATGCGCCAGTGGCGGAGGCTGCGGCGGCGTCTCTCGCTTCCTCGTTCCCATCCCCCGCCTGGGAGCGCCGCCGCCGCCGCTGATAAGTGTCGGCGGGCGCTCTCGTTTCAGGCGCTCCGATTCAAAGCAGAAAGCCTGGGAAGCTGAAAGCACTCTCTCCGGCACGTTGCGACTAAACGCCCAAGGCCCCGCCCCTCGCCCAGCCCCGCCCCTCGCCCAGCCCCGCCCCTCGCCCAGCCCCGCCCCGCCCCGCCCCGCGCCAACCCCGTGCAGCCGTAAGCTCGCGCTGTGGTTCATTTGGCCGACTAGATGGGCGGAAACTTAAGCGCTTCGGGTTGTATTTCAGAGCTTAAAGCACTTCGTGTTATTATCTCGAACAAGCTCTCTGCATGCCAGTTTTTTTAAATATATATTACAGCATCTGGCACTTTCCATTTGATCAGGTTCATTACTTCAATCTTGTAAAACAGAAAATGTTTCCAATAAATTAAACTCCTTATATTTTAACAGTATTATAAATCTTCTTGCACATTAAGCATTAGTGGATGCAACATTTCCAAAATGGCCAGATTTTAAGCGAAGACAAAAATCCAACTCCCTTCCCTCCCAAAAAACAGAATTATCTCCACTCCGGGCCCAGGGCTCCCAATAGTTCTTAAAAAGTTTAATACTAAATGTTTCAAAAAATAAAATAAAAAACATTAAAAAAATGTTATGTATGATTAAACTATGAGCAAAACTTCGCGTAACGGAGTGATGTGTCAGCATTATTGGATAATATTTACAATATAGATTATTGCTGGTTGGTGCGAGGATGTCACTAAATGATGAGAAGTTTAGTTTTATTAACAAATTTATCTTTAAATGGGGCGTGAGATCGGTAAAAGTAAGAATAGGGGACCCCCAGATTAACGTTGTTAAAACGGTCCTGCCCCATCCCGTCTTAAGAAAACATAATAAGAAGGTGCTCAATGATCTGTCGCGGAATTTAGTTTTAACAACAATTTTACAAATTTTTAAATATTTATAAACACATGAAAATAAATAAAATAATGGTTTACTAACAAGGGCGCGAAACAGAGGATTCACGCACGAGTCGAGTCTGTCGTCCGAACGTAGCGAAGACGACAAAGAGACGAATGCGGAAATCTCTTCGCGCACGTTTGCGTATACTATTATTTCACACGCCATGCACGAAACGCAATGCGTCAAGTAAAGGAATATAAATTAAACGTCCAATAACTAGAAATACCTTACTTTAACAATAGTGACTGGATTCCAGTCAGTTTCGTAACACTTCTCTTTGTAAATAATAAACAAAGACGTCGTCAAGACGGGAGACAACTGCGAATCGTTACAGATGTTTTGCACAAGCTTCGCAATATTTCGCACACGCTTCGCGATGTTTTGCACACTGTGAAAAAATAGTGTTTCGCACACAAAAAACACAATCACGAGAAATCGCGTTTCGCGTGTTAAAAACATTGTTACGCGCAAAAGAATTTAAGACAATTAAAGGCACCTAAGGAGAAAAGTGGCTTAGATCGCTTTATTCAAACCAGAAATGTAACTTGATGTTTCAGCTCATTTTAAACATTAACTTCGGAAAACGTTAATACTCTGATTCCTTTAATCTCTTAACCTACTTACAGATTTTTGCAACTCTAACGCTCTATACAACATGAACTTCATTTTCACCTTAAAATTGTCAACTCCTTTTACAGCAACGAATCAAAGCTGATAGAGAAAATTAATCATGAATCGAAAGCACAAAGATATTGAACACTCAGAAGTATTAAAGGGGGGCATTATATTAAACTAGTTTAAGCTGGATCAGAAAAACGTGTCGCCTTCAAGAGGAAATACGAAGAAAGAAATTGAAAAAAAAGGCATGTTGAAAAACTCCACTTACAAAATTGAAGGAAGGAAGGAAATGGAAAAAGGAAACCAGTTGTCCAGAAAGACCTGCCTTCGAGATCAGGAAGATTGAAAACTTTTAATCGGAATCAGAGAACCGAAAAAGGTAATATTCATGCTATTCTCGAAACAAATTTCAAGATCCGAAAAACGTATAAGAGTATAGAGTCGAAACGACAGCTGAGAACCAAAGTACTGACTTTAATAAATTATTATTATTATTATTATTATTATTATTATTATTATTATTATTATTATTATTATTATTATTATTATTCGAATGAAATTTGGGAAGACCATGAATTACGTTACAGTGCAGACTCAAATGTAGAACTTACAGCTCTCCAAAGTAACTTCATAAAACCAATTTCAAACTGTCCGCCAATCGCTATCACGATGGTCCACACTACCACGACAAAAAAGGGCGTGGCGGGTCGAGGCTCCGCGAAGTGGGGCGGCGAGCGAGCAAGGCCGCGAGCGGCCGGGGCACGTTCGGCGGGGCGAGGGCAAAAGATCGCAGATACAAAAATGAGGACGCCGCCGGCGCTCGGCGTAAGGAGCGGCGTAGGCGTCGCCGGCGGCGCGGCGCGGCGCGGGCGGCGCGGCGCGGGCGTGCAGGGCGAGGTCGCGACATCGCGGGCGAGGGGCGGGGCAGGGCAGGGCAACAGCACGTCGAACTTCGTCGGAAAGTCATTAGAGCCGCCCTAAAGAGACGTGCTTCCAACCTACGTTCGAGGACGTTGTACTCTAATTGCCGCCCGTGCGAGAAAACGAAAGAAAATGAACGCTGAACGCGCTTATTATGCAGGACGTCGCGACGCGACGGCGGCGGCGCAGATGTAGTCACGCTGGCATTACTCAACAGCCGCGGGAGCAAAACTGCCGACGACGAATAAGAAAGAGGGAAGAACTTCATTACGAAGGCGCACGGTGGAAATTAGAACTCGGGGAATTTTTACTCACACATAGCCACGCATTTTTAAAAAAACGGCCGTCCGGCCGGCGAGTTGAAGAGGAGAGTGGGTGGGGAGGGGAGGGGAGAAAAAAGTTCCGAGTGTTCGCAGATTGCTCGGGCGGAGCGCGGGGTCGCCGAGCGACGCGGCGGGCGGGCAGGCAGGCGGGCGGGCGCGCGACGTCGTTCATTCATTCCTTCATTCATCTGGCGGCGCGGCGTCCTCCCACTTAAGAGAAAGGGGCCTCGCCGCGGGCCACGCGCGCCTCGTCAACGCTCGGGCCACTTCCGCGTCGCCGGCGGCGGCGGCGGCAGCGGTGGCGGCGGGCTGGAGCTGGAGTTGAGGAGGGGAGCGGTGGAGGAAGTGCCACTGGCGGCGCGGAAAGGTGTAGCAATCGGGGTGACGGAATCCCCAGAGGCGGCGGTGGCGAAGGCGCTGGTGGAGGTGGAGGTGTCAGCAGAAGATGGAAAGACGTGGGAGAGCCACTGCGCATCGTATCCGACTTCAGCCAATGTGCTTCAGGCACCAGTTTGCGTCACAGTATTAGCGGAGATTTTAAATGCAGTCAGATATCAAATGAAGTATCACCTCGTTACAAGTCATTGATACAGATATATGAAGCTTTTCTTTTAAATATTGCGTCTTGTACCCCTTCAACGTATTTTTTTCGGTTGGTCACAGTTGAAAATTGCCACTTTATGCTACTTTTAAAATGTTTCTCAACACTACTCGCTCCCCATGCATAATGGGGACTATGGTCTGGTCTGGCTTTTCAAACGAAGTGCGTGTACGTGTTTCGTGACGCAAACCGGTGCTGCGCAGAACGAGCAAAAATCGGTGCGCCGGTGTAGCTCACCGATCTCTTGCCACTATGCAGCAGAGGACGCATACAATACGAAGGTGAAGAGCGGGGCGGTGGCTTCGCTGTAGAGGTGGAGGTGAAGGGGGAAATGGCTGCGGCAGAGAAGTGGCCACCAACGACTGTGACGGTAGATTTAGTGGTAAAGGTGGAGGCGCGCATGTTAATACTGTAGCGTTAGAGGTGGAGACGGAGGTGAAGGCGGCATTGGAAGGAAAATGAAGCACCTGTAATGGCAGCGACGGAATCAGAGCGGTAGCGTTAAGTTAATGCCGTTGGCGGCGGATCAAGTGCCGGCGCTAGGCAGGTGCGGACCGGGTGATCGCCCGAGGCCCCACAAGTAAAGGGGCCCAATGATCGGACTACTGGGAATAAATTAGTACAAAATTGACAAAGAAATTGGAACTCGAAAAAATCAATAGCGTAATTTTATAAGTCGCGGTAAAGTAGTCTGATATTTCATAATTTTCAATTATTTTTGTACATTAAATACTCGTAGTCATTACTTATAAGGTAGGACTCAGATGTTAGACAATCCTGAAAATTTTATCACAATTTTAAAACAATTCTGACATTGAAAGCTTCTGCCCTTAACGTCCACGATATTTTAACACACATCAAAAATAAAAATAAAAATTTAAAAAAATCAGATATTTTCCCTGTATTTAGGACTGTTTATCCCGAACTGAAATAAAATAATTCGTATAGTTTCTTGATACAACTTTCACGCTTTTAGCTACGTTTCAGCATTGCCCCGGGCCCAAAATTGTCTAGCTCCGGCACTGAGGCGGGTGCACGCGTGGTGCAGCGCTAGTGGCGTAGATGCTAACTAGTCGGTGGCAGCGGCAATGGCGACGGATGAAGGGACGACTGGCGGCGGCCGCGAGCTATGGTAGTGTTTGTGATAGTGGTAGTGGTAGCTGTCGATTGATGCCGGCAAATGAAGGCAGGGACAGCTGGATTGACAGTGACCATGGAGGTGAAATTGGATATTTTCATTACTCACCACCGTACACATCGATTAAAACAGTGTGTCCCTTCAAGGTCACACAGTGCAAAGAAAGGAGGATACTGTCATCCAATCTTCTACACCAAAAATTTAAGTCGTAATGAAGTTCGCGATAGGATGACTGTCTCCCTTCCTCTTTTGAGCTCGTGACCTTGAAGGAACACACATTTAATCTGAATATAGGTGGTTGTTGTCGTCATCATCATTTCTCAATGCATATGACGTACTGGTAATTCCGAATGTGCAACGGCCCAGTGAAGACTCCTTCTTCTCCAACATGAAATAATATTTGAGCAAAGAATCAATAAAATTAAAAAAGAAAATTTTCAAAAAATTTCAAAAGTTATATTAGAAAAATTGCTTCAGATCAAAATCCCAAATTCTTCAAGGTTTTGGACCGGCATGACTCCTTAGTGGCTCTGTTAGTGTGGCAAGGACAATGAAACTTGTTATTGTGAAGATAGCGTTGCAGTAGGGAATGCGGGGCTAAAGGTGATTCATAACCATGGAGTCAGCAGCATGCAAGGTAATTGTAAAGGTTGCAGGGCCAACGATGCCAATTAAAATGGTAACGCATGAGTGACAATCATAGGTAGTACAACATATCATCTAAAATGAGGAATGAAAAGCATTAAGAAATCTGTCTCGCCCTTAATTTTTTAACGACAGGAGCAAATGATAACATAACTAAAAGTGCATTTCGAAAGAAGATAACGGAGGACTTGAGCATGATTAGTAATCGGCAATACACGCATTTGTTCAATGTAGTAAAGGGCTTATGGGAATAATAATGGCCTTTCAACGACCATTTTAAAGTATGACATTTCTACGACTTGAAGATACTGCTCCTCGATATTCATTTTTCGATCACTGCTCAGAGTCGCGGCGCATCAGCGAATGCAGGTCTTCATTTCGGGCACGTGAGATTGACCAAAGTTTCAAGTGATCGTAGCGAAATGTGAATTCATAAAGTGGGATTAAAATGCATCCGACCTTATTTTTTGTTCTTGTTTTATTACATTTAAACAAAAATTTTCACGATTGTCTAGAATATAATGTCTTAGTGGAACCTCGACAACTCGAACCCCATTAACGAAAATTAATTGATATTTCGAATATGTTAAATCCAATTCACATTCAGTATACACATTTTCAGAAATTAAAACTCGACGAGGCGAACCCCATGGGATTATTCGATATTTTAAATACTGCACATTCCTCTTCAAATTGGCGTCATCCAGCATTCAACAGTTTTTCATTAATTTCACATAAGTTATTTCAAACCAGCACCAGTAGCTTTGATTTCGCAAGTGACGATCGAGTGAGCCAAGGTTACAAGAGAGCGGATTCGAACCTCGGCGGATGTCAGGACTTCCCTTGATGCGTTAAACATCAGTGAGTTTGTGGCCCCGGCGGAAACGACTTCGAAGGTCAACTGTTCTGATCTGCGGTTTTAATCTTCAATTCCAGGAGAATGTCGGAACATCACTCAACGTAGTGAGTCACAGACTGCGCCAATCTTGTTTCTCCATCATGTCCCCACTTCCTCCCTTAGGACCGAAAGATTCCCCATCCTCAATATAGCCTAGTCCCCCATTGATCAACAATATCCGACGAGTGTCGGAGACCTGAGATTGCAGATTCAAGTTGTGATATTCTCCGTTATGAGAATATACATGATCAGATAATAATAATAATAATAATAATAATAATAATAATAATAATAATAATAATAATAATAATAACCATAAGTAGTTAGACCTGTATGAACATTCAGCAGTTTTTAAATCATTGTTTTAAAAGCGAAAAGAGCTTTTGACTAGATCGCAACTTCGAATGGAATTGACAATCCTTGCTAACAGGTTGGGATACTCACCAAAATTTAACGGAGCATCTCATTTGGAGATTGTATCATAAGATATTTAACCCGTTTCTCTTTAGGAACAAGACAGCCTTTTTAAGGGCCTAAAACGCATCGTTTCCGAGTTATGGACGTCAACGTAAGTACAACGTGTGTTGCAGGCATTGCGATGCGCCTGATGTTTTCCTAATCTGCGAACTTTTTAATTGTTTGTCTTTTAGTCTTTTTATACTGTCCAATCGGGTTATTATTTATCCAGCAGAAATCAACTTACGGAAATTTGTATCAATAAATATTGGATAAAATATTATGATACCAATCTGTCTTCTTCTTTATACGTACTATCATGGGCAGTCCCGGACTAACATTTCGCACTTTGTAAATCATTTTACAAATAGAATATAGCTTTACGCTAGTTCGCAACTGCGATCATTTCTGACAACAAGTGGTTTGAAGTAGGGGTACCCTCAAAAAATCTAATGCGTTCAGAAAAATCTCACTGAGTGAATTACAGCACAAGAAAGAACTCGGGCGAAAACGCTGTTTTAAGAGCATCAAATGCATCGTTTCTTCCTAATGCGCGGTGGTAATGCGCTTTGCAGCGTAACGTGTGTTAGGGTGGCACGGGCACTTCTTTTTCTCAGTACTATAATCTGGAAGTTTGTGAAAGTAGATTTCGTAAAGCATCATTATATTTATGTTCTTGTGAAAGGTTTGGATAACAAGTTTGAAAGAAAACAAAATGTCCAACAACGACAAATAAATTATTTAAAAAGATATGGGAACTTAAATATGTATATTTACTTAAACTCGATATATGTAGGACTGGGAGGTAATTTCCTGTCCCGCAGTAGCTCACTTATGCTTCGATTTGTTTATTGTCCTTTGACAGTTCATTAGCTGTTATCGTGTCATCCAATCGGGAGCTTATACATCGTCATAGTGACGTCATTGTAGTGACGTTTAAGCTCCTCAATGGATGACACCGTAACAGCTGATCTGTCAAAGAAGACTGTAAATAAATCAAAGTATACAGTGTTATGTGTATGGTTTCTTATAAATGGCACAAACCCGCCATCCTTCCTTAGCCTGTGAAACGCAGAGAGAGGTCAGAGGGAATACAAGAGCGCATGGTCCCCCCAGCCCCTCCTTCCGGCACTCGCATTGTAAGCAGGTGGGCGGGGCAGCGCGGAGCACTCCAGCGCCTGTGGCAGCGGCGCGACGGGGGGCGGCGGGGGCGGCGCGGCGTCGGGACGGCGGGGGCGGCGTGGCGACAGGAGCGGCAGGGGCGGCAGGGGTGGCGGGGGCGGAAGGGGTGGCGGGGGCAGCAGGGGTGGCGGGGGCGGCAGGGGTGGCGGGGGCGGTAGGGGCGGCGGGGGCGGCGTGGCGACAGGAGAGGCAGGGGCGGCAGGGGTGGCAGGGGTGGCGGGGGCGGCGGGGCGACAGGAGCGGCAGGGGCGGCGGGGGCAGCGGGACGGCGGGGCGGCGCAGGCGGCGGGGGGTCGAGGGCGGCGGGGGCGGCGCGGGCGGCGGGGGCGGCGGGGCCGGCGGGGGCCGGCGGGGGCCGGCGCGCGGTCAGCTCGCGATAGCGCCGTCGCGCACAATGACAGAGGCGCCGAGCGACGTGCCGCGATAGTCCCGCGTCCTGCTCGCCGCCACCGCACAGTCGTGGGCGCGCGGCGCTGTCCCCTGGACGGGCGTCTGGCGATGGAAGCAGAAGTGTTGATGCGTTTTACCAGGTAAGTTTAGGCGTGACAGTTGTAATGCACGTGTGTCGGCACTGATGCGCTGGGCCACGCTTGCAGAAGTGGATTGGGAATGGAACGTGCGTTCGAGGCAACAGTCTGCAGATTTACACTTGTCTTTTGGAGTAACAAAACACCGAGCAGAAACTTACCGAAAATATGTTAGAGCGAAAACTGATCTAATAATTCATCAGACTAAGATCAAAATAACCACGAAACAGAGATTAGTGATCTAATAATTTCCCAACATATCCCTCATAATGTTTAACAAACTTAAGGAAATACACACATATTCATTCATTATGGTTGATTGATATTTTAAATCTACGGTCTCATGAGCCTCTATTAACAATCGCGATGCACACGTTTTCCCAAGATTTCACGACAACACCAGTTCCCGTCAAACCCATTAAGCACTTGCTACTTTTCTTAACTACGTAATTTACTCCTGTTGACTTTAGGTCAGAGTTGAATAACAATTAAAAAAAAAATTGTTGTAAGTTACTTCTCACAAACCCATTAAATTACTCGCGAAAAGCTACAAAAGAAACGAAAGAAATCGCACCAAAACAGCTTCATCTAATTGTGTCACGATCCTTTTGTGCAACACCATACCAATCCTCCGAGGAACAAGCGTCAAAGCGATACAATCATTGCGAGCGCGATTATTGGCGTAATTACGAAACCGGTCGATTGATGTCATAGGGCCTCCTGCCCCGCCGCGCACCTCCCACGCGACCGTCTAAAACGGGCGCCAATTCGCGCCGGCCTGTTCATTCCGTCCTTTCATCTGGCGCTGGGCGTCGCTCCGCGCGAAACCAATGACCTTTCCGCGCCTCCACCTCCCAACAAAGGTGCGTCCAGGTGTGCGTCACTCCGCCAAAACGGTCGGCGTTTGAATCCGAGTTCACTTGGACGTACTCGGCCGCGAAGTTTGGAACAGGCGGCAGTTGGTCATCTTCGATTCAGAGCGCGTGCGATGACGGCGTGAAGGCTTCGTTCATAACTCCCTTTCGATGTTCTCCGTTGAAGGTGAAGCGCGCAAGACTTCTTTCATTCGCAAATACGATGAGTGTTAATAGAACGATTGTATTTTCCTTCAAAATAAAAATTAAATTACAGTTTCTTAAGTTACTTTCTTTAATCGCGAGTCTCTTTCAATGTTCATAATGTTTCAACTGAAATACTTTTAATTTATGCCAAGCCGAGATTCATAAAAATTGCGCTTTGAAAGTTAGGACAGAATTATTAATTACCCTGAAGGGCTGTTTTGTCTTCTGTTTGTGGCATGGCGGCAGTTCCCTATGCGTCGCTTCTAAACTTTTGTCTTTTCCAAATCCTTACGCCTTAGCGGTAACTAGTGAGCAATTGAGGTTTTGTACGCACCAAGAACTGGCTCCCTAACATCGTAAAGATGTATAAGTTCCGAGATGCGGCTAAGGACTATCTCAGCGTGAGGATCGGGGAGTGCAATGTCTCCACTGCATAGAACGACCAAGGAAGCGGGGGCATCCGGTGCCTACGGATGGCAGCCAGGAAGGAAGTCATGGAAACTGAAAGGGGTCCCAGCAATTAAGAAAGATAAAATTGATTTATTAGTTTGCCTCTAGGATGGCTAGTGGGCAGCGTACCAGATTCTCGTGGCGTGATCCCGAATTGGATTCCTGGTCGGGGCGAAAATAAAGTGGTAGATCGATAGATATAGATATTTATTGATTCTGCAGGTAGGTGTATGCAAACTGGTAGCATTTCCTTTAGCTTTCCTTTAAAATCTTCTCAGTTTCTGTAGCTGGGAGTTAAAGAAAATCTCAGGCAGGCGGAGTTTGCTAGTCACGGTAAAGTGAAGACTTAATGTACGCCACATGTGTCTCTTACCCCCGAATATGGGAATTAAATTAGGCGCAGACATAGGGACACCATTAACAAGCCGGCAAATCGGACAATCGACCCAAAATGTTTAATACATATACATTCATACATCCATACATTAGTTTAAACGAAGTTCTGTAACTCAAACGGTTTTTGCAGTCACCATTTCGTAGCTCAGTAATTAAAGTGATGAAAGGGAACAAACCATACACCCAAACACATTATACTCCTTGCAATCCGCTAATGCGTAAAGAGTAATGGAACTCAATTTCGATATGCCCTTATATTTCATTTTGCTTAAAATCCCAGAGAATGGAATTTCTTTTCAAAACAGATATTTCTCCGCAGGCCATGGAATAATACTTTTAATGCGACGTCTCCTTTCGTAGAAACTACTCACCGATCGGAAAAACCGTATAAAAGAGCCAAAGAGGTAATAATTTCAAGCGGAAAACTTTTCTGGCTCTGTAGAACTTTGGTGTTTACTCAACGTCATTGGAAAGTGTTTTTTCTCTTCTATTTTTCGCAGTAAAGTTGAATCAAAACAATATTACTTCTCTACATCAAACCAACGAGACTGCATTTCGTATTTCAAATGATATCTTCAAAACTCCTCTACCGATATACAATTACAGAGCTCAATAATACTTTTCGATTCCCTTCAAATCAAACCTTCCTTCCAGAAATGCGGCCAGGGAAACGACAAAAAGTTAAATACGAAAATTCTTATCTGGCGTTCCAGATAAATTGTTCAGTCCAACTTCCTCTTTAAGCACAATTTGCTAAGAATCTAGAGATGTTATCACTTGGCTGATGCAATGGGAATGTTGCGGTAGTGCCAGGACGATGCGAAAGGTCAGAGAGTCGCGTGGGCGAGAGATGCGAGTTCTGATGCCGGAAGAGGGGGGGGGGGGGGTCTCACGACCATTTTGTACCAAACTTTGCATTTAAAAAATTCACCTTATACGGCGGCCAGCACCTAATTTTACTGGGCAATAAAATGTGATTACTACATCGCATTATGACTTCCATTCAAAGGAATACGTAGTTAAGGATTCTGCGCTCTTTCATTTAGTTTTGCGGAAATATAGAGTTCTGAAAATAGGATTCCGAGTGCCAAGAAATAGGGACACAATAGAACGGACAGCCACGAAGTGATATGTCGAGAAAGACAATATATATAAACATTTATTTGTAATAAAACAGAATCCATGAAAAGCATACGTGTTTTCGATAAGGTACATAAGATTATTCTTATTGTTCATAACGAAACGACTGAATTTCTCAACCATTAAATCCAGATTGCTCCCTGGTCGCTCAAATGATACTAAAACCAGAGAATAAAAATAATTATTACAGGGAATTGAATCATTCTACCAATGCCGAAATGTTACACTTTTTTACTCATGATTAGGGAGCGAATTGCTATGATTTTGCATATTTTTATCCGTTGCTTCAGGGCATAGCTAAGTGAAATTTCTGGACATGTAGGTAGAATTGGATTTTATGTAGATTAATATGTTTGGACATATTTGGCCAATTTTTCCTGTTGGTGCATATAGTGTAATTATAGGAGAATGTATTTTGCTTATTTCGGTAAAATAGATACTTATCTGTAATACGTTTAACGTTTTCACAGAATTTATTTATTTGTGATCGTTCATTGCTTAGAAAGAGCTTGTCGCAGTTTGAGTTTTTTTTCTTCTGTAGATGATAAAATACTTTTGCAATAATGCAAATGTAGGATATTTCTTGAATATTGATATTTGATGAACAAGACAGAAAAAAGAAACAACACATACAATGTACTTCACTATGGTGCATATTTATTCCACGAAATAAGCTTGGTTATATTATGTTTATACAAACGTATACCTTTTCATTCCAAGTATGCTTCTCCTGAATTTTATCAAGAAAGGTTTCAACAGGAAATGAAATATTGTTAATTTTAATTGCATATTAAAGCGCTTATTTTAGAATATTTAGATAATAAATGCTTATTTTTAAATGCATATTCCAAGATTTTTTAGAGCATTAAAATCCTCTCCCTACTCAAGATTTTTCCCAAGGAAACGATAGAAAATGTAGAAGTGATAGTTTTACAATTAATTAGAAACAACGTACGTAAAAACCAGTTACATTTATTATCGAAAGCAAGGAAATGATTACTTTGAGATAACCGTACCGTCAAAAAAAATTGAAAATTTCAGAGCAAGACTACACGAAACAAAGTGCGGTGTCTCGGCGAGCGAAACGAGGAGCTCCAACTGTCAGGATGGAAGGACATGCTTTCGCGCTTGGAGCGGTGTAACGGGACAGAGAGAACAGAGGCTCCGAGAGAGAATAGACTCGCATGCGAGGCTCCAGGCGCGGTTGGGAAGTGGGCCAAGTTACGCGAGCCGCGGCGGGCGGCGATGGGGTGGGCCAGGAAAAGGTCGAGCAACAGGACCGGCCAGCCCGGATGGGTGCGTGTGAAATGAAAGAAATAGCTCCAATCCTCACCTAATGCACCTAAAATTATTTACTAGATTCAGGGTCATAGTTGACTGCTTCATGCAGAAATTAACGGAATCTACGTTGCAAGGGATAGGCGCGTTCTTTGCAATTGTAGGGAAATTGCAGTAACAGTTTAATTCGTTATATCATTTTAGCAATTCATTTTCTAATCACACTTTCGCACTTCATCTATTAACACAATATAAAATCGTATTTTCACAATTTTCTTTCGGGTAACGTTTAAAAGAGGTTTTTCAAAACTACTTCCAATGAAGTGTAGGCTGACACGGCCCGAGTCAAAAGATACTTGGCTGACCGGGAGTCGCCGCGTCCTAGGCATGGTTGCCAACGTTTCGGTCGTCATATCCGATCTTCTTCAAGGCGAAATGCCCAGAATTGCATTTTGCCATGAAGGAGGAGGCAGAATGATGTTCATGACGCCGAGTCTTTCGAACAGACAAGAGTCGTCTTACCCCGAGTTTAAAATCCAAATTTTGAAGAATGTTATAATACCAATTTATTTTATACCTTCATTTTAAGGATACTAATTTTCAAGTCTGTCGATTTTTCTTTTACAGTATCGGTTAAAGAGTAAGCTCTTTCCGTAAGTAATTAGTAATACAGAAAGTCGATTAAATGTGGAAAAGAACCACACGTCCAATTATTATGGGAATGTTTTTAGATCGTGAGAGCCAATAACATCTACAATTAAACGGAAAAACTTAAGAAACTTTCATCCATTTTGTTTGTCGGTCACTATACACTTACCATTCCAGAACCCAAAGACTGAAACATAACCTTTAGTCCAAGCAGAAGGTTTCAGGTTTTGACGGTATAGCAGTAATGCTGATAAGTGACGATTCACTGTGCGGAAAAGCGCACGACGATAATCCTATTAGCTCCGTGGAACTGTTGGATAACTTCGACTCCAGCGGTTGCTTCTAGGCGACACCAGATCAGGTTGTCATAGCGAACAGGGACTTGTCAGCTAGTTTGTTTACAAGCGCGACTAGCATGTCGTTACAAGATTATTTGGAGGAATACCATTCAACCTACCTAGCGTACCAATAGCACTCGAGCTATAAGCGGGAATTTTAATTAATTTCACTTGTCAAAGGAATGGAAAATTTGTATTTGTCACATTAGGCGATGCACTTTGAATGCAAAGATCCCTCGCACAAAAGAAGCGTATAATTTCGACGGATGATAATTTTGATTAAGACAGTGTAATAGCGAAACGACTTCAAGTAGTTCTGAGTTTGAGTAGAATGTACTAATTGCTAGGCGCCCGTACTCAACACAAAGAAATTTGCTTTTGAAATTGGAGAGCCTAAAATTGAGCCTTATTGATAACAAAATGTCTGTTTCCGAAACAATTATATTTACGGGTTTGTATTCAATGTCGTATTTTTACAGAAATACAGACTGGTAGACAGGCCAGTTTTTTCTTGTTTTTTTTTTCCCAACAGAGATTCCCGAAAATCAACACAACAGTACTTTGTTCCTGCGACTATTAAACATTCCTTCGCCACAAAGAAGCAAGAGCGCCCTGCAACAGTGAAAAAACGGAAGAAGTTCTTTACGCGTGTCGCCCCGCCGTTGTTCCCGTGAGTGCGTCACACTCTTGCTTCGCAAACGGAGCCTGACAGCGCGCGGCGGGGGTACCGTTACACGCGCGCCGGGCTTAGGCAATCCCGCATTCACACATGGTCCTCGGATCAGGGCGCGAAAATTTGCGTCGGGGGAGGGGGCGGGTAAGCTACATCGTGAATCGTGCGGAGATATCTTTTTTATATTATAAGACCTGTTGTTAATAAAGAATGACGAATAAATAAAGACACACATTGTAATGTAAGTTGTTTTGATTTAGATCAAGGATGTCCAAATACTTCCAATCCGAGGCATATCTTACAACATAAAGCGCGTTCAGTTGAGCCTTGAATGTGCACCACAAAACAGCTTCAAATCTAAATATAAACTCTTTAGTCTAGAAGCATCATTTTTGAAATATCGCTTTGACGGTGAATATGTTTGAATTCAATGGGTTCCGCGTACAGCGCATGTACGTCACGCTTTAATCAAGAAAGCATTGCATCAACTTAATTACTTTAGAATGGCATGCACAATTACGATGAGAAATCGATGTTTTCAATTTTACGTACTATACACTCGTATGTTTGTCATCATCTCCTCTTCCTATTCGTTTGGAAGAGCGCGGTTACTGTTATTTCGCCGCATTGCACGAATTCAGTAAAACAACGGCCAAAACGAAACTTCTGTAAAAACAGAAACAATCGATTTCACAAACGGAGAAGTAAATGTTTTCCTTGGCAATACGAAATTAAATCTCGTTAGCGACATGGAACTTTCACGTACATGGAGGTAAATGTACATGAAACGGTTTAATTACATTTTAGAAAATTGCATTTTTCAAAAATAGCGTATGCAAGTAACAAAACCAACGACTCCCTTTTCCGAGAATTAATCCTTCCACACCAACATATCTTGATAAACCCGCCCCGACACACCCGGAAAAAGCACCCCCTAGACATTCTCCAACCCCCCCTTCTGTAACCTAAGCCAAAGGGCAAAGGCGAGCTAACGACACGAGCTAAAGGCATTAACTTTCTACAACAGACCTACCTAACTAAAGACGCCATCGACAACAGAAAGTCCGCCTCCTCCTTTCTCATCTCCTTCCCTCTCTTGCCCTACCCCTATCTCCACCCATTCCCATCCCTCCACTTCCCCACAGCTGTCACCCCTCAATCCCCTAACAAAATAACCCGTCTATCCACTTCCCATCCCCGATCCCCGTCCTCGTACGAGGGAGACGGGCCCAGATACTTAAAGCAAGAACCCATCAAGCTGCCCCAGGTCGAAGAGCCCCTGCAAGGGATCAGTCGAACACGAAGAAAACGTGTGCTTCGTTCGTAAGAAGGCAACGCTCAATGCTCACCTGCGAGGAGGCCCAGCGCGAGCTTGGCGCCGACGACGCCCGCGTAGGGCAGCAGCACGCGCTCGCGCGCCACCGCCATGGCCAGCTGCAGCACGGACAGCGCGCAGAAGGCGCCCAGCAGCGCCACGCCGCCCGCCGCCGCCAGCCCCGCGTACCACACCGCCGCTGCAAAACGCACACACTCACATTCATTCACTGGTTGGTGTTCACGGGCGCGTCAAACGCTAACGACCCGCCACACTCATTGATTGGTCTTTCCGGGAGCGTCAACTGCTAGCGTCCCGTAAGTGTAGAGCATGTTTTATCTCGGGTGGTGGCGGTGATCTTCCCCGCTGAATGGCAACATCCGGCGCCGATCTACACATCGGCTTGAGGTGTTTCCCCAATCAGGTATCTCCCACCACCTTCTCCCCAGCCCGGACGAGCACTGAGCTCCCGACTGGTCTCCCAACATGTGTGATAGTGTAGTGCATGTAAGTGTTGAGTGTATGTAAGAAAGGGTGGGGATAGGACAACGATGAGGAAGGAAAGATCATGAGCCGTCTTTGCCCTATTTGTTAAGGTACTGCTCTGGCGTTCGTCTTGTATTGATACAAGAATCACGGAAAAACTATCAATCACAGCAGCGAGCCGCTCGAATTCGAGAACGACGTTGAATTCGACCGAGCAACGAAGCCAGTGTCAAATGTCTGCCAATGTCGAAACTTGAACCCCAGAACCTCCCGGTCAGAGGCATTGCAGTGGTAACCGAAGTTGCTGACGTGAGTCTTCTAATATGGTTCGGCGCATGGGACCCCACATGCAGTAAAAAATGCCACCAACACATATTCACGCGCAAATTCCAGGTGTCACAGATGTTGGAACTTCACTATTTTTCTTGAGGTATGTGGATTGTTTGTGAGGATTATTATTTCGAGAATGATGCCATCAAATAATTATTTTTGAAGTTCTCGCGACAATGAGTCGTTTACTTCACACGAAGCACGAAAGAGGTAAGAGCAAAATCTGTAGCTCAATTGAAGATGCAAATAATTTTTATTCCGCCCGCGCGAATATTTCTAGGTTTCACGTATTGCAGATAATGTTCGTACTACTTTTATTAATAATTCAACTTAGTGTAGTTTCAGAGCAAGGATAGAGATTGAGAACTTAAAATACACATACTGCTCTAGTCCTCTATACGTCACTCACAGTTTTATCTGTTTTTGACGCTAAATAAATAATAAAATTTGAGGATCCTATAAACTTACAGAAGTGATATTTGTGGTCGGTGCAGTTCTCTTCTAGGTTCTATTTTTATTTGCATAGTCATTTGCACAGTTTTGGATGCTGTTTTAAAACATCCAGATAACAATTGTACGAGAGAATTCATTACTATATGTAATTTGGTATAGGCACGTAAACATTTTCCTACGTAGTGTTGCACAATGCGTTTTGTTTATTGATCCATCTCAGAGGTGCATTCGCATATCTCGCAAAAGAATAAACATCGCGTACGTACGGAGAGCGTTCTACGCTCACTCACACAATATCGATGTACAGCAGTCATAAACACCACCATCTGAAGTGAACACCAATGATTCTGAAAAAAATCAATTGTTTGGAGAATAGCGCGCGTGTGAATGAGCAATCAACACACGGTCGAGGTACGGTGGAATAAGAAAGAGATAGCCGCTCTACGGTGCGTCAATTGAATATATTCGAAAAAAATAAGTGGTTAAAAATGAAGGCGCTACTAATGTGAGTTTCCTAGTTTACGGTTGTTCTCTCGCATTTAAGGAGTTCGAAAATATGACATAATATTTCCAAGCGGTTCCTACAATGTTTTTAAAGACTGAATAAGAAGACGTAGTCACGTTTAAAGTTTTTATTGTTGCATAAAACTTTTACTAGGTCACGCACTCAGGTTAATTGCGATACGGTCGGTAAAGCTTTATGCAACAATAAAAACTATTACGTGTCTTCTTGTACTTCTACTTCTTCAATACGACACAAGAGAGAGATCTTGAGTATGTGCACTAGATTATTGAAACACACAGAGTACGGGATGAGTCCACAATAGGAATAGCATACAAAAAGGAGGGACCAGTAAAAAAAAATGCCTTTATTTAATGCCATTAACCAGGCATTCTATTTTTTTCTCAATACCATGAACCAGTGACCTGCTTACTAGGAGTGTGAATTAATGAATGATTCGAATGAGGTTTGCATTTTTCTTCCCCGTTCCAGTCATAAACTGAAAACATCCATGTGAAATTTGAATTTGACAGTAATAAGTTCCAGGGAGTGTGGTTGGAAGATACGACAATAATGGTATGCTACATCTAGTAATAATATTTTCAGATTCAATAATTTTATTACAATAATAATAATAATTATTACCATTATTATTACAATTATTATTATTAATGAATAATCATGTTGCCATGTTATTATTGTAAGTTAATCTTTTCTTCACATCTCAGGGAATGCGTCATCACACATTTTTTCGACACCTAAATCCTCAACATCAATTCCAGTGCGGTTTTGTATTGCAGAATTATAATTCACGTAACCCACAAAGCATCACGATTTTGTGGTGCTAGGGCGTGAGAACCAGGCATGGGCTTAAAATTCTATTCAAACAAATGAGATCTTAATAAAAACGAAAGAGAGTACATACGCAAAAGCATTATAAAGGCTGACTTTAACTGCTACACTTTGCGGTGGTCAAGGAATTAACTTTTACTTTCTCGTATACGTAAGGGAGAAAATTATAAAATGCTGCGAAAAACAGATTTTGATGGAAATACCGTTTTGGACGTTTCTAGATTTGTTTGTCCTTTCGACCATTTTGCTACCCTGACTTACACTTTCATAAGTGAAGCTAGTGATATTTGGTGACATTTTTCTTCAATATTAGCCCTTTGAATCATTTCATCTACACTCTTAATCAAAATATTAACAATATTCGCTTAATTTTGAATCAAATATTGCTCTTATGTAATATATCAAAACCTGATTTTAAAATGATTAGGGGACAAAAACATTGAGAAAATGAAAAGACGTGTACATATTTGTTTTCTGAAGCATAATATAAAATATGAATATTACAGTTACGAATCATAAACAATCATATTAGTTAAAACAGTATCTACATTTTGTGTCCTACAACATGTGAACTGGTCAAGAAAAAGTTGTAAGAGATCGATGAAATATTTACTATCATTGTAAAAAAAATCAAATAATTAGTTTAATTTCACATAACAATTACAATTAGAACGACAGAGTCCGTGGCATTTTGTAGCACCATGCCCAAACGATGCTCTGGCATGACGAAGCCACGGGATACCTCCTACATCTTAGAGGACCTCGGCAGCAACCTGACGTGGCATGGCCTCAACAAGTCGTTGGAACTCCCCTGCAGAAATATTGAGCCATGCTGCCTGTATAGCCGTCCCTAATTGCGAAAGTGTTGCCTGTGCAGGAGTTTGTGCACGAACTAACCTCTCGATTATGTCCCATAAATGTTCGATGGGATTGATGTCGGGTGATTTGATTGCCCAAGTCAATTGTCCAGAATGTTCTTCAAACCAATCGCGAACAATTGTGGGCCGGTGGTATGGCACATTGTCATCCAGAAGAAATTCATCCTTGTTTGGGAACACGAAGCCCACGAATGGCTATAAATGGTCTCCAAGTAGCTGATAACCATATCATAATGATAAGTTGAGCCAAAGGACCAAGTCCGTTCCACGTAAAAAGCAGTCCACACCATTATGGGAACATCATTGGCTTGCATAGTGTCCTGTTGACAACTTGCCATGGCTTCGTGGGGTTGGCGCCACATTCGAACCATACCATCAGCTCCTACGAACCGAAATCGGAACTCCTCTGACCAAGCCACGGTATCCAGTCATCTAGGGCCCAATCGAAATGGTCACGAGCCTCAGAGAGGCGCTGTCTTGCTGTTAGCAAAGGCACTCGAGTCGGTCTGCTGATATATCCCATTAAAGCCAAATTTCGCCGCACTGTCATAACGGACACGTTCGTCGTACGTTTCACATCGATTTCTGCTGTTATTTCACGCAGTACTGCTCGTCTGTTAGCACTGACAACACTGCGCAAACGCCGCGGCTCGCGGTCACCGTCAGTCATTGCGTTCTCCGTGGTGAGAAGTTACGCACGAAATGAGGTATCTCAGCACACTCTTGACACTGTGGATCTCGGAATATTGAATTCCCTAACGATTTCCGAAATTGAATGCGCCTAGCTCCAACTACCATCCGCGTTCACAGTCTGTTAATTCCCGTTGTGCGGCCATCATCACATCAGAAACCTTTCGATATGAATCTCTTGAGTAGAAATGAAAGCTCTGCCAATGCAGTGCCCTTTAATACTTTTTATCTGCGATACTACTGCCATCTGTATATTTGTATATTGCTATCCCACGATTTTTCTCCCATCAGCCTACAGATACACACACACACACACACACACACACACACACAAGAGGGATGAAATGGGGCAACGTTGTAACATCGTAAACATTTCATGATTTCTATTGCCCTAACACTATGTTGTGAAATTTGGAAGCGCCGTTTACTAGAGAAATGTAATCGCATTAATGATTTCATACAGTAGCTTTTTCCGCTCTGCTGTCAGTTCTGATGACATTTGTTGAGTGTGCTTTCTGACGTATTTTGCGGTGGCAAAAAGTGTTTCGTTGCAATTCATCTTTGTGATTTTAGACAAGGCTCAGTATTCTACATAAATACCAAATATTTTGTTATATAAATAGAACTGTTATTTTATTTTATATTGTTTATTATTTTGTGTAATGACATGCACTTGTGCTCTATAAACACGGTGTTTGTATACATCTGTATTTTCAACATTTAAACTAAGCTTTCGGCAATGTATCCATATTGAAATACAAGTCGGACGGGGGTGTTCATCCATGGAAAAATTCTGGGCTTGTAATTAATTTTAATTATTGCATCATTTGGTACACCGTTAATTACATCGCCCTCGCTTGGGTTCGATTTCGATGATTGACTTAATTACACCATGAAGACAGTGATTTAGGTGATTGTTTTACGTGTATTCATGGAAGAGATTAATTGGCAGTTAATATTCGCGAAGCGGAACTGATGTCGACCCCCGTCACTTGCATTTTAGTCCCTCAATTCAATGGCCCGATTCCATTCCGGGAACATTTTCATTCACTACTAATGGTACTTTTCCTGTGGTAAAATGTGTCCTTGACACACTGAGTACATTAATCACGTCTTTTCATTGATATGGACATTGATTTTTGCAACAAGTAGGAGGTTCTTTCCACCCGGAAGTGCCTTCAATTAAGAGTTGAGCCCACACGTATTCGCGGTTATTAGAAGCACCATAAGTGAGTTTCGTTACATGTTACGTTTAATATTAAACACATGCGTAGTTAATGAGACGTATGTATGCATGGACATATTTATGTTTGTATCTGTGTCTGATTGTCCCACATTAACTTTCGTATCATTCGTGTCATTGCTTACAAAAAGTTACTCCAAATTTGTCTACACCAGAAAAATTTAGAATCAAGTATGCAATTCGCAATACACCATTGCCGGGCATCGCCGGAGCAGGCAGAACTAGCCGAGCAGGCGAAGGAGGCGGGAGAAGGGCCGCCTGGACCGGAAGAGGTGAAACGGTTTAAAATATATTGTAATAAATAAATACTGGGGCAATGCCCGGATATCAGCTAAAATCATAAATTATTTACGAAGTGGTTGAATATTTATTGCTTGCTTTCATGTAATGAAGAAGGTGTAGATACACCAACGGTTTTAAGTCACGTTTCTTAAAGGTTTTTCGATTACGAGCATACAGTTCACGTGCACGTAATCAAGACATCACATCGAAATCGAAAGTAAAGCCGTTATTTTTTCTTTAAATATGTTAATGAAACCGAAACCGAGTGAAGTGAACCATATCCCGAACACCTCGCTTTATTAGTACGCCCTACTGCTTCCCGAGAAAAGAGATATCCTTCGAAAATAGAGTTTTCTTTGAAACACCGAGAAAGCCTCTGGGCTTTATTACGTCCACTGAACTGTTGGGTTGTGTCTCTTGAAGCAATTTTGTTTCTTTTTCTTCAGACCATTATGGATAGCGAGGTAAAAGAATTTTCTAACAGATTAGCTGCTGAAAAGTTTTAAAAAATCGCTGCTTAAAAAATCGAAGAATATGATAAATTATGGGAATGAAATAATAATAGGTGCTACACGGATTTCCAATCAAATTCTAAATTCCCCGCCAGAACAAACTGAAGAATCTGCAGACCCCAAAAAAGATGGATCGATCAACGAGCTTCAATAGGGAGAACGATTTATTACCAAGAAAAAGAGGTCGCGTCTCAGGGAAAACAAGAAGTGATCGTGTGAGTATTGATGTAATATGTGGAGTCCACATCACTACACTTTTGGGTCTCAAAACTAGGTCCTCCCGTCGTGTGTCCCAGCTACTTACGCAATCTTTACCTTTGTGGTAACGTTCAATTGAACATCGACAAAGAATAGCACGGTTGCTGGGAAATTGTGAAGTAGGGTTGAAGTGTAGAAGGCTACGCAATACGTGAAATACTGGTATTACATTTCGACGGGACCTAATATCGTTCACCTCATCCACTCCGAGTCATGTAATGTCGCAATCATTGGAAACTATTCCATATGACTCTCGAAACTATAATTACGTTAATCATTCGTTCGAACGAATATCGGATTAAGGATTCTCTCATAATACGAGTATTTCAGTGGTAAACGAATATTGGTGTTTCGTCTACAGGAAGAGATGTTTCGTCTCATTGATTTACAAATGAAACATAAATGTGAAAAGTAATACTTAATTGGGACTATATACATTGAGTTTTCCGCAATCGTTAAGGTCTTCTTAAGAAATATGCCTATGTAATGTAATTAGCATTGAGAAACGAAATTCAAATATGACGATGAGTCAAAAATATTTCTGGGTTTTGAAATTTCTGGTCTTATTTTATTTTAAAAAAATGCATATGAAATTGTTCCCAGCAAATCATTACCCGGTAAAATTTCGAACATAAAATGACTTTGTATAAAAAATATTGACAAATGATTATATTATCATCACGGAGACAGACTAGTTGATCTCAAATTTAACGATAAAAACAATACCAGTCGTAAATCAATAATCCATTAATTCCGAAAAATTTACGTTGTGTGCAGAAGAGTTTGTTTGGTTGAGGGTAGAGCATGGTTATTCGAAACAGCCACGATATTAACTTTAAAATGAAATAACCATAAAGAGATTTTCCATAACGGCCACCTTACTATTTTTCCCGTGAAAAATACAACCTCTTTTGAACTAGAACACCTTTTTTGGTGTTACTCAATAAATGAAAGAAAGTCAATTAGCAGTTTCAAAAAACTCATATTTTACAAAATATGCTGAACTTACATGAGGCCTCAAGCGGCCTCAATCTTCTTCCTGTATTATCTATCATCTCTTGGCGTTGTAATATAGGACATGAGAGTAATCAACTGAAGTATTATCATCGATGAAACTGAGTCTCAATTCCATCGTGGCTTGAATGAGTCACTTACACTTTCACTATATGAGAAAAGCAGTATTTAAGATGAAAAATATTCGTTAATGTATTGGAGATCAGTCAGAAAGCCACTGAAATCACAAGCTATTCACGGAATCTGCATTAGAGGTGTTCTTGAAATTCGAGAACAAAAATTAATTTTATTATGAATCACAAATTTCATGGATCATACCGAAACGTACAAATACCCGAAATACAAGAAAATAATTAAAAATAAAAATATTTAGAAAGAAATCTTAACTGACCCAAAATTCTTCAAAATATTTTTTATTATTAAGAGGCTCCAACGTATATGATTAGGTATAAATCGAAATAAGGTAAAATGGTAATATGGTCATAGTACTATCAACCACGTAGGTATATGTGAATGAAAAAGAAGAATTATGTATTATGAATTACAAAAATTAAATGTTTTGCGGGTTTTCCTGATTCTATTTTTGATTTTTCCTAGGTAAATCGTTTTCTGAGACACTATATTAACAAAATTCTGCAAACGAGACAAGTTATTTTTGTAGTAATATACAGTGTTTGGTACTCCATCGTTAAATCTGAAAAAAGCCCCTTATCAGCGTTCTTGATTGAACATTTTAAGAAACTAAATAATAAAACGTTTTACTGAATGTGTATGTTTGTTAATCCACCATTCTGTACTCACAGACTAAGTAAAGCTGTTTAAATGCAATACTCAATTCTAATATTTACTAGCTAACATTCCCGTCGTTGAAGGAATTAATATGTTTTTGTATAAAATAACCATGTTTTTAAAAACTCGGCAGAATTTTTCGAGTCGCATTTCCTAAACATCTGCAGTGCTCTCTTACTAACTAAAATATCATTATTTTTATTTAAATAATATTAACGGCTCTATGTAATAAAAAATCACTTAGATCGAACTGGTGCGAAATATACTTGAATGTACACATTATCAGGAATTATCGTATGAATAAACCGTCAAAATGTGGTCACAAACACCAAGAATTTGACGTCTTGATTCTTTTTCATTCACTATGTTTACAGTTTTACTTTCTGGCATATTAATAAGCAAATTATGACTCGACATTGTGGACAGACAAAATTGTTTGTTTTTTTTGAGGAAATTTTCACTATTTTTTTTGAAGATATGAAATACAATTACAAATTTTAGATTACATTCCGACAATTAAAAACGTACCCTTTACCACAAAATATGGTTGAGTTTGGATACTTTCATGCGAATTTCGCAAAATTGGCACGCCGATCAGCTTGTAGTGCCACTTATGTTGTCCCTGCTGGAAATACAGGAACACAATCCTATTCCCCACATATTGAGCTTGCGCCTATACTCAACCCTTTCATTTCTTTGGTCTACAGTTAATATTACAATAATAATTTCCACCAAGAAAAAAACAGTAATATTTAAGAAATTAAATAAGAGTGACTGGCAGTTTGTTGTCGAATTGACCAATGAAATGTCTCAATAGTTATTCCAATGTTCAGTATAAGACAACTTTTATATAATTGTTTTTTAGAATAACACAGAAAACTTGCGGTGTTTAAAAGTATACTTGCGAAGTTTAGAAGTACTTGCAGTATCTTCAAAAGTCTTCTAATGAATGGAAGACTCCATTTGTTCACATTAAAGATTCTTTGCGTATATTGGGAAGAAAAATTCATGTGTTATTTTTATATATTCATACAATATCATTTAAATGTAAGTACTACTTAAAGAAAATTATAAAACCATTCTTGAACGTTGTGTGCTAGTGTTTTAGAACATGTAATAACAAGAATGCAATCTCAGAAAGGTTGAGAGCAGTTGAACTAGGAAACAGTTGGAAGAGAAGCAGAAAAATCTCTAAGTCACGAGATCTGCCTCACGCATCAAGATTTCGTGGGAGAATCACGGATGTGAAAGTACTGAACTGAAAAGTCTCTCAAGAAATTTATACTTTCTTCGCAACATTCCTCGTGAGAACCATTCAAATGTCAAAACGAGTATAATTGAAACATTATTACTCTTGTAAACAGTTGATGCAAAAAAAAAGGAAAAATATTTCAGTTATTACTACCATTCAACAATCACGGAAACCCACCGATGCTCAATGAACAAGCGACGCTAAAATTAAAAACTAACAAGAATGAGAATAGTGTTTGGTGTTTAGTGCTAACCGTATCAAAATTTTTCAGTTTGTTGGGATAATTTAGTTTCATAGCAATTTGTCCTAAAATTTATTGATATTGTAATTGATGATAATAAAATTAACTGACGAATCGACGATTCAATAATGTGCAATGGGATAACGAATTGGTGTATTAGTGCTATGCCATCAACAACCGAAATAAATGGTTAAAAGAAAGTCATTGAATGCTGAATGACTATACGACGGAAGAAATCCAGAACGAAATAGATCGAGAAACAAAGAACCCTATTACTTCTGCGTTAAAAAAAAATACGAAATGAAGTGTCATAAATTTTAGTCTGTAATCTACGCTTCAAATCAAGCGTTCTGATTTATGTCACAAGTTACCTCCAGATGGAGTGTTCGCTTTTCCGGATAGCTATTATGTGTCAGTAGCAGAACTACTGAAAGAACTACTATCGAGGCGTTAGTTTTTCTGCATGTCTGCTGTCTAAGCCCTATGCCCGTGGAAAGGACGAAATATTATCCCTCGATTTTTAATTTGATAGATGGGTACTTTTCAAGATACGACATGAGTAGTTAAATGGGAGCCAGAAAGGGAGAACCCTGAAATCCAGCAGCAAACCCATTTCCCCAACGCTCATTCCACATGCACCGTTCGGGATTTGAAGCCCGGCTGCCGCGTTGGAAGGCGAGCGGTCTGACCGGACAGCTACCACCACACGTCACCCGTCACCGACGAATTACAGGAGGAAGCCTACCCTCGTGAATACTCTCTTACTGAATGTTCGAATGCTGCGCGTAGACGATTCCTTATTAAGAAAGCGTAAAAGCCTTATGCCTTCTAATTCATAGACTCCTAACACATTTCACTGACGCATATTGAAGTAAAACAATTTTTGAAATAATGATATTACTTAATGCTAATTGATTATGTTCTAAATATAATTTAAAAAAAGTATATAGTTAATAAATATACATTCCACTGTCACAAATGTTAAAACAACTTCAAACTGTATAAGATTCGGCGATCTCTACTCCGTTTCGCTGAGCAGAAACAAAAATATGTATCCTTCTCTCTTCTTTCGTGAAGAACCAAACATGAATTAAAAAATAATTTCGTTTCATAATCAAAATACAATACATTTTCCATCATACCATTGCACTATGTCAATCTATCCTGCGCTCGCAATCCATTTGGAGGAATGAAATATTACCGTAGGAAGAGCAAGGAAGTGTGGATTCCAACGCCCAATCAGCTCTCGCCTTGAGTCAAGGTCGTGGGTTGCACGTACGCAGCAGCGTGGGTTGAACGTACTAGGCAGGAGTTTCACTACGAGGGACGTGACGTACAGATATATACAACTTACAACTTTTACATCATAATTTGATAAAAAATAATACATTAAGAGTTTGTGTTTCGATTTTGACCGAAAAATATACAAAATTATAGTGTTATTGCGCATAATGTCATGCTGCTTATACTAACTGCATTCTCATACTAAGTGCGTCACTGCTTACTACACAGCTGTCCTGTACCAGCAAGGCTCCAAGGAAGAGGATGCCCGCTTTTACTTACGTGTTATGAAACATCAAGTTGTGTTATATTCTTTGTGTGGAAATAACTGTTATATACATATATATATATATATATATATATATATATATATATATATATATATATATATATATATATATTGTGACATACCTGGTGGTGCCGGGTATTTTCACTGCAATACAACACTAAGAGAGGGTATCTTTTACGTGAATGGGTCCCTGGATAAGTTGGTGCAACGTTGGGGTGGTTAATCATAAATTGAAATACAATTATAAACAAGATTTATTTTAAACCAAATTTGTTATTTACATAATCAGACAACGTTTTACACTCTGCCTTGGTACCAAGATTAAGAGTGAAATGCATTTCTCATACCTGCGGGGCCCCGCCTAAATACCTATGATGTTGGTATCGCCGCTCGTGCCGACGGGGTTGTCGACCTCTGCTACTGCTGCGGGCCGTCAGCAGCGGATGGTGTGGTAGACGTCCACGGCTGATGCTCCAGCAATTCTTCCCCGACCAGGATCTTGATACCTCGGCTTCGCACCTTCCTCGAATCACTGTCCGTCAGTGGGTTTGATTACACAACCCGCGCCTACTCTGTATACTGGTCACAGTTCTGTACCGCGCAATTTCAAGAATGTTTCCACCGCGCCAACTAATAAGAACAACATCAATTATTCTACCAACACTAATCTTTCACTATACTGATACTTCTAATGTTCTATTTACACGTCAATTACTTTGCGGTTTCTAATAGCACATAAATACGTCGCAATGTTATATGCGTCCATACACCGGCGGAGAACTCTCGCCGCACGTCCGCACTCGTCGCCGCTCTGCTAACGTCTCTCTCGTGATTCTCCTAACGAACTTTTTCCTGACCGGGAGCACGCCGGCCACGTCCTGCATCGACGGGCGGCACGGCTCGACTGTCCCTAACGGCCGCTTACACGTGCCGGCTACCCAGTTCCAACCGAAATTCACACGCTAGCCTCCCGGCGGCGGTGGCACCGTCGGCGGAGGCAGCGGTTGCTCGCCGGCCCCGGCGCGCCGCGCTCAGCGCGCGCACCGCGCAGTTCAAAATAACAATTGGTTTCTTACACTAATGATCTAATTAGTGTAATGAAACACATATTATGGGTTTCATCACCCCCCCTTTCTTTTTTTGAATTTTTCCCGCTTCTGGAAAAATTCACACTAATAACATCGTCACTGCCGATGGTCGCACTGTCTTGCATGTTGCCCAACATCCTATATGCACTTATAACCTAGAATCGACTTAACATGTGATTACTTATATTAACACTAATATTACAGTTATTTACACTTCACTATTTTCCATCCATGTTGAACCAGGTTTCCGATTTGAAGCTTGTAATGTCCTACTATGTCTTGTCTCTTGTGCAACAGTTCATTCCCATTTTGCTGACAGTGATTTCCTAACTCACAGTTGTAGGACATGGCTTCCAGCGTGTTGAACACATCTTGATAGGTATCATCCCATTTCCAGCTACGACCTCTTCTACGTTTGTACCAATGGTTGACCATACCATCACTCTTCCCTCGCCCCTGACTTCGCTCCATTCTTGACCTGCCTACATCTCCTTCACTCCCATTCGTTGGGGCGTCTGCAAACATGAAGTTGTACCCCTCCAATCTCTTCAAACCCTTTCCTAAATCGGTATGATCTGCTCTGCTCAGTAGGCTTTGCACGGTGACAGGATACTGTCGCGTTGACATGAAAATAATTCCTTGATATTTTATAGGAGCAAATAATGTTTTTGGCTCCATAACGCCCTTCGTTCTGTATTCACTACGACTTCCCGTGATGTAGTTGTGATGGCTATTCCTCTGGTCGCTCTTGATGTTTATTTGGGTTTCTTCATTCCGCTTTCGTACAGAAATCTTGTTTTCAAATTCTTTCAAAAATTTCGGAAATATGCCAAAATTCTCTGCCCATGTCCTGGCGTTCTCTTCTAACATTGGGTGTAATAACTGGATCTTGTATCCTTCCAATATGTTGTTTGATGCTAAGTGCCGTTCTTCTGCTCGCAGAACTACCTTAGGGTTTTCCGTCCCATCTCCCGGAGATTTCATCGACTTTGGAGGCATAATTGGTGTCACCCCATACTTGACACTTGGCGACATTTTCCAGTCTTCTTCCTGTTTAAACTCTTCTTGTACTATTTTCTCTTCGCATCCTCGCATATTTTCCATAATTTCTTCTTCTATTATACGCTCCATTTCTTCTATTTTCATTTCCATTTCTACTTCCATTATTAACTTCAATTCTTCCGTTTTCACTTTCACTTTATAAACATCCTCCTCGGTCTCGATTTGGACCTCCACCGTTTTGCCCTCCGCTGTCTTGACTTCTTCATGGATGTGGTTTGTCATCCCCTCGTTTCTATCTGTTACCGCTACCCTAGCATCTACTTGATGACATGATTGAAATTTTAGCACCTCATCTTTCCTATCCAGTTCCTCCGCTTTCCCATACGGTTTTTCGCATATTTCGATGAGCTTCCTATTCCGTTCTTCTGTGATTCTTCTCATTTCTTCTGCCGGCTTCTTAATCTGTTCTCCAACCACCTTCCCGTTCTGTTCTTCTATTAGTTTTCTATTCCGTTCCTCCGCCTTCCTATTCTGTTCCTCCTCGGATCTTTTCTGTTTACCTAATTCTTTGCTCTGTTCTTCCGCAAACTTCTCAATCTGCTTCTCCGTAAATATTTTATGTTCATCTAATTTCCTACTCTGTTCATCTGCTTTCCCATACGGTTCTTCCCATATTCTTCTCATTTCTTCCCCATGCCTATCCAATCTTTCGATCAACTTCCTGTTCCGTTCTTCCAACATCTTCCTATTCTGTTCCTCTAATCTCCTGTTGTGTTCTTCCCAAAACCTATTCTGTTCTTCGTTTATTCTTTTCTGATTTTCCCAATATTCCATCAGCATCTGCATTAAAACTTGGTTGGTGTCTACTTGACTCTCCTGGTTTGGATTTCCTGCTAACTGGCTCATCGGTGTTGATGTAACTTCTACTTCTTTGTTGAAACTGTCCCCTGACGTATCGTCCAACCTGCTTCCAATACCACTATTCCTACTTTCCGATGAAATGCTATTATCGATTCCTACATCTATCTCCCCTACTTCATCCGCCTTCTCTTCCCGGTCCAGCGCTATATTTTGCGCCTCCATTCTGTTGCTTTGAGCTGTCCGATCGATTCTCACTACACTAAAATACCGCACAAATTTTCCTCTTGCCTCACCTACCAACGATACCACAGTTATCCTATGAATTAACTATACCCGCCACAACACTGTATATTCTTCGTGAATGGTTTAATTCACGCCTATTTCAATTGCTAATTAATGACGAACAACCCTCATTCACCACCAAAAACACAGTAATACTAGGTCAGTAGCCATATAAATCTCCACTCACCTACCAATGCATAAACGTACTCCTTACAACACATATATTATTACCATTTACACATATACACTGCTAATAAACTTATTAACACTATTACATAAATGCTTTCAAATTATAGTAAATCCCTTATTAATTGAAATTACTTTTCAACATACTTATTGCTATATTATGTACATAATCATCACTCACATTTACATGTCATATCTTCTCCCTGAATTTTCCTCAATAGTATCATATAAATATTCACAATATACATTCACAATGCTGCTGTATATTTCCCAACCTGGTATCTTTTCTATTAAATTCCCCAGACTTTACCATCACCAATAGATAATGCACTACTGAGTGAACGTTCCCAGCAAAAAACAATTTTGTGCATAATTTGTACAACACTATTAACCACCTTTATATTCTCATAAGAATTATTACTACTTCCCCATTTCTTTGATTTCCATGTTATAAAAAATTGCCAAGCAGTTCAAATATTATTAATATGTCTTACAAAATTTGGAATTCTATTACATTATATTATTTGTAGCATGTACATGTATAGCCTTCATAACCTCAGTAACTACAATATTAACTATATATTGGATGCACACAGATAATTGCCTATGTCAGCCCGCAATTAATTACGCAACACCATTTTTGTAATTATCAACATTTCATTATGCTTACTTGATTTATGCATGTTGTGCTAACACATGTATTGTTACTTTCTGTTCTCTATAATAATACACTTTACACTGCCTGCTTCTCATCTGTACCCTGCATTACTATACAACAATTACATGCACATTGTTTTCCAACATTTCACCAACTTTCCAAGGCCACATTTCTTAACTATACGTTATTCACTTGTTCGGGCGCCAGCTGTGACATACCTGGTGGTGCCGGGTATTTTCACTGCAATACAACACTAAGAGAGGGTATCTTTTACGTGAATGGGTCCCTGGATAAGTTGGTGCAACGTTGGGGTGGTTAATCATAAATTGAAATACAATTATAAACAAGATTTATTTTAAACCAAATTTGTTATTTACATAATCAGACAACGTTTTACACTCTGCCTTGGTACCAAGATTAAGAGTGAAATGCATTTCTCATACCTGCGGGGCCCCGCCTAAATACCTATGATGTTGGTATCGCCGCTCGTGCCGACGGGGTTGTCGACCTCTGCTACTGCTGCGGGCCGTCAGCAGCGGATGGTGTGGTAGACGTCCACGGCTGATGCTCCAGCAATTCTTCCCCGACCAGGATCTTGATACCTCGGCTTCGCACCTTCCTCGAATCACTGTCCGTCAGTGGGTTTGATTACACAACCCGCGCCTACTCTGTATACTGGTCACAGTTCTGTACCGCGCAATTTCAAGAATGTTTCCACCGCGCCAACTAATAAGAACAACATCAATTATTCTACCAACACTAATCTTTCACTATACTGATACTTCTAATGTTCTATTTACACGTCAATTACTTTGCGGTTTCTAATAGCACATAAATACGTCGCAATGTTATATGCGTCCATACACCGGCGGAGAACTCTCGCCGCACGTCCGCACTCGTCGCCGCTCTGCTAACGTCTCTCTCGTGATTCTCCTAACGAACTTTTTCCTGACCGGGAGCACGCCGGCCACGTCCTGCATCGACGGGCGGCACGGCTCGACTGTCCCTAACGGCCGCTTACACGTGCCGGCTACCCAGTTCCAACCGAAATTCACACGCTAGCCTCCCGGCGGCGGTGGCACCGTCGGCGGAGGCAGCGGTTGCTCGCCGGCCCCGGCGCGCCGCGCTCAGCGCGCGCACCGCGCAGTTCAAAATAGCAATTGGTTTCTTACACTAATGATCTAATTAGTGTAATGAAACACATATTATGGGTTTCAATATATATATATATATATATATATATATATATATATATATATGTATATAACAAGTGTTTGCAAAATTCATGAAGACTTTTTGTTTAAATATTTAATTTGTTGCAGTGTTATACAAGTGTATTTTATTTGTTGTTCTTGAGCAGAGTGCTTGCTTCGTTTTGGAAAACCATTTTGTGTGGTCAGCAGAGTTTTTGCTTCTGGAGATCACTAGTTAACTAAGTGCCTAGTTATTCGTTCCGATAGTGCAATTAGGCTTCGAGTAATTCAAAGTTAAAGTTACATTTTGGTCCAGACTACAGAAAATTGTGATGAATTCATGCCTGAGCAACGTCAGGTCATTTCAGCTAGGTGATTATATTATAATTATAAATTAACAAAACAGTTGTAATGAAATGTTTACATGTTACTTCTATCTAAATTAGCGTTCTCATAAATCCCAAGAACACTCTTCATTCTTGAAAAGCAAGTACTTCATGAATTTTTTTCATTTCGCGAGGCACGGAGAAAGCGCAAGAGTGCGAGGACAGCGTGGCGAATCATTACAACTACTGATAATTATTAAATATTAGTTATATTTTTATTTACCGTCCTTATCACCAAAAACGCCTTGCCGTGATACCTACTAAGATGACTTGTTGCTTTAATACGGCAATTACGGCAAATCCCAATTATTGTTAAAATTTAAGAGTAATATGGTTTACAATTAAAATTGATATGAATTAAACGAGTTGGGCTTTATCTATACGATAACGTAATTAGAAATATATTACATTAAATAACTATTATAAAACACTCATTAAAATGAAAAAAAATTAATTCAGCCATTTAAATTATCTATTCAAATAAAATGTTCACAATCATTTCTACAATTGTGTTACAGAGATTAACCGCCCCTCTCGCTACCTAACTAGTAGAGAGGCAAACCTCGCAAGGGGCGTGTAGGTCGGTCATGTAGGTTCACGTTCCAGCGGGGTAGGGATATACGATGCACTACTTACGAAACTAAAGACTAAAGAAGATGACACCACTCACCACAAATTACGCCAAAAGTTTGATTCACTGATTAGTGATTTCGGAAGCGGTAACTGCCAATTACAATCATTTGGTCATTAGAACCGAAAGTGCACCTAGTGCATGTTTTTGCCCCGAGAGATGGTCATCTTCTCTCACTGGATGGCGAGAACCGGCGCCGACCTACCCGTCGGTTTGAGGAGTTTCCCCAACCAGGTATCTACCACCGTGGCACCGTCCCAACCGGGAAAAACTCTAAGTTCCCGTCTGATCTCGCAACGTGTGTAGTAAAGTGCAAGTAACGGTAAGTGAAGTTACGGGTGAAGATACGAGAAGGAAGGGGAAGGAAAAATCGCGTGCGGTTGGTGACCTGTTTGTTAGGGCACTGTTCTAGCATTTTCCCGGTGTTGATATGATAAACTACGGAAAACTCCCGATCAGACAAGCGACAGCTAGAATTCTCCTCCAGCCAGAGGTTGAGTTCGATCTAGCGGTGAAGCCAGTGTCGAAAATCGTGGCATTGTCGGAACTCGAATCCTAGGACCTCCCGCCCAGTCACTGCAGTGACATGAATTGGTGCCCTGAGCCACCTAAGCCGGTACCTCATTGGTACTATTTTAAATACATTTTTAAACATAGTATTTGTTAATATAGCATCCAATCAGTGGACCACACTTAACGGTCGGAATCCGTGAAGGACTAAACAGCCCGCCGTCCGTCAACAATCGAACCACACGAACTCAGTTAACTAAACTAATTGGCGACTGAGTACAATTATTTCATGAAATAGTATTTTTGTTGAAATGTTTTTCTAATAAAATAGTACTGCGATAAGTACTGAACGACGCATGGCCCGCAACACCAATAACGGATTCCGATGGTTATAAACTTCAGCTGTCAAACTGCTTACAAACTTCAACCCCGTCCGTTATTTGCTGTTTATAAGCATATACTGCGATTTTTCCAACTCTGGCCCTGGCAGGTATCAGCTGTTGACGGTTTCATCCAATCGGGAGCTCGAGCGTCACTTATTGCTATTAGCGGGCGCGTGACCTCACTATGGTGACGTTCACGCTCCCGATTGGATGAAACTGTCAACCGCTGATACCTGCCAGGGGCTGAGTCGGAAAAATCATCAAGTGCTCTGGTCTCGCTGAATATGCCAACAATCGCCGACGAAGTGGGCGCGCGAGGCACGCCGAGGCAGGAAGAAAGCGCGGGAGACGCGGCGGCGCGCGTGGGCCGGCCGCGACTCGGGGCCGCTGAGTACCTGGCTCCTTGCAGCCGGACCGAACCAGTCCCGACCGGATGGGCCCGCGCCCGCGACCGCGCTCGCGGGTTCCTATGTGTGAACCATTGTGCTCAAGCAGAGCTGGCGGTGCAGTCGAAAATCCCGCGCACGGCGGAGAAGCGGGACGCGGAAGGCGGAATGATTAACAACGCTTTGACAAAGATAATACGAATCAGAACAAGGTGACGGTCGATGTGTAAATGGTGAAAAGTGAACGAACGTGAGTAATGAAATAAAGTAAAATAACTACCGGTTATGTGCGAGATTTACCTTGATCTTGATTATTTGGTGCATATTCTTCATCCACATACTTTCAACGCTAAAAATAGCAAATCATTCAATTCACGACAACCAATTAAAACGAATCACGAGTATCAATTGTCTCGGTAACAGTGTAACACAGGGAACAAGCCTCATCATAGCACACTTTCTGTTTTCTTTGATGTCAAGTCCCACTTCCTTTTGTTTGACAAGTGTAATGTTTTGTTTTGCGAATCACAACTTGTATTCTACTGGAGTTCGCTGCAAAAGACGACACATTTCCCGATGTAAAATTCAGGTGAACAGTGGAAATAACGCAAACACGGAAAACTAACAACACACAGAGTCGACCACGGAAGTCTTTCTAGTCTACGCTATGTGTCATGTGAGTAACGGCGAAGCAATTCCGTTTCATTCAATGACGCAAACCAACGCCCTTGAATCCAGAAAGAATTGTTAGTATTGAAATGCCAACAAGGTAATTAAAGAAATTAATCAGAAAATTTCAAATGTTTATAAAACACAAATTAAGTGTTAATGTATGCAATTTTTTGGAAAGCAATTTATGCAGTTTTTTAGAAATTAAAATAATTTCATATAAACTTAACAATCTGTTAACCGAAACAACTCTAGTCAAAAGCAACGAAAGGACACGTGGTATAATTTACATACATGATACCGTGTCATGAAATCCAGTAATCACAGGATTCGAAGAATCTCTACAGATTGTGGTATTTTATAAAAGTCAATAATGAATTAGTTGAATATGAGAATAATTAAATAAAAATAGAAGCGATCTGATGTGTTAAGAAATGAATCTGTTATTCACTATAATAATTCGATCGTCTGTGATAAATAATTATTAAATGTGATAATGTGACTGTTTCTCCAACAGTCGGCACGGTAACAGTGTCCTAAACATTTTAAGAAAAATCATGCCTACTTTTAAATATCATACTTTTCCTTAAAATATTTAATTTACCTCAAAAATAAAGTCGCTTTTCTAATCGTAAGATGTAACCAGTCTGGCGAAAAAATATTGAATGGAGTAATGCTCCATTCAGTCAGTCCATTAGTAATAATGAATGGAGATCCGTCATCAAAATTTTTTATTTCGTATAATGCTAGTTCAGACAGATATTTTAGAAGAATGTTTTCTTTTTTTGGTTTTCCGTTCATAGGGTTCAGCGGGCTTTGGGGTACTCAGGGGAATCAACTTGTTACGATAACGATTTAGCAAGGAGACGTCGTATCCCAATAATCTTTCTCAGTTTAGTCAAGTGATGTAATAATACATTTTCTAACGCTGTTCTGTTCTCGAGTCATCGTTTGTTGAGGTGTGGGACGGCTGCAGACTATGTAGGTAATATAATCCTACATTCATTTTTTTCATTTTCAGAAGCGATATTGGAAAAAAAAAGAAATAATTCGAACAATTAATATGAATTTTATAGAAAAAGGAAGGGGAAGTTTTTTAGAGTAAATATTAATTTAACACAAAATCCAACACGATTAGCGTGCAATTGGAAAACGTGTCATTATGATGTTTACTTAATCATTTTTTATGAAAACACGACGGGACGTGTTATGTCAGCCACAAATAACATTTTCGATACAGTTAATTAATGTCAATATTATCATTTTCATTTCACTTCCTCCAAAAATAAATAAAGACTTCTCTCAATGATACAAGAATTTCTCTGTAATATTCAAAAAATCGTAGTCACAAAATCACATAATAAATATTTAGGTACGAGCGGTAAAACGCGACGAGGGGTGACATGCGGTATTTTGCGAGTAGGAAAGATTCTGACACATGTATACTTGCAAAACACAGCATTTCACCACTCGATAGGCTAAGCAAAATAAAATCACTTTTACGACGTGTATCAATCATTATTTTTTTAGACGGCCTTACTTTCATTTTATTTTCATTCAAGTATACTCCTACAAATCAATAAATTGGATACTATGTTACAATAAGGTCCTTAGTGGCTGATGCAGTTACACAAAAGTATTTTGTTATCTTTGTAGCAATCACAATTTTATCTGAACATCTGAGCATCGTCTCGCTTTTGGCAGAAGTGTTAAAATTGAACAACGAGCATGTTATGCATGCCGCAAAAGTAACCGCTTTTATTTTAAAAGTTTAAAGTTAAGTTTAAGAAACTGATTTTTACACAGTTACTAGAAAGTGGTTGTCTAAAATAGTTTTTTTAAACTTTCACAGTCTGCACGATTGCGATCACCTACTTTTGTGTGGTTCCCTATTTGGACAGCCCTAAACGGCTTCCCAGTGCCTGTGCTTCTACTAAGGCAATACATATTTGAAGTGCATTTCCTCATTTCAGGGCACGTTTACCGAGTTTCCTCGTCAGAATTCCTCAATGAAAACACACTTTATTTTAGTGGCTTTAAAATTTACGAACAGCGCTCAAGGTTAGTCTTCTTTATGAGAGGCGCACAAGTTCAAGCGAGATGTAAGAGATTATGCAACCACGACGAGGAAGTCTAAACCAGCGACAAGTGTCCGTGCTGAGACATTCTGTTTTGGCTTTGCGCGGAAGGTTTCTCAGGAGCGATGCGACGTTAGAAAGCGTGAGTTTCGTAGAACTGTGCGATGTAATAATAATAATAATAATAATAATAATAATAATAATAATAATAATAATAATAATAATAATAAGTGTTCGCTTTCAGTAAATTTCAACATTTGTTCACTTGCCATCACCCCGCCGCCCAAATTTAATTTAAACAAAACTTTCAAAACGATCGACATTCATGTTTTCCAAGCGGTATGATTGGTACAGGAGTCTAATCTAGACATGTAAAACATCTTCTGGACATGTAAAGCACCTTCACAATTCTTATCATATTAAGAGAAATTACTAGAATACTCAAAAATATATTTTTCAGAAGTGTATATTAAGGAATACAATCACCGTAGTTGGAAAAATGCATTCTGAAAGAGTAATCTTTGCATTACGCGAACATTTTTTTCTTCACTATCACGACAATTTACACACAATTATTTAATGACGCCAGCTAAAATCAGATATACCATTAATGAATTATAGTAAATTATAGTAAAATGTATTTTATTTGCAATAATAGCTTATTTGTCAGGTACTCGGTTCCGCCAGAGGATATTCAAAAATGTGAAACTAGAGTACACGATCAAGTGTTTTATTAATCTGAAAACTGCAAAATTAAAAACGCGAGATGAAAGCAAGAGAAAATTGGTCTCATACGTCGCAAACTGAAATGCAAAAACGTACATTTACTTCCAAACGACACGGTATAAACCACAAATTTATCTATTGAGCACACATCACATTAGAATAGTACCAATAGTGAAGATAAAAGTAATAGTTCAATACGCTTTTATCAAATCAAAAGTGAAAGGGTTTCCGACATTAGCTAGATAACTAGCTTGAATTCAGCCGCTGTTTGTAGAATAATTCTACCGGCAGGCTGCTCTGATCGGTAGTTTTCTGGGGTTTCTCCGAATGGCGAATGCCGCAGTAGTGCCCTAACAAACGGGCCACGGACCACGCGCGATCATTCCTTCCTCGACCTAGACCTAACATCACCCCTTAAACACACACTTACACGTATATGCACTATACTACTACACATGTCTGGAGCTTAAAGCTTGTCCTGAGTGGACAGGTGTCCCGCTAGTGGGAGATACCTGGTTCAAGAAAACTGCAAGCCGACTTGTAGGTCGGCGCCGAATCTTGCCTTCCAGCGGAGAAGGTCACCGCTATCTCCCGCAATAAAAATGCACTACATTTTCGCAAGTAATGACCTCAGCAATTGGCATGCCCGAAAAGACCAAGATCAATCAATCAATCAAAGCTCAAGACAACGTGAGTAGATTCCCACCATTAGCCACATATAATTTTTAATATTTTTATGACAGATAAATATAAAGAGAATAGTAAGAAGAATATTCTAAAAGATTGTATTTTTTGGATCTTCCTGCACAACTGCAAGGATGGAATGATGATTATAATTTTCACGGTGAACAGAAACAATCAACAGACCTGGGTGGTCGAAGATTGATACATTTTCAGAGTTCCATTGAAATAGGCCGAATAAAAACACATAAAACTAAATATGGTGGACAATATTAGACTATCACATAACAATAAATAAATGATACAAACATGCTTTCGTTTCTTAATTGAGCAGAAAGGTGAATACAAAATTTTAATCATAACAAAGTTTACCCGTCACTAAAAATAAAGTACACGCTGGCATGTAAATATTACATGTAATAACACTTTTAAGAATATAAAGGACCACGATAAGCAATAATGAGCGATCCAAGCACGAAAACTGAAATATTGAGACAATTACTTCGCTGCTTCCAGACAAGTCTATTCTCGCTCAGGAAAAATTATCATAGGTAATACCATGATTTTTTTGAACACATGGTATCACCAATAGACACAACAAAGTGTCACAAATTTCACTGTGTGAAAAAAAATCACAAATTTACTGGGCGATCCATTGTGGCCAATCACAGTATACTGTATTTTAAATTAAGCATTAATGATCAATGCGAAATTTTTACCATGAAAGAATTTCCCAAAAATAATTCATTTTCGCAAGTTTTAAGAAAGATAACTATTACACAGATTTTACAGTGAAATGTTTACTAAATTAACAACATCTCAGTTAGATGTTTTGGCGCTTCGTTCACTATTCCTTATCGTGGTCTAAATATTACAGATACATTCTCATAATATTACATTTTTTCTTTGACGAGTTCTACTCCAATTGCCAATTATACTATGTAAATTGCTTTAAAAAGTTTTTTAACATTGAGGGTTCCAAATAATATACAAAGAGTATTCCATTGTCGATTTCAAATAATTTCCTTGATTGAAAATTTCGGGATAAGTGATTGTAAAATATATTGCAGAATGGCAATACACTACGGCAACAATTCAGGTTCTTTAAAAGCACAGGTTCTCATGAAATTATTTTCATCTTTGTTTTTACGTCCGTGATTATTTTTAAACCAACCCTCAATTGACTGTAAAGTTGTATAAACATCGTTAAAAATAATTTTCGCTCGTACAGAAGCATAAAAGTAAAAGCGAAATGACAATTCTGTTCTGTTGCAAATGCTGCCAGATAACATTCTCTATACTCACTACTAGGAGTACACAATTTCGCACATATCACGTGGTGTCCTAAATACCTTTTTATGAATCATCACTAAACGAGTACAAAAACACCTATTCTGTATTTCCGGTAGTTTTCACTGCATCACGGCCCGGATATCGCGAAATAATACTCGTAGATCTGAACCGATGTACGCCCTGGTTCCCGCCAGAGAAGTTTACGATATTGCCTGTAATATTTACATTTACGTTCGCGTTATGTATTTGCACTCGACACTCATCATAACACTTTTTCAAACTGAAATTCTCATTTTGCTTTTATTAGAGTGGAATATTGCGATGCCACTTCGATACTTATTCTGTGAACGATTAAGAAAAATACCACCATGATGGTTCTCATAATGTATACACTCACAAGAACAACATCCCCATTACCCTCCTTTGAGTTGGCGCAGTCGGGTAAAAAGAAAGGTGTTAAACTGGGATTTACTGCTAGCACTGGAGTTGCTCTCGCCCAACTAGTAGAATAATGGTGTTTAGCGTCCTAGATATCGGGAATGGCAGTTCTCTTATTTTGTTCGTGTTCCAACTCTAAAAGCTATTACTTCAAGTGATGTGTATGAATTATTTACGACACAAACCGAAGCAAAAGTTGGCGACCACACAAACTTCAAAATTTTGCTTGAAATCGCGAGAACAGTAGTTTCAAAGTTAAAAATGTACGATACTAAATGTATGTATACGTGTTAAGTGTGTTTTTAACTTCTACTGAAGAGTCAACAGTTGTAATCACATTTCCTATTTCATGAGAACTTAAGGAGCTCTACCACTTAAAAATAAAATAATAATAACAATAATAATAATAATAATAATAATAATAATAATAATAATAATAAACTTCTTTTTTGAGAAGATGTTAAGAAAAGGCGATTTTCAACGAAAATACAGACTAACCCCAATCCAGGCCGAATGCATATTCCGACTTTGACGCAAATCCAAGATAAACTTTACAAATAATTTAGTACATAAAACTAACGAAATATTAAACAATATAGTTAGATCACAAATATTTGCAATATTGGTATTGTGAAATTGAACAGTGTAGATACTTCAAACCTGCACATGCAGATGCATGCTATGTTTATTAACACACAAAGATTTTCAAAGAATAATTTTCAATTCGTGTTTTGAAGCCTTTACATATAATTTGGGCTATTTTTTATTGAAAATCTGATTTAAAATTTTTATAATTCCTCTACAAAGATATGCAATCCCTTCTTTATTATTTGGCGAAAACAATTGGGGACAATTCTTATCGTCATTCATGACTTAACAATTGTATGTCATGATAAATACATTTTATCAAATTTAGGACAAAATCCAAATTATTACCAAAAGGTCGCTTTTGTGCTCCTTCGCAGACGATTCCTTTAGCGATGTGTGAAGTAACGACGTTGGAAATCTTATTTTTAGCGAAGCGAATGTCTTCGAGTTACAGAGAACAACGAAAAGCACCGTTTTGAGTTATTGCTTTTTTCAATACAATTCTATTAATAATCATAACAGCGAATTATCTCGACTGTGCAAGTTTTTAAGAACCTTCATAACTTCACCTCTGGTTTTCTTAGAACTCCTCGAAATGTCTAGGAGACAAGTCACTAGAGAGAATCATATCCTCGCTCTGAGCCACGTTTCGATAGTTCCCGAATAATACTCGTGCACCAGTTCTTCTCGCAATAATTACGACCCACTCGAGCCCGTGCATAGCTCGCCGTCGCGACTGAAGCTGTTCTTCACTTCCGGAGGAAAGAAGAAGACCTTGCAAAGGAGCTTCACGTTCAAGGCTTCTCTCCGAAACCCGACACCCCACTTCGTTAAGTGCGACATTCACGCATTAAGTTCCGTAATGGCCCTAAAACTGCACTTGCTGTGAGTTACATACTGGCTAAGATACGTGGAATTGGATACATAAGGGCCATTCCAAAAATAAGTTTTCTTTTTTAAACCAGCTCTTTGTGGCAACTCGAAACATTAACAAACATCATCCGCCCCCCTCTGAGATGAGCGATTCATTTCTAATCTTCCCTTCTTCGACTTCCTGAGTGGAATACTCCTAGAAGTAACTTGATAAAAAAATATGTAAAATTTTAAATAAATATTATATTACTTTATATTTCAAATTATAAAACAAATAATAAAAAACAAATTATAAAACATACTTGCTTAATTTAAACAGTTTGATAGCAATAATTACATTTACAAATTAGTTTAATAATAATTATAAAATACACATTTCAAGTTCTACATTTTAAGTCCCTTGCTAAGTTTTATTAGGAATTTACTATCAATGCACTGAAAACACCATACAAATACAGAATTAATCACACGAGCTATATCCTATCCTCCCCTCGTTTGTTTTGTCAGTTGTGTGAATCCTCTCACATGTAAAGTAAATATCACTCTCTTTTTCTTCTTTCTCTCAATCTATTTACTCGTATGTAATGACACAGTTTATGTTGAGACGTTTCACGACAAATGTTACGATTACTTGGCCTGGGTAAAAGTTTCACGAATAGACCTGTAGATGATACAAAAAGCAATGGATGCGAATAACAGAAAATGTGTGGTCGCAATGCAAGCTCGGATGAACAAGAAGAGTTTGCGTAGCACGATTTCAGTTAAATGAAACAAAAAGTGAAATAATTCACAAAATCAAAAAAGTATTTAACGATATTCATGGAGCAAATCCACACATTCAAACGCCAGTCACAAAATCGGCATCGTAAAAAGCTCCACAGACAACCGGTGACAAAACATGACGCTCGTAAAGAGCACGGAATATATTATCGAGGACCGCATGTAATATTCATCGGTCCCCCGAGCAATTCTTTTGCCGTAATATCGGTCAGCACAGCTGAGACCACGCTTTATGAATTAGAAGCATTAAAAATCACTATACCGTTGCAACGTTCCGCGTCTCCCCACACCAGTGAGCGCTCGCGCAGTGCGAAATACAGTACTTGAGTACGTCTCTTTTACGAGTTCGAAACATAAGCAACAAAGAGGCAATACATAACACGGTCAGTAACCGCGCCAAGTCGGTAATGTGACTGAATGTTCGTGACGTACAAAAGAAATACAATTATGAGCACACATTTAAACTGGACATTTCTTTAGGTTTGATGATTTCCATGAAGTAAAGGAACGCATAATAACCCCGAGATACGGTTTTTTTAATACTGAATTTCTGTGTAACACGAAAAACATTTTGCAACTTTGGCATGAAAATGTAAAAAAAATATACTTTGGTGAAAAAATGGCCTTTAAACCTAAATATTTTTGATCCTTGGCTTTTCGTTTTAAAGATATAAGTGACAACGATTCACAGATATTTTAAAAATAACAGAAATGCTCGTTCCCCACAATAAATTCTTCAGTGTTTTAATAAACTTACAGAATGCGCGCGGACACAAACACACGCATCCTTACGAATCTCGTATATCTGCAAGAAGTGAGTGAAGGGATATGGCAAGCGCTTAGAAAATGTGATTGATTACCATTGAAAACTGGATCAAAAACACAATCACACTTGAAGCATATCTTGGATTTGCATGTATATGTATGTATACAATGTACATAGTATATATATATATATATATATATATATATATATATATATATATATATATATACAATGAACAATGAGGGTACTGGAACTGATACAATAATGAAAATTACTCCAATTCCTTTCTTGAGAGTATGGACGTACAAAATGAGGACTACTAGCAAATTACCTTTGTAACCATATACCTAGTCTCTTAGGCGAAACGCGAATTGCACATTAATTTAAAAGATGTAGATTATTATTTAAAACTCGAAATTTAAAGACGCAGTACGATGGGCATGCCATGTGCATTTATTAGCGTTCATGAACAGGAAAAACGTAACATCCGAAGGACTATTTCGGATTCGTTTAGGTCAGTAGTCAGGGTTCTTCATATATCGTTTTCTTTATATCTAGGACACATCAATTTTATTTTGGATGATTCTAACATCCATACGAGATTTAGTACTAAAGATAAAAATACTGAGATTATACTTGTATGATTATATCAACATAAGTTTATACTAAATTCTAAATGTTGAGCTGAATGTTTTATAAACGTATAAACTATAATTTTCATAAATTGCTGTTTAGGACTATTAAGTCGCTATTTCGCCGTCTATTTACTATTATATTTCCTTGAGAAGGATGTACAGTACCTACCATAAAAATGACAATATTATTAGAACATTACTGAATACATTAACAATGTGTAAGAAAAACAAAGAATGAAACCGAGATTCGTAAATATAATTTCCATTATTACTAATTCTCGAGATTGATTAGACATTCACTAAACAGGAAATCACAAATTACAACAAAACCTTTATGCAATAATTTGATGTTAATGCCTATGGTTGAGATGGCGTTGCAAAATGTTCAGAAAACATATCGAGGAGACATCAAAATAAAATACGACACACGTCATTCCAAAGGAAACAACTGCAGAACACTTGAAACGTGATTACTAGGGCTGGTATTTACGTGCAATAAACCGAAATGTGCACATATATATGTAAATATATTTGGTAACATTTGCAATTTATAATTAAAATATGCAAAAGTAAAAATGGGAAAAATAGATACCAAAATAATTTCAATAGTTTTCTAACAAACAAGACACATTAATTCAATATCCTAATTTTTAAGAACACTTGAACTTACTTACTAGGAAATTAGTAAGAAATGCATTAATGTACATTTGACAATATAATTTTTATCAATAAAATTGTGATTTCTTCTCAAATGCAATAAAATTTAGAATACAAAAATCAAACAACGCTAGGCATGAAAATCTTTATTTAACGTGCTTGTAAACCAGGAAATTTAAGTTAAAAGAGAAATATGAGTAAATTTGGAAAATATGATACATATTGAAAATGCCTATTGATCCACTAAAAACCTGTTGCAATTGCAAACAATCGCGTTCTTTAATTCCTGGAACGAAAACGAACGTGTATCTCTCTTAAAAAAGCTGCTGTGAAACGACTGAATCAACGTGCAACTTAAACTGAAGTCTTTAGCGCATATTTCAACACTTCAATATCTATTGGATCCAGTGCGACCGCGCGAGTCGTAGCTCGCTGCCCTTAATGTCCGCCCACGCAAGGCATCCGATTCAGCTTGTACGCCTTTCAAAGCGGAATTTTTTTCTGCAAAACATCGGAAAATGTCTTCTTCACTTTGCTTTCATTCTTCCCTTGTATGTCATGAAAAGAGTGAGAATGGCAGGTTAGATAAAGAAACTTGGGATAAAAAACATTGCAGCACCTGCTTCTACGTCATCTCACGAAAACAAAAGAGCTTTTCATGCCCCTTGGCCAAAGAACACTCACTGATTCATTGAAATATCTCGCAATGGTTGAATTTTTGAAGTGCTTCACAGTTTAACATTGAAGCAGCTGGACAGCCTTCCCACTAAGTTAACTATATACCTTCTTTCAACATCTGGCATTACATCCAACGAAACTCCGAATTGTCAGCGAAGTCGAAAAGTTACTGTTAGCCTTCCGAACATTTTCTGCTTAAGAAGGCCGAAAATAAGAAAAAAATATGCTCTTACGGTCCAAACGTACAAAAATAAGCACTTATGGCACTTAAGCACATACGCAGAAACATGTAAAGTAGAAATAGCTTCAATATGTTCTAAATGCCTCAAAATGTGTATAATTTGTTAAAACGAGATGCTTTAGTTGACAGAAAAAACCTGAAAATGCATGTACATCACAGTTCTAGTTATGGCCAACACAAAATTATCAAGATCGGTAATACTACGAGTATTTGTAGAGAAAAGCAGGAACAATTTATGAGCAAAAATTATGCTCATAAATTTAATTCTTTAAATTTGTTTTCTCTTTAACATTATGTCACAAGTTCACTCGTATAGCACGAAATAAAACACCTATTAAAATAAAATGTTATAAAAAGTTTACACAAATCTCCGTGGAAACATCGAAATGCGGAATGTGAGCACGTTTTGTCGCATCTTTTTGCAACGAAACGACGAAAAAAAAGCGTTCACACGTCGTGGGGCAAACTAATTAAACCTGCAGCGCTATTTGAAACAATATCCGCGACGGCGACATTTCGTAGAAGCCTTCGTCTCCGGTTTCATCTCTGATTACCACGGTCGCGACCAGCCCGGGCGAATTAGAAGGCACTCTGTATTTAATACGAATCGCGCAGTTTGAAAGCAGTCGCAGCCACTCCACAGCAGGTCCACCCTGGCTATTCAACATGCGGCGCGGCGCTGCGCTGCGCACAACAGGGTGCGGTAGGAAGGCGCGGCGCGGCGCGGGGCGTGGCTGGGGGGGGGGTCGAGGGGGCGGGGTGTGCCCGGCCCCCGCGGGCGCCAAGGGCGCGCCTCCGCCCCCGCCGAGAAAGGACTGAATGGCGTTGCGTCGCGGGGTCGCCGGGGGCGGGGGCGGAGCTGCCGTCGCGGAGGGTTCGCCGGGGCACGTGCGCCGCATCGCGAGCGGGCCGGCGGTGGAGGGGGAGCGGGAGGTCAGGGGGGGGGGCGTGGCAGGAGGCGCGCCGCGCTACGCGGAGAGGGCGTGGCTCGCGGGCGCGGCGGGCGGGTGAGCGAGCGGGTCGGTCCGGCGGACCGGGATGACGCGGATGGAGCGAGATGGGTGACGAGGATGAGGGGGGGGGGGGGTGCCACAGGAAACGTCGCCTTCGGGAATCTCTTCCTCTTCCTCCTCCTCCTCGTCCTCGTCCTGCTACTACGCCTCACATCCACCCCGCTGTCGCACTTCGTTCCTTCCGCCTTTCCGTCAGCCTCTCTTCTGCAACAGCGGCTTCTTTCTGCTTCTGCGAAGACGCGCGTTCCGCGTCACGTTCCGGGAAGTGACTTTAAAGATCTCGAGCGCTTGCGATGAGGAACATCTTTCGGCCCGGCCGCCCGTCTGGGGGCGGCGCCGAATGGAAGCAGCGACGCCCCCAGCGGCGGCAAATCAAAGCATTAGTTCGGGCCAACGTGATCTGAAGTAAGGTCACGGATTCGACTCGGGCGGAATCCCGAATTATCTCCTGCGCATTGTATTACGTCTGGTAGTATGCAACAAGCCACAGGGATTCTCGAAAATTACGCCTTTCTCTTCCGAAACAACGTACGTTGTCAACGGCAGTCACGCAGGGATGTCACCACACCCTACGGAAGTCAAGGAAGGGTGCGTGCTGTGAGTCAGCTTTCGATGTTGGTTACAGAAACGACTGAACATACCTAGCTCGTTTTACTTCAACGTACTGAAAATATGCTCAATGTGAGAATTGTTCGCTTATTCAATCAGAGATGTCATCAGAAAGCAAGACCCGGCGTTACAAGGAATTGACAATGAAAACTATTTACACTCTCAATGTGATGCATTCATTGGCGTCGCACATGGGTAGAGGCAGGGGGCTGTGTTCCCTGGAGATTTTTGAACGAAACCCAGGGGCCTGATATAATAAAACATTCAATATCTATAAATATCTTTAATCTCTGATAAAAATTATGTACAGAATTGGAAAATAATTCGCCCTTTTGAATGTAATTAAAATTATAGATTATTTTGACATTACTTTTCATAAGGTGCTATTTAAAATTGTAAGTAGGCTTTTGTAATTTATCAATTCAAAATTTCTTTACAATTGTTTTAAAATTCTAGAGTGTGAATAGAGTTAAGTGTTAATACCAGTTCCTAAAAAAATGAAGTTGATACATTGCGCGAATTGCGACATTGAGTCAGTTTATAAACTTTTTGAACTTGTATTTTACATGAAATGTGAAAGAAAATGAGTAGAAATTTCTTAAAGTTTTCAATAAAATTATTTTCCTTGGAGTGTAACGGGCGAATTTGGGGAAAATATGAAAACTATTTCTATAAATGGTGGCTTATTCTTATTCGATGCCACGTAAAAATCCTTAAAAATGCTTCAAAAAATCTAGAATTGATCCTTAACAAATGTTGAAAAACCACAAAGAATCAAAGAAACCACAAAGTCAGAAAAAAATGTTAAAATTACCAGTACCCCAACAGACGTATTTATCAACATACTTAATATAATTATTAAGATGAAAACCATCATTGTATTCTACCATTTCTTTAACACGTTTTGAGGAGATGAATTGTCATTGAAGGTGGTGTTATTTGACCCGAGCGCAATTGTCACTATCTCAGAGATAGGCTGTCGGACGTCATCACTGAACTCAAGAGAGAGAGAGAAAAAAAGAAAACGATTGAAAGAATGCTTCACGAAATGCATTTATTCGTGTATGCCATTGGTTTTATTTTGAATAGTTCAATTAAAATTGAAGACATTGAAAGACCTTGCTGCTATTTAACACGAATTGTGATGTCTCGGAAGTCACCAACCTAAACACCATAGCGTGTAAATGTTTCCATGAACCACGCCTTTGCTAATTATCAATTAATTATAATGTAGCAACTAACATGATTTATAAATGTTGGGTTGGGTGATATGGGTTATTTTAAGATGTCCCCTTTTCATTGTTTTATGAATCATTGGTAATTCGACAGGATGTATGAAAGAGGTTCTGAACGACATGATCGCGTTTGCTGCGTGTGCCACCCGCGCGTCACGCCCACATTTTCACTTTCCGCCGCCCGTCCCCGACACGGCGCCGACCCGCCACAGCAGGTGGAGCATGTCGTAGATGCAGAAAGGAGCGAAACCTCAAAAATCAGAATTCTTAAGGAATTCATACAATTAAATATGTTTAGAAAACAGTACATTTTTACTAAAATCACATAAAGATGACAGCCTGTTTGGAGTGTCCAGCGGCGAAATAGACGGCTCTATTCATGATACAACCGTTCTCCTGCAAGATGATATTTGAGATGTGTCAATCTTCTCGTCCACCGCCGAGGCCATTGAGCTAAGTTTCAGAGCTCCAAATTTCGTCGAAAAATATAGTTTTAAACCACTTTATTACATGCGCAATAAATATAAATGTTTTGTTTCAATTATAGATCAGTTAAGTATATAGTAGAACCTCGCTAATACGAAAAAATTTCGGGACGTAAGAAAAATAAACAAAATAAATAAAATGGTCATTTGTAGAGCAAAGAAAGGATTTTATAATTACTATAGAACCGAACAAGTAATTATTGAATCAGAAATTGTCGAAATGAAAAGTTTATAGCACTGCTAACTACAGTGTATATCACATGTTTTTGTAGCAGCGATTTTCACTTTGAGCAACTTGCAAAATCGGTAATCTTCTTTTGCCGTAAGGAACAGAATCTGTTTGACTATGCGATCGCTACGCTACGTTGCCATTTTCTCACATCGCACGCTACGTTGCGTATTACCTGGTAATCCTATGGATGTATTTGATACATTTTTTTTCGGATAATCCGAACATTTCCAGATTCGAACAGACCAAAACGTGAAGGAGTTCGAAATCCCGGGTTTCTACTATAATTCAGGAGTATATTGAACAAGTTGGAAAGCATTTCAGTTGGATACGGTCCCCAAAGGCCCCTCGCATCCCGCGCGCAAAGCGTTGCCGTTCGCCCGCGCACAAAGAGGGGCGGGGGCGGGAGCGGGGGCGGGGGCGGCGGCGCAACCACGTGCTGCGACGCTCAGGTGGAGAGGGAAGGCCGCGCTAACGACCGCTCCGCGACGCAGCGGAGCAACCGGCAGCGCTCGCCTCAGCGCCTCGCAAAAACAGCGCCCGCCTCAACTAGGCCGTTCCGCCCGCGCGGGCTCGAACCCGCGACCGCCCCGGGCATGGACACTCCCCCTCCCCCCCCCCCCGTGCGAGGATGACCTCGCGTGAGGACGCACGTACACACACGCCACCTTGCATAACACTGTCACGCGGAGGCTCGTCGACGCGACGACGGGCAGCGGCGGATGACGTCTCCGGGAGATGTGTGCGCTTCGCCGCAGTGCACATGGCCGGCCGAGGCCGGGAGGCGGGCCCGCGAGTTGTGATTGCGGGGTGCGGGGAGAGGCGGGGCGGGGGTCACGCCGCGCGCGCAGTGGGCGGGAGGAGATTTCCTCGTGTCAAAGGTCCCGCGAGTGGGAGCGGGAAGGGTTGGGCAACGGCGCTGCCAGCGGAGGCCCGGCAGGGTCATCGGGCGCCTTGTTGATACTTACGCACGGGACGGAAGCCGGCCACACCGGGCCCGCAGGCCTCTCGGTTGTACAGCAACTGTTTGCACGTCTGCCAGGGTCCGAAGTAGCCGCGATCGTCGGGCCGGTAGCCGGCTGTGGACAGGAGCGCAGAGTGAGGCGGGCGGTCGGGCGGTTGGGCGGGCGCGTTCGGCGCGCGGGTCGTCGACCGCGCCGCGGCGCTTGCGGGCCGCGCGGCACGGCGCCGGCGGTCCCGTTGCGCGCGCGCGGTTCGCGCAGGGCGGCGCGGAGAGGCGGGGCGGAGCGGGCACCCCTGCGCCCGTCGCCCGGGCGACGCGTCGCGACGCCACGACGCAGCGCCGCGGGCGCACCACCGCCGCCGCCGCCGCCCACGCGCCGCCCGCGGGCAACCCCTCCGCCGCCGCCGCGCCACGCGCCATGCGCCGCGCGCCCACGCGCCGGGGCCGTCACTCACCGTCGGGGTTCTCGAAGTAGCCCCACAGGGGCAGCCCCACGGCGGCCGCGCCCACCGCGAAGCACACGAAGCCCAGCGCCGCGACGGCGCCCGAGTAGGCAGCCTTCGTGTTGCAGGCCATGGCGGCTGCAGGAGGCGCATGGCCGCGGAGGCGCAGCGGCGGCTAGCGCGAGGGGCGACGCGCGCTGGCCCGGCGCGGCATCGACACCACCGGCGACGGCGACGACGACGACAGCGTCAACGACGGCGAGGCGCGGACGATGCTCGACGGCGCAACGCGGGGACCGCTCGGCGCGGCGGCTCCGGGTCGGCTGCGCGCGGCTGGCTGGCGGCGCGGCGCGGTGCGGCGCGGCGGTGGCGGCGGTGGCGGCGGCGGCGGCGGCGGCGGAGCGGGCGCGCGACCACCTTGCGTGACGTGGCGCGGGGCGGGCGCGCGGGGCGCGGGGCGTGCGGCGAGCACGGCGCGGGGCGGGGGGCCCGACGCCGCTCCGCGCGCGGAGTCGAGCAGCGCTAGCCTCGCGCTCCAGGTGGCTCCGGTGCTTACGTAAGCTAGCCTCGCTGCGGGCCCGCGCGGGCCAGGGCCGTCCAGCGCGGCGGGGGCGGGGCCGCGCGCGGCCCGGGCGAGGCGAGGCGAGGCGAGGCGAAGCGAAGCGAGCGCCCTCCGCGGGCCGAGGCCGGCGCCGCCGCTGCCGCCGGCGCGGGCCGCGAGGGCGCGTGGGCCGCGCCGCGGGCGCCGGCGCCCGGCAACAGGTGCGGCAGCGGCGGGCGGCGCGCGCACATCGATCGCCCGGGGCGAGGGGCGGAGGGCGCAGGGCGGGGCGGCTGGACGGCGCGGTCGCCCCGATCGATGGGGCGGCGCGGGGCGCAGGCGCGGCGCCGGCGGGTTGTTTAAGAGCCGCGGCGCCGGCGGGCGCGGCCAGTGCTTGCGAGGGAGGCGAGCGCCGCCGTCAATTCGCCCTCCGCTCGCGCGCCCTCGCCCTCCGTCGCAGACGCCGACGCAGACGCGGACGAAGAAGCAGCCGCCACCGCCGCCGCCTTCGCAGCTGGTGCCGAGATGCGCGCCCCCGCGCCGCCGCCGCTGCTGTTTCTGCTCCTCGTGGGCTGCGCGCTGCTGGCGCTCGCCCGCGCCGCCGCCTTCTTCGAGGACGGTGCGTACCGCCGCCAGCGCGTTCGGCTCCGCGCCCTGCGCCCTCGAGCCCTCTGGGGCCGGCGGAGGCCTATCCGCACCTGTTGCTGGGCGGCGGGGGCGCAGGGCCCGCCAACAGGTGTGCGGGCGGTGGGGCCCATCGATTGGTAGGCGGGCGGGAGGGCCGGCTCTGGGCCCTGGGCGGCGCGAGGGCGCCGGGACGGCGGGCGCCGCTGCGGAGACGCCGCCGCTGGCGCGCGGCCAGCAGCCCGCGCGGCGCCGCCGCTGGAGCCGCAGACGCCGACACCGACGCCGCCGGCGCCGCTCGGGGGCGGGCGCGTTGCCAGCGGCGCCGCCGCGTCTGCACCGGAGGTGGAGGTGCGCTAGCACCTTGCGCCAATACCAACGCTCCCCACACAATCACTTGCACAAGTTCATTGTCGGTTAACAGTCCTCTGAATGACAAAAAAAGCAAATGATTCTTATTCCAGATTTTGGGATACAAGAAATCAGACCACTACCCAATAAACTTAAATTTCTTGGGGAACCTAATGATAAGGGCAAAGTGTCAGAGTTGGGAACACGATGTATATATATATATATATATATATATATATATATATATATATATATATATATATATATATATATATGAATTGTATGTTCATTGTATATTAATTTTGTGTTAATGACCTGCAATATGGTAAACTAATTCATCAGTAGTCGTTGATTGTCAACTTTTATTTTGTAATCTTTATTACGCAAGCCAAGAACGTCGTCCACGGCTATCTAATCGACTGTTAAGCTCTTAATCCATTGAATAGGGCCTCTCTTCTTTATGTTTTTCGTAAACACCTGGCGACCTTTTAATATGAAATGTACAAGATTTTTTATTAGTTTATAAATATTACCCCAGGAGAAATGTTACATTAAATTTTAGCAATCATTGGGGATATTAAACATAAAAAACAAGTAATTTACATGTTTAGAATCAATTTTTCGACAATACTTACAATCAAATGCGAGGATATCACACTTTTTGCAAACATTGGTAATTTGCGGATTTTAATCGTTAAAAGAATGAGTAGATGGTTTGATGGACTATTGTATCGGGGGTGGATAAATTACGTAAGTTGCCCTAAACATTATGAATAGAGGAGATAATTGACGAAGTAATGATGAACATTTTTCACAAAATGCAACATTTCATTCAGTGTAAACAGCTTCGGTCCTTACCTTATGAAGTGAAAATGCTCTAAAATTAAATTACTTATCATTCCGTACGGAGAACTGAAAATTATTTTTTTAAAGCAACATTCAAGGATAAGCTTTGTCACGATGAAATGATCGATTTAAAATAAAGTAATGCACATCCTCTTTAACTATATGTAATTTGAATTCAATTCCACAAGATTCAGTTTCCCGAAATCATCACAAGTATAACAACTTCGTGAACACTATTACAATTTCTGGAATTCACTGATTTGGATATTTTCACTCCGCAAACCCAGAAACTGGCCGAGTCTCGAAATAAATGGAAAATGAACTTGATTATTTGATGTAATATGCAATTTAATCGCACGGGTCCTTGTCAATATATCTCGAATAATATTATTTATTCACGACGGCTATCGGACTTAATGTATAGTTTAGGGTCTACCGTACGGAATGCTCTACATAATACTATAAATAATTACAATTTTATTTATCAATTTGAATTAAAATACTTAATTCTAGGTGCAGTATATCAGTATTAACCCGAAATTTATTTATAATAGTCATCTACAGGTGTCCAGACGTATCCGCATCGAATTGAAACCTTGAGTTGCAAAGACTGCAAGCAACTACGTCGCTAAATATTTTGAAATACGAAGTTAATTTAGAAGTTACACAATATATTTAATTGCTAATGTAGGGGTTTTCACGGTAAGTCGCAAGATCATATATTCTTCGTCTATTACGCCTTACTGCGTTTAAAAATTATTATTATTTTTTTTTGACATTTGAAAAGTAGAAACTTTTTTGTACACGTTGACTTCCGCGGCTCGATTCATGACTTCTAGGCCGTCCATGTGACGCCGCGTCACTGGCTGAGAGACAGACGTTTCGCCTGTCATTTCGCAGGCTTTTTTAGGGTAGTATCACTACAAGAAAATGTTAGTCTTTTCTTTTGCTGCTGTCGTCGCGGGCCCTGGCAGACGTCACTGTAGCGATACGCTTGTGCAAGGTAGCGAAAATGGAGCTCGGCCGGAAGCTGCCGCTCGGAGAAAAGCGGAGATAAGGGCGGAAGCCGCGCACCGAATCCTATTAGTGTGAATAGCACGGCTGGAGAGAATAGTTCCTAGTTACGCCCGAGCACGGTCAGTGCTAGGTAAAGAAAGTATATGTTATTTTTTGGAAGAAAATACGTCGACTGTGTCGTGATTCAACTTTCGCACTCTCTCTACGCTCTTGTTCGTCATCAGATTGTGCATACGTTGCTGTCTTTCAGTGTAAGTGGACCCTGCATTAAACAGTACCACCAGCTCCGCTGTAAGTCGCCCGCAAACAATGCCATCTATATTGCGCATTAAACAAAATTTTGTCACACATTTGATGTTAACATTTTATTTGCAGGCCATCGACTTTCTTTCTGCGTTTAAAAGTACTCGTGCAAATTTTGGGTACAATCGCTTCAATGATTTAAAAATGTTTGAAACGTACACATATACAACTATTTATACAATATACATCAGTTCCTATATGTGTATACCACTACTATACATACAATCACATTTTTATTACAGATGGCAAGAAAACCAATTAAAATAAAAATGAGCACTTTATTGTTAGTTTTAGTATGTTCGCTTATTCCATGTTCTTTATTCTTAAAATATTTTTGTTGGTTAAATTTTAATGAAAATTTTGGGGCTTCTGGATGGTTGCGAGGCTTTGTGTTGCCTTAATATTACAAATCATAATCAGACGGCCTTGACTACGACTTTAAAGATTAACGGATATAAGTTTGTTTCCAAATTTTGTCAATACCATTCCCTAGCGGAAAATGAAATAAACGAAAAAGTGTGCAGCTATCTCGGGCGACACTTTGATGCATGATTTTCATAAGAATGAAAAATTTTGAATAAATTATTTGTATACCATGTATTTCTTAAGGAATTTCATGTAGACTTACAATGAACTATAAAGTACGAATTCATTAAATACGCTGAAAGTTTTATAAGAAAATGAAAACCAACGAAAATGCCGCAAGCTAAGGGTCTTCTTTTCTGTATCTTTCCCTTCCGTGATAGGATTTGGTAAAGTGGATAAAATCTGAAATGGATAAGAAAATATGTACCATCTTTTACACTTTGACTTCAATACGTAAATTTTGAAGAGGAACTCACGAAACACAGTTTTCTAGAAAAGGTGCCGGTTCGCAAAAGAAAGTGAACATCTGTATTATCTGATTCAAAGCGAATGACGACGAAAACAGCAATACAATTACAGGCTTCGATGAGAAAAAATTGTTTATCATGTTATGGAATTGAAGTCTTACTGAAGGACGAGCGAACCATTTTCCATTAACTATTCTGCTTAGAAAGGTACCCGAGTTTCACATAATTACTGTTCGAATGCATTTTTAACGAGTAAATGGACATTAGCGTAACGAGTCTGAAGTCTAGAGGGAGTTAGAGGCTCCCATAAAAATTTATTATTTCTTTATTGAACCATAAAGTTCTCTAGAGAAGGCTGAGGGTCCCTTAGTTACGTCAATGAAACCAGGTCAACGGACACGCATCGCGGATGCATTGAGATATGAAGTTTACCGATCGCTGTTGTAACAAAGTTGCTACTGCAGCAGAACTCTCTTCGCAATTTTCGTAGAGGCTAATTCTTCAAGACCAGGTAGTACAATTCGAATTATTTAAACGATGTTTCATTGCAGCTTAAATTACGCGACATTAAAAAAAATATTTACTACCAGATTTAATATGTCTAGAGCTCAAATTCATTCTTTGTTCATTTTTCAGCGACTTCTCCACAAAAATCCATTAATTTCTTACGGAAGGCACTTCACTTATCTAGGAGTTTCTATTCAAAATTTAATGTCTTCAAGTGACCACATGGTTTATTCCGAATCACGTATTTTCCTATCACAATCCTAGGACTAAGGGAAAAAAATCTTTTAAAAAGACGTCTATGAGACGCTACTATCTTGAATCCAGCTGAAGTTTTCGCTTTTTAGTAACAAGTCTCGTTATTCATTCATGTAATTAGGCTAAAATACGTAATACATGGAATATAAATAGGTATTCTTTACTAATGCTTCACTCATTGCCTGAAGACTAAACAATGCTAGGCTGGCCGCAACTTATGTCTCCTTATCCCGAGGCAGCGAGGAGTTCCATGACTCTCGTGAATACAATAAAGCCATCAGTGTTTTTCCAGTGCATCGTCCGTCATAATTTTAATTGCGGGGCTTGAAGGGTGGGATCGGCGATGATGTTGACGGCCGGCGTGTGCGCAGGTGGCGGGCCGAACGAGGAGGCGGACGTGGACGCGGAGGCCGCGTTGCAGGACTACACCGACGCCTTGGAGCGGCTGCTGCGGCCTCCGCACAAGTGAGTAGCGGCGCGCGCCGCGCCCCGGCGCGAGCCCGCCCCCGCGTCGGGGCCGTCCCCGCCCCCGCTCGCCTCGCCTCGCCCGCCTTCCTTCCTTCCACCCGCCCCTCCCCGCCCCGTCGCGTCGCGTGGCGCCCCGCGCGTGCCGCCGTCGACGGCTGTGACTCGCCGTTGTCCGCAGTGCCGGCTCCGGCGTCGCGCCGCCGCCGCCCGGAGACGCGCGCGCCCGCGCCAAACGCAGGTACCCGCGCCCCCGCGCCGCCAGCTGCGCTCCGCTCCGCCCCGCTGAGCCGCGCCGCGCCGCGCCTCGCCTCCCCGTCTGTGTGGTGTGCCAGAGGAGTGCGTGCCCCTGCCTGCCTGCCCGCCCGCCCGCCCACGCACGCGTCCCGCCCCGCCCCCTCTGCGGCGCGGCGGACGAATAGGTGGGCCCGCGCGCGGCTGCGGCCTTGCGAACCCGGGACCGCCGCGGACTACGCGCCCGCTCTTTCCGTTGCCTGGAGGTCACGCGCCTATTCATATAAAATTGGTTGGAGATGGCTCTAAGGGTTTCGTTGATGTGGTGTGGTCGATTTCGCGGGTTTGAGACGACCGAATAGTAAGTCTGTGGATGCTCCTTATTAATCCGTGCACCCAGTCTTTTCGTCGCCTGAGCGGTCACGCGCCCGCTGTGGGTGTAGGTAGTTCTAACGGTTTCTTTGGTGTGATGTGTCAATTAGCGCGGGATGAAGTTGAACGAAGAACGGTAAATCCGTGAATATTCCTTACCATTTCGTTGAAATTATGAATCTATTCATCCAGAAGCAGAAAATTGAAAGTGGAAGTCGAAATCGACCAGTTAGACAACATTAAATGAATTTTCTAATTTCTCATACGATGAATTTGTGGTTGAGATCCAGTACATACAGATTTATTTCATTAAGTTTTCCCTGAGAGTTTGATATTACCATTATTTGCGACCTTTCGAATCGGTTATATCGGATACGCTCGTTTCAACAATTTCCCCATGTCATCGTCTTGATATCCTATTTCTCCTTCATTCTTTCCTGGTATGTACTCAGTTTATTACTCCGCACAAACAGCACTAGCTTCCTTCCTGTTATATAGAAAACTTTTCATTTTCGTGAGTGGTTATAGTTTTTATTTTCCGCTAATTACTGGGAAACATTGAGTGGTCCCGTTGTTAATGGACTATATTCCTATGTTCACAACGAAGATATTATGTGCCTTTCAATTTTTTGTGGACATTAGTATTATTTCTACAGGCCAGCAACACTAAACGTACTGGTGAACAAACTCCCACGAAATGGTTTTCCACGTAGTAGCGCGCTCACTATTCAAGACCAAGATAAAATGTCATTTAACAATACAATATATGAAATACACCGAGCGAAGTGGCTCAGTGCGTAGCGCACTGACTTCGTAATCGGGAGGTCCGGGTTCGATTCCCGGGCCGGCCATCCTGACCGGGGTTTTCGTGGTTTCCCTCGGTCATAAAGGCGAATGCTGGGATGGTTCCAAAAGTCCACGATCACCTATCGCCTCCTAATCCGTTCCTATCATCTTTCATCTTCCATACCCCCGGGCTACCAGCCATGGGGGATGGAGATCGGATCCAGCTAAATGCTGATCCCCCCTAGGGGCTAGGGAGTCATTTCACTCTTCTTTCACTCTTTCCTATTCCTCTTTCATAACCGCTACCCAAGGATGGGCACCCGTAGTCGATCGTCGCAGCTAGCTGTGCCACCGACTCTAGGATGTCTATCTGTAGCAGCAGGCGGGGTATACAGTACAAGCCCCCCTGTACTTCCTTCATGTGCAGTCACCAGTTACTATTGATGCCAGGTCTGACAGGACAAGACGGAGGCAGCAATGGTAAACTGAGGGATCCTCGGCCACGAGGTTGACCCGACGACGACGACGATATGAAATACTCGAATTTATAAAGTTACACAGTACATAGTTTTTTACAAAAGAAAATCTCGAAAAAGTTGCTGTTCCATAACGTATCAGGTGCAAATATATAATGGTAGGCCTTTCTTTCCTCAAGGTTTTGTTGACGAAAGACGTCAGCTGTCGTAGCAGTAATGTTATACGTTCGTAAATTTATACGAATTCATTCTGTTCATGCAGTATGAGAATTGGTGGTATATGACAATTCAATATTTCCATATTTCAGTCAAGTTTCGCATAGTTTTTTGTATCTCCCCCCCCCCCCCCCCGAGTTCTTGGTATCTAACGAAATCATAGACACATCCCTCACGACTGGAGGCTGCGTAGTTTTCGTCCAAAAAGAGCGCGCAATGGAAATTAGTAATAAATATTACTATTATTTATTCACGCTTTACTAGTACATTTCACGGCAGTCATACTGACATTTTATAATACTGTTATTCAATATTATGATGAGAAGCACGTGTCTGATTTAATTTGCCAAGAACTTCTTTGTGAGCCTTGACCCATTTCCGTCTTGAAAGCGCTGCAAGAGGCGAGCACAGCGGCCACGTCCCTGACCGTGTCGCCACGCCGCGCCGCGCCACGGAAAGGGTTGAAGTCTGTCGAGTTCAAGCGAGAGCGCCGCGCCGCGCCGTCCCGGGAGCCCTGACGGCGGCGCCGTTCACGGCCCTTCGCCGCCCTGCGAAGGGCCTCGCCGTGCCTCTCCTCGCGGAGATGCGGACTGGGACCTCCCCCAAGCGCAGGGGCCCTTCGGCGCGTGCGAACTCGGCCACTGCGACACGCCACGAACAGGGTGAGGGGGGGGGGCGAGAGACGGAGACAGAGGGGGGGGGGGCGGAGGAAGCCGTCTGCTCCAAAGGTGCTCTCTGGAAACCCGATGCGAAGTTGGAAACAGGCAGACTGAGATAAGGAATTTACTGTGCTGGTGTTTGAACCGAACGTACATGTAAGTTCTGGTCAACACGTGTGTCTCGGCGTTGTTCGAAATATCTGAAAATATATTGCAATGTTATAAGCGAATTAGGAACTTCAACATTATTTAAGTTAGAATGTAACAAATTACATTATGTTTAGAAGCTGTAACACAAAATGCGTCCAGAGATTAAATGTCTTTCACACAGAGACATTTAAAATTAATAAAAGGTTTCCTACGGAAATATAAAGAAAGGAATATTCGTGATCCCAAACGCACATTAATTATTTTGAAAATCAAAGGAGTTATTAGGAATTGATTTAACCGAGGTCGAAAAACCAGCTCATTGAAATTTATTTGCTATGCTTTTATGTTAGTCTACAAAAATATTTCAAGATTTCATGATGACTTAATTCTTTAGGAAAACTTACTCCACGTGTTTAATCATGTGCCTTTTTTCCCTTTTCTTTGTAAATAATAAATAACAAAACATGTTATTTGGCATCATCGGATGGAATATTTCGTTGAGGACTATGTACAGTCGACACCGGTTATAGTGAACTTCTGGGAACTAACATTTCTGGTTCACTATATTCGATATCAACATTGAATAGAAATTCTCTATAAGGTTTGATTTTATTAATACAGAGATACAGCAAAATACATTAACGTCACGAACTAAAAATTTCAATATCTTCATTTGTACTTAAAAAAATAATTACCTTCAATTGTTTTCTTCGTACATTTTGTGTTAGTAATTTCTCTATACTATTCTCCAGAGTTCGAGTTCCCTCCATACCTTATTTTGCATTGCCCTCTGTGTCTAAGTATCGCAATGCAGTCTTGACCCCCTTCAATGCCTCTTGCTCTGTTGGAACACCGTCTCACACTCCGAATGCCATTTTACGCGTCTAAATAAAAAACGAGATACTTTCGATAGAGGGGTGGATCAAGCTGCTAATAAAACTGATGCCTTTTCCGCGCGGTATGGCGGATATCGCCTGGCTGTGGCGATCGCGTGCTTCCTGTCGCCTACGTAGAAATCAACGCGCTTTGTTTCAGGAAATACCAAGTAACACCAAGCTTGATACTGAAGCAAGCAATGGCGCGCCGCCGGCAGTTGTCGCCCCACGCAGAACACTACCTTTGTTTCCGCAGTGAAAATGTGTGGCATAAAGTCATCTGTACGGTCCCCATTTCAGGTCCGCTACCTTCAATTCAGGGGAGACATCTTCAGTTATCATTTTTGGACAATATTTTTTTCAAGCTGTCTAGTGTTGGAAATTGTAGTACTGATGCCATATTATATTATTTTCCTGGTGGGAATTAATTTCCAGGGCGTTACATTTCCTCCTTTCACTATAACCGAACATTCTTATGCTTATTTGTAATGTAAGTGAAACGGGACCAGTGACTAAGTTCACTATGTCAGAGTTCAGTAAAAACTAAGTCTGTATATACACGATCATCTCTGAACAATTTCTTAAGCTTTTGGGAAATATTTTTTTCAAAAATTATAAGCAATAGGAGCAACAATGAAAAATAATTTAATTATTAGCTTTATCTGGATTCTGAATCTCACTTTACAATTCTCACTAATTTACATAAAATTGTTTTCATTGTATGTTTGTTCTTTCAAAAAAATCTTTTAAAATGTAAGTAGTAGTTAACGTGAATAACAAGAAGTTAGCTATTTTTCTCAAAATATCTAAATAAGATAATTTTTGGAGCATCAAACTTAAAAAAAAAATTATTTACTTTTTTGACACACTACTCCAAGACCTCATCCCTTAAAGCATACATCCCCTAAAGGAAAATTCCGACTTAGGAAATACAGATGTGGTCACGTTCGTATACCTCAAAATTACTGGTGTGCTCGAGTTACAAAAGTTTCTTACAAGAAAAAAAGGGGTATAAATAATTCGTTTAAAGTTTGAATTTTTATCATGAAAAAACATCTTAATATTAAGATTCGAGCTATGCGATTTTTATTGAAACACCCTTTTTTTGAATATAAAGGCCTACAAATGAGAAATACACAATTAATAACCCAAATACTAAATATAAAGGTCGAATGAATGTTACTTTACTTTTAATGGATTCCGTTGAAACGAAATCTTAAAAACACATGAAGAGCAATTTAGAAAATGGAAGAATATATTTGTTTGTATTAGGCGAAATAAGGGCTTGGGACTAATAACTTTACGAAAACTTTCTTCTGTTCTATGAATTCCTCTTCACAGGGCCCGGGTCTAGTCAGGTCTGGGCGATTGAAGTGTAATAACAATAAATTTTAAAATACAAATCGATTTAAACTTTTCGAATTTTCATCACACCGAAATGTACAGACGTATGAAAGTAATATTTTCATTAACTATTATTACAAGCGTCAATTGCAGTTCTTTCAATCACATTTCATTAACATCAATCAAAGAATTGATAATCCAATGTCGAATTTTTTTGAAAAAGTTCAATGAATATTTTAGGTAGATTACTCCGGTGCTGGGTGTTGTCCAAACAAAGGCTAGAGTAATAACTTCATTAGTAGTTGGAGATTTCTTCAATTAAATTATTGCGACAATAGCATGAATACAAATTAAATTACGTATCTCCATGTATTTGGAACGGCATACTACGAAGTTCATTTAATACCGGCAGTGACATAAAATGTATTTCTCCAAAGAACAAAAGGAGTCCATGAAAGAGCAACGTCGACAGAAAATAAATAAAATGGAACAATTTTTTTAAACCGATCTAATTTAATTTTAAATTTAATTTACGAGAATTCAGCGCTTTCGGAACTAAAGAATTGTATTTTAGAGTCCTTGTATTTCATAACAGAGAACCACAGTAGAGTAATTTTTCACGCCATAATTTTCTCAGAGCAGGATGCGACTTTTAGATTAGATTCATTATTATTCGAAATACGGAACAGAAATCTAAGAACTTCGGCGTTAGCGGATATACAGCCATTGAAATAGGAAACTTTTCCAACATTTAAGGACTTCGACGCCCGATGGAATTTTATAATCACCGACAGAGCTGAGCGTGAGTTGATATTTTAATATCTGCGTCGGTCTCGTCCTCGTTAAGAGACAAATAAATCGGCTGTCAAGAACTTCTGGGGACGTGTCACGGTTCAGACTGAATGTATTGTGCAATGCCAGTGGAAACAAGATGGTGTAGAATACACTTGTTTTTAAGTAAACAACAGGAGCTTTCTCTAACTGAAATTTTATTTGAAAACAATTTGCTGTAACACAAAGTGCTCTCAATTCACTTACTGGAGCTTCCGCTGCGTCTCTCGGCATATAAAACGCGAAAACAAACATCAGCCATCCACCGGCCTCCAGTGTCCACGCGGGAGTAGCGTCTCTTGTTTGAACTCAGCAGCCGCAGCCGCGGCCGCGCTTCCTCGTCCTGCGGTCCCCGGGGGCCCACCGCCCCCGCCGGCGCAGCCGCGCGCCCCCACGCTCTCTCCGGCAGCCCCGCCCCCACCTGCCTGCCTGTCGCCCTGCTTGCCGCCCCGCCCCACTCCGCCCAGCCCCGCGTGCGAGGGGCGTGTGTGAGAACTCGCCGCTTGACGCGCCGCAGACGGTCTTCCTTGATTTACCTTTTCAGGCGCTCGTGCATCCGGCGCGGCGGCAACTGCGACCACCGGGCCAAGGACTGCTGCTACAACAGCGCGTGCCGCTGCAACCTGTGGGGCGCCAACTGCCGCTGCCAACGCATGGGCCTCTTCCAAAAGTGGGGCAAGTAGGCGGGCGGCGCGCGCCCCCTTCGGCGTCGACGATGCCGCTGCTGACGACGTCGTCGTCGCCGCCGCCGCCCACGCCGCCGCCGCCGCGCCGCCCCCGCCGGCCTAGCGAGCGCCCCCGCCCGCGCCCCCGCGGGGGCGGGAGCCTCGCCCCGCCCGCCGCCGCCGCCGTCGCCTAGTCCCTCTGCTGTGTGTGTTGTTGGCGCGTCGCCGCCGCGCCGCGCGGCCCCCGCGCCCGACGGCGCCCCGCCCGGCCCGCGGCCCCCCAGCCGCGCCGCGCGCCCGGCGGCCCCGGCCGCGCGCCCCGCCGCGACGCGCATTGTACGAGAAATAAACTGTGTTGACCGCAGCGCACCGTGCCTCATTGGCCCTGGCCGCAGCCTCCCCGCCCCCGCTCCCGTCCTTTCACACAAAACCCCTACCCGCACTCGCATCAGCGCCACGCCAAGTGCTCTCTCTGAGGAAGAACATTACACCATGCCTTCTTTTGTTTCTTCTTTGTCTAATACCTTGCAAATGCAAGACACGATATTTGTTCAATGTTACAACACACTAAAAAATAAATTTACTGTAACGATAAACCAAATTAAGAAGTCAGGTATATCGTCGAGTTGACACAAATATCACAGAAAAATTCTTGGAACAGGGATAATACATTTCACATTGAAATGAGCTGCTTTGTGGAGCATGGAGCGCTCTCAGGCATTTTGATCCTGTGTGAATCCTGTGTGATCTTGCGTACCAAGGTCATGACGATGCAGAGCACTCTTATCACAATGCTAAGCCACGTCTTTAACAGAATAGTATAAAGAAAAAAGATCGCTGAGCATTTAAAAACAATTAATTTTTGTTAATTTTCATTACAATTGAATATTTCCGAAGAGACGTATCTCCATTATGCAATTTTCTGGGAAGGGAAAGTACAAGTATTATTTATTATTCAGCCTTATAATTCAAGATAAGATTCAACACTTTTTGGATCAACTTATGCTAAACGTAATATTTGGGATCATTTGGGGAACAGGCGTAAGAGGAAATTTTGGAAACACAGAGGGCAGTTTTTTACTCGGAAGTTTGCGGAGGTCTTTCCCGCCGTATGGCGAGATCCGGCGCCGACCTACCGTTGGCAGCGAGGTTTTCACCAACCAGGCATCTCTAACCAGTGTGGCGCCACCCCATCTGGGAGAAGCTCTAAGTCTCCGACCAGTCTCCCGGCATGTGTGGTAGTGTAGTCTGTGTGTGTGTGTAACAGGTTGAGGATATAGGACAAGGAAGAGGTAAGACAAGAAAGATCGTGCAAGTTCTGTGGCACGTTTGATAAGGATCGGCTCCGGCATTCGCCTGATGTTGATCGGAGAAAACACGAAAACTACCGATCAGGGCACCCGATCTCTAGAATTCACCTGTAGGTACACTGAATCGTGAAACGAGAAAACAATCGGAAATGGAGTAATGTCCTTTCAGTAACAAGCTCTTCAATTGGGCTCCATTTTCGTGGTCATTTATTGAAGAGTCACTTCACCTCTTCGACCCGCCGATGCCCCACGCACGTCCGCACCTGCACACGCGCGCTCGCGTGGCCGCTCGATCCCGCCAAGGGCGCGGCGCCGCCCCACGCGCCTTGCGTCGCGTCGCGTCGCGTCGCGTCGCCCGTGGGACGCGTAACCCGGCGCGCGCGTCGCGGCCTCGCGGGGGCGGTCGCCGCCTCACATCGATCGCCGGCGCGCCAACTTCCAACATGCGCTCCAACAGATCCCAAACTTTCCTCCCTATCTTGTCCCGCCAAGACAACAGGACAACAGCTACCCACGTCCTTTATGAAGTTACCTTGCGAAGGGAAGTTTGGGAAAGGGAAGGGAAGGGGTTGCGGGCAGGGGAGCCCGGTTCATCAAAAACAGATTGTAAGTAGTAAAGTTTCTTTATATCCACAACAATCATACAACACACTTTACAGCCAACTAGACACTTGAACAATTACCAATTACAGAAGAAGAGACCCGTGGCGGCAGCTGGCCATCGCAGAGAGGTAGGCCGGTGACTCGGTCGGCGCCGCTCCAGCCGGCGGGAGGCAGCCGGAAGGCGCGCGTGCCCGTGCCCGTGCCCGCGCCCGCGCCGATCGCGGGGTGCAACCGGAGCCTCGCCTCGTGAGAGGGGGCGGCGGGGGTCCGGGGGGCGGCCGCGCCCGCCGTCGTCGTCGCCATCGATCGGGGCGGGGGCGGGCGGGGGCGTGCCGGGGCGCGCGCGGCGCGGGATTAGCCGCGCGGCCGGAGATTGCCGCCCGCGGGAACGCGATTACGAGCCCTCTCTCCCCACAAATCCAATTTGCGCGCCCGGTTGCTCCTCCGCCGACGCAAGAGAAGCAAGCGCCGGAAGGAAGGGGCGGGGCGCGGCGGGAGGGCGATGGCGCCAAGATCCACGGCGAACGTCGCCGCAGCCTCCCTTTATTGGTCTTTGTGCGGGCGCGGGGGGCGCGGGGGTCGAGGGGGGCGCGACCCCGCCCCCGCCGGGGGCGACGAGCGTCCCGCGGCGCCGGCCGCTTCCCTCCCTCCTCATCCCCTCCTTCAGAGAGCGCCCATCTGTTGATCTTGGGACGAAGCAAGTCGACTGGAGCGAGCGCGCCCAATATGATTACGAACAAAAGAGGATGAAAGTTGTTTAAAGGTTCTCTCGGGCAGATGCACTGCACCACTACATATGGCACGGAAAGTATCCGTGTTACACGGGATGATCCGGGCGGAAGAAAAAACCGAAGGTGTAGAAACGAACATTTGAACAAGTAAAAAAATAAAAATAAACGGAGCTCCAGTTTTAACCGGGAGCCGACTGCAGGTTACAGATGGCCTGCGCGGTGTAGGCGTCGTGTAGAAGCGGTGGGTCCGTTTCCTTGGTCGTAGGCCGCCCGCCTCTTTCCTTCTCAGCGACCGCATCGCCGCCCCCATCGACACCGCGACCACCGCCGCCGCCGCCGGGTCGCACTTGCGAAGTCGGCACGTAGCCGCGGGCGTGCGGCGTAGGCGCGGCGGGAGCGGGGGCGGCCTAGTCGTGTAGGGCGCTCGCCGCCGCGTCCGCCCCCAGCCCTTCCAGCACGTAGGCCAGCTGCGCCGCCGCAGAGTCGTCCTCGTCCTCCGCCCACAGCTCCAGTATCAGGCGGCAGCGCTCCGTGTCGTCCGACCTCTCGCCCTCGAAGTACAGGATCTGCGCACGCACACACATCCACATATTAGTCATCGATCACATCCCTACGTAGGGGGAACAGCGGTTGAGAAAGATGCGGTACCATCATCATTAGAACAATTTATTTTTTTCTTCAACCGATGAAAACATCTCACACACCATCTCACTTCCTTCTACAGCATTCCAAACCACACACGTACGCGCGCGCGCGCGCGCACACACACACACACACACACACACTGTTCACCCATGTATTTACTAGTAAATTATTCCCTTGTATAATATTTTATTTCAAGGGTTAAAGTAAAGAAGAAAATATTTTACGGACTTTTAAAGGGAACAAATTTGCTTGTAAAACGAAAAAATTCAAAGGAATAGACTTAAAAATTTCATTCTACAAGGAAATACGTTGCACGACAAGGGAGGTACTCCAAACTTTTATTTCGGAAATTTTGTGGAGCTAATATTGTTATTATGAATTTTTTAATGAATTTAAAGAAACGTTTTCAAGATTTTTTTATCAGACTTCCTTAAAGCAAACGAAAATATTTGCAAGAACTGAATGCAGCTTGAAATTTCAATTCAATGCAATTTTTCAATAATTCAGCTTGCCAAGGAAAACAATACTTCACTTGCTCGGAAATAATTATTACTAAATTGAAAACTACTTCCTAACTGAACGTGGTAATCTTTAACATTAATTTATACGAGTGACTAGTTCTCAATGAATTTTGGGGACACATTTTAGACCTAAGAAGAAAACACTTATTTAAAATACCATTTCATAAATAATTTAAATGAAACATTACAGCTGAAGTACAATTCAATGCAAGGAAACAGATTATACTTCACTTCAAACCCTCCACTGTAACAAAGGTCATGCAAGAGCCGTGAGAATCGCAGGGTATAGCGTCATGTGTCGCTGCAATAATGCTCTCAACAGCCCCAAAGCGAAGCCACCGGCTCACCACTGGCTAGTAGAGAGGTGCCTGACGTTACGGCCTTCATTGCCACCTGCACGCTCGCAGCACACGTTGAATATGCAACTCGACTCGATCCTGGGTCAAAGCGGGTTTGCCCGCTCCACGACTGCTAGAGAATCAGGTAAGTGAAGTTTACTCTAGTCTTTTCTATTGCTAAACGTGAAACGGTTTAGTCAAGTAGGGTAAAGGCAGAGTGTCGCAGTAGGCGTTCACAAATACATGATAAGTTAAAGAGATTATGTGATGATTACGGTGTGATAGCGCCAAAGGAACGAGAATTTATGGTAATAATATTCAGTATTAACTAATCGTCCTATTACGTGTAGACATAATGATCCGAAGAAACACCTTACATGCAGTGCACCCAACCATTATCGTTAAGGCAATTTCCCTATTAAGTAATTAATACCAGAGTATGTTACTTAATTAACAAGTGGGAAATACGATCGCTACACTCTTGCCTCTGATCATATCTTCTCAATTTCCCCATGACAAAAGCTGCAAATTAATTTCTTGAACATTCAAAGACGATTAAGCGAGAGGTAAAAAAATCCCGCTCCTCAAACTGTCAAAAGTCCGTTTTGAACGATTTTAAATTAGAACATTTGACTTTTATTTAAATTACTTTACGTAGCTATATAACAATAGGCTAGACAACGTCTTGTAAAAGGGAATGCGTTCGTTGGTTTGTAATGAGCACGAAAAAAAATTGGCAAGAACGTGCAAGAATAATACACAAACCTAAGGCATCCGATTGTACAGTGACGTGTCCTGGATGACTTCGATCATCTCCTTTACATTTTGCGGTAAGTTAGTGTCTGTCATTGTTCCCCCACACGTAAGATGCCAGAGTTTAGCTGGCGTGCGAGCGAGGAAGCAGTGTCTTCCCTCGCCTGAAGTGAAAATTGATCTTTGAGCGTTATTTCAACATCTTTTTGTGGGTCAAAGTAAGTACAAACTTTCTTTTGCACCATGTTATCGTTGTCACACTGTGAAAGAGTCTCTCACCCACATTTTCACACCAACCAAGGTCATAATAAAAGAGACACATAAAAATAAACAATACACTGATGGCTGGCAGAAATGGCCAAGAGTTGAGAACGCAGAAACTAACAAAAAAAAGTTATAAGGAATGGAATGCGGATGTTTGTGTCAACTATGACTTACTGTGACTTACCCTACGGGAAAAGGAACAAGTCAAGACGTAGCTGATAAGGGGTTTTATCATATGATAATGTTCCTGAAATTTCTGATAGTTGACAATAAATTGTGAGAGGAGTTTTGTTTGGAAAGTAAAGACAGGAAGGCAATGTTGCTCCAATTTTTAGCACAATATGGGCTTGGTACTTCAATCTGTAGTATCTGAGGAGATTTTAAAATAATTTTCAATTTCAAGAATTTAGAACCCTCTAGATACACAAGGAAAAATAAAGAGTTTTTGTGTCGAAAAATTCGCCGTTTTCCGACGCACGATTACAATACTTTCTCTTCTTACGGTAGTAAGTGCGAGAAAGTAATACTATTTGGTACGATCAGTAAGACATCTTCGGCACAAAAGCCCGCTAAGTTTGCTAACAATAGGTAGGGTGCTTTAGAACAAGAAATCCCCAGGAGGTGCAGAAGTCACATTTAAGACGAAACAACAAGAATGTCAGATTATGTTTTAAGCATATAACCATTACGCATAGCTCTGGAAAGATGCATCCTAGGCTTTTAAACTAGGTTTTCATGTCCTTAGCACGAGTTTTGTTTCGTATGCCATAATATATAAAATTAAACCTTTTAGGTCGTTCTATTACATTTTTTAGGCGGATACACCATCAAGCACTGTCAAACACTTCGAAGTTGGGTCTCAAAACTATTTTCACTTTTAAAAAATTTAAAAAATATAAATGCTTAGTTTCTAACTTCAAAGCACTTCACTGCGCTCCATTTCACTTCACAATACCACCGAACACTTAACTTACTTCCCATTCTATTTCCTCTTCAACGTAACCCTTCCAAGAACGAAGTTAATTATTAAATAGTATGAGTTAATAAAGAAAGAAAAATAATCATATCAACAATTGCTGTAAAAAGGCTAACTAATGAGTTAAAAATATTTTTTTATTTTATTCTCGCTTCACTTAGTAGGAAGGGAATTTTCGACAGAAAACCTGTTGCCGGGACTTGGTTAGATAAATCTTATTCCTATACATACTAAAACAACTTCCTCTAACACGTTGGGTAGTCAGAATCTATGTTTTATGGGTTCTTGAGACCGAAAAATCAATTGACGGAAAACGTCTGTCTATGGTCTATGCTAGCGTCTAAACCGTTCAGTATAGGGAGTTTGAAATAGATATTTTGAATTTGGGGGTACTTTACATGAAGCTTCAAGAACATTTTCCAATATTAAAAAAAGGCTTCACATTTTATGATTTAACTTGTTTCTCAGCTTAAAGAAAGCTTAAAAGAATGGTGCAGATCTCATTTTCCCTAAAATCCATGAGTTTTCAAAAAGTGCACAAAAACAATAATAAAAATTACATCTTTTGTCTTAACAAAATCTGTCGTCCAAGTACAGACCGTGAAATAAGACTTAGTTTTTAATATTGCCTATATTCACTCAAAATTGTCTGAATATTACTAATATTTTGAAAATGTCTTTATTTGATTTTAATTAAAGAAATTGGGGGAGTTAACGGTCTATGGCATCTTTATAAGTAAGTGCATTTCACTCTGTTCTTACAGTTAACAGGAAAATACTAGAGCCATTTTTGAGAAAATATCGAAAATGTCCTACGGGCTTCATCTGAAATACACCTAAAATTCAAGAATTGTTTTCCAAATCGTGTGCTACTGGATCGGGCCAGATCGGACGTGGAATTTACCGTTTGGAATAAAACCTACGAATAATTTACAGGTTAATGTTATTCAGGTGGAGAGACAGATTGGCGGACTTAACTACATTACATAACTTTCTCTGTACTACGTTTATTATTCCGTATATTTATTCATAAAAGAGGAAGTAAAAAGGCTACAAAAATTGAAAAATACTGGAACATTATGAACGCAAAAGTACTTTGCAGTATATAGCATGTCATGAAAATTAGTATGAGACGATTTCTGCCGAGAAACATTCGCTTCAGGAGCTACTTTCCTCGTGCTTGGATAAGGAGCTCTAGATTGCACACAAGGTCGGAAGGTTCAGCGGAGCGAAAAGGCCGTCCAATAGGCAGAGTTTTAGAGCGTTGCTCATACGACATTAAAGGTTATCCACCTCTTTTAATTTCTCATGCCCTGCCAAAATGATTGACACTGTGCGAGATTAATGACAATGTTCTTGAAACCATTGGAAAGCGTAGCCGACGGCAGATCTTGATCATATTGCCAGACATGAATTTACAATTCAGAAAATCACAAAAAAGATCATGGTTTGAAATTTAAAAAATAGTAATGACATTTAAAATTCCATCTGAAAATACCAACAAAAAACGAATATTAAATTTTAAAGCACTCGCAAGTGAAAAAATAGAAGTCTTTTAATGACATGAAAAGTTTTGTTTTCTTCTAAACCTCAACCGAACCTAAACAGTAGACCACTTCTGACAGTTACAATTTCTCTTTGTTTCTTTCCCGAGAATCATCTGCGCATAGCTGTTATCTTGGGCCAGTATGCGGGAGAGCTTCTAGAGAATTGATTGCGCGTCCGCTGGCGCAGGCGAATGCTGACCGCTTGGGCAACACGCGCTTCCAGGCCCGTCGCCAACACGCGCCACGTCCGCCCGCCCGGCACAGGTGGCGGAAGTAACAAGGTGTGTCCGCGCCAGGGCCAATATGCTTCCCGCAACGGCGCGGTTCGCGCATGATCTCACCCACTAATGCAAATCTCACACGGGCCAGATTTCTCTCCGAGCCATTGGACGCAAATTTGATCGAGCCACGCTCCGAGTCCGCTCGGCGCGCTGTCTCCCGCGAACACGTATCCATCAAACTCGCCGGCGCGGAGCGGGCAAGGAAGCGAGCGCGCTCTCGCGTGAGCTGCTGGGCACACGACGCGTCGAAAAAAAAGGGCGTCATCACGCGGAACAAAGCGTGTGCGGGCGGAATAAAACAAAAAAAAGAGGCCGCCCTGCTGTGTACAGAAGCGACAGAAGTTAATGAAAATATGCAGAACCCTCCCCCTCCCACACCGCCTGATCCAATATAACCCGGTGAATCTGGCATGCATATTGGAGGCACCGCTCGAGATTGGCTCGGCCTCGCTTGCAATATCACAGGAATGAGATGGGAACAGCATCGATTTCTTTGCTCTTACAGTTCGCTGCACTTGACTTTCCGGAAGAGAATGAAACTGTTTTGAAGACGCTGGCGCGAAATAGGATATTAACTCTTCCGCGGAGGCGCTCGCATTCTATCACCGCTAGTGATTCAACGAACTGCTTTTACGTCTTTTGTCCCAAGTGCTCCATATTCCAACAGATTTGTGCACACAGAAGAGAAAGAAGTTTCGGGAATTATATTCCATAAATACAATAGTAATTTCACATACGTCTTTTTTTCTTTTTTTCTCAGTCTGTTACATATCCTACAATTTTTTCCAAATTCATTATTTTTAGAAAATATATACAAACGATTAACGCCGATACAGCTGTCTAAATAAAAAAAGTTTTTGAGATGAAACAAAATTGGGTACTGATGTCATCTCAATTTCTTTCGCTTTAATTAAGATTTTACCACGTAAGCAAGAAATATTTAAGATGTATAATCGGAAATGAAAAAGGATACGTGTTACGCACGAGTTAAAATCTTAAAATAATAATATAAATGGAACGAAAAATACGAATAAATTATCTTGAATTTTCACAAAACTTCTTTGTGTTAGAATATTTTATTTTTAAAAGAAATATACAGTTGTATTCAATATTGGAAAGAGAGACAAAATAATAAAAATAAAATTTAATTGGTGGAGAGTTATGGGCTATTTTACTTCGTCAAAAGTTATTACAAACAAAACGGACAATATGTGTACAGTTTCCCAAGCGAGAAAGAAAGGAACTGCCAAAAGAAAATACAGAAATATAAGCCCAATTTACTACTCCAACAACGGAGGTGCTACAAACTGCCACAGAGGACACACACCTGTGGAGGCACATAAGCGCCTCCTCCACCCACGGCACTATTCTGAGCGCGCCCCGCGCTATAAACGTATAACGAAGCACTTAGTGAATGAAGTGTTCGAAGCACAACGACGTACTTCCACGGAATGTTTATCTTGTTACCTCGCGTTCCCCGACGCCCCCTTCCCTTCGCCTTTTCGGAGCCGTTCCTGTGTGTCCCCGCCCTTTCCCTTTATATCCTGGCTTCGCGGGGCGATGCAGCAGTTGCCAGAACATCCGCCGCGCTCTCCCAAGCAGGCGGACTTCTCTACAGGAGTGCAGTGAGATGGTTGTCATTCTGTTAGAAACATGAAGACGTGTGCCAAACGTTTATCACCTTCTCTCGACCCGATCCGTCTTCTTGTGTTTAAGGATGCCGCGTCGATTACCAGTATGTCTTCGACGGGTATAAAAGCAAGTGTTAACATCTTCTGCATCCCTGTTTTATCTGACAGTTTTCCGAGTCATTATATTGCTCCTCTAGTCCTTCCGTCAGTATCCTTCTGCACCCAGCTTTTGACAAATGGAAGAAACGACATTATTTCCAAAATCCAAAATCGAAAAAAAATGTTCCGAATGTTACTTTAAAAAATGCATTCAGAAAAATGGAGTCGGAAAGTGTTCAATTAAAAAAAATAATTTTAGGAATGTTGCCTTCGAAAACAACAATTCTGAAAAAATGAGCGGTAACGTGTCGTGACGTCTCTTAAAATCGAGATGAAGGCCTGCATTTACACCGGATGGCTTTTGTCCAAAGCGTTCGCGATTACACGGGGGGGGGGGGGGGCGGTGAATACCCATTCATAGTTTTCCCTCCCCGTAAAAGTAATGTTACTTTTCAAATCACTGTTTTGTGATGTTGAAGTTGCAGGACCCGCCTTACTTCGAGGGGTGTCGAGGTAGGCTTCCCCGCCGAACACCGAAGCGCGCCGCGCGCAGCCCGTCTCCGCAGGAGTCGCATCCGATCGGCAGTTGATTTCAACGCAGAGCGAGAGGAAATTGCCGTATGAACGCTGCTGTCGCCAGTGTTCAAGAAAACGATTTGGGCGTGCGTAGCACTCCCGCGAAGGAAGTAGCCTGAGCACACGTAGAGGAGACACATCTGAGAACTTTTCGTTTTAAAGTCTTTATCAGAACGAACCAGTGTTCTTTTATTTTCAATTCAACTCCCCATCTTTCTTACAGAGAACCGCGCAACAAAGCGTAATAAAATTCAGTTGACAATTCCGTGTATATTCTCCTTCCTCAAAATTCTTTTTAAGTTATTTATTACACATAAACCTTTGCTGTTAGATTAGCGACAAAGATTGTAAACATTCATTGACATGAGAATAAAGAAGTATTTTAAAACGATGAAAACAAATTAACGTCTAGCGGATACTGTGCCACCATCCAAAAGATGAAAATAATTCTTTGCCCAGGTAATTTATGTGTTAATTTAAAAAATATTGTCATGACCATAGCATTGAATCAATCAAATATTGAAATATCATCCGCCTTTTAGCTTTCATTCTTCTCCCCCAATCTCTTTAAAATATTCATTTCGAAAACAATTATAGGCGCAAGCCTTAGTGGTATAGGCAAAGTTGATACAGGTACCTTCAGTGCGACACCCTTGAGGTTACAGTAACGTAGACCTAGGTAACAGTCACACCGGCAGCGAGACTGCAACTCAAGCTTCGAGCTTTGTGAGACCCTTTGCTCGACTTGGATCTTCACCACAAGGAAATCTGTCGAAGACGGCAACTTCACCAGAGAGAATTCTAGTCTGAGGCTCTGACTGGTTGTTTCCGAGCTTGTCAATTAAAAATTCCAGGCAATACCTTAAAACAACTTGCCACGGACCGCGCGTGGTATTTCCTTTCCCCATCGTGTGTCTCCCTCCATCCTCAGAACCAAACGATGGGATGATCTTGCAAAATTATGTTTAAGGAACGAAATTTATTGTATTAAAAAAGAAAATTATTTGTTTATTAATATATTGATTCGGGCATGTATACATACGACTTTTTACCAAAAGACGCAAGAATAAATTTAAAATATGGAAAATTAAAATTTATCACAGTGTTTGAAATTACTCCGTATAAGCATTTTCAAATTTCAGAACACAAAACGACACCAATCACGTTTGGAAACGGGTTCAGAGTGGGTGGAAGAAAGTAATTGCACACTACTCTTCGTCACACAATAAGCGTTTTATTATAAACATAAAATACGTACAATATTTACGAGAAGGCGGTGTGCAAATGAACGGCCGTGCCAGGTAGCCAGTGACGGATCCTGGGGAGCGGGGGGAGAGAATATGCACCCGCCCACTCCCAATTTCAATAACGAGATAAAACAATGGTTTGTAAAAGCGTTTGTTCAATTTGGATCGAGTTACGCATGGGCGAGAAGCAAGCACGTGGTTGAGATTACTTCTCCGTCGCAAACATCCGCTCGTCCTTGACGCCGAGTCCACGGTTTTAAACAAGCAGGGCTGGTGGTGGTAATTTTCACATCAATTCTAGACGCTGAGTAGTATTACATTTGAAATAAAGATGATTCTAGTGACATCTATTAACAAACATCTATATGGAATGTTCCCTTACTACGTATAAATATATTAAAATGTAACGAGATGTGTAGGTAAATTAAGTTAAAAAAACACCGAAATATGGCAAATGATTTTTTTAAAAATTCAGAATGTTTTATAAACTAAAAAAATGATTGCAGGTATCTTGTTCGTGTAAAAATATGTATTTACATGAAAATCCATTCTCTACCCAAGTTGCTCATTCCCCAAATATCCCCTCGCGATCGGGTTTGGGATTTCGATTCCACATTTAAGTCCTAACGGATAATTAGAAACTCTCGGCCGGGTGTCTCGTTTCTCGGCGTTCCATCGTTCGTAGCGAGATGGAAGCAGCGAGACAGGCTGAGGGTGCCATGCCCTCCGGGTGCAACGACTCACGTGGCCCCCGTTGGTCGGGGGGCGGTGTTCGCACGGGTTCTCGAAAAGGGACTTGCGAGTGGCGTTTTATGGCTCCGGTTCCAACACTGACAGCTGGTAAGGTTAGAGCTGTCGAAGCGCCACCCACGTAATAGCCTACATCGCGTTCCGGCGTATCAGGATACTCGCCCACCGGTGTACATGTACGCCCGCGGAGAATAAGGATAAGGCTAGGGCTAAGCGCTTCGAAAGACCCCTTGGTAACGACACAAGTACAACAGGATTCCGCATTGATCTCTAAAACCTTGAATAAACGTCAGGAATTTTGGATAGAGCAAAATGTTTCGACGCTGTCTCGTGAGGGGACAACCGATCACGAAGGTCTCGTTGCTACTGAAATTCAAAGTGGCACGAAGGGTTCACAGGGCATTTTGAATCCGGATTTGAATGAATGAACAGTGGTCTCGGACGTCACCCCCACAGAAACGTCAATTTCTCTGAAGCAGAATCGCGAAGTCACAAAAACCTCGCGCCTAAAAGCGGCAAATCGCTCGAGGGGAAACAGGCAACAAAATCAAGTTCAGCTTCTCGTGAGCGGAGCACGCGTTTATATCTCCCCACCCGCCTTACGACCTCTGGAACGAGTTTTATAGAGAAAGAAATGCGGGACGTCCGCAACACGCCAACTTCCTTTATTGATCCATCATTCACCGGCTGCGGACAGCGGTGGTTCCAATGAAATCTGAACTCTGCGAGGCACCAAAAAAAGCAGCAGAACGATAGTTGCGCACTTCGAACGTTATCGTTTCTTCCCCTGCCTCCACCCACGCGCCGCCCCGTCGTCCTCAAAAGGGCGGTGTGCACTATGGCCAAAAGTGTTCTTTCAACGAAACGAAATTGACAAAGAAAGCTTCGCGGCCGCGACGAAAGCGGATTTTCGATTCCGGTTCTGGGTCAATGTGGACTGCTATCTATACTTCGATTCATTTGTAGTGGCACTTAGCGTAAGTCAACTGTTACGGTGTCATCCAGCTGGAAGCTTCGCCGTCACTAGTGACGTCACTGTGGAGAGGTTCAAGCTCCCGATTGGATAACAACGTAACAATAGACTTACGTCACGTGCTTTGAGGCGAAATACAGATGAGGATACTCTGATCGGTCCCATCAGTGTTTTCCACAGATCATTTCCCACAGATAATATGGCGGAGCAATGCCTTCAATCGCAGGCGATCTTTTGTTTCTCATTATCTTAACATAGAACTTTACAGTAACGGTTCATCGAATGATGGGAGGTTAAAATGAGAGAGGGTGAGAAACGGAGAGAGATGGGGTGTGGGGGAGAGAGAGAGACGGGGAGAGAGACGGTGACAAGGGGAGAGACTTTGACAGAGGAAAGGAGAGGGGAGAGGAAAGCCGTTAGACACTCGCACAAACACGTAGAGCGAAATCGCCTACTTTCGGCGCAGCGACAGCGCCGTCGCCGGGCTGGCGTCTGTAGAAGCACCTGTCAACGCCCACCTCCATTCGTTATATGAGGCCTGCGGATTGGATGACGTCACCGCGCCACAATTTTTTTGTTATTTCCGCTCATTTATCAGAGAGAGAGAGAGAGAGAGGCAGAATTCAATCAATTCTGTACTAGACTTCATTATCCCGGATTACAAAAGGCAATTTGATGAAAAGCTGTGACGGTGGAAATGAAGAACGCAAAAAGTTACTAAAGTTCTTTATCTACGTCCATAAAGACTGAAATAATATGCGGTCGGTTTAAGTAAAACGTTTTCAGTTAAACAAAAAAAGAAATCTACCAAGTAATTTAATGATTCCATGAAAGGGACAAAAAAAATTCTTTAACTTCATCTGAACATAGCCTCAAGCGCTGATGGGCTTCAATATCAAGTTAAAATGATTTCACTTCAACTAGCTTTTCTAAAAATACTCAACGCTCCTTCGGAAATTGTATAAAAAAACGACAATATATTTCACGATTGCGTACGTCAAATGCAACACAAGTCTCCTTCAATTTTCAAATCGTACGTACTGTCTTCAAATTGAATTTCCAACAAGATAAACCTCGACCCTAAACGTGGAAGCTCCAATACCATAGGTTTGCTGCTTGTGCAATAAACAATTTGTGAAAAAGTGAAAGCTGACCTTTTTGAGGCGGCTTATTGCGCGCATCACAAAACGCCAACGTTTAGGTTAACATCATTCATTTCCTGTCAATTTACCTCGTCAGTAGGGTCAAAGGTAGAGAGCATAGGCAATGAAAAGCTCTGCAGGCGTCTCTCTATATGAAGCACCGATGCAGAACTAAGCATTATAAATGTAACAACAGGCATCGCAGGTCAGCACAACGTTTTAATTCGGCGTTTCATTCAGCAGTCAGAAAGGGCACAGAAAAATTGTTCAAACACACAATTCAATTTCCCACTGATAAAACATGTTTGCTATTAATTCAAAATTAAAATAAGCATCAACGACATGCTTATACAACAACGCCTACATCCCCTTTTTTTATTTGACGTTCCACATTCCGCGCGGGAGCGCTCTTTTACACCTTTATTGTGAAAATACGTGTGGACGCTGCGGAGAACTCATAAAAAATAATAATAATTCCTGTAGGTGAATATAAAATGCAATTCGCTTTGGAATGTAAAGAGAGAACTGACAGCAATTAATTGAAAATTAAATTATATATTCCAAAATACTCTTTGGGTCACAGAGAAGAAAAGTGACATTACAAGATCGGTGTCGCAATGTAGTTCTATTGATGTTGATATTACACTCTGGCCTGAAGAAACACATTTGGCTTTCGGACTTTGCACGAATTGAAATGAATTTTTAAGGACACGGCATTGCGAAACTTTTAACGAAAAAAGAATTTCAATATCTGCCGATTATTAGAATGAAATAATTTTAATATTTCATTTGAAAAAAAAAGTTATTTTTGTGTGTATCTCGAATATTTATTTTCTTTTTATTTCTCTTCATTATAAAAAAGATGACATGTTTTGATTGAAAATTAGCTTTGCTTCTAATCTTGTTTACTAATACTTGCTTCTTCCGATAAATAAAATCAAAAGAACAAGACATGTGCTTTGCTGTTGTGCAATCAACAAGTGAGCAAGTGCGAATAAAGACCATTTATTTTCAAGAAGCATTACGCACCCTAGGGTCTTCTTAGTTAATTGGGTTCCCGGCTCAGCCTGGCACGCAGAGTGACTGAGGGGCGAGGATTATTACACGTTGCGCTCGGCACCTCGTTGGGAATGACGCACGCGACCCGGCATAAAAAATGAAATCTCGTGAATGAGGCGCATACGAGAATCTCATTAGCGTAGTCTTTCACGAATCCCCGCAGGTGCACAGGGTTAATGGCACGAGGGAGGCGTATTTCATTTTGTCGAGCACGTCAGCTACTTTGGCCATTAGTCCCATGAGTGAAAGGCATGCTTCAGCCTGGGAGGTGGCGGTGTTCCTCCTCCGCTGGACCGGGAGATTCGGCACCGACATACTCGGCGGCTTGCAGATTTCCCCCCCTCGAGGTGTTTCTTCCAACAGGAGCATCGACCAAGCCGGAATATGTTCTAAGCTCCTGGCTGATATCCCGATGTGTAGTGCATGAAAGTGCGCAAGGATTGCAGCCAGAGGATGTGCTACATGTGACCTGGCGCCAACTTCCCACCTGTAACTGACAACAGCCTAGTCTCTTTCGTTCCGTATTGCAATCAGTTCAAGAAAGTCACGTGGTCTTTCAGCATATGTAATTTCATTCACTACCAACCACTCCTCGGTGCCTTCCAACTTTTTTTGTCAGGTAGTGTATATTAGCAATTTCCACTTCGCGCAGAAATGGAAAGAAAACTAGTCTGCCTCCAGTCATGTGAGAAGAGTCTATGGATGAGTGAGATACCCAGAAACTCCAAAAAACAATGTAAGTTTGGATTTTGACCGACAAAGGAAATAGTACTGTTAAACAAGCAATAGATATCTGACATGGTATTTATTTTTTACAGTGTAGTTTTTTATGTCGCTTTCAAATCTGAAAACCGTTTTGCTCTATAACGCCAGGTTTTTAAGATATCGACAAAAATTAATTTTCATGGAACACCGTTTATCAATTTTGTACCCCTTGTTTTTTGTATTTTGTTCACGCAAGGCAACACACATTTTTGTCGTCTGTGAAAACGTTTATCTTTAACGTAATATTTTAAAGCATTTTCGATATCGCATTACTGTGTAATGAGTGATGAGTATTTGTTACTGTGCTGACGTTCAAGATCTCTTGACAAGCCAGAGGGTGAGACAACGCACTTAAGCGTGGTGATTGTTCATCGACGCAACTAAAACAAGTTTGAAAGCAGTGATATTGCAAAATGGAAACAAATATGCAATTAACACTGGTTAAATATTCTACCCACCTGAAAAGATATATGAAACTATCTCCCTACTTCTCGAAAAAATATGCTTTCATGGTATAAATATTGTATCTATGGTGATTTAAAAATTAACACCATTTTCATGGGAACATGTGCCAAAGTACATTAAGTAAAGCTGTTTTGTGTGCAAGTGGGACAGCAGAGATAGAAAGCACCACTACATAAAGAAAAATTGGCCTATCAAAACTAGAGCGCACACAGGAAATAAAAGTCCTTTATCTGCCGTTTATTGACCCTGACAATGTAATCATGCCACTGCTTCACATGAAGCTGGGACTTATGGAAAAGTTTGTGAAGGCACTAGACAACAACTCGGATGTTCTTCGGTATCTCGTCTCCATGTTTTTAAAGTTGAGTTATGCGAAAGTGAAACGAGGTAGGTGCACAATTAAAGAAGGTAACCATTAAGGAAAGTAACTGGCAGCCATTTCCAAGACTAGTTGTATACTACTGTACAGACCAATAGTAGTCAATTTCCTTGGAAATTATAAATCTACCTGTGTAAATGTGAAGAAGTGGATTAGTGCCTACAAAAAGCTGGGTGTCAAAACGTCCCTCAAAATTCATTTCCTCGACTCATATCTTGATTTCTTCCCCCAAAACCTAGGTTTGGTCAGTGACGAACATGGTTTTCACTATGATATCTCGGTGCTGGAGTAACGTATCAGGGCCAACGGAGTGCAGCAATGTTGGCTGACTACCTGGACACTTCACCGTGACATGCTAAATGCTCAGTACAAACGCAAATCTACAGCCAAGAAATTCAAATCGATTACACCTAGATTAAGTATTTTCAATATACATGTAAGTATATTCAGTAAGTATGTTGAGACATATTACTATGTAGTATGCGTGTCATGTGATTCAATCTCACTATATTCTTAGCCAATTCCATGTTCATTAGTATTCATTTAATAAAAATTGTTTTAGAGAAATATAAATGGTTGAAGGAGTATGTCTAAAAAATGGTGGGTGATACAGACAAATGGTTTCCATATTTTGAATCAGCACGTTTTACTTATTTTACAACAAGTGTTAGATACTAAGGTATCCACTTATTTTTAAATTTGTTTTTAAGTGTAATTATTCCGTCCATTCTCATTCTGCACGTACCAACTGAATTCTCCTAGTTCCTCACTGCCTTTGACACAGTTGACGTCACGCGACAGGAAAGTTCCAATGAAGAGGCCGACAAGCATTAAATATTTACTATTCACGAGGGATGTTATGGAACATGATTTCTGAAATTCTTGGTATGTAAAGACCTACTGTACTGTGCATATACTCTTGCCATATTCGCGAAGACTGTTTTTGTGCGTGCTACGTAAAAACTCTTCTTTTGCATTTAATATTCTTTAAGAACTTTAATACTTGTTTTGGACATAGAATAAAAAATTAATGATTTACCAATAATTTCGATAAAATGAACATTAAGGAATGGATAAAGCATGATCATAATTGATAAACATGTTTCACGCTGAATTCGTTTTACAGGAATTCGTAAGTAAGTTGGTTCAACTTCATCTTGCTTTCGATCCCGAGCTTTTGCTGGCTTATCAGTGATGCCGATGTATAGATTATGATCCGCAGATTCAGATGATACACTAAATGGCTGGAGAAACGGGAACGCCTCGACCATACTCTGAGCGAACTGGCGTTGTCCTCGCGAAATTCCACTTGGAGGGACCAGAATTTGAACTTCGGTTTCCCGCGGTGGAAACTAAGTTGCTAGTTGCTACCCTGTGAATAGCCCCGCACATTCAGTTGAACGCAGGTTGCCAACCGTCAGCAGTTGCTATCGTTCACTGCACCATAATTGATAATTTTTCTTTCTTTATTCCGACGCCACTGAAGAGCTTCGCAGGAATGTATACAATAGAGATGTGAGTGAGATCTGACGAAAGCGCTACACGTTCCAAGTTCACCGGGAGTACAGCGACCAGCAACCGAATCCGAATCCGAATCCCGTATTTCGAGTGGAAAAGCCAGAGCACTCTCCACCACCCACGACCTGCCCAGCAATCTCCTGTTCGGTACGGAGCAGCTGCCGACGCCAACAGCCAGCGTCACCTGAGCGTGAGATATATCCGCGAGAAGACATTTTAACTCAAGGCCCTAGCAGAGCTTCGCCCGGCGGCAAGCGTCCGGCGGCGTGCGAAGGAGCGGGCGGGAGGCGGGGGCGGGGGCGCGGGCGGGGACGGCGCGTGAGAGGTCAGCGGCTGCGACCCTCGCCCGCCCTTTAAGCACCGCCCCCTCGGGGCACGCGCTCCGCCGCTGCCACCGCCTGCTCCTCGTCCTCCTCCTCGATTGAAAAGGGCAAGTTAACGCGTGGAGGATTATTGAATCCGGGCTGACTGGGAGGGAGTGGAGGAGGGGGCGGGTGCCCCGCGGGAAGCCCCTCAACCGCCGTCTTTTCGCTGCCGCCGTCGAGAGCCGGGCCCAAGTCGAGGACGCGGACGATGATGAAGCCAGCACGGATGAAAGTCTGATATTTGGAGAGAGCAGAGCTCCTGCACTCATCGAGGGCGAGGGCGAAGGCGATTCGGCGCTTGGAGAGAGCAAAAGTTGCGGATGGGGAGGGTCCTTGATGCCTTCGTTCTTCTCAGTTTCACGTACTATTGTCAATCAGAAGGGTAATACACGTCGGCAAATTATTAGCCTACTAGCTTAGCGTCTCCGGAACGGTGGGTACTTTCATGTTGTTTTTTTGTTATTTGGGCTATGCAAGTTAATAATAAAAATAAATTTTTAAATCAATATAGATGCCTGGCTCGTCTACCCTAGGTCACAGTGAATTACACAAAAATAGTATCGACAGAATAGTATCGATACTACACCATAGACACACAGTATAGAAAAAAACAAGTTTCTCGACCTAAATGTATTGAACTAGCAACAATCTCAAAAAGCATTACGTAAGGATTCCCGTTACGCCGGAAAGGCAGTATAATAATTCACGGAATTTCACCCATGTAGATGAAATTACCCCCCTCCCACCACTGAAAAAAATTCTAGAATTCTTTCAGAAAATTCTACTCCTCAAACAAGCGTTTTACATACCGCACAAAAAACAACGCTTATTTGATGATTCTCTTAAAATGTTCCCCTCCAATCCGGGGAAAATCGCCAGTTACCCACCAACAGAGTCAGACACGTTAAATGACATTTCTGATGCAAAAAATAGTTCAAAGTACATTACTTCAATAGTCGACTGAGAAAAAGTAGACAGAGTTTTGTTTCCATATTCCTCAACATATGTTCGTTTGTAATTCAGTCACCCCTCTCACGTCCTACACACACTAACTGTAAATATTGCTTTCTGCACTTGTGGAATCTGGTAGCTACTATAAGATAGCGGGGTCAGTGACAAAGGAAGGGATCGTGTAAATATGAAGACAGGTTATGTTAAATTTTGATTTTGTATGAATTACGTACAGTTGTCACAATCCCCAAAAAACAGAAAAAATTTCAATTGTTTACTAGAAATCAACGCCAGAACCATGTGTAGTGGAGACAAGCGAACCTGATGTGGACTCTACGTAAACAATTATGTACGTTACGTTTCAAAACAGACTTTCATTGAACTTAGGTTTAATTAATGTTAACGAGCTGGATACGTTTTATTATACATTAGTGTTCTGAATTGTGGGTTATTAAATTTCTGATATTCGATGGAACTGCAACCCCAATTTTGGGAGGGCATCAACCGGCACTAGTTGTAGGAGTTTTGTAAAAAAGGAACTGCGCGTAATAAGGCCTTAAAAATGCCTCCTAAATTGAAGAATCGACAAAGCTTCGGATTGCCTGACCACAACCACTCGAGCACCAGTTTATCCGATTCCTTTTAGAAGCTTATGGAGTAAATCCACTATTTTTTCTGGCAACAGTTGTTCAGACTTTACCACTGCACACAAAACATGACAAACATCCAAGAATTGTTGATGTTTATTCGTTATGGTCGACAGATCCAAAAGATCCTTTTTTACATTGATACTCTCTACGGATGGATATGATTCTTCGCCAAGCAGTGAATCGTTCAATAGAAAATCATCTACTAGCTTTAATGGGACGATTAACAAAAGGGAAAGGAAAAAGGAGAGACATACGACAAGGCATCAATTCATGAGGGATCAAAGTGGAATTTTCTTTTCTTTTTTTTTTTTTTTTCAATCAAAAGAAGCTCAGCCTTCTAAACGAAAAAGGACCAAACATACAACTGATGTTGCCCAACAAGCCCAAGAACAAACAGCAAACCAGAATACACAGACATACAGAATCTGAAAGATGATATTGCAATCATTTAGGGGGGATGGGGACGCGGGGATATAATCCTGCATAGTTTTATCAGAAAAAGCGTGTTGTCATCTATGTTGCTCACAATTACGAGTCCCAATGGCGACCAGTAATTTGTTTCAACCACTTCTTTTTTTTTGTTTTGTTTTTTGTACTCTTCCCTTCACTGATTACATCATATTAAAAAAAATAATGGAATGTCAATTTTGTAAAAAACGTAATTTATAATAGGAAATTTGGATTCAATTCACGTAGAGAAAACAAGTATTATTAGAATCACGTTCATCCATTTTTCCACAGCAATTATTTAAATTCAGCAGAATGTTTCTATGAAACATAAAAATCGCTATTTGCGAAAAATGGAACAAGGTTGGGAATTTCACGTTCACAATCCTCTGACATCGATAAACTTACGTAATTTTTTGTATTATTTGGAACAAAAAAACTATTTTCATGGAAAATCAAAATAATTTTAAAGAAAGTTCGTCAACATGCGAACGATCGACACAAAATGGTTTTGATTTTATTCAACCACAGACAACTAAAACCCGTCCCTCACCTTATCACGACCACTTGAGGAACATTCATTTGGAAGAACTGCGGAGAAGCAACCAATGCGTAAGCGACAATCATAACAGGAATGGAATTGTGAAGCTCTTAAGAATTGGCGACGTTCGAAACTTGTCAACTTTGTAGAAGAGGACATGGAAGAAAAAAAATGGCGTAAGAAAACGTACGTGAAAGGGAAAGATGGCGGAGGCTACACAAAGAAGTATACATTTGGTTCAGTCGATGGCAACACGTAGATTAGCAACAAACACGCTAGCTTTCCTTTGCCGAGTTGCGAGTTTCGAATTTCAGCCTATTGGCATTTGTCAAGCTCAAGATGCATTAATGGGAGGTATTCTTAAAATTCCCCCTTTAGATTTCTCCTCCACCTCATTTTCATTATCATCTACTCAGCTGTCCACTAACATGTGTATACCTGTTGTTTATTACAGAAAACAAACAGTCCTCCCGGAGCTTAAGGAAACAACAGGGCCCGCGTGGGGGCGTGACGTGCAAGGGAGCGACGGGTCCGTTAGCACTGGCGTCTGGGGGATGGCGTGCGCGGGCGCGAGAAGCTCAGTCGATAGCGTGAGTGCGGGCACGCCTACCGGCGCGACGCGCGTCATCCAAAGTGAGTGGGTGGACGATCAGGTGAGAAAATGACGAGGGAGGCGCGGCTAGCGGCAGGACTACAAGGAAACTTTGCTAAAGGACAAGGAGGGGAGACGTGGAATATGGAGTATTAAAAATACGTCACAGCGAGAGGGCCATGGGAGTACGTGGAGAAGGTAAATGATGAATGCTTAGGGCAGCTTGGAGGGTCATTCAGCATGGGCAGTGGGAACAATGAATGCTCGAGACACGGACACCAGGTAAATCGAAGACGTAGATTAATGAAACGTCCAAGGGTGACGACAACGAATGAGTCTAGGCGGTGGAGGAAGCAAGAGCGAGCGCCAAAACAAAGAGAGGGCGAGGGGGCGTGCAAAGGCGAGAGTAGACGCGAAGACAGCAGATGGGGAGAGCTAGTGAAGAAAAGGTGAAGGATAGCTCCGAGGTGGAGGAAAGAGCGAAGCGGTCAGCAGCGCCGAGCAGGATAGCGAGGGTAGGCGCAAGGCCACATTCGATTGATTATTAGTGATTCCGGGTCTTAGTGATAAGGGAATTAGTTCCGTATGTGTAGTGCATGTTTCATCGTGTGAGATGGCAGTGACCTTCCCCGGCTAGATGGCGAGATCCGGCGTCGACCAACACGTCGCGGGGATGTGGAGTTTCCTCAGCCACGTATCTCCCACCAGCGGGGCACAGTACCAGCCGGGACAAGCTCAACGTTCCCTAAGTATGGTAGTGCAGTGCTTGTAAATGTTCGTAAGGGATGAGGAAAGGGCAAGGAAGAGGAAGGAAACATCGCGCGCGGTCTGTGGCCCGGGTTCAGCTCCGGGATTCGTCAAATGTTGATCGGAGAAACCGAGCAGAGCAGCCGGGCGCTACAATTCTCCTGACAGCAGCAGCAGCACTCGACCTATGTAGCTAGGGTCGAAATTCCTGCCACAGCCGTCGGGATTGGAACCCTAGGACATCCCGATCACAGGCACTGCAGTGACCTTAGTTGGTGCCCTGAGCCACCCAAGCCGGTGGCACGTTCGAGGGCGAGGGGAATGCCAAGGACACGCGCGAGGGCGAGGGCGACGAGGGACGCCCAAACGGTCGACGGCAGAAGCTGCGCGACGGCACTTCGTTTCCAAAGTCGTTTCCTTTCGGAAAATGAGGAAGAGCGGCTGCGGAAACCTCAAGCATGACTACATCAGGAAGGCAGGGGAGGGGTAGTCGACACGAACTCAGCGTTCGCAATGGTGGTGAACTAACGTACACGTTTTACTAACGTTGAACATGCTTCGATCCCATTAAATGTCACGCCTTCCTCACGACAACACGAACATACATAAGTTGCATAAATACGCTATCATTAGATTTATTGTCCCAAAGCATCTCTACTTTCTAATTTTTATTATATGCCATTTCTAGAGCTTTCGACTCAGCATGTAACACACCTACATTAAGTTGACTGATAGAAACAACATTGCAGGGTACAGAAAATGACCTAAAGCCAACGTGGGTGATTCGCTCTGATTTCTTTCTTTTACCAAATTGACAATACTGTTCGCTCCTCGATCATAAACATCACACGAAATTACATCAGATGACGGAACTGACTCGAAAATTAGCGTCCTCATCGCGACTTAACCACAATTTATTAAACTTGATCAACGTGTCAAAACGCGGCTCACAAAGACTTCAACCGAATTCGCGGAATCTGGCCTTTATGACTCCCTCATCCCTCTCACGCCCAAACTCCAAAGATCATAATGAAATCTTGGCCCTCGGCGCGCGCGCGCGCGCTTTATAAAAGAAAACAATTCACCGGCGGAGTGAATCCGAAGGGAATCTGGCGAAAAGGCACATTTATTCTCGCGTTCCACAGAGCCGCCTCCGACAAACGCTCGCCGCATTCCGCCGCCGAACGAAACGAGGTTCCAGCCGCCGCTGCCGCCGCCACCGCTTCCGCTTCCGCCGGCGCAGGGTTTCCTCCTCCACCACCGCTTCAGCCGCCTCCGCCAGCAACGCCACCGACATCGCCCCACCGCTGCGACTCCACTAGCCGCCTCCCCCTCCATTTCCATCGCCCTCACCACTCACAACATGCCGACCACCAGCACCCCGGTACAGCCATTGCCATCGGCGCCTCCATCAACGCCATCACCATCACTGCCACCCCGAGCCAGCCGTTCGCGGGGAGGCGAGATATTAAAAATCCGTTGAGCGGCGCGGCGCGGAGCAGGCCGGGGCCGCCCGAGCGCGCCGACGCGGCCGCTGGCGCTGGCTTGTGGGGAGTGCTTCTGCGAAGGCAGCTCGTTATGCTAATTGCACGCTGGGCGCCGCGCCGCGCCACGCCGCGCCGCGCCGCGCCGCGCCGCGCCGCGCCGCGCCGCGCCGCGCCGCCCGCACGCGCTGCCGCGTGAGACGCTGGGGGCACGCAGCCCGCGCGGAGGACGCCGCCCTGCTCCCACCCACTCCACCCCCCACCCCCGCCCTTTCGGAGGCAGGGGCGGCCAACGGCGGGCGCTCTTGCCTTGGCTCGTTGCAGGTGATAACATCTTCACCTAAAGCTTCTCCTTTTAGATGGTGCTCCCCTACCCGCGGAAATAAGACCACAAACTAGAAAATTAATAGATACCTATGAGATTTTTTTCAAAGTACTTGTTAATGGTATAAAGGGAACTTCCAATTTTCAAACGCGTGTTTAAGCGATTGGTGAATTACGACGTGATTACCCATAATAAGTAGTTTTACTCGCGCGCTACTATCCAATTAAAGTAAATCCACGCTTACGGACCTCAGGAGCAAGATTCTGGCGCCCAATTTCGTGATTCCCCGGGATCTACACCGAGGCCGCGCCCACTCGAGGGAGGCAAGCGGTCTCACCATTGGACAAGGGCTTCCCATTCATGGCCGGCCTCCACACTTACCCGAAGCTTCTCTTCACCTTTAGGCCACAAGGTGTGCATTAGAATTTGAGACAATACAAAATTATCTAGAGGTTGGCGTGAAGGATAGCAACGACGGCACATTCAATTCAGTGACACAATCTCAACAAAATCCAACCCGCAAACCAACAGCAAAAACAAACAAACAAACATCGTAAAAAATCAACTCGCCGACTCTTGTCGTAGTCCTGATTCCAGCACGTCACGCCAGCAAAAACACGCCGGGTCATTCCCTCCGCCGCCGGAGAAGGTTGAATGAAGTTGTTAGGCAGCGGAGTGAGTACGCACGGCCGGCGGAGAATCATCCTCCAAACTAAAGGCAATTCAAATTCCTCCGCCCCCGGCGCCCGACGCCGTCGCACACTAATCACTGCGTTTCTCCGCAGCAGGGGGGCGTGGCACAGGCGAGCTCGCCTCGCAGCAGCGACGCACCGCGCCGCGCCGCCCCGCCTGGCTATTTACCCCGTTTCTCCCCGACCCGCGGTCCCGCCCTCGCGCTTCTCGTGCTCCTCGACCGGCATCTTTTACTCGTACAGCGGCGTCGGCGGCGCAGTGGAGCAGGCTGGCGAACGAATGGCCAAAAGTAAAACAAAATCAACTTAAATTCAGTTATCTGTGCTCAAAAAAGAAACTAAAGAAAAAAAAAGTCAAATCCAATGCATCCCCACCCATCACGTTCCCTTTTACGTCGATTTCCTCAGAATAAATAAGAACATAGTTAACTTTTCGCTTATTGCTTCAATTTGATTCTTTCAGGAAATATATGTACTAGTCATTAAAGTCTCTACTTTTCAATTAATCAACGTATTATTATTATTATTATTATTATTATTATTATTATTATTATTATTATTATAATCAAAAACAATAATTCAGAGAACTCATAAAATTATAAAACTTATTTTGAATTTATTTAAACCTTTGCTATTCGACAGACAACTTAACAATGAAAACGGTTAGTTTAGGTATACAGTAAATTCAGTAGAACCTCGTTAACCTGGATCAACTGCGGCCGGAGCTCTCCGAGATAACAGCTTATAGAGAGAATAAGGGAAAAACGATAAAAAAAGACAAGGGACATACCATACATATTGTTGGTGAGGTTTTAAAATTTTTATCGGCACACTTTCACCTAAAATCACAATGTAATATGTATTTACACTGTACTCAGTATACATCGGTACAAACTGATCAGAGACCTTGAGACTCCCCAGAACAACGCCAGGGCCACTTCCTTGCCACCCACTTCCCCCCTCGGGGGGGGGGGGGAGTCTCGGTGGAGGCGTGGGGAGAGGAGGAAGTGTTGGCAGGTGGGTGAGGGCAATGGCAAGTGAATTCGAGTAATATATTTTCTTAGAGTAGCGATTTATCGTCTATAAAACAAATCTTCATTTACTACCCAAAATAACTTTTTCCCCCAAAACTTGTCAGTGTTATCAGGAGCCCAAGTATTCAATTAAAATATAGCATTTTTGCATTTAAAAAAATCCAAATTATCCTTTCTTATAAATGTAAAGACTACTAAAATTGAACGTTCCTCGTATAAAATCTTTTCACGACAGAGAATATTAAATATTCTCAAGACTTCAAAATTCCCAATACGGTATTGTATTTACACCCTTTATGGATATGAAAGATGGAGACAGAAAATATGAGTACAGTAAAATAGTTCTAATTTCGAAATATAATTCACACAAAATGGCATTAAAGGCCTCTAGGACTTCGGGTACATTTCCGAAAAGAAAGAATATTTGTTTTAGCGTTTGATAAAACGATACGGACTGTGGGTCCAATCGGATATCATATCATGTCGAAATAGTAGAATATTCTTACGACCACATTTTGAGTTTATTCATTCAAAATTGTTACGCAACGAACCTCGGACACGTCAACTATTTTTTACTTCACAGAACTTTGCCTGCATTGAGGTTAAAAGATAAGATTGTTCGCAGTAAATCTTCCACATTTTGTTGGTACTTTTACATTAAATTCTTTGCCAGTAAACTAAGAAACAATTAGAAAAGTTTGTCGCAAATTGAAGCCCATATTTTGGCCAGCTTTTCCATAAAGCTACGCTACAGTGCGACGGCGGGGGTGAAGGCGGTGGCGGTGGTGGCGGGGGTGAGAGCGGTGGCGCCACGCTAATCACCCCATTTTAAGCATCTCCATCACACCATGCCGCTCCTCAGCATCCCCTCGTCTTTCGCCCACGACTCGCCGCTCCCTGCCTCTCATCATCGTCCTCTTTCTTGTACCTGCGCCGAGGCCCCGCCCACACAATTCCCTCCCCTCTCGCTCCGGCCCCTCCAGCACCCCGCCCCTTCCTGCCAGTCGCTTTGCTCTGCGTCTCCCTTCCCCTCGGCTTTCAGCAAAACGTCTCGCGCAGCGCATCCAAGACAGTACGTGTGTCATGAAGGCGGGATGAGATAAAAGGAAAGTTTGAAGCTCAAATAATGACGTAACTTTTTTTTAATAAAAAAATCTGTTCATTTATATACATAACTGCTTGAACAACACAATAGGGTAACTAGTTCTAAAATATTAACTACCATTAAAACTTTGATTGTACACCCGTGACGGCGACGACGCTTTTTATGCGAGCTTGGCCACCGTTTGGCTCTTTGAGGCAGGCATACTCGTTATACACGTGGCCTAGGTGATGTTTCGATGTCTTTATCTCTCATCTCAGTCCAGTGTTAATATAAATTATAATCTATACCTATACTAATATATAAAAACCGAAGTGCGTAGAATTACAGCGCGATAATGTTTTAATCTTGCGAACCAATACCGATGAAACTTTTGCGTTAGCTTCCTTTAAAGTTCTGGAGTACTGTAAGTTATGATTCATAATCATAAACCTGAATATATTTACAAAATAATTCACGCACTACAGACTTAATCTACAATTTTGTAACATACAATTATAGACAACTTTCCACACAATTAAGTTTTTTTTATCAATGGACTATAACTCACATGTTATGTGCTCACATTGTACACGGAAACAAGGAATGACTAATTTCGCAATTATCAGAAAATATGAAAGCGTTGATTACGTTTGAAAGTGTGTCTCCTTTTTATACACGTGGCCTCCTGAGGACATGATGCACATCAAAATCATCATCATGACCATCAACTCCTCTTTGAAGAATATTTTTTATTTCATTGAAGGTTCATGTTTTTCGAATAACAATATGTATATAAACCTTTAATGTTGAATTCAGGTATTTCTTTCTGAACGCAATCAATCAATCAATTATTCAATTAAATTTTCAATTCTTAATTTCTTTGTATAATTTTTGATCATTTATTTCAAAATATTGGTGCTTTTTCTTGTGATGGTTGAAACGTGAATATCATAGAAATTCCAATAATATAAATGACTATGTAACCATTAATACGAGAAAACAAGTTCTAATGTAGAATCAGTATTCAATTATCATTTTGTTAAACAAGATCGCACCCAAAAAGGGTGCACCTCGTCCCTGATTTTCTGGCGGGGGCGGGGTGAGGGGGGCCTTTGACGAACTGCTGAAGCAAACGAACAAATGCAACACGCATGGAATGGGCTTGGAATAGTTAGCGATTCAACCAGTGTAGTGTATTAAGGTGTTCGATGTTAGCTTAGCAAAAAAAGAAACAAAAATCCACATGCTTAGCTCGCGCATCTCTAAGGCGATGGGAAGGGTCCGACCATCACCGAGATAAACATTAAAAAAATTCTGTTGAACCAACGCACATGTCCAAGTTTTACACCAAAATACATAGGCATTGTCTTTACTCACCATGCATAACTAGTAATAAAGTATCATTTGTTCCATTTATTCATACACTAAAGCCGCTATCAAAAAAAAAAAAAAAAGAAAAAAAAAGAAAAAGAAAAAAAGAAAAAGAAAAAAAGAAAAAGAAAAAAAAGAAAAGAAAAAAAAGAAAAAGAAAAAAAAAGAAAAAAAAAGAAAAGAAAAAAAAAAGCTCGCGCCGCTGCATGGCTCCTCATCCCTGATTTTTTCCCCCTAATCAACTCGTGCCTGCTCCCCGCACAGCGCGGGTCAATCGACATCATCCGCCGGCGCTCCATTTTCCCGACCCGCTCTCGCGTACCTTATGGCGCGCGCGTTCCGCACAAGTTTTGCTCCCCGCTCACCGGCCACCGCCCGAGACTTTGTGCGCGCTCCCAAATGATTGGCGCAGCAACACGAAAAAGAACCTCCCACATCGTGGGGAACGCGCGGAATTCAGACAGACTCATTAAGCTGCGCACGGCGCTGCGCCTACGCGCGGAAGGGCAGGCGCGTTTAGAATTAACCAGCGACGCAGTTTGCAACGGCGAATTACGCTTATCGTCCATTCAATAATTTCGTCAGCTGTCACCCTGCACAGACATTCCGCACGTGTTTCATTCATTTTCTAAAACATTTCATTTGTGTGTGTATCAAAAAACATATTTGACGCTTCGACAAATTTGTCATGCAGAGAGACATACTGAAATTGCAAGGCCATCGCATTCAACGTCCCCTCGAGATAAGCTACTCTAAATATGGAATTAAATTAAAGGAGATGCCAAACTATTATTCTAATAATTCGAAGCGAGTGGAGATGGAAGTATCTCCACGTCAAAGCCAGTGCCTGAAAATCCTTGCATTCAAAACAGCTTCGGACGCGCGTACAATAGATATTCGTGCTAGGTTAACTGGAAGTACGCTAATATAAGAAAACTATTTCGAGAGTTTTCCACGAGAACTGCCGCATACGCAATGCAGAAATTCGAATCCATATTTTTGTTGTACACCCACGACGGTGTGTCCCTAAATAAAGCCTTACAGAAGCAATTATATTATATTTTTTAACATTCCTTAATGTCCCACGGCATAAACAGCGTACCCATTACAAAATATCCATTTAACGTAGGTTGTGAAATTGTTAAGCACATAAACGTCATTTTTTCTGCCCAGAACGAAAGCTGTCATTGGTTCTCCTTTAGCTCCGGTGTCAAAAAAAAGCAAACAACATACAGTTGTACGTAAGAAACTGTATCACAAGGAGAAGGGCACTATTCTTATATCCACACACTGATGCAAATGAAAAGTAAAGATCACTATTCACCAATCACAGATGTGCATTGTACCGCCTACAAAATGACAGCGTGTGCCTTACTCCCGGTTCTCTGAGCGAAAGAAAGTCTCCAGGCGTGGCTTGTTGGAACTAAGTAGCGTTCAATGATGAACACCGGATCGACATCGCAGGAGGGGGGGAAGGTGTCCAGTGGCAGACGTAAGCAGGTGGCAGGTTATAGTGGGGGGACTATCCATCAAATGAAAAGTTAGCGCATGTCGAGCGAATGCCACGCTCCAAGTGTTTTTCCTCTCACGCAGTTCACCTCTAGACTGTCTTCTTTTCTGAATGCACAGAGATGAACACACTTGATAGACATCGCTCGGATGATACGAAGATCGCATTATACTTTCTCGGCTACTTTGTACTTACGTAGTAAAGATGATGCTGCGGCCTAAAGTGGCGATTTTTTGACAGAAAAACTAGTAACTGGGTCGCTAGTATCGAAAAGGTGGATGATTGGTCTAGTACGTAGTAAATTACTTCCTCTAATTCGTTGGGTATTAAGAATCGAAAAACTGATTTACGGGAAAACGTATCTCTGTGGCCTGTGAACAACGCTAAACCGCACTTTGGATTTTCACCAAAATTGATATTCCACGATCGACCTGACCGATGTCACGTCCCATTGAATTTGAAACGGACGTATTCATTTTTCAAGAAATCCAAACAATTTTAATTTTTTCTCCGATGGAGTAAATATGTGAAAAAACCATCTTGCATTGGCTTCCCTCCGTCAAGGGGATCCCCAAATCATATCGACCAATGAATTGGGGGTTAACGACCAGAGGGAAAAAATATTATTATAAATCTGTGGTCACGGGGTAAGAGTTCTGAAGTCAAAAGTCTTAGTTTGGAGAAAACCAAGGATAGATTATTGAGCCGCTGAAGATGACTGCCATGGAGCTATATTTCCCAACGCTTTTTCGTCGTCAGGAGGACAACATTTGAATTCTGTCGTTTTACAAAAATAAAATATAAATTCTTAACTCGCAATTTCAGTACTTCACTAAATTTCGCCAAAAACTGACCTCAGACCTTTTACCAGAATTATTGTTGCTCCTCCATTTTCTCGCGCTCCAAGTTCGCAGTGCACATTCGTTCGCGTTACAACGTGGCCGCGCGGGAGTCTTCCACAGCCGGAGCGCGCGCGCGCCTTCACCTCCGCCGCCTGTCGGATCGCCCGCCCCCCGCCGCCTGTCAGCGCGTCTGCCAGGCGCCCTGCAATTGCTCCTGCTCCTGCCCCTGCCCTCCGCACCTCCCCCAGCCTGCAGCCCAGACGCCCGCGCGCAGTGCGTCTGGAAAGGGACTCCACCGCACCAAAACACGCTTCGACTGCCAATAATAAAATAACTTTAAACACTTTATTTCACGTAATGGCCAAATTCCAGGTATGAATATATAATTTCGCACATTGCATAAGGAAGTCACTTATTGTAGTTCATTTTATAACATACAATTGTTAAGCGTGTTTTTTTAAATTATTTGTTCAAGTTTTTTATTTCAAAGAAGTTACAGTTTTCGCGAAATGTAGTTGCATACGGCTGTATGCAGGCGGTTGTATGCACCTTCCGACTGATCTTGCGACTTGTGTGGTAGTGTTCTGGAAGGAGTAGGTATAAAAGCGCGCGCGCGCGCGTGTGTGCGCGTTAGGAATAAAAATATGACAAAAAAGAAAGAATTTTTGCGCGCGGCCCACGGCCTGCTTTTCAGGGTACTGCTTTCACATTTACCTGGTACTGATCGGAGAAACCACAGGAAACTACCAATCAGAGCAGCTGACCGCTAGTACTCGTCTCGGGAGAACGGGTGAATTTGATCTATGTTACATACGTCGCTCGCGTTGTAAAACTGCTACCATCTGTATTCGAACCCTAGGACATCTCAGTCAGAAACGCTGTAGTGATAAAAGTAGCTGCTCTGGATCATCTCAGCCGAACGACAAACGATATTATTTGCTTTTGAACAGCACTGTTTCTTGCCCATGCGACCGCTGGGTGCGGGTTAAGAGAGCTGCGCGCGTCGTCGCTTTTCCCCGCTGCCTCTCGCGCCTTCCTCCTCGCCCCGCAGCGCCCGAATTAACCCCTCGCAAGCCCCTGGAGCGCACCCGCGGCCCGGAAAGCTAAAAAGGAGGAAAGGAATAATATGGAAACAGACGAAAGCCCGTTAGGTCTATTTGTCCATTAACGCACATCCAGTGGATAATGGAACAACAAAGGATTAACCAGGTAGCGAAAAACTCGCACTACTGTGTCAAAGAATAGCATTTAGAGCCTTAACTTCAACAACGACAACAACAAGAACAATCACTGGAAGCCGCAACACCTATTCGCACTCAGCATGCCGAACGCATTGTCTCTCGAGAATTCTTGGGGATTTTATTTCGTGAAATAAACATGAAAATGACTGACATGAGAACAAAGACTGCACCTGAAAAAACCAAATGAAGTATTTCAAGCAAAAAAGTTCGTCGCACTTTCAACAAGAGGAAATCGTACGACTAACTTCACTTCCTAGATAAAAGCCTTTATGCGCAGAAAAAATATTGCGAAAAAACAAACCCTATCCGACTGTTTTATTCTTTAGGAAGGATAAACTTAAGCGCAAGTAACCTGACAGAACCCCCTCTCGCCAATGGTTCCCGCTATGGTTAACGCAAGGGGAGTTAGGTCATCATTGTGGGTATTTTTACTGGTAGAGAGTCCCTCTTAGAAGCTAAAGAAAGGTAATGCAACAACATTTATTGAGGATTTTGAATGTGGTATAATAAAAAAGTATGGGGCAGGTTAGTAGGCACACTCCGCATTGGCCCATCTTGAAATAAGAACACGTTGTGAAAGAGTCCGAAAGAAAAACAGACGGCACCGCGAACACCGGAAGGCAAATTTTGTATTTCTATTAAATTCGAAAAAGTCAACTTGGTGAATGGCGTCACACAATGAATGCACGAACTGAGAGTAAGCACTACAGATATCAGAACACGTTCCTGGTTATAAAAATCTTTGACAAAATAGTACTTAATCTTTCGACGCAGTAGTAAAACTCTAAAAATGTACGAAATTTGTTTCACACTGGTTTGTTCCGACACCAGTAAGAAATCAATAATGAAAGAACTCTAGCCCCAAAAATCTATGTCAACCGGTTATCTGAGACATTCCCACAAGAACGGACCAGTATACGGACGCGCAGCTACACCCACTCCTCCTCGCTTCATAAATCCGCGTTGCGCCGCGCGAACTCGTCCGTCTTTGGTAGCAGACGCCTGTTGCCCAGGAGGGCGACCTCCGGCCCGGCCCGGCCCGGCCCCGCCCCGTCGCACGCCGCGTCAGCGCGTCCGGCGCCGCCCACCCCCTCTATCCCTTCACGGCCCTCGCCCTCCCCCATTCGGCGCTCCGCTCGCGGCCCCGTCTGCCGCGCCGCGCTTTCCGCCCCCGCGAACAAATCCCTCGCCGCCCGCCCTCCGCCCCACGGCTGCCGTGTCAGGACCTCTGTCTCCGCCCCGCCCCGCCCCTCTTGACGTCGTTTCCGACCCCGGGGGCGCCGGCGCCGCCACCGCCCACGCGCAGAGGCGCCGCGCCGCACATTCCGGGACAAATCACCCTGCGCGGCGCCACGAAAGCCGATCCTCCCGACCGACCAGCGTTTTTATTTACGCTGTCGTTAGCGGCGGCGGAGGAGGACGACGGGAAAACATAACAGAAGGCTACAAAGAGCATCGGAACACGACGCCCAGCCCGCGGTGTTTGCGCTGGTTGGGATGCGGAGCGCTAGATTCGAGCCAACCGGTTTGATATAAAAAAGCAGAACAAACGCCCAAAAACAGCGACATTAAAACTGGAGGAACAAGAGAAAGTGACGGGTTTACAATTGAGGTATAAACAGAAATGGAAAGGTGAAAGAAAAGGAGAAGAAGAATGAGAAGGTACTGAATGAGGTAAGATACGTAGGGTAGACAATACGACGCTACAAAGGGCGGGCACAGTGACTGCGGGAGATACATAGGAAGCCTAAGAAATGAAAGAGCAGTTTGTCAAGACAAGAAAGAACGTTGGGCTGCTTGGATTTTGGGAGTGACAAGAAGTGACCACGAATGACGAAAGAAGCCTGGGAGCTGCCAGACCGCGTGACTGATCGCCATAAAACAGTGCGTCAGCCTACAGAGGTCCGGAGAGGCAGTCAACAGCACGTCGAGGAATGGAAAGTGATCGACAAAAGGACGAAAGACACGATGCGTGAAAAAGAAAAGTGCAGCGGGGCATGCAGGAACACAACGCGAACGACGTAAGACGACCGTGAGAAGCCAACGCGCAGAAGGGACCATGGCCGGAAAAAAAAGCACGACAGGGGCCAAGCAATGGGTCAACAGCGTGGAAGGCAGGGGAGCGCTCCCAGATGGCGACGCACGCGCGATAATGAGAGCCGACCCAGCGCACGGACGGCGCGGGGCGGAGCGGCGCAAGCCGGCGGAGCCGACACGGCGAAGGCGAGCAGAAGCCTCGTGCGGGGGCGGGGACGTGGGCGGGCGGAAGCGGCGCCGGAAGCAGGGGGTGGGGGCGGGGCTGGGCGTGGGCGGTGGGAAGGGTGCGTGTTTCCGATTGGCTGCCCGCCCCGCCCCGCGGCTCGCCAATGGGATCGACCGCCCGCCCAGGCCCAAGCCCAAGCAGCCGGCCTCTGCCGCCGCCGACAGCTGTTACGAGCGTCCGTGAAAGCAATAACGCGGTTAAGTAGTGTGTTGAAAGTGCGGAGGCCTCGCTCGGCGACACAGGCCACCCCCGCGAGGTCAGAGAAGCCTGGCCGCCCGGACAGGGGGACAGCACCCCACCCCCCGGAACCGCTCGGCGGCTGGAAGGCAGGGCGACGATCTACTAACTGGCATTCAATTCTAGAAACTGACATTTTTCTTTCATTATCTACCGATACATTGGTATTGAAAAGAAGGTTTAAAACATTTAAATGTAAAGAAAAAATACAATAATTACATACGTATTTCATGAAGTCTCCGTAAAAAATATACTTTGTTAAGATTTAGAACACTCTCCTACTACATTGCACATTCTAATACTTTATTAAAGAAATGTGGTTTCCAACATTAAAGTCTCAAAAGAAGAGTTTGCAACAACCGAAAAAAGTATTAGTACGAATTGGGCAAATCTTACCGATCTACACCCATCCCAAAGTTTAAATGTATTTGAATTATACAAATTAAAAGAAATGTTTAAACTGAGAGAAGACGAAGAAAAGCTATTTTTAGATTGGATTTCAAAACTCCAACGTTAAAGGAAAACAGAAAACCGTACAAAAAATTTGGGTTTCCGAATAACAAATGTTTTTCAAATATCGGGGGCTCTAAGAGATTTGAAGAATCCAATGACCATCTCTATTAAAACTATTTTTTTGTACGACGATAATTAAAGATTATGTAGCAAATTTAGATTAACTTTGCGTTTGGTTCGTTTAGAGAATTTTACAATACCAACAATAGTAAATATCACAATAACCTTTGCTAATTTCGAAACAAACGTCTAAGGCCATCACATTTGCAAATACGTCTTTTCTTTCGGGAACCTTCAAAAATTTTGTTACGGTTTCATTTTCCTGTCTGCTTTCACTTAGCTACATCTCAAGGACATTTTACTTTGATATCTTGCTCATTCTTCTTACATTAATGTGATTGGTTTTGAATTAACGCCACTTCTCCTCTCTGGCTTCTGACAATAATAATAAAAATAATAATAATATGTTTTTTGCAACATACGTAAAGGGTTAACAATTCTACGAAATTCAGAATATTGCATGGCCCGCGCTAAAGGCGTTTTTCCAAAGAGACAAATAGCTGCTGACGACACGTCGTCAGATCCGCCGCGTGGAAATCAACAATTGAAAGCTGTACATCTGTTTAATAATTTTACGAATAGTTAATTAAATATGCTCATTAATTCCATGAAAAAGCGACCATTATCTCTATAATAATAGCACGCGTGTAATTAAAATTCCACCGTACCATTAAAGCTCTACGCCTGCCAATCAGAACTCAGAAAAGGAGCCAAATCGTTCAATGAACAAACTATTATACTGATGCAGCCAAGATATTTCCAGCCGGCCATGAAATATGAACAGAAATTTATATCACAGATTACGTACCTACGCTACATATAAACAACGAATTAATAAAACTAAATTGGGGAAGTAAATGAGATAGCTGACTTATGTAAGAACATAAATTACTTAACGTGAATAAATTAAATGTAAAACATTTGGTCTTAGGATTACAAACATAAAAATGCAAACGTCAGTTGTATTTACCAGTTCTAAAAAGTACGCTAGAGTAAAACTGTGTCAAAAGTGACTAGTTCTCCCCCCCCCCAACATTTATGCATATTGTATTCTCTCTCACACTTGTCTTTACTTTTCGTGGGCAGTAATGTTTTCATAACTGTGTCAGCTTCTTCATTGTTTTATCTTAAATGTATTCTGTACCGTCCATTTGCAAATATTTCGTTCAAACAGACACAATGCAAGGCTCAGTAAAACTGATCTTTTTCAGAAGCAATACGTCATCAAAGGTATGCCTCAAATGGTAAAGTTTGCTTGCATTTCTCAAAATGTAAATTGTTTTTAATGGAAACGAAAAAATAGTGTACGTAATGTGTGTATAAAGGTGTATAATTGCACTGGTACGTGTATACGAAAACTCGCTATCGTCGCAGGTGTTCCTGAACTCGTGCAATTATACCCCACTTTATCAACTCGTTTCGTTGATTACTACAAAAGTTTAGTAGGTAAACAACTAGGTAGGCATACATGAGTTAATACACAGTAAACAATGCTACATAAGTATATCAATATTACAAATCATAGAATTTCAAAAACGCCTCACATGCTATATCCGACGTTTCCGTCAAACCATACATGGTAAATAGCGTTTCATTCTAAAATCTGTTCATTTCATTATGTATTTATGATTTTCTGAATTCATGAACAATGTGCCTGTCTACTGTAGGGAGTAGTTCAGTATTACTTCAAAAACATTTGTCTACCCAACACTTGCCATGCCGGTAACACCACATAATCTTATAAAACTCATTTCAAGTTTAACAAGGAAGGAATATAATCACACTCTTTAATTGGCAACGGTAATACGAATACGTCAGATTCGGAGATAAGCGATATTGGGAAACGATAATCATGCTTTATGCAAAACCTTCCTACTGGAGGTACACATTGTTGATTAGTAAAACAAACATCACATGGACAAACGTTTCTAAAAGCGCTCAAATTCTGCGTCATAATAATAAAAAACGGCTACATAATGTATATATTGCAATCGCCTTTTCGTTCAAATCTATTATTATTGAATTATGCACAAATAGTGCTGCACAAAATCAAATGCATAGCTTGAAATATGTATTGACGCGCAAAATGTCAAAACACGAGAATTGCCCCGCCCATTTCACAGCTTTCGCTATTAATATTTTCCACGCATTGGCTTACACGTGTGTTTCCAAACACGATCACAACCTGCCATACGATTTATTTTCCACCAATTGCGCGGAGCGAAAGGTTTCCCCGCCAAACAAAAGACACCCACGCCCCGGCTAGTTCTGACCTTCCATTGTTCCACGTGCAGTTAGTACAAGTTCACACAATACTGTGTACACGCACAATGTACGCCGCCCACACGGCAGGCACTTCGCCGAACGGCGGACACTGATTGCAGATCGATATTACCTCTAGTGGCCCTGTTCGGAGCGGTTCTTGTAATTTCCATAGAAAGCACACCAAACTACGCTTTTACGAGGGAGACTTAATATCAGACCTGTCACTATGCAATAGGCTATGCTTTATTCCAAAAATTTTCTCCCAATGGACAGAATCGACAACGCGATGTCAAACTTCCAACACTTCCCTGAAACACATTAAAAAAAATAATTCGCTCCTACCCTAAACACCAACGTTGAGCACACACGTCACAAATATAATTCTTGTTCAATGGAGGCTTAGCGCGGGATTATACCCAATCTTCTAGGTAGATGTTTCTCTCCTCGATGCTGCTAGTGTTCATTCCTGAATGATTTTCTGTGTCTTTCATTCTAATAATGGGTTTCATGGTAAGTTGTTAACAAGCTTAAATTATGTTCCCCCTTCTACGCGTGTATGAGGCTTACCCAGTGCGCTCTCGGGTAGGTGGTTATACTATATAGCTGACAAGCAAGACTAAAAATATTGTAAAATAGATGTTTCAAATTGAATGTTATTAAGTAAAACGTATTTATCTTTTTAGTGATAAATTCAAAGCGATTTTAATTTAAACAATTAGAAAATATTGACAGGAGGCAAAAATGATTCTTGTTTTGAAAGAAAATTTTAAAATTATTCAATGAGAATAAGACTGCCATTCTTGATGTTCCTTTAGAGTTGTTTCATTAATATGGTATTCACTTATATTTAAGAGACCCTGAAGAGGAAAGCCAATGACCTTCGAAACGTAGGTCGAAAAATTGTGTGATTTTAATAAAAAATTATGTGAATGAATGTCTGCCTAAAAAGTTAAAGGACCTTTAAACCAATTCTAAAAAAATATTCTTGGGTCTGAGATTCTTGTGTTTTGACATTCTATGTTGCAACGAGGGTACCTTCGGGTTAAGTAACCATCATACTGAGAGAAACGTCACTAAACAATGTCGGTTTTGTAATCTCATTTGTATTTCTAATAGGAAACTGACAAGGTGAATCATCAGAATATCAGCACTCATAGCGTAAACAAACAGGAGTTGGTGTAACACTTATAATATTGTAGTTCTTGTGTTTCGGGCGACTTAAAATAGTCTCCAACAAAATTTAACTTCCGAAATGACACTTGAAATAATTAAAAACAAAGATTGAAAGAAAATTCCAACCGAGGACTAAGTTCATCACATAATGAAATCCTGGCTTCAGTGGCATCATCACATCACATTGTTGTAAGCAGAGGTCGAGATATTAGTATGAAACGCTAATACTAGCATTAATACGCAAAAACGTACTCAGAATGTAAAATGTAGTAGAGTAAGATCAATACTGAAGTATTTTCAATAATCTTATTATTTTAATTTACATATAATTATACATAAATATCAATAAGACCTTTTTAATAACACGCACAATCCTGGCCAGACACTGTCACATGATATTAACGGTGTTGATCACTACAATGAGAATTTTATAAAAATGCAATCACTTCTATGATTAAAAATTATTCTACCTAATGGTTCTATTATTTTATCTCACTTTAACTTTCAATTAAAATGTATGAGATAAGCCGGAGATATGAGGGAAGAATCGTTAAAACAGTGACGAGAAAACGTTAATAAAATCAAATACATCTTTTGAAAATGGAAGTAAATGGTGGTGTTGAAGATTAATTCATTTATTTAGTGTAGGTTTGACATAACATGATCGAGTAACATACTTTCCTCAGAGGAATGTTGCACATAATTCAGGAATTTTCTTCTCTCGTTTGGCTCCCGCAATTTGCTTTTTGTGAAATTTTCAAATCATTTCTTTTTATTAGCTGATAATGAATAAATGTTTGGATATGAGATGAAAATTAATTTTAATTGTTTCACGGATTATATTTAATGCAAAATGTTTTTTAAGATAATAAAATCATTTAAAATTTTCCATAGTAGTAATAACAGAATTGACAATCCTGTTACAATATATCAAACAAAACAAGTCTGTTCGTCTACCTCAACAGCTCCACCACAACTAGATCTTTCTAGAAAGGGAACAACTCACTTGTTTCGGAAATGGATGTTTTGTTAAAAATACTTTTTTATTGCAATAACCGCATTATGTTTAGAAGAGTCGTCTGTTAAAATAGACGATACCTAATGTACCACGAACCACTTTTCGCAATAATGTGCTTTTGGACAAAACGCTCTTTTAATGGATAAAATGGAAAACATGGTGACTTGGGCCCATTGTTCCATGAACAACTGACTTCAAGGGCTGAAGATACTCCCAAGCTGGCGGACAAAGTTTTATGCGTACGTAAATACATATTTTTATGTTTGTCAATTTTGGAGTGATTATGTCAGGGGGGGGGGAATCCTTCCTTCCTCCGAAATACAATTTTCTTTGTTAACAAATACATCGCAGTGTTTAGACTGTTTTCGTCTAATATCACTTAAAAATATGATTCGTTAATATGTTCATGTACAATATTAAGAAGAGAACACAAATCTATCAAATATCCTTCAAGAATAAGAAAAATGTAGCTTTTTGAATTTCTAGAGGATGATACAGATCGAACGTATCTATTTCTAAGTCAGACACCGAATAAAAAAAGGCGCAAAAATATATCGGCTGCTTATTGTTGTCATGAAATGAGTAAGCATTTGCCCTAACGTAGAAGCGACTTCAGAATTCACAATTGTAATACTGATAAGAAACGAATCGCATTTCACTTGGTTTGAATTAGGTGATTAAATATATCAGGTACCACACGATATTCCGTACTTTACATTTCCATGAATAGCACGAGAAACATATGAACATACACTAAAACTAATAAAGTCTCGAAGCGACCATGACATTTTCATTACTGATATGTACAATACCAGGTAAAGCGATAAAACACAGGATACAGTGAATATCGAAGATCAAAACAGTCTTTCTCAATATCAAAAAATTACATTTTCTGAGAAAAGTTAATGAGAAAGGCATACTATGAAGTTTCTCACAGAAGAGTGAATAAAGGATCAAGAAAAACAACAAACATCAAAGATTCTACGAAATATATGACCAGATAAAAGAAGTAGGTATATTATTGTAGGTAGGTATTAATATTGTAGAAGAGCTAATGCTCTTCTACAATATTAATTTTCCGTTGCAAAGGTGAAGAAAACTAATTTTAGATTCAGCCTAGAATATTTATTCCGAGCATAAATGATATCATTGTCTTTCATATTTAGTTCAGATGTCAGTATAACAAGCTATTCTGAGTATTGTTCCATGTTACGTAACTTGTGCAGAGATCTGTGCTTCCTACAGAAAATTCTGGTTGAGAAACATCCTTACGCACAAGTAGAGTGAAATCATAAACTTGTAATTAATTTATATATGAAGAAACTAAAGTGTGAGAAAATGGATATGTCAGTTCTGTAATATACTGTGTTTTACTAAAATGTTTAAAAAGGCATACTTTCAAATCGGGCAAAGGTGGCTCAGTGCATTAATTGATGCCACTGCAGTGACTAACCGGGGAGTCCTAGGGTTGTAGGTGGAATTCAGCCGCTGTCTGTTGGAGAATGGTAGCGGTCGGTTGCTCTGATCGGTAGTTTTACGTGGTTTCTCCGATCAACACCAGGGGAATGCTGGAACAGTACCCTAAAAAAACGGGCCACACACCGCGCGTGATCTTTCTTTTTTTTCCCTTGTACTAACCTCATCCCTTACTTACTAACACTTACACTACATGCACTACACTACCACACATGTCGGGAGCTTAGAACTTCGGACACGGAAACAAGCACCACACTTACGGGACTAACGGTGTTAGCAGTTGACGCGCCCGGAATCATCTATTAATTAAATCATACGAGTTAAAACAATATATTCGTTGCTTTGCCTATACACTTTCCTCAAATCGTCACTTAATTTTACAGGGGCGCGCTCATTTCCTGGTACAAATTTCCCCGAATTTTCACGGTTTTCCAGAGCATTTTTTAAAATATTTTTTTCCTGATATGATTTGCAAATTCAAACTCAAAAGAAAATATTAAAACTATTCTAATACTAGTTGGTCAGCTCACTGATTTCGCCATGGCATATACAAATGAACAATTTTTTCTCACGAAATAAAAATTAATAAAAAACCCTATATTAATGATTTTAAGGAATAATAAATAGTTTTATAACCCTTTCAAAATCCTCCCTGGTTTCAAATGAATCTTTTACAAATTCCCTACTTTTTCCTGACTTTTCCAAAGAAATAAAATTATCTGATTTTCTTTCCGGTTTTCCAGAAAATGTTCACTCAAAAGTATTACTTGGCTCATTTCAGAAAATATTATTGCATGAGAGTAGTTGTTTCCACAGGGATGTCATTTATACCACAAGTGTTCATCTCCCGGTGACAGGATCGTGCGGAGACACGTCGGCTTGCGGATTATCCCCACCGGCGGGACACAAACAAAGTTTCCGACGTGCGTGGAAGTGTACTGTATGCGTCTGGGATTAGCAAAGGAAGGAAAGATCGCACGAGGTTCGTGGCCTGTTTGTACTGCTCTGGCATTCTCCTGGCACTGAGCGGAGAAACCATGGAAAACTACCTATGAGAGCAGTAGGCCGACAGAAGCCTCCTCGAGATTGTGGTTGAATTCTCCCATCAGTCAGCAGGGGGATTCGCGGCCTACGAGCTCCTGCTCAACGACGTTGCCACTAAGCCATTGCAGGCGGTACAGAGAATCTGCTGCACCGAACGAAACTAAAACTCAAGTTTTATTCGTCGGGCACGAAAATTACGGTGACGCAGCTAATTGTTAGTCACATGCATCCTTTTAATATTCCAAGGCACGGCTTTACATAATTCTGTTCCAGAGTTGCACAGCACCGAGATAACACGTGATTTGAGTGCTTGATGAACGTTTTTGTTTGGTTGTACACTCGGCGAGGGCATACGAGAGGTAACACAAAATTTACCACTTTCAAAATTACATTTTTTTCAAAAACATAATCTAATACGATAAATCTATCCCACACACATGCATTGCACATAAGAATCGTTGGTTTGTCGTACGACACCGTTGTTATTTTTTTGACACTACTTGCAACGTATTATATATTTGGTGTATATGATTTTATTATATGATACAGTATCGAGTGCGAGTTTTGAATATTTATGTACGTTTAATACAGAAGCAAAAAAATCGCCTATGATTTTTTGTTGGATGGGATGATTATGATCATCCGTGTGCCTTTTATTTCATACATAAAAATAAAGGTTTGAAGAACGTTAACTTTGGTGAAATAATTTGATTCATTCAATTAGATTTCCGTTTCCAATACATCGCGGAGGAATCCGCAAGGATACATCACTTCTAGAAGAGAAATAAAAATACTACTTCAACTCAACAATACTGCTAAAAACGCCATTTACCTATGTTAATGGATTAAGAGAATAACGTGAAGTAGAATCTAAAAATGTATAGTGATTTTTCTATTATACAACTGCACGTAAATAATGCATGTGGGACGAGCAGAATACTTGGAAACGAGTTTTTGAATTTAGCCTCCACTTGCGAGGTTGTTTTTTCTCTGAGAAGCTTCATAAATATTCTTATCCGCGTATTCTAAAAGATAAAATGTAAACTACCATAAAAAAAGATGGGCGGCGATAAACTCCCACCCAGTAAACAACGATCGTATTAGCACGACATCATTCTCGCATGGATGCGCTATCACAGACGAGTCAACGAACGTGAGGTGAGATAAAGGGGTTGGCGACGCGCGCGTCCGTGACAAATAAAGTGCGGAAAGTGTACAGCTTAACTCGCGGGCTGACAGATAACCCGCGACAGGCGCCACGGCGTGCAAGCTCACCTCCGGAGGCCCCCCGAGGATTAGGGCCGCTCTTTACGCAAGCGCCCGCCCGCCCCACCCCGCCCCGCCCACGCCGCACAGGGCGGGATTCCCCCGCCCGCCCCCACCCCACCCCCGCGGCCGCGCCGGCTAAACCCTTTTGCAATCTGCGCCGCGGGCCCTGGGAAGCCCTCCGCGTCAGCCCTCATCGGCATGCGAGCAGGCGCGGCGCGGCGCAGAGGGCGGTCTGCTGGCCAGAAAGGTGGGCGAGACTCGCGGGCGACAGGAGGGCGACCGACCAACAATGCTGTGGAAATCACGCACTGCATGTGGGTGGGGGGGACATGACTGCGTGTGGGTGGACGGAGTGTGTACATGCACATGCGGGGGGGGGGGGACGAGAACAAAAGGCGTGGGTGAGGAAGTGAAAGAAGCGAGGTTGATGGGATTGAGGTAGACGAAAATAAGGGAAGATAAGAGCAAAGGAGGCAGAAAGATGGGTTGAGGTGGACACGCACGAGGAGGAGGACGAAAAGGAGAAAGGAGGTCAGGTTAGAACTAAGGGGGCGCGTGAAAGGAAGATGGAAGAAAAACGCAGCAGGCTGATGAATATGGCACGAAAATTCAAGGACGCTGAGAGGAGAACCAAAGAGGGCGAGAACGAAATGAACGATGACGAAAGGAGGCAACGCAGGAGGGATACGAGAACTACTACAATGGGCGGGAGGATGGAGAAAGAGAAAAGGGTGCGCGACGGACGAAAAATGGGCGTGACTAGGGGGATAGTGGAGGACGAAGAGCGAAAGCAACGCGAGGCTACAACGGAGGACGAGGTTACGGTCAAAGGGGGCGTGCGAGGTCAAAAGAGGTGGGCGGTCTCGAAGGGGGAATGGCGAGGCGGGCGGTGACGTGGAGGAAGCGGAGATGGAGGAAGACGAAGCAAGGCCGAATCGAGAGGAGACGCCAAAGCGAAAGCGGAGTTGAGTGGGCGGGCGACGGCGTTGAGGTCAGGAAGGGCGGGTGAGTGCGCGGAGAGTGGGTAAGTGCTCGGCCTTACAGACGGCCACTTTCAGCGCGCCCTCACGCGAGCGGGAGCGAGGGCGGAGGTAGGGTGGGGGTGGGGGCGCGGGCGGCGGCGCACATACGCAAGGTTTACTTGCGCGCCCAGCGGAGGGGGTAAGCAAAGACTCGCCGTGTCGCAACACTCACGTCCCTCAAACCCGACGGCTCGGCGTGGAGGCGCACCTGCCCGACTCAAAGAGCAGTGGGTGATTCAGAGGCGACAACCGACGCATTTCAAAAATTAATTTTGAAACTGTAAACGAAATGTAATTCACGGAATACATTTCATTAAAATATGAATTTTATATTTTCGGACGTTCCGCAAATTATGTAAGATATTTGTTGAAACAAGAGAGGAAAACCAATTTAAATAATAAAATTACTAGTGGCACTACACCAACACATACGTTCTCGCATTATTTCTAACTTTCGTAATTTTCGAAAACATTAAGAGAGTTCAATGAAAGCGTCATATTTAAACGAGGACTTTACTCTGAAAAAAAGAAAAAAAAATCTTCTGTGAGCAAATTTTAGGAAAAGTTTGAAAATATCCTTGAGGCTTCCCGTAGAGTTCAAAAAATAGTGTTCATTTTCAAGTGCCTCATCATCAGTCGTATAGCCACAATCGTTATTCACAGACAGACGTTTTGCCGACAACTAATTTTTCCATAACAAAGATTAACGAACCATGCATTTTGTCTATACACTGATGGAGGAAGTTATTTAGTACGTATATGAAAACTAATTATCCGCTTTTTCAGTATCAGGGGCCTACAAAACTTTTCTGACAAAAAATCGCAGTTTTTGCTGCAGTACAATACTACCTCTGTACTACGTAAGTAGTATGCGAGAAACGAATAATTATGAAACAAATGTATTATTCCCAATTTGGTTATTAAGTCGTCATATCAAAATTTTGTTCAAAGAAAATACTCCGTGCATTAACCCTTTTATGCCTGAATAATTTTTGTTAAAAATTCATTTCATCACTGTATAATTTAAAAGAAATTTTCTCAACATATTGAAAGGGACATGGTGACAGCTCCTGACGGAAGAGAACATGAAGTTCTAATTGTATTACTACAACATTTTAAGGCGTAAGTTTGAACTATCTACATCTTTGTATAGCGTGCCCGTATGGATCCGTACCCAGATAAAAGTTAAACAAATAGGCAAGATGAATTTGAAAAAAAATACTGTTTGGCTTAATTCTCACATTGTAGTGGTTATATATTATTAAATCCACGTTTGTTTTATTTTTGATGAGTTGTACATCTCGCTTGGCTGGGCTTTATAGCCCTGCAGCAGCAGCTAGGTACAGTCAGCACAAGTGAGACAAATGAAATTTTCATGGGTGCACCAAGCCAATATTTGTCTTTCAACCCGACATGATGTGACCTTCGACACTGGACCATGTTTAGCCGACTCAATTAGGTCAAAGTAATGGCTTGCGATTACCTGGGAGGAACCCGTTTCCAACAACTTGTGGGAAACTGACAAGCCCCTACCCACAACGATGCCACAAGTGACACTGCACAACAGACGTGAGAAGCATTTTGCCTATACGGCCAGGGGCACCCTGGCCGACTACGAATCGTAGCAAAGCCTTCTATGATGAAGTGGTGCCTCCAAATCAAGTCTATTAGGATCATTAAGAAATACGTTGACAAAAATTAGCTTTTTGAAAAAATTCCTTTTAAAAAATACTGGAAACTTAGTGATATTAGCTTAATAAATATTGCAAACCTTACATTCAATATTCTTTTTTAAAGTTTCAATTTTTTCTGACATATTATTTTATTCACTTTCGTTACGTAAAGTCAATAGTGCGGTAAAGTAATGGCGTACGAATACGGTTATTCTGTGACTAGCATTATTCCATTATCTACTATTAAGAATTTCAATAGCTGTTCAACTGCGTAAAATATATTGGTACTGTCATTACTGTCAATTGCGCTGAGTACTGTGTACTACAAGGATTTTCTTTCGCAGTCTTACCAGAGTAGTAAACCGTCGCATTTTTTCGAAACGGACTTTTTCACACTTAACATCATACGCTCAAACATTTTTCTTCATTTTTGTGGAATTAATGTTTTATTGCAGCATTTTATGCCACGTCGATGTCTGATTCACAGCTGTCACTCGTTTTGAAAATAACAACTGTTATTGTTGAGAACAGTGTTGCCACTCACAGAAAAACAACAACAGTGAAGACTAAACGCTTAGTACGCGAAATTTCAGAATAAATTCAATCAATTTTTACAAATTGCATAAAAAGTATGTTGTACTATCGTAACATCTTATTACTCAATTGGTTAACAATCTCGGTCCAATGGCCTCGTTTTCCAATTTTCCAATCTCGCATTGTAATACGATGCATTGCGATACCCTGAATTGTAAAAAAACTTCTAATTTAATACGGAACGTCCGCTAAAGATGTGTATTTTCTATCATCCTCTTACCTCTCCCTGAAAACGAACGTACACTCGACTAGAAGTAGACGTGGAAGAGTATACCACGAGTGGGCATACCAAAGACGAGAAAATTACGACTTCTCCATTGAAATCATCCACATTATTTCGGGTTACATTTCTAATTTATTCAAACTTTAAATTGGTGATAATTCTGAATCCAAATGTATGCATTCTAAAATCCGAAAAAAAAAATTAAATTTGTAATGTAAAACAAAACGGTAATTAAATTTAATTGAAGACCGTACCTAAAAAAAGATACACCTCTCATATTCAAACAGCAGGTCTAAACCAGCTATGTGGACGAGAAATATGCTTTAATTTGGCCGTGGATCAATCTCGCAATGGACCGGATCTAAAAGAGCATACTGAGCTAGTGCAAACTGAAACGAAACCCAACGTTGCCTTGCTTAGATTGCACTCGCGATCTCGGGGCACTCGCCTTTGATGCCGAATGAGCAGTGATCCCGAGTGAGCAGTTACGTCGGCATGAAATGGTCAAACTCGCGTCGAAACATCGCTTGAGTCAGTCTGCAGATAAACCTCATTAAGTTCAAAATAAATATGTATATCACGATTGAGTCTGGAATGTAATTATTATCCAGGAGAAAGTAATTTGGACAGGAAACTCTGTTTTCCTTGTAACATGCCTTCGGAACTCAACAAACAATAAAAGTGCAGTGAAATACTTTTCTAAAAGTACGTTTCACGAAATCTGAGTATGGGAGAATTCTAATCAGCATGTCCAATATGACATATCCTTTTGAGAGTCCTTATACACGAGGGTCAATATAACAGTCGAAGTTGGTTACGGTGCTAAAATTAAAATCAACATCTTCGCATCATTGCTCAAAAATTTAATTTCACACATCCATCGGATATTCGGAACGTGCTTCACGTCCCACAAAACGCCCACCTTGATTCCAAAAACACGCAGCGGGTTCCAAAAATACATTTAATTAGAACTGGAGGATACATGCCCCAAAAGTTCTCAATCGTGTAATTTTCACTGGAATCATGCTTCACTGACTCGTGGTACGCACAAAGTCATATAGAAGTTTAAAATGAAAAGTTGAACGAATGTTGAATGGAAAGGACAATTTATGCGAACTGCGATTGAATCATCCCTGTTGGTGTCCCCCTTTCCAATATACACGATGATAAAAACAGGGGGAGCGACTGAAAAGGAAATATATAAAACTTTTCTATTCCTTGCATTCATAGACTAATTTGACCATACCATGTTTCATCATGCACTTAATAGTAAAAGACATGCGCTACACTGAGCCAGAACTATTAAATACTCCACAACAACGTAGTCGTTACGAATGTAACAGCAGTCTTCCTGACCAATGAATCAATAGGTTTGCTCTCAGTGTTGTCAACCTGCTTGAGGACGAAGTGAGACCGGGTACAATTAATTGAAGCGAATAGAAAAATTGTGTTCGTATCACGTGGGAAAAGGGTGTAGAGACTGAACGTGAAACTAAATCGACGCTATCACGTGTTTATTTGAACACGCGCCTCTCGAGAAGTTATAGGTTCATTTACCCACTAACGCCCAACCTTCACCCCTGTTGTACGGTGGATTTTTATCTTTTTTCATTAGCTTCCTTGTGGTCTTGTCCACTCAATTTTAATCAAAAACAAATGACGATTTCACAGACATTATTCGGTGAAGGAATCACCTCTAGCACATGGTTTTTGCATTATCAACTTATTTGATATATGCCTATTAAGGGGAGATACAATAGTATGCACTGAAGATAAGGGGGCGAGAGCATAGTAACAAAATTGTACGCAGCGAGGTTGAAAATACAGAAAATTCTTGATTGCGGGGTTCATATTTTTTTAACGATGTCTTTTGTGCGAGAGGGCGCCCTCTGTCGGAGCGACTGGCCCGGGCGAAGCCGGCCCGGCGTGGGTGTCGGGGGCCAGGGGCCAGGGCGTGGTCGGGGACGCGACTCGACTAGACTCGACTCACCTCGTCGGGGCGGTAGCCCAGCTTAGCGGCGAGGCGGCGCCAGATGGGGGCGGCGGCGGCGGCGCAGGCGGCGAGGCGCCGGGGGCTGAGCGAGGGCGGGTCGCCCGGCTCGGCGTCGCCTCCGCCCCCGCCGCCCGCACCGCCCTCGCCTTCGACGTCGCCGTCCGCGCTGCTGGCGCGGCGCCCGCCGCCGCCGACGGCGCCGCCGCTGCCGTCGCCGTCGCCGCCGCTGCCGCCGCCGCCACTGCTGCCGCCGTCGCCGTCTCCGTCGCCGCCGCCGGCGTCGTCCGCGTCGACGTCGTCGTCCGCGCCCACGCCGCCCACACCCACGCCGCCGCCCCCGCCCTTGAGCAGCTCCTCTTCCTCCTCCTCCTTGACGGCCGTCTGCATCTCCGAGTCGCCGTCCGCGCGCCCCGCGTCGTCCAGGCCGCTCTGCAGGCTCTGCAACAGAGAGCGCACGGGCGCCGTTCGCGCATCGCTGGCGCTTCGCCGGCGCTTCGCCCCCCGCCGCACGCTCCATATGGATGATGGGCCGCCGCACACTCACGAAGAACGTAACAACTCACTACCAATTAGCGACCCCTGGTAGCTACTTCCCCGACTGGAAGGGTGGCAGGTTCCAAACCCACCTCGGATATCGATGCTTGCTTGTGTTGTGGCTTGGTGACACTTTCCCAACGACCAGTGTTACCTGGAACCGCCTTCCCTCCCATCCTTAACCTCTTGCAGTCGCTGTCCGTACGGGCCTATGGACTTTCTCCGCAAAAAGAAATTCAAAACTGGCCAACTTGCGTCTCTGGGTTTGATTAACGCATCGCCAGTTGGTATAGAGCAAACAAAGCTTTGATACCAACCCCCGAAACGACTCAAAACACAAGTTTCTTGTTTTGATTTCGTTTTGTGGGTTAGTGATGACTTTAATAATATTTTATAACTAGTAATTTACCCACTCCGTTTAAATCAACTTAGCAACTCAAAATTACTACATATTTCAATTCTGGATATGTATATCCACCCATGCGGCAATGGAATGTTTTCGTATTTTGTCCATCTGCTTGAAATGCGTCCCCTCTGGGCATCCTTTGCATTGCGCCTCGCGCAGACAACGGGTCCAGGCAACCAGAAGATTCTATCCACACAAAAGAGAGAGACTACTGCAGAAAGCTCTCACGAGGAGATTTGCGAAGAACTGAATTCAACGTTGTACTACTTCCTTTATACAGGAATAACAGAAGCGATGCGTGCTTCTCGAATGGTATTCCTTTATTCCGAAAATATATTGCAAGCTGAATCGTTATAAAGGGGTCTGTTCCACGTCTGCACATGAATATAAACCATAGATACCGAAAAGGCACCGGTACGAGTGCTTCCTGTTGAAAGCCAGAACTCGAATCACAGATACAGTTCTTTAGTTCAGCAGCATAATGAAAAGAGGATAAAAAATGACTAAGTTGTTTGCAAAGGGGCATGTGGATGAAAACGAATTATAGCCCGAAGGGACAATACAGAAATCAGGAATACATGTTTGAACTAGTGGTGCTACAAAATGGCACAGACATTTCCGTATTATTTTTCTATTTCCTTTGGTCTCAGCTAGCTATTCGAACTTGCCAAATACTCTTGCCTGCTGCTATCTATCGCCACGCAAAATATTTTTTTTTGAAAGTTCCTAATTTTTCGGTTTCCTAATAGTAGAACGGAAATATTATCTTAAGAATATTAAAGAACAGTAAAACGTCGTCCTAAATGGCAATTTTCTTTGAAAAATTTGGAGCAATTTTTAGGAAAAACGCACTTCAGTATATTCGAAATTTGACGTACTTTTTCACAGACAATTTTTGAGTTTTCGCAAAACTTCGTTAGAAATCACTTAAAGCACATTAACCCACCTACTGTGCATATTACCAGCGTGAAATATATTTTTAAAAAGTCGTGTAATTTTTTAAATAACAAATAAATATTCTGAACTGACTATCGTCATATTAAAGAGTGCAATTAGCACTATCCGTTCTTAAAGTTTGAAGAAAAAATTTGGACCCGTTTTTGAGAAAATGGCACTTGAACATTTCTGATATTGGAAATTTTTAAGCTCGTTTTGACAGAAAACGGTTGAGTTTTCGAGAAGCTTTATCTGACATTATTTAAAGCACATGTTTTTATAAATATAATAATGTGAGCAAATTGCTGGTAATGTAAATATTAACAACGCGAGAGACAAGTAAAAAAAAAAATTTCGTACATTTTGGAAAAACAAAATAAATGAGCAATATGGCGTTTATGTCATCTTATAGAGTTTGTTTTGTAATTTTTTGAAATTGCACAAATAGCACGCATTAGTTCGCGAAAACAAGTGAAATTATAAAAAAATGTACAAGACCCTAATGAAAGAACAAATTATGTACAACAAATTTTATCTCAAGAAAAATCTCTATTTTATCTTTCGGGGAAGATCCCGAAAAAAATTCTATTCAATTTTCGAAAATTTAGAATTAACTCTGAAAATCAGATATATGCCGCATATATAAATGCATTTTACTCTATTCTTATAAGAAATTTAAAGAAACAATATGGAGCATTTTTTGAGAAAATGTCCCAGGGACTTCTTGTAAAGTTCACCTCCCTCCCCCCCCCCCAATGAATGATTTTCAAAATCGCAGAGATTCGACTCACACCAAAGTGACAGGGGTTTCTTCATTTTGAAAAAAAGAATCCTTCACTTGGTTTAGGCGCTAGTGTTGTTCCAATCCGCCCGCCGGCGGGCGGGCGGCCGATCGGACATTTTGAAAAAGAATAAAGTTTTCGGTATCAGGGGACCCCAAAACGTGTATTTCCGTTGAAATCTCGAAATCGATTTTCTGAAGCATTATATAGCTTTCCCTATAACACGTATGTTACTCCGTATTTACGTACGTATACGGGAAAGTAAAAACGAAAGGAGAGAAGTAGTCATTACGAAGATTGTTCATGATTCTGGCATTCGTATTTCAAAAAGAACTCTGCGTCACCGGCATTTAAGAAGAAGGAATTAAATCCTATAGGCCAGCCAAGGCTCACTAGCTATGATATCAAATACTTCAGTGGGCAAGACACCGTTGCCTTATGACCGTTGATGGTTGTAATAAGGTAATAACAGTAATTTTAGTGTCGTGATGTATTCAAAGCCTTAAAATAAAATTGAAATAAATTTTTGAAAGAGCCTTCCGTTTTTCAGATGAATTAACATACGAAATTTGGGCATAGAAATCCACTTTCGTTAAAAGACGATCGAGAGTAAAAGTTCATCCTGTCTACATTGTTCAGACAGTACAACACTCCACAAAAGTTACGGTTTAGTTCGTAATCACCAATAAAGGCACTAAGAGGTTGTATGTTGTGGAAGGTACCATGCATCAGAACCAATATATATTACATAGAACTTCTGAAGGAATTGTTACCATAACAAGGAATGGTTCCCTAATGACGAAAACTACATTTTCATGCATGATAGTGCCCCCCTGTCATAAGGCTAGTAGTATCAGCCAGGTCCTGGCTGATGAAGGAGTACAAGGTTTACCGTAGGCCGGTAATTCTGAAGGTGTTCATTCTGAAGAAATTCATGAAAGCGTTCAAGTTGAAAGGTGGCATCACAAAATATTGAAAAGGTCTCTGTGACATGTGATTTTTATTTAAGATGTTAATAATATATAATAATTGCATATTAGTGTACCACATGTTCAATGTAACCATCAATAAATTGAACAGTCGGTGGCCACATTATTACGATCACTTGTATTTATGAAAATAATACAACTTTCTTACAAGTTGTATTATTTTCATAAATACAAGTGATCATAATAATTTGGCAACCCACTGTACTATTAATTACATTAGAATAGAGGGTGCACAACCTTAGGAAGACTGAGGGCCAGACATTTATAAAATATCTCAAGTGGTGCGCAGCGGCGGCATATAAATCTCACGTTGTCAGAACCAAAAAAGTAAGAGGTTAAGAAGTTTTTACTTCTTCAAAATTTCTTCTGCATTGCGGTTAATATCACCAGACACATGCTCTTTGGCAAAATATAATTTTTCATCCCCCACATGGCCTGAAAACATAATTAGTAACATTTATTCTAAATGTCCCTGTATAACTGCATTTTAAACGTTTTAGTGCGAATAGCTTAAAGAGAGTTTTACACGGTTTTTGCAAGATATGGAACGTTCTGACCATTTCTTCTGAACGTAGAGGTGCTCCTCAGAAACCTTTCACTTTTTGGTGAGAGCAATGATCAAGCACTGTCCTGTCAGATGAGCCAGACAACTTGCTGCAACTTGCACTTGCTGCTGAACCCGCACTTCACACAACCATCCTCAACATCAATCTTCTGGCTAGGCTTTAAATATGGCAGGATCAGATTGTTGCTCGTTTTCACACTGTAGAGTAGCATGCTAAAAACATCGCAGTCCCCAACGAACCCTCATTAATTGACACTACCAAGCGGTTCCTTTACCCCACGACTCTTTTATAACTCAGCGTGAGACGTTCTCTGAAGAATGAAGAAGTCAAATACCGGTTGTTACGTTGCCGCTGCTGGTAACGATGCAGCTGATACAATGCGTTTTTCTCTTTCTTTTATTCTTCGTTTTGCAGCCGTTGGGCGCAGATTACGAGAAATTTTAAGGTATCCGACATATCTTACACGGTTTATTCGGTTTATGAGATATCCCTGAAGTAAATGCAAATTAATTATTCGTGTTATTTTTATTGAAGTTAACATCCGCGGAAAATTGAAAAAGGTGCCGAAGATATAAATGAAGTCAATAATATACCCAGACAATGTACTTGGAAAACGACGACAGCCACCGAGACAATGGCGGCGGAGATGGACACCCATATGCTTATTGGTTCTTCGGTAAATGAAAATTCAGGCTTGCGGCAGATATTACACATTTCCCCAGAAATTTATTCGGCCGCTAGGCCGAAATTCAAACGTGTTTCGGTAGGAAATCTGCTCACTCGACTTCGGTTGTAGTGATTTGGGCGTGTCACTTTAGCCGACGATACGAATTCAAAACTCATTGGCATAGTTTTTAGGAAAAGATAAAAAATGAAGAGAAGTTTTTAAATAAAGTTATCTCTTCTGAAAAAAATATAAACATAAAAAGACGAACGAGAATTCCCAGATGCAGGGCCCCGTTCCCTTATGCAGGGAGAGGAACTAAGCCCTCATTTCGGGCCGAGAGGAAATCTCGACTGTTGAGAAATGAAATGTAATCTCTAAGAAAATGCCGCTTGCGCCGTAATTCTGCGGAAGATGAAGTTGGCTTAAGTCTCACTGCATAGCGCGCTCGCGTACACGCTGGTGACATTACAGAAATTCCTTTGTTCTAATCTTTCCTCTCTCCCAAATCGCTACAATCATGTAACACGCAGGCGAAATTGTGTTATCAATAAAATAACATAATTCTATGCGAAGGTTTAATCAAGAAGTTTCTTTACAATTAATACAATATTTAACTGAATATCAAAATGCATATTTCAGGATACTAATCTTCGCTTCACCTCAGCAACGTGTTTTTACATTTGTTATTTGTCTGTGAAAAGAAAAACAACTTATAAACGACATTTAATCCACATATTACGTTATGGAAGCTACAATAGGAAATGCACTTTTTGCTATATTGATGATGCTGGTATATATTTTTATTGAAAAAATTACTACATAACATTTATTACGACAAATAAAATTATCATTATTTTCCTTTTATAGCGCACATACAAAGATAATATTAAGAAGAAAGCACCGATCTTGCTCTCACAAGAATTCCAATTGAAATGACATGTGGACATTATTATTATTATTATTATTATTATTATTATTATTATTATTGGCTTACAGGCCATTACTGACCACGCTACACGATTAACGTATGTAATTTCAGGCTCAGCTTTTCAACTTAATAATAATAATAATAATAATAATAATAATAATAATAATAATAATAATAATAAAATAATTCGAATTCAGTTATTTACCGCACAATCTGCGAAAAGAAACACATAAAAACTAATTACAAACTATCTCTGATACTATATCTAGCCAAGTTTTGTTTGGCAAAACTTGTCACTGTCGACAAATAGTGACGGCAGCAAAAGAAGGTACGTTGTATTCTCTCCAACTGAGTATCGTTGAAGAGGCATAGACAGAAAACAAGTGAGAAACGGAACTCGGGTATATTTCTTTTTATTCCTTTTTTGAAAGCTCCGTCCCTGAGCCATAACGATTTTACCTGCGGCTATACATTCTGTACGGAACCGACGTGTTGTAAGCCCATCTGTAACAGTAGAGCAAGTTGTTCAAAAAACTTGCGGATATTCAAAGTGTTTTCCACCGCAATTCAGAACTAACAAGAGAGAGAGAGAGAGGAATACGCTCCCCCCCCGGATAACCGATGTTCATTTAATTGTCACGATGAAAGAGGATGTCATTACGTAAGAATCCTCATCAAGAAAATTCTACAAAACAAGTTGAAAATAGTCTTAAAAAAATAACATTGATATGCTCCGTCCTGCAAAGCACATTGCACAACATTATACCATTCGATGTATTTTACATCGTATCCAAGTTAACTGCACGTTCGACTTAAATTACTTAGTACTTATTTTAACTTTTCTTAAACATCTTAACTCAGTTCATTCATTATTACTACACTAGTAATAAATAATTTCTGAAACTAAGTTTATTTTGAGGAAGGTTCTGAAATTTTCTACACAAATATTCCTCTTTTTATTCTTCTATCAAGAAATGAAGTATCAAACCTGTGTCAATTCTTTGCTTTTCGGCAGATTTCTACATGATTCTCACTACCTTAATTGTCATGTTTTCTAATATATGCTGTATTTCCTGATAATTTAGAAAATTCTGCACATAACTGCGTGACCCACAGCTCTACAACCCAACGAAAATGCTCGACAGTGCGGAGAATTGTACACACGGGAGCGATGAAACAGCAGGTTTAGAAAGTACGAAAAGTACTACCTACACGGTAGTATCGATCGCCCTTGTACATATTTCATTCATTCTCCTCTTCCCCAGGGGCTACCGCTGAATACGCAAGCACTACTTTCGACGCCGCAGTATATCCCTATCCTTCATATGTCTTTCATTCCATCCATCACACACTACTCCCCGACATCCTGCGTGCCACCAAAAGAGGAAGACGCGCCATGAAACTTTTGTTTTTCCACTTTAGCCTCAATTTCCCCCTTCCCTGCACGGTACGCCCTCCTGCACGACTACCAGAGGTCCGCTAACTTTCAGGAAAGTCACGAAATGTTTTCCGAAAAAATAGGAAGCACGAAGAGAACCTAAACATGGCAAGATGTGAAAGTGAAAAGAGTTAAAATACAAAATTAAAGGGAAACAAATTTGTAGCTGACGCGCAATGTTCTTCGCTTATTAAGAAACTTTTCTGTTAAGAATTTGCGAGTGAGGAAACAATCTCTCAACCGAAAAATATACAAGAAACTCACGGTTAGGCCGTAGGCATTATGTTATTCCTACTTGTTGGCAACAGACACCTTCAAGTTAGGCTGAATCCTAAGCATTTCCTCGACGTCTCACTCCACATTCAAAAATGTTATAAGCAAAACTCGAATTTTGAACCGACATTAACTTGCAACCGAACTGCCATCAAAACCACCTTCTCTTATTTGTAAAATGTATTGTTTTGCTGAATGTATGGCGTCTTTCATGACTTCTCCAAGCCACATTGTTCAAATTATTCCCATAACAAATATGGCGAGTACAGATCCCATTTCCATAATATCACGTGTGGGCGTTTTCATGTAAAATCTTCCCTAAATAGCGGCATTTCCACACTATTCCAATGAAATTAACAGAACTGTCAATATTGCTTCATGACTGCTATTGAAATAAATGTCCAGAGAATAGTCAAGAAACGCACTTGCACGGCCTGCAATAACACATATGATAAAATCCGCTTCAAAAATGTCTGAAATATCTCCGCAACACCGCATTCGCTTGCGCAGACAAATTTGTCCTATTTTACAAAGCAGAATGACTCATTTCTTTAATGCCTTTTTAAAATTAAACATTTACCGGAACGTTACATCACTAATGAGCTAGATTTCAAGCTTCTGACATGGAACATTTTCTTCATAAATGCTACAGAAAGGAGTAAAGTGTACATGTCTCATCTCTCTAAGGTCACATACTCTCAGATAAGCTTCTGAACAGTGTTTTCGCACCTTCATGAATACGCCAATGCCAAAGACCTTAGAGAAGATAGTCTGTTTGATTCAAAGGCGAACGTTCTAATCACTTTCGGACGATTACAAGTCGATAAAATAATTTTTTCCTGCAAGAAGGGAGAAAAAGTTTATTAAACACGTATCATTTTATTCTGTTGTTTATAGTATCTTATGTTTTACGACAATCAGTAGAATGATTTAAGATGTAATCATTAAATTGTATTACTTTTAATTTTAATTACAAAAATAACTTGTATTATATTGCAAGTACGTTTCATGAAATAATTGGACATATCTTCAGGTACATACATAATTTCTTATCATGTTTTAAAACGTATGATGATTTTTTATTTTATTCAAGTATGATTATATGAAGTGGTAAAAAATTTACACCCTTTATTCGAATTTAATGTTTTATTAATTTTGATAAATAGTGTTTTAGAAATTAACTTGGCGTGTATTCTTAGCTCTTTGTGTAACACAGATTTTCTTGTCAAGAATACACGCCAGGTTAATTTCTGACACCTTATTTATGAAAATTAATAAAACAATAAATTCGAATCAAGAGTGCAATGTTTTTACCATTTCATTTGATCGTATTTGAATAAAATTAAAAAAAATCATAGTGTTTTAAAATGTGATAAGAACCTATGTACAAGTATGCACCTGAAGATGTAAACAATTAGTTCGTGAAACGTTGTACTTGCAATATTAAAAAAGTTATTTGTATAATTAAAATTACAATTTACTGATTACGAATTAAATAATTTTACTGATTGTGTAAAAACATAAGATACTGAACGTATTAACAGACAATCAACGTATCCATTTTTATTTAAAAATTAAAACCAACTTAAATTATTTAAAAGGAAATTTTGAGACAACTATAAAGAAATCGATTTATTTTAAAATGACAGCAAACTAAAACGAATTTAATTCTTGCCATAGAATTGTTTTAGTTGTATTATTCATTCCTGTATTAATATTTGTTTTATAAATATGAAAAAAAAACATGTTAAGGTTTTCAGTGATTAGTAACATTTTATACGTCTTTTCATACGTTAGTTAATGCTTTTGCTTTCACTATGATAAAACATTTCTTTCTGTGAGATTTTTTGCAGGTGTTATTCGCCAGTAGACCACTTTCGGTGTTCAAGAAGTTTTTTTTACTTTCCCACATACGTACGTATACACGGAGTAATATACGTCGTATAGGGAATGTTATGTAATGCTGCAGAAAATCGATTTCGAGATTTCAAGGGAAATACACGTTTTGGGGTCCCCAGGCCCCGAAAAAGAAATTTTTTTCAGCCCGTCCGTCTGTCTGTCCGTGTATCCGCCCGACCGGTGCCTGTGAACACTACTACGTACCACCTAAACCACCCGTAGAATGTTTACCAGATTAAAGAAACCCCTGTCCATCTGGCTCGAGTTCAAACTTTGAGATTTTGAAAAACATTTTTCAAAATTTGGGAGACTTTACGTGAGGCCTTTCGGACATTTTCAAAATTTTCTCAAAAAGGCTTCCAATTTTTTCTGTACATTTCTTGTAAGAATAGAGTAACATACACTTACAAACGTGGCATAGGTCCGATTTTCAAGGTTAACTCTGAATTTTCTAAGATTTCAAAAGTATTTTTTTTCGGTGTCTTGCTACAGCAACAAAATTGAAGATAAAAAATATTTCCTTCAAATAAAATTTGTTGTCCATAGTGAATTCTTTCATTAAGTTCATGTACATTGTTTTGAAAATTTTAGAAGTCTTATCGCAATATTGCGTGAAATATGTGCAATGTTTTTAAAAAATTACATTTTTTTTCTTGAAAACGGTTCCAAATATTTTCTTTAAAATTTTGATAGGGATGGTACTAAATGTAGTCTATACGCTATATTGCTCTAAAAAATGTTCAGTTCTTTCAAAAATTACAAAAATGTAATTTTTTGACTTGTCTCTCACGTCGTTAATATTTACATTAGCGGCAATTATAAGTACATGTACTTTAAATAATGCCATGCGAAGTTTCTAGAAAACTCAAACATTTTCCGTGAAACTAGCTCAAACTTCCGCATTTTCAGAAACTCTCAGACGCCATTTTCTCAAAAACGGCCCCAAATTTATTCTTCAAACTTTTCGAAGGGATAGTGTTAACTGCACTCTTTAATATGACGTAAAGTAAACTTCGGGGTATTTTTTGTTTTTTAAATACACGAATACAATTTTTTCTGAAAGATCTCTCTCGCCTTTAATTTGCACATATCTAGTAATTTGCAAACACAATTGCATTTGTGACTTCAACTGCTTGAAATGACTTCACATGAAGTTTGTCGGAAACTCAATAGTTATCTATGAAAAGAGGTTCAAATTCCGCAATTACAGTAGCGCTTAAACGCCATTTTCTTAAAAACGACTCCAATTTTTTCAAGGAAAATTGCCATTTAGGGCGTTGTTGGACTATTCTTTAATATTTTTAAAATAATATTTCCGTTCTACTATTAGGAAACCGAAAAATTAAGAAATTTAACAAAAATGTATTTTAGACGGCGATGGCATATGGCAGTTGGCAAGAGTATGTGGCAAGTTCGTGTAGCTAGACGAGACCAAAGGAAATGGAAAACTAATACGGGAGAGTTTGTGTCATTCTGTAGCACCACTTGTTTACGCATATTTTCACACTACTATTTATCTTATAAACGTTCATTTTCGCATACAAGATATGCAGGTTTAATATTAAAAATGTATCGTTAGCAGCTCCGCTTAATTTCACTATGACTTTGGAAAGTGAAATTCATTATTTAACGCTTCAAATATATCTACGAAAGAGGAAAGAGTTTCGATCTGGTGTATTTTTTTATGTCACTGTGAGCCACCATAATTCCAGGCTGACTGTTAATACAGAAATCAGCTTCAAATTGATCGTTTGGCATTCACAAGAACTGAACGCAAAATATCCTCTTAACGCAGTAATAATAATATTATTTTCTAAACTTGATTTTATGTTCCTTTAATGTTTTAGGCAGACATTCACATAATCAATTTTTATTGAATTCATACAATTAATACCTTTAAAGCGAATTTTAAAAAAACATCAAGAAAGGCAGTCTTTGAACTTATTCTAACTGAATAATTTTAATTTTTTTTCAATACAATATTATTTTCGCTTTATTTGCAATTCCTCATACGGCGAAACACTACGTTCTGCAACTGCTGTGTGCTCTAATGTCTGCAAGAGGAATTTCCACCCCAAAGAATCGATCGAGCGTGTGACCTTCCACCTGACATTTACATTACTGACAATGAAATATTGGCGGTTAGCGAAGCAAACTACCCTAACGATTACTGATTGACAAAATCGTACATTTTGCAGTGTTGAAATCCAACACCAACTTTCTTCAACATTCGATGCGAGAAATATGACGAGACTGCTGACCTGGCGTATGTCATAGATTCAAATTATTGAAGCTCTGAATTTCATTATTTATTCTTTGAAAACATCGATCAGGTAGCTGGCCCAATTATACCTTCAACGCAAAGCGTACACGAGTAGCTTGCCATTATCTGCGGGGCATCAAGATCTTTCTTTGAATTTATCTTGTGACGGATCTTCTCCTTTTGCCGGCGCAAGTCTTTTCAGGGACATACCCCATTTGCATCGCCGGATAAAAGACACTACGGCTCTTTTCCTTTGAATGAGGTTTGACAGGCACATTCACTACATCTACAATGAAGACTCCTTTGCTTAGTGAGTTGCTGGAATGTCACCGAAGCAACATATTCCGAATAAGACAGGTTTTGAAACAACATGAACTGGATATAAGATATATATGTACTGACTGTATAACTTGGGGGAGGGATATTTTTTTGATCTTTTCGATGAAAAGTGATGTTAGAAAACTGTGAAGAAGATACTCGCAAACTAGTTCATGGACTTTGGCAACAATATTCTCCCCTTGCTTCTATATGAGGTTGAACTAAATTACGAAACAAACTTTGTAATTGCTCGGTGTGAAGATCAATGAACCGGATATTTGCGGAATCTGTAATTAGTTCTAGTGCCCAAACAACTGTTCGCCTTTAACCTCGGGTGCGATTACATCGCTACAAGAAACACGATACGTACAAGTTTAATTTAAATGGACGGTTTTAGGTTTGCGTACCATTGCACCCAACAAAAATACCCAGCGGGTCGTCAAAAAAGGAACGAAAAGGGCTATTGGCGAAAGCCACGAACATCTCCAGCACCTTTCATACGCTTATTTCAACCGATGATGGGGTCATGGATCCTTTGTACTCGCCTGGTATGCTACAAACGCGTTTTATAAGAAGCTCGCAATATCAAACGCCCTTGACCACCCCTGCCGGGCCGACGGATGGCTCCAATATCGCACGTTTTTCTCATAACATAAAAATTATTATTTCTGCCCGGCCCAACCCACTCAACATGTTACAATCCAAAATGATCCAAAAGGTAAAATATGTTCCTATTTACTTAAATTTCATTAGACACGATCTAAACTTTACTTTTTCTGAAAAATCAAGTCGTTACAAGATCTTTTGATTTTGATTTTCGGGTGAGAAGCTGTAACGTTTTTTAAAAAAATGGCCCCACATTTTTTTGATAAACTTTGTCCTCGGAAAGCATGGAAAACGTTTAAAACCAATCGGGCAGGTCTCGTTTTCGTTAAAAATGTCTGAATTTTTAAAAACTGCTTAGTTTAACCTTTTTCGGCGTCTTCCTGTAACTTTGAAGAGAGAGATTTTTTCTAAATAAAATTGTTCTTCAAAGACATAACGTCATTTGTATTATTCGAAAATATTAATTTTCACACAATTTTGTATGGAAATTAAAGCAATTTTTAAATAATTAATTAAAAAAGGCTATAAATTCTTGCTTTAATTTGTTACCTTGTATGCGACTAAGGGCGGTAAAGATGGATCCATTTTCAGGAGATATTCTATATTTTCCAGAATTGCAAAACATTGACATTGGAAAAGTACAATATTGATTACAGATACGTTTTGATAAATGAAATTATTTTAAATAATTACATCTTTAAATACGGTCATGTAGAATTAAAATAATAGTTGCTTTCGAGTAATTTCTGAATGTCGTTAATACTATTTATTAAAAAATCTCAAAAACCGATTCAATTTTCTTTAAATTTTTTCCTCGGATAGAGTAAAGAACGCTTAAAAATGGCGCACTAAATTTTCGAAAATTGTATAAGTTAAAAATAATGTGAGGAACCAATAGTTTTTTAAGCGTCCGGGAAGAAAGCTGACTGTAGCCGTGCGAATAAACTTGTAACCTGTTGACTCGAAAGGCACGAGTTCGAATCTCAGCTTGAAGCAAAAATTTTTTCTAGTTGGAAACACTTTTGCAGGTTCAAGTAGTAGTATAGTATTGGATATCATGCGAGAAAGAACGTGCTGATTAAGTGCCACTAGAAATACTAGAATTCCACACGTATGGTTTTATTTTTATTGCTTTATGGATAAGTGGGATTTGTCTTCCAAATAGGATGACGCCGTAATTGCCGTTCATTAATAAGCAGCGGTACATTTGTAATATTTTCATTGATTTTTTTTGTCTCCAAATTGTTTTCCCGTAATTTTTTTTTTCCAGTGCGCTTTTTGAAGCATTCATCTTTGATACGGTATTAAGCGAATTATTGCGAATGAGAGAAGTCGGGTAGTCTGGCCAATTATTAAATAAAAACGAGCTCGTACGCTGCGTGAGCCGCACATGAACACCACCTCGACTACGAGAGCGGGAGGATGAGAGGGAGAGAGAATTTCTCGTTTCTGGGCGCGAGGACTCCTTAGTCGCGTGAGTGCAGTGTATACAGGTGGTCTGGATACAGCGCGTAATGCAAGCTGCTACCGATAGGTGGTATTTCTCCCTGGTTTTTAGTTGAGTTCGAAGGGGATCACTTTTCTGTCCAATTGAAACATCGATAGTTCATTACATCTTTGCGAGAGCGTACTAACCTAACTTTTAAGAAAGTTGCAGCTTTTGAACAATTTGGCTTCGCCGAGCACGCGCATGGGACACGATGAGACACTATCACACCGTTGACAAAAAAAGAAACGAAACGACGAAGTACCGACAATGGCCAGAAAATTATACAGTTCACTTACAGTTGGTACCGTATCAATGAAATGTGAGATCTGTGATGCTCTCTTCTTTGCACGTGATAAAAACTAGTAAAATCAGTTGTGTGAATTGTTTAAGTGGGAAAATAAGTTAACCTTAACGTTAAGTTACCAAAGAAAATGAAGAGGTGTTATTTGCTTGTTTGATTGAAAACCCTTCTCTTTCAAATAAATTGCAAAATCCAGTTAGTTTTTGAGGAGAAATGAATACACAATTAAGTTCATGAATACGCCCATTAAAAATAATTAATATTGTGGAATTGGTACGTAGGCTAAAACAGCTTTACAAAAGAAACCTGTTAGCTTAGATTCATAGAAACCACAAAAAATGGGGGGGGGGGAATGGTACAATAAACTTCATTTCGATTATGCTCTTTATCGTGTTTCTCAGAGATTAATAAAACACACATAAAAAGGGTTTTTAGTTTGTTTTTGGACATCCCTTCCGCGCGAGGCGCCTGAAGTGCAAAGACGTTGAAGAGTGACGGGAAGAGGGACCAAGGCAAGAGAAGAGAATGCGCGGGAAGAGAAACAGGCGAGACATGCGTGAGGACAGGCGGGGAGGCAGGGAGAACGGGCATTCAATTCAATTTCTTATTTAAGTGACGGAACTCAGCCCATTAGGCCTCCTCTTCCGCCTGACCACACATATTTCGCCACGCTCTTTTTATCGTCAAGTGAAGAAAGAAGGTATCACTCAGGCTACGAAACGGGCGATACATTTGACTTTTAAATTTATCACAGAGACTTCTTTTAGATTGATTGTTTAGTGATTCCGGGCACGTCAACAGGGTTATTGGTCACGTAAGTGTAGTGCATGTTGGTTTACTTGGAAGGTGGCGGTGATCTTTTCCCCCACTGTATGGCGAAATCCGGCGCCGACCTACCGTCAGAAAATTATACAGTTTGGCGGCGAGTGGGGGTTTCCCCAACCAGGAATCTCCCACCAGCGCGGCACCGTTACAGCCGGGACAAGCTCTACGCTCCCGACCGGTACCCGGCATTTGCGATAGTGTAGTGCATGTTAGTGTAAGGGTGTGTGTAAGGGGGTAAGGATCGGGCAAGGAAGAGGAAGGAAAGATCCCTTGCGGTCCATGGCCCGTTTGTTAGAGAACTGCTCCAGCATCCAAATATACCGATCAGAGAAGCTAGCCGCTAGAATTCCCCTCCAATCAGCGACTAAACTCCACCCAGCTAACAAGCCAGTGCCAAAATTCCTGTCACCGTTGGTACTCGAACCTAGGACCTCTCGGTCATAGGGACTGCAGTGACATCATTTGATGCCCTGAGCAATTTCTCTCGGTGACTTCTTTTAGACTTTAGGATATTTTACGTACAGCAAATCTACAACACGGGACAGCCGGCTTTACTTTCCCTCCGAAGGAAGGCGTACGAAGTGTTTCTTCGCCCATAAACATCCACGGCTTCGATCGGGTTTAAACCAAAAAACTTGGATAAAGAGCCCGATATGCTTTTATACCACCACTAGATAGCGGGAAACAGGTGCGGGCAACGAGTGCGACCATCGGCGGCGGCGACGCAGGCCCATGCGGCACCACGCAGGGATGGCGGCGCGTCGCCAGTGCAGAGCCGTACACCAGCGTGGCGCCAGTGCAGAGGAGAACTCGCGCGCAACTACACCAGAGCTATTGACCCCGTTCGGCCGAGCGCACAACGCCGCGCTCTTTTGATACGAAACCGTCGGCGGCAATAATTCTGCAGCCGCTCCGCTCGGGCGCGTTGCGTGGGAGGCGCTGCAGTCCCACTTACACTCCACAAACTCCCAGGATGGCTTGGAGTTCTGCTATTAGAGAAGGATTCTAAGTTTAGAGATCGCGGTTGCTTAAGTCAAACCTATCATAACAAACTTAATTGGGAAGTTTCTCAAGATATAATGATCATACCACATGCACGACTCTATAGTGCACGACTGCAGATGTCTATCAGCATCTCGTACGTTATGAAGTAATAGAACGCGAATAAAGAAATACAAAAGTACAAAATTATGTGTACCCAGAAATGGGTATGTTCACTATTCTTGGAGACGTAGAATTTTGGACTTCTTGAATGAATGAACAAATCAACATCGGTCGAAGAGGGCATATACACAGCTCCTTACGGGTCGAGCCAACCAGCGATTAGCTGGTCGCGGTTTCAATACGGGTGAGGTGTCGGAAATTTACTGTGTTCAATATGTCTAAGGTGGTGGCGCCTGCCGGAGTTGAATTCCTGGTTCGACTATCCTCACTATTTTCTGGCGCGTCAACTACTTTGCTCTTTAGTTTCGTGAATGTGGTGCATGTTATGGCTGGGAATTGGCGAGGCTCCTCCCCCCGGAATGTGAGATCCGGTGCCGATCTACACTGCGGCTTGTGAGGTCCCCCAGGCATCTTCCACTCCACCCCAAGCGGGATATGCGATATATATCCGATTGATCTTCCGATGTGTGTGCGAGCGTAGTAGGGGGAGAGGAGGGGAAAATATGTGGAAGGGAAGAACGCGTGCGGTTCGTGGCCCGTTTGTTAGGGTATTGAGAATCCGCGGAGAACTAATAATAAGAGCATCCGACCGAAAGAGTTCTCCAGTTAACGGCTGAATTCAATCTAGGCTAGTGTCGAAATCTGCACCTTTGGGACTCGAACCCAACGACTTCCCGAACAGAGACGTTGCATCAGCAACAGTTGCTGTACTGAGCCATCTCGGCCGGTCTCTGCTCACTGCTTTTAAAGGAGCCCGGTCAATGCCTCAGCAGCACCCGACGTCGGACCTGTCGTCGGATGTGCATGATCCATCCTTCCCTTCCCGTCCTCAGGGCTAAACGAAGCGCCGATGGTTCCGGCTCTTATGACCCATTCCATTGATTCAGAAAATCTTGGCAAACTTCGGTTATCTGGCAATGTTCCCCAAGCCCCTAAACTTTCCTCATAATGGGAAAAAGCATAATAAATAAAAAAAGACCAAGGGCCAGGATAAAGGTTGGAGTACTTTTCACCGAAAAATAATTTCTGTGACGTGGAGCACCATATCCTTAGAAATTGTACGGACATTGTAATGAAAAGCCACTGCGAGAGAGCTGTGCGCAAGCACAGTAGCGTGAGAGAACTGTGCTCAAGCACAGTTGCGCGAATACATAAACAATTGCAGAGCTATTACATTAAACATCTACATCATGAGTCAGGACGGTACATACTAATGAAGACGCATACGTACACTAACCATTATGCAGCCGCATTCCGTTGTATTCGTACCATAACCGGTCAAACAACTCATGCGAGTAAGCAAACTTAGTTTCGAGGAAGGGAAGAGAGACTGTGTACAAACGTTTGAGGTAAGAAGAACACAATTTAACTTCGGGATTTAAAGAATACTCATTCAAGACATAATTAAAGAATATTCATTCAAGGCATACTTAAAAAATAAAATATAATTGTATAATACATAAAAGTAGGAAATATGACACACAAAAAAATATGAAATTGCAAAATTAGCACACAACAGACAAAGCAAGAACAAAAAAACACATTAGAAATTCACTACCTTGTTAAATGTAATAAGTGTAACCGAATATGATGCAAGTGAAACCATAAAAAAACGAATATAATATTAATGTAGAAAGACGTAGCAATTACAAAATATTAAGAACCGTCTACGAGAGATTGATTCTAACCAGGGGAAACAACTCGCCAAACCGGCATTATCAATACGAAAATGAAAACACCCTCGCCCACCGTATGACACACTGACAACGGACTGCGAATACACCCGCTCACGACCACAGAGCAATTCAGCAACCGATGAACCGACCATCGCAGGGAAGCCAGCAGTTCAACAGCCAACGAGGCGCGTCACGTAAAAAAAAAAAAAAAAAAAAAGACGGATAAAATGGCCTCTGTGGGAAAATGCCACTGTTCTTCCGGCCGGCTGACAAGGCTCGCCCCTCCCCAGGGCGCCGGTTTCCCATTAACCCTGCGTTTGACGCCGCTCGTTTAAGCCCCAGCGCCCACCCGCGGCCCGACCTGCGACGCCGCCCGTTAGTGGTCGCCCTGCCCCCACGCCCCGCCACCCACCCCACCCCCTCATCGACGGCGTCGACGACATCGGACGACCTGTCGCGCCGAAGACGCCCCGCCCCCGCCCCAGCACGCCCACAGCGAAAACTAAGTTAATTAGGCGGCGCGTTCGCTAAACGCTCTCGGAGGCGATTAAGGAAATCGGCGACTGAGTGGGAGCGACAAGCCTGAGCCCGAGAGGGGCGGGGTGTTGTGCCAGAGGCGTCGTGCGCCTGCGAACGCAGCGCCCCGGGCAAAAACACCGCTCGCTCCCAGCCAATAACGCGCAGGAGAACAGCCACAGCGCCATTGAGCGTTGCTTATTCAGGGCTGAGATAAAACCTTCGGAAAGCCTTGGGTAACCCCGATACTATTTTTGAAATTTTTAAATTATAGATTTAATATCCATTTTTTTATTAAGTTCCAAAACCAAGGTAATACGTTCTGGCGAACTTTTTTTTCATTTCTTTACCCATTGAATTGCCGATTATTATACGATTATCATGACTACTACTCGACTAATATTTAAGTACGGTAATCCCTCAACATTCGCGAGAGTTAGGTTCCTAAAAACCATCGAGAATGTCAAATCCACCAAACAATGTATGTTTTGGTTAAGATTAGAACTATTACTTGCACAGTTTTAAGCCATAGAATAGAATAAATAATTCCATATTGATACAAATACTTTACTTAACTGTTCCTTTTTGTTTTGCCTTGAGGGATAATAATAGCTTTAGCGATGTGGCAAAGAAATCTATTTCAGGACCCCAGAACGACAAGGTTCTATCTGACTTATCTCAAAAATTAGGTGAGAGTATTTTGAAAGTTCTAGGCGCAAAAATGTACATGGAACTGTTCCAGTTTTCTAGAAACGTTTTGAAAACCCATTTAATATGTAGAACCGACAATGGAGAGTTCGAACGTATCAAAACATCATACTCTTTTAAAAATTGTAATATATCCTTGACAAAATCTCGTAAATTAAGAAACCGGATACGCAGTTTAGTCCTGTAAAAATTAAATTCATTTTCCATGTTTTCAAACGATGAACTTTTGAAAGCCAGGGGCATAGTCTTTATTACATAATGACCACACTGGTCATTATATAATATTATCCCTTCCGTGTAATTTTGCCGATAATATTGCAACCGAAACTAGAAAATTATCCATATTTACCTTATCAAAATATAGCATATTTTACCTGATAACGTTGGCTACGAAACAAAAAAGAATAAATAAAATATTGACAAGATAGATATACCCCAAATTACTTAACCACGGATTTAATCAAACAGGGAAATTCACAGCCAACCCCAAATACTAACATTTATAACTTATACTATTAAAAGGTTTAAATAAAAATTCTAATGAAATACTGTGAAACATCAGGGTTTTTTCTTGACTTAACTAACATGGTAGAATTCCGTCCAAATGGCACACGTACTTAAAAAATACATAATTGGATTTATTTAATGGTTGAATTACACTGCTGATAACTCATCTGATAAATGAATTCTGTGATTGTAAATGAAATCACAAGAAAATATTTTTGTAACGTTGCACTACACGCTGAACACGGAAGTCTTATTCATTCCATCATTAGTAGCACTCATAAAATCTCATTCCCAACAGTATAAGAAGTAAATTTAAACCCAATTCTAAAATCTCAAACTACAAACAATACACGAACATTAAGCTCTCTTTTTTCGATCCATATCCAGCACAAAATTCAGTTGAGGGCACAGAGAACAGATGTTGGAATTTTTCCTTCAGAACTACAACAATAATGGACTGGAATAAGTTGCCTACGACAGCCATGGAACCTTTTCCTCTGGGTGTACAAATATTTAAAAGTATATTAACTAATGATATTTGTTAACTTTATTCATTAATAAGTTAGGCTTATTAAAACAGTTATTATTATTATTATTATTATTATTATTATTATTATTATTATTATTATTATTATTATTATTATTATTATTATTATTATTATTATTATTGTGTTAATTTCTATTCAATGCATTGCTTTACTAAATATATAATTATATTCAAAGTAGTATTTGAATTGGAATGTCGTGACGTGTTGTGATGTGTAGTGCAATAGAGAAGTAGAACGAAAAGTGAAGTGCAAGTGTTGTGAAGTAAAGTGGGGTGTATTTGTAAGTTAACATATCTGTGCAGGACAGCCATAAAATGTAGAGTTAATGCTATTATTGTTATTTTGCCTCTATTGTTATATTATTATTATTATTATTATTATTATTATTATTATTATTGTCTTATAGCGTTCTGCGACCAGGTTGTACAAACCTACCTGCAGAAATAATATCTATAACGATAGGACACTCTTTAAAGTTTCTTTACGCAGATTTAATTTCGACTATCATTACATAAAAAACTCTCATATTAAATTCTTATCCTGAAACATGGGAGAGGGAAATACGAAAAAATCTCATTAACCAAGTTTTCATGTAATAAAATTACTGTTGATCCAATATAGCCTACCTGTCCCAATCTTCTACCCGCGATTCACGTTTCAGTAGCCTAATATATAGTTAATTAAACGCAGGAACAAGATAAGAGCGAAATGGTCATTTCCTCTCCTATCCAATGATCCCTGAAGGGGCCGAAAAAGCCGTGTGTTGCAGCCACCTCGACAATTATCAACCATACACTGCAGTTTGCAGGACCAAACCCTCGGTTTGTCTGTTTCCAGAAATTCTCTGACCTCCACCAAAATTCCCCTTACTTTTTCGCATCCGATCGAGAATCCTCGCAGCTCCGGATTTTCCCGCAGCATTCTAGGAAGCAGCTACGTCGCGCAAAATACAGCTAAACTTCCCCGTGAGCGGACTAACCCAACGTTCCCGGTCGGAGGCGGCTGTTCTCGCTCCCGTAAGCCACAGACAACGGAAAGCAGACAGATGCGTGGCGTTGGAATTATCTGGGATCGAACACCAAACAATGACGAATTAAAGGATCCTGGGTTCTTTGCTCGTACAACTCATTTCGAAACGAATTCTATGGAACAGATATTTTCATCGGCAAATTCTTTATGTTATTTGCATAATGCAGAGCGAATGCATTGCTGCAATGTTAAATTATACAATAATTCTACACGATATCAATGACCTTGTTTAAATTTGCAGTATTTGCCTATATCTGAATGTTTTGTCAATAAATACAGGTGAATTTTATAGCGTCAGTACAGTTACAGTACCTGCATGAAGCGAAAATCCAAGACTGCGTGTGTAACTGTGAGATAACATGATATGAACGCACGATTCACCTTCATAAAACAACTCCTCTTTCACTGAGGTTTTATAGAAAATTGTAAAATTTAATTTACTTAAAAATATCATTTACAATAAGCACTCTGATAATTTATTACGGAATTTATGTACGGATTCCCTCAGTTGTACGGGAACATACAAGGAATTCCTATAAGAAATAGACTGGAAAAATAAGAGAAACCATTTATGTCCAAAACTACAACTGAACTGTAAAACAGGGAAAACAGATATGCAGGGTAACACATTCTAGGCTCGCGATCTAACTGCGAAAAGCCTAACACGGAAACCTACATTTGCTTTCACACACGGAAAGGATTTCAAAAGTTCGCCGTTCAATCCCTAATGCTATGTTACGTATTTTTGGATGTCGTAGCCCATACGAGAAGCGTTCTATTTTGCCTATATGATGTTTCATATTTTTTCAATTCGGATTGACGCATTACTGAAATCTAACACTTGCTTCACTGTATACTCATCTCTTTTATAAAACTTGCTTTTTTAGACATGTTAGATTTTCAATAAGGAAAATTTAATTCTTACCAAAGCTTTGAATTCTCTCAAATGCTTCAAAAATAACCCTACGCCAATGCGTAAGAAAAGTGCTTCTCTAACAGGTGTTAGCAAAATCAACGTGCTGTGTGATAACAAAGGGTAACATTTGTATCTATTGACAAATGTCGAGTCACAACACATCAACATCCAAACTATTCCCAATTTTCATCCCACCCTTTGTGTTTCCTTCACTTTTTCCACCGATCAGTGAAAGAGCAGCAGCGAGACTTCCCAGCCCACGGGCGCCGAGCTAAACGTTCGCGTTCCAACCTGGCAACGCGGTCGCTACGGGGAGGGAGGGCGCCCGCCGCCCTCCTAAGCCGGGGATTACGGGAGCCCGCGCGCGCTCGCCCGCCCCCGCCCACCGGCGCGCCGTGATGGCAACGCCGCGATTGCGTCGCGCGCAGCGGCAGTACCACGAGGGAAAAAACAAAAATTAAAAAAAAACAAAAATGGGAAAACGCAATGTGTGCACGCGCGTTTCCAATCACGCTGGCCGCTGGACGTCAGACGATGTTGCTTGGCATTCGTCTCGTCGCAGTCCGCCCTCCCACGTCTGCCAGACCCCGTCATCGCGCAGGCAATCACCAAACGCAAACTAACGAGCCGTGAGCAAGCGCTGCGTCGCGTCGCGTCGCGTCGCGTCGCGTCGCTTCGGCCCCGGGCGCGGGGGAAAACGGTCGCTCTCGTTCGGACGTTCCCAGCGCCCTCCCAATAACAGCCTTTGGCGTTTGGCAGGAAAGTTGGGAGACGCAGGAATTACAATCATCAATGTCAATGCAAGTGAGCTAACTGAAGAATATCGCAAGAGCCGGAGCGAAGAAAACATTTAGCGCAAAGAAAATGTATATAATGGATGTTCGAAAACATTGAGTAAATTAATTATCTTACTTTCAAGGCGAATGGAAGACTCTAGGCAGTATTAAGGGAATTACTGGAAGTATGGAGAATTGTCAAGGGAGAGAAATGGTTCAAGTGACGACTAAGAGAAAAAACTGAGAAGAAGAGGAGGAAAAGGGAAACCTAGAAAAGAAAAATGTGACCTCTTAAGACAGAATAACACTAAAAACACTTGTAAGTAAGGAACTAAACAGACTAAATGTAAAGGCTGATGCTACTGAAAACAACAAAAGGCTGGAATAATTAGCGACTCTAACATCTTGACAAAAGGCTGAAAATCAGGGTTGATGGATTTAACTGTACAAGAAACGGCCAGAGCAAATTTACAAAGGTCACAAGAGAACCACGTCAATTCGTTCAGGGTGTTATATTTGGTGTCTACGGAATAGCATTTCAGGTCAACCAACTAAAGGTATGAATCAATAGCCTCATGATGGGGAATACCTAGTTTGAACAATGCGGTACCGGAGCCAATGCTAACAGACGGTGACATTTCTGCAAAGGGCGAATATCAACACAGTTCGGATACTACAACGCGACGCTTCCTAATGGAATATTCAGATCATTTGCAGTTGCTCTGTCGGGTTCTGACAGCTCATTATACACCGGAATCGCCCAAAATAAACAGCATACGCATGCTTTTGAACAGTGCAGAATTACGATTTCGCTAACACTACCAGCTTACGAAACATTCACAAAAAGATCAAAACGCTCTATCAGGGACAATGTCACTGGGAGGTGACAGTCCAGAGGCCACAGCGAATAGAGCTAAGCATAAATAGTTTCCTGAATACTACGACGTTCCTAGTTCCATGCTAATAATACTGGTTTTCACGTCACAGGTTGAATGTTGAGCATTCTCCGTCTTAATTCAATGCTAAGAGCCTGAGGTGTTTAATTAGCAATAAATTGTCAATGTACCAATGTACACTGATAAAGTAGTTCGTTATCAGTAGACGAACTACTATACAAACCATCTTTACTACACACGGTTCCACACACGCGAATGCAGGCTCATATTCACAAATTATCACATACTTAATAGTTCTTTATGGAATGTGTGAATAAAACAGTGTTGGACCTTCTTGCCAAGCAATACTCCAGCTTCCCACGCTTACTACAGCAATATACTCCATTTTCATGATCATCATTTAATATATCAACCTATCGCATCTCATCGTTGTTGGTATTGTAGAACCTTCTACAGGCAGACCAACAATTGCACAATTAGTAAAACAGGATGCGCATTACTTTGATTCGATAGTTTACCTGTTGCTCCGAAAGCAACAATAACTCATAATAAAACAAAACCAAGCTAACAATGGCGAGAAAAAACGGCGAAAAATTTGAAATGAATGTAAATACACACAACTACATCAATATTTTGCGGTACATATCTATAAACCTTTAAAGTATCATTGCAGTTACGCGCTAATTAAAATAATTTAATACAACAAACGAAGAGATCATGAGACGTTCATATCAACAAGGAACGTGAAACTCTACCCCAAGACGATACACAATGGTGATATGTCACATTTCTCAATTTCCAATTATTCATGAACCACAGAACCCTCCACTTATATCATCCGATCCCAAACGACATTAATAGCAACTGTCGAATCTGATATTTACCTATAATAAGCCCGACTACTGAAGAAATTCAGAAATATCTAATGGTAAACTACCCCTTAAATTTCAGTTGACTCATTTGTCCGTTAGTTCGATTGTTCATTTGTTGAAAAAGCAACACAACCAATTCTCTTTCCTCATCATAAAATCATGAGTAAAAACCCTACTGTTTGTTTGGAACATACTCAAATCAAATATCCAATTCAAGAGGTATTGCACCGTGAATTTGCGGATTCATAATTCATTTTCTGACTCGCGAGAGGTATTGATTTCAAGAGTCCTCGTTCTCTAACACGGATTGTTTTTGCAGGGATGACGAGTTTTGTCCAGTGGTGTACACAAATGGCATATGGTGGCGATTGTGGGCATTAAGAAGCTTTCGGTCATTTGTCCGGGTATTTGGTTACCACAATAGTATTTTAAGGAAAGCAAAGGATGCTTTCTGTTAATGGTGTAAAAAGGAAGAAACTCACCACCCCGGTGCTACCATTCCCGGATGCCAACATTGCCCTCGCCCCTTTCCCCACCACTATTTCAAATGTTTTGCTAAACCCGTCGTGTCATCACTTAACGACGCTTCCTAGCATTATTATCCCTTGGTCGCGGGTGACATAGCCGAGGTACAGGGCCCTTGGATCAGAGGAGCGGTTGCGGTCTACTGCGCTTTGTGTGTGAGTTCAATAATACTGAAAACCCATTATTTAGAAAAATGTAGCAGGTTTACATATTTTTTGTCATGCGCAGGATGTACACTTTACAACGTATGAGAACATCTCAGTTAAAGCATACGGACGAATGGAACCCGAGTGGAATAACCTGTAGTTGGGTTGAGTCAGCTGTCGGTCAAAATGAAAATAGTTTAAAAAATACGGACGGACTACTATTTAACTTGCATCGCTCGCTCATTTCCCAGTCACCGCCCAGGCTTCTGGCTCCGCTCTTCGGCCTCCGCGATTAATATCAAACATCGGGCCAAGTCAACGCAAAATTACCACCGATTAACGCAAAAATGTACAGCTTATCTTCATTCACTTCGCTGCTCGTATAACTACTACTGAAGTATTTAAATATAAACTTAACTTTGCACATCCTTTAAAGAACGTGTGTGTAGATTTAGATTTATTCAGTAAAAGAAAAATAAGTAAAAACTGAATGTGACGTAGGGGGGAAAAGATTATCTGCGCACGTTTTCTTGAGTTCCAGAATCCCTTCCCGTCATTTCAACTATAAATGGTTGAAAGATGAGTAAAAGTTTAACATAAATAAATGAAAATAAAGTTTAAAAATCGCAAGATTAGCAACATTTGAAAAATAGTAATTTTCGTTTCTGAGTTATAGAAAACGTATTTGCATCGGTACACGAATTGCAAGTATAAATATAAATTCTGTACATGTACACGAAATGTTGAAGTTGCTTGCTTACATTTTACGGTCATTCTACTAACTACAATAGCTAATTCAAACACACAACTTCAGTAGTAGTTACGTGCAACATCGTCTTGAATTTCCGCACGTGTGCCATTTTTTAACGCTTTGATTCAACTCGAACTGTATACGATCATATCTTGTGACTTCATTTTTTAAAAATATTTTTATGGTACTCTAACGAAACTTGGAGGGTGTAAATTTTCCTTAACATTACGTCAATGTGGGTTCCTTTCTTATGACGTCCACGCACCTCCCACGTGATACGCAACAAATTCCTATGTAAAAATCCCAAATATTACGACACTTCAATTAATGAAACTACGAAACACATTAACTTCAGAGACAATACACGATTTCGTTGATTGTGACAGTGCCGCATCTCGTGCAATGAGATAAAACAGAATTTTATAAAAACAAAATTATCATTCAATATGCATAGACGTAATTGAGTTAACCTTCGATGGCAAATAAATTCAATGGGTTTTGAGGGTGTCCCACACTACCTTCCACCCAAATTAGAAAAATACATTATGATGAAAGCGTTAATTAAAAAAATCGATATATCGTGTGCTTCAACTTCGTATTTACAAAAAGTGAGGCGCGGGCACAACGCCGGTGGCGTTTCGGGTCGAGCGCTTCGATCGCGCGCTTGTTGCTTAATGCAGCGCGGGCGGGCATACTGTCACGTGACCCGCCCCCAAAGGCCAGGCGTTTCTCCCTCGCCGCGGGGGAAGTTGGCGGAAACTTCGGGGGCAAGTTACGCGACACGTGGGATCATGCCGTGGGAGGCAAGCGGTGGAGGTGGCGGTGGCAAATTCCGAGGGAAACGAATGCCGATATTAAGCGGAATTTAGAGCGACGCTGATGTTAATTTAAGGCGACGGGGCGGGCGGGGCGTTACGTGCAAGAGCCTTCTTGCGAAGTCAGGCTTCGTAATTACAAAAGGGAACATGTCAATGAACCACAAAACACTAGGGTAAAAAAAAAAAAAAAAAAAAAAAAAAAAAAAAAAAAAAAAAAAAAAAAAAAAAAAAAAAGAAACCACTAAATGTTCCACATAACGTTCCACAATGTCCAACTAAATGTTCCACAAACCACATAATATGTTCTCTAAATTTCAATAAACAAATTGTTCAGTGTTTGTTTGCAATATTTATTTTACAGTCGGTGTCGTTTAGTCACAATACGAATACGGCTACTACGCAAGATCGGATACTTATGGCTACATCACGAACGTTCTTATCTTGTCTCCATTTTTCTTAAAGTGGAACAAACATTTGTTCTCGCGTCTACCTTCCTCACTTTTTCACGGAACCGAAAATGTATTGCACTCACATTAAACAATGCGTATGCACTGCATCAACTAACGCCGTCTGTTGCCGTCTCACCAAAACGATGATCCATTGAAAGAAACTCGCTATCAAAAGCAGAAGAACGAATAAGATACGTTACCTTTTCATATTTCTTCTTCTGTGATTTTAAGGGCAAGGAACAACTGCAGCTCGCTAACAAACGTCCACATAAGAGAGAAATGCCGCGTAAAAGATGAAAAGTAACCACGGAAAAAAAACCTGAAAAGTGGGAGAAATCCAGGAGGGAGGAAGGAAAACAAAAAGTACAATTCCAAAGCGAAGATAAAATAAAATTTTAAAAAACCATAAATGGAGAGCGGGGAGGCACCACGCTAAAAGCTTGGACTTCAAGCCAACGTTCACGGAACTCGGAACGACGGTGCAGTCGTCGCTTCAGCGTACGCCTTGCAGCCGCTTACTGAAGAGGCGCTTCTTGGTTTTATCTAAAATGCGGGCGAAGAGAAACGTACGAAATCCCAGCAAGACAGAAAGCGCTCTTTAAAAAAAGTTCCAACATTTGAAGTGGAAGATTCCTGAAGTTCATTGCAACACGCGTAGCAAAGATTTCCAATCGTCAAATCTGGAACGCGTCCAGGCGACAAAAAGGTAATTCTTTTTAAAATATCACATATTAAAATCTCGAATTACTTAGAACGTTGTTTTAGTGGTGAAGAGATTTAAAAACAACAAAACGAAATTTGTTCTAACGCATAGTTATTTGTCTTTCCACAAATAAATTACAGAATGTAATACGAGGGATTAAATGACATTTTACACGAAAAAAAAAGACAATTCTGACCCAAAATTAATTCTTAGAAAGTAGATACATTTTTCCATCAGAATTTTCGCTTTCGAGAGTTTCGCTGATTTTTTTAAACGAAAAAAGTCGTTATAAACATATCATTGATAAGAAACACGAGTTAGGAATTAGTGGTGATACACAATGGTACAGCATTTCTCATACTAGTTCTTAGTTTCAGCGATACCCTTTCAGTTTAGCCCCTCCACCTCCCCGACACAAGGGTCAGGGCCTCTCGCGCTTCTCGCACATCACACCGAGACAGCCCTTAAGCCCATCTCGGTCCTGCCGCATTGTGTAACTCGTGTCCCAACCTCGATGTATCTACCATTGTTGTGGATGCAAGGATCTACGAGAAGTTCCTTGATTTCGCATACACCTCCTATTTACCGCTCAGGCCAAGAGAATACGAAAGAATTAGGAGCAAAAAATCTACTTTCTTAGTGTAAGGGACTCGGGAAACGTATTTTCCTGTCGGAAAATCGCTACTTTTTCTTATAGTATTAAAATAACGTTGTTATGTGGAGTGGAGGTGAGTCAAAAAACTCCTTTTGCAAAAGGAAACTTTTGAAGTTAAAAGGGAAGTTCGATACGTCGGAGCCCGCCTCCTAGTAGAACCCCCCCATATTTTCCTTTGATGAACTGCAGTCGACAGCTGGAAAATCGCAGAACTAATTCATAACGTTACTCTGTCGCTGAGGAACAGTTGGGAGGCAGTTGGAACAAGTACTCTGATAAGTAAGGTTGGGTGTAGTTTCTTGCCGTATGTGCTATTGTTGAAACATTTATTTCTGGCGACATTACGTCGATAGAGGAAGTCTTTCGGTTTTCTACCTAAACATGTAATAGAATACGTAGTCCGTTGATTAAACACTTGCTATAGCATTTTGGGCTCGTTATAATCGAAGGAGATGCATTTTTTTATATATTTTTTTAAAATATGCCTTTACCCTTTTTGAAAATATGCCACTGTGCAGTTCCAAAGTAAGTCTGTAAAGGCGTATGCAGAGACATTTTCTAGCAATAACTTCACTAAATTAATTATAACTATGTTTTTTTCATAAATACCCAACTTTGAATTTCGCCGTTTATTTCACAGTACAAACCCTCCCTTTACCGAAGTTTACAAAGAGAATTACAATAAGGGGTATAAAGTCCTTTTTTCTATTGCAATTATATCTTCTCCCTACAAATACAGGACAGTCGATCAAAGACATAGCTAATCTTCATGGCGAGGAAGTGGCAAGGAAAGAGAAGGGATGGAAGAACATACGGCAGTGAAGTCATGAGAAATAAACCAAATACAGCAAGCACGAGTCTTCGCTTGCGATATTCTGAGAACGAAGTCACCAGAAGATGAACCCACAGTCTCACTTAAGACAACTTCCTCAACTATGGAAGTTCCTGCTGGTAATGAAGCGACTTATAATGATGCTGTCTCCATGTTCTTTGAAGAGAATAGTAATTGGATTGCCGTGGAAAACTGAGGGTGTGAATACTGCAAAAACTGGGTTCGTGTAGAATGCCCAGAAACGGAGAAAGATGAGTATGTTTGTGATTTTTGCAAATAATTTCTTCTGTGTCATGTATGAAATCTGAATTTCTCAGCAATTATAGTCAAATAAATTAGTATTAACCAAAATGTCATTGTGTTTCTTCTGTACGATATCATTGATAGTAAGGGTAAAGAGGTTCGATTTTGGAGCATTTTTTTCGAAACGATCATTTTATATGCTTGTAAAAAAATTAACATTTTCTCTGTCATTTATCATTTTGGTCATGTTTTCGTACAACAAACCATTGAATGACAAGTTGAGAATTGTATTGTCATCGGCAAAATGATTGAAGCTTTAGCAATAATAAAGCGGCAATAGTAAAAATGAACAGGAGGTCCTACTTTAGTGCACTTCCCCTGCTCTGAATAATGTAAGTTCACTCCACGAGTTATGAAATTAATTGCAAATTAACGCTTGGAAATGAAAATGGCAGAATGCTTTACATTCTGAATACAATTAGTGCAGGTTATTTGAAAATGGGATAAGTTAAAGTGATATATTATATTATGGCATCACTAAAGGATACTATTTTAAATAAAAGTTAGTTTTGAACTAATTTTAAACACTTATTAATTACAAATTTAATTAAAATAACCCCATCTCGAACAGGTTTTCGTCCAGTTTCCGTGATCCTCGAGCAAATGTTGAGATGGCCCCTTGTTTTGCTTTTGGACATAAATGTAACTTCATTTTAACTTCTTCCTACAGCATGTCACACACAGTTTTTAACTGTTTTCGACGTAAATAAATAAGTAAATAAATAAAAAATAAATACATTTCTTAAATATTTTCCCTTCAGTAAACTTTCCAGACTTTTTCCACGGGTGTAACTTTCCTAGACATGTCCAGGTTGTCTAGGTTTTCCAGCTTTTCTTCTCCTCAGACGAGGAGCAGAAAGATGAAGTAGAGAAATTTTGCGAATTAAAAATTGAGACACCGTCTGATTAGTTTGTTTTAAAAAAAAAAAACTGAAAGAGCAAAGCGAAACAGCACTCACCGGTCGGTCCTTGGAGATCTTCTTGATCATGTTCTCCAGGTACTCGGGCAGCTTGTTGATGGGGTTGTTGCTGTGCGTGAAGAAGTGCGGGCTACGCCGGGCCAGCAGTCGCAGCGCGCGCCAGCCGAAGTTGCCGTCGTTCACCCGCCTGCAACCGCCCGACAACGCAACTTAGCGCCGAGTTCACTAACGAGCAGCCCATCCCAGGCCGCCCCGCCCCGCCCGGCCTCGCGGCGTCTTGTGTAACAGGGAGGAAGCAAGGGCGCTAAGAGGGCGTCATCGTTCTCCTCCCGACGAGACGAAGGGAGCCGCTGTGGGTGGAAGGGTTCTGAGCCCATCGAAGGTTCATGTAAAGGGAAGCCGCCCATTCACATGACAAATCTAGTGGTGATTGCATTTCCTGCTCTCTACGAATAGCATACAGCTAAACTGTTATTACATTTATTGGCCAATTAGTTTATTGTTTAACAAGGACTCAGAGTCACTTCAGCCAAAAGAGAACTCTGTTTCTGGTGTCCCAGCATCAATGACAGCGACCTGAAATTTGGATGCGATATCTGATGTCAGGCTAATGATATTTGGCGTTAACCATACGTCATTTAAGAACAATTCTAGAAGATCAAAGCTCTTACAAGAATCTACGTCCTTCAAACATGAATATGGCTCATTCCTCAACTTATGTACAATACACACAAAAAAAATTAAAAGAAGTTCATTTCCGTCTTCAACAACCTTTCGAATTATCACTAGAACCATTACTAAAACAAACAAATATAACGGTTGAATGTTTTTTTCAAAGTGAATTCTTACCAATGTGAATAAAAGTTAATAAATAGCGCGCGCTTTTAAGAAATAAATAGGAATAAACAACATTAGCATTTACATAATTTTGCAGATTTCGCAATTTTCGAAACATCAGTGATTTCCACGAGACAAGCACCATTGTTTGAAAGTTCTTTACGCTATCCGAGGACACAGTTTAATCCATATAATTGGAGTAAACTTTGAGAAAACGATGGAAATAAAGATGTGGCTTCATGTAAAGTACCCCCAAAATCAAAATTTCCGTTTGAAAATCGTAGGGTCTCGAGTTCGTTCAGCGCTAGCGTTGACCACTCAAACGAAGGAAGATACGGACAGACAGAAGTTTTTTTACAATTTATTTTCGGACGGACAGACAATTTATTTTCGGTGTCAAGGACCCACAAAACATGTATCTGACTACACAACGTGTTAAATGAAGTTTACTACTTGTTGAAATAAGAGTTAATCAATTTTTCGTTACCTGAGCCTGAAAATAAGAGTTTTTTTATAGAAAAATCGATGATTTCGGCGCGCGATTCCAATACATTCACTTCTTACGAAGATAAAAAAGTAAAATCTGTGTTCATTATTCTAGGTGGAGGAACACACCACAAAGTTTTAACATTTACAAATTTCGAAAACTCTAAGAATTCAACGAAATGGGCCCGGACGCGTTTTTTGCTCTATCTGAGAAGAAAAATATAAAGAAAACATTTGGGGGAATTTTTGAGGAAATTTTGAAAATGCTACTGTAAATGTCATGTAAACTACCCCGGAATAAAAATATCCGTTTCAAATTTATGATTTATGTGGCCACGAAATCAACCAGAGCGATTGGGGAACATCAATGTTGATGAAAATCCTGTCTACAGTTTAGCCCCCAGCATTGTTCAGAGACAGACGGACAAAGCATTTATTGCTTTTATTTGGGAGTTACTTTCAAAAACGATAATGTTTGCTGTATCAGGGACCCGCAGTTTGAGATTTTGTCAAAAAAGTGCAGTTCTCCGCTGAAGCATTGCAATACATTATCTACACTAAGTAAGTAGTACTTCGAGAGAAAGTAAAAAAACCTTTCCTTTAATTTTACCACGAATTCCCCCGGTTCTTAAGCGTTTAAAATTTACTTTCCATTAAGTCCGAACTTATGAGAACTGCTGATAGAGATACATGAAGATATTACGGCCAGAACCATTTTCGAAGGGTCAGTGCAGACTGGGACATCCAACAAATATACACATACGAGTAGAAAGGAACTCCGCACCTGCGTGGGATATCTAATTCTGCCTTTAATCCTCTCAAACATCAACAATAACTACGGTTCACTCTGGCATTATTCGCTTGATTATTTCATTAAATCATTACATTTGATAGTGCTGATATTAATGAGCAACTATCAAATCAGAAACGGGCAATTACTCCTGAAAATACATTTCTATATCCTTCATGCCTTGGTGCAGATGCAACGACACAGGCGAAACTCCGCTCCGAAACGTCATGCTTCCATGCCACCGAAAATGACACGAACAATATGCGCACGTTATGTACGAATGAACGATACAATGCTTCGCAAACGTGCTACTCCCACGACGGGTACATGCATCCCAACCTGCGTACTTGAATGTCATTGAATTTGTGATCAAAGTTTTATTTGGAGATTGCAATTAATTACATATTGGGAGGACGGGGGAGATACGTTTCGCGGTTCACTGGTTGTCACTTCCTAATTATAGCTCGTTATAGGCTTGACTACACTGACAATTAGTGAAAATTGTAACATTATACATGATGAGAGGCACGTTCCATGCTCATAATAATGAAGATCCTGCTCAACCTTGTATAGGATACCGACGGCTCAAGCGAGAGATATTTGAATCAAATACTGCAAACCAATCGTAGAGTCATCGATTGAAGTGATCCAACATACACTGAACTTAACACGATAGAGCAACTGATTGACTGGTGTTTCTGGAAGTGTCAACTACTGTGGTCATCAGTCCTGTACATGTTGTGTATTTTATACCCAGGTAGGTGGGGTTAGGCCTCCCCCCTAGATCTGGGGCTGATCTACAAGTCTCCAGGTGGGTCTCTCCCCTCCTCCCAGCGGGCCCACCACGGGACAAGCTCTAAGCGTCCGACTGGTCCCCCGACGTGTAGTATAGTGTAACAGCACGTAGTGTAACTGTGTGTAAGGGAAGAGCTGGGGATTGGATGAGGAAACACAAATCTGGTTAAGGCGCGCACAAAGACGGTCTGTGGGGCGTTTGCTAAGGTCTTTGCTCCGGCATTCGCCTAGTCATGATCGATTGATATATTTAATTGATTGTTTAGTGATTCCGGACACGTCAACTACCAGGGTCATTAGTCGCGTAAGTGTAATGCATGATTTTTTGCTGGAGAGGTCGTCTAGCGGGGTTTTCCCAACCATGTATCTCTCACCAGCGGGACACCGCCCCAGACTGGACAAGCTCTCACCTCCCGGCTTGTGTGATAGTGTAATGCATGTTAGTGTGTGTCATTATTGCACAAGGAAGAGGAAAGTGACATCGCGCGCGGTCCATGGCCCGTTTGTAAGGGTACAGCTCCGGCATTCGCGGATCGGAGAAACCACGGAAAACTACCTATCAGAGCAGCAGGCCGCTAGAATTCCCCTTCAGAGTAATGATCGAGGAAACCATGGAACCTATGAATCAGAGCAGCCGGCCAAACGAATTCTCCCCAGATAGCGAATGAATACCATCTAGCTATTTAGCTAGTGTGGAAAAATCGCCTCTCTCGGGACTCGAAGCCTACGATCTCCAGAACAGAGTCGCCGCAATGGAAACAGTTGCTGCACTGAGCTAACTCCACCTCCACGTCATGATGAATACATTGTCTTGTTCTCAAAATCATTTCATAAAATTACCCACCAGACACTACATTAATTTAAAGTTATAACCAGGATGATCGAGATGATACCGACTCAATCTCGCGGTCCGATGACCAGAGAGTTTAACTCTCGTACTCGGCTCGGACAGTGACCTCAGACCCGTGGAGCCAGCAAGTGTTGGTGCCTAGAGCATATTCTGGGAACACCCCATACGGGTATATGGATAAAAAAAACGGAATCTCGAAAACCTAAGGAAAAAAGTCAATATAAGAAGACTAAGAGACCTATATAGTTAAATCTGTTCAGAGACTTGAACGTCCCTCCTTTCATCATTCAATATAAAACGTCATCAGCTGCCTATAAGAGAGGATACACCTCAAATATGAAACATATGTATTTGAATAATACTCATAGTTCGAAATCAAATTTCCGCAATCATGATATTCAGATACTTCTCTAGTCACCCTAAAAACGGAGAGTCAACACTCAACCGGATAACCCTCCACCGGATATCAAACTGGACCACTGAGGCATGAGAACGCAAACGTGTTTTAATTAAACAGGCGTAGTGTTAAATACGCCGACCACCCTCCACACATTACGACAACATTCCTTGCGGGAACCGCTCGTTGAATTTCGCGCAATTAAGAACGGCACAACGCCAGGAACTTCCGCGCAAACGACAGCCCGCGCCGCCGCGAGCTCCGATGCACGAGCATTGCGCTCGCGTAAATCCCGTCGCCGGGCCGGCAGTGACGCCACGCAGCCCCGCGTACCCGAAATAATATAACAGAGCTGGCGGCCACCGCACGCGTAGACCATTCACGCGGCGGGGGGGGGGGGGGGCGAGAGGTTTACGGCGCGAGCGGCGAGGGGACGTGAGGCGGAGAGCGCTCTGCTTCCTTCTGCGACTATTAGAAGCGGGCGCTTCGCGTGACCCGCCCGCCCGCAAATAGAGTTTCCTGCACAGCGCGCGAGCCCCATTGTAGAGCCGAGAGAGACAGAGAGAAGGGCATGCGTAATACAATAAGGAAAATGAATCACGAGAGGCGACAGCAGGCGAGCGCGAGGTTCCATTGCAGGCTATCGCGTTTCCGTCGGAGCCGCGACACGACGCGCGACGCCCACGCCGTCTCGGCGCGGCGCCACGGGGCGGTGAAGGCGGCAATGAGGATGGCGACGGGAGGGTGGTGGTGGTATTGGTAGTAAATGTGGTGGTATTGGTAGTACCGGTGGTAGTAGTGTTACTGGTAGTACTTGTGGTAGTAGTGATATAGGTACTCCTGGTGGTGGTGGTGGTGGTGGTGGCGGTGGTATTAGTAGTGCCGGTGGTAGTGGTATTGGTGGTAGTGGTGGTAATGGCGGTGGCGTCTGTGACGGGGATGGTGGCAGAGGTGATAGTGGCGCGGATGTCAGCGTCGGCGATGGTAAGGGTGGTAGTGGCCATAGCAAAAGTGATGGCGGCGCCGGCGACGGTAATGACTGTGCTGACGATTACAGTGATGACGTAGGTAGTGGTGGAAACAGCGATGACTGAAGAGGCGTGTGTGGTCGGGGGGCGACTGTTGCAGCGAAGGCGGTGGCGATGACATCGGTAATACTGATAATGGAGGCGGCGACACTGTGAGACAGCTGTTACTGCGGCGGTGGCAAATGAACGGGTTGCACCAAATGTGACAAAGGACGGTGATAGTGAATGCGGGGGCGGCGGCGGTGACGACGAGCTTGCAGACAGGTTGATGGCTGCTAGGAGCGCGATATTCGCATTTCGCGACTGGAAATAGTGCACCAGCGACGCGCGACCACTATTGTAGTCTGGAAGATGGCATGTGGCTCTCAGGTGGCGTGATGGGTCAACGCAGCTCTTTGAATAATGAACGGGTTCTAGCTGGCTTTGACGAAGTGGTAGGTGATAGCATGCTTAATTGACACTATTAGACATCCAAATAAGTGGATATATGGTTTCATTTAACTTTTTAATTTTTTAAAGTAAAAGTAGAAAAAACAGATCTTTGCTGCATATGTCCTGTCAGTTTCGGTGCGGACTAACCACCGTTTGATTTACACTGGCCTCTCCCCCGACTTCCACCACGGGAGTATAGGATCACGATTTTAGATGAAGATTCGAACCGACGCAAGGCATGAGTACACCTTAGCCAGGGATGTACAATAATCTGGCGATCTCGGCTAAATCGACATGTATTCAGGATCCACAAAACTTTGCTTATACATTTTATTTATAATGTATCTATTGAAGGAATAAAATTCACAAATTGGTGAAAAATGAGCAATTACAAGTCGAAAAATTGACAAACCTCTCCATTTGGGGACCACTACAAAAATGAGGTAGACTGAGGAACTCAACACGACATAAATACTAAAACAATTTATTTTCGTATTTTTGGAGTGTAATAGCAAAATTATTTCACTTACTCCTTTCAACTGGCCAAATGCATTACGTTGAACCGTCACTTCAACAATAAGAAACATACGATCCTGAATCATAAGGCAAGTCCTCTCAAAATTTGAGTGACCAGTTTGGCTCGCCAAAAACAGTTACGATAGGATAAATATATTAACTTTAAATATATCTTCACCACCGTAAATATCACACTGTTTAAAATCCGAAAAGAACGCATTCGCTAGAATTTACTTCGCTTTGTAATATCTATTCTACTTATGGAAACCACGCCATCCTACAACGAGAGTTGTAGCGCTAATCTGATTTAACCTGTCTAGACTATTCACGTCACATTCTTTCTGCTAGAAAGAAAGCGCACAAACCCGCTCCAAGAGGTTGAAAAAAAAAAAGAAAGGTCGCTTGCTGCGCGGCGGGGGTGGGACCGTCGCCGGCGCGGCGAGATGGACTGCGGCCGCACGGGGAAGAGCACAAAGGGAGGAAAGCGGGGGCGCTTCGCGAGCCGGATGCCGCGCGTAATGATACGCGGGCCCCGCGCGGCCCGCACGCGCTCGATGCGCGCGCCCGCCCGCCCGGCTGGCATTCGTGCCGACGCCGCTGCGCCCAAGTCCGTAAATCTCTCGCGTACTGCGGCAGCCGCGACGTAAAACGACGCATTACGGGTGTTTGCTTCCTCCTTATGGACGTCTCCTTCTGCTTCTAAGAATTCATATGACACCCACGTGGAAAAAACAACGCTGTGAAATATTTCAAGACGCATGTGCGAGTTTGGCCTTCCGTAGATGGGCGGCGTCAAAATACGAATGAAGTATTGTATGTCGAGAGCGAAAAGGGCTCTCCACGAAAGACCAGTCAGCTCGGAATTGGTCCACACTATCTTTAAAGCAAAACACCGTGCTAATGTTTTCCAACCTCTCAAAGTCGACGAATTGTTTACCAAATTTATAAGGAATTTCTTCGCGGTAGTTACACGTCGTGAATTAAACTTTCTTGCATTGCAATACGACGTAAGAATGTCGATGTATAGTAATGCATCAAAAAACATTTTAAAAAAAAGACGAGGAGAAAAACGCGGATGTTTTTTTGCGAATGTGCCTACGATTTATATTTTAAGAGCAGAGTGCTACTTGCAATATAACAAGTTATGTAATATGAACTGAAGGTTTTAATCGAAGATTTAATTAGAAATCTGTTGTCAATTTCAATACAAATTTCAAACGCAATGGGACATTAATAGGGTCTGCGTTGTTTCAGAGCTCGCAAATACAAATGACGATCCCTAGGTAACGTGGTCTTAATCCCCATCGGGGACTCGTATACACTACTGTATTAAGGGCTACAGACGCTTACTTGGAAAATGATTCATGACAGACACACAAATCATTCCCCACGTCCGTACGCGTCGTTTTTAAAGTTTGTCTGACTGTTAACGCAACCGTCCTGCCTCACACCGGGCCCGATAGTTCTTTCAAAGGCTTTATCATCCGACGCGTGAACCTTTGGCAGTAAGAACGCATCAGAGTCCTCCGAAATTTAAATGTGCTCACACCTTCACCTTGACTCGATTTTTTCTCCATTTAAAATTATCACAAAATGTTAAAAAATAAAGTTTCTTTAAATTTCTTCAAACAGAGCAGTATACATTACAATACTGTAAAAGGATGATTTTGATGAAAACTTTTCAATTTTTGACAATCGCAATTTTTTAATTGTTTTCGAACTATCGGCGTCTCTATTATATAAGTTACATATTTTGTATTTGATACAAAAGTTTCTACCATGTTATGATTTTAAATATGACATAAAAGGTTTTTAAAAATGGTCTAAATGGTCTGGAAGAATATTCAATCAATTCTAAAAAAATCCAAAAAGGTTGAAAAAAGATTTTCTTAAAAGCGACTCCAGCTGTTTCTTTAAATTTACTTCTCGAACTATATGCAGCACTAAAAAAAATTAAAATGTGCCTTGATTCCCACTTTTGAATTTTCAAAAATTAAAAATGTTTGATTTCTTAGGACAAAGCTTACAGACGCTTGTGACCATTAATATTTACATTCTTGGCTACCCGGGATGAGTCGCGTCTCGGTCAATTGGGCTGACGATTCGGCCATCTTGTTGTTGCCTTCTTCAGAGCTATACTGCTGAGCAGCGCGGATCATCTCGGATAGCCAAGAATGTATTGACACCGTCCGCGGAAGCCTACGAACACCATTAATATTTAATATCATCTCATTCAAATATTAAGCTTACAAAAATCTTATGTAGGCGAGGAGTACTGTGAGTCGCAAATGTACACCTTTTTTGGATATTTTATTCTCATACTATCAATATAGAACTAATGAAAATTTCACTAAAAACTATATTTTTTTTTCAAAAAATTCTAAATTCATCAGCTTTTATTTCCTGCAATGTCCCCCCAAAACTCCCTTCACGGCCGACTCAGCGTGGACCAGGACCTAGTGCGTCTCCGCCATATCTCCTCGACGAACACCATTCCATTCTCTTCAAATCCTTCCCCTTCTTCCCATGCGTGGGATTCCTGAGCGATTAACGCGCGGCGCGCAGTTAAGCCAAGCACGCCCCACAATAGGAGCCCACTCCCTCAAAGGCAGCGCACCTGCAGAGGGGGGCGCGTGGGGCACACGCGCATCCGTGGATGCCTCCCACGTGCTCGGCCACGCCCCCTCGCGCCCGCCCCCGCGCGATCAACCTTTGTTCGCGAGGGGGCGCCTCGCGCTCCGCCGCGGCAGCCGGGAGGAGCCCCTTCAGCGGAGCCGGCCCACGCGCGGGCGGCGTGTAATGGATATGACCTGTCGAATATTGATCTTCACACGCTCGCATCATGTTTAGTTTATGAGCTGCATCACTTTCGACAACATCTGCGCGTAACAGGTTGGTTAATGTGGCCACCGTATCACACGACCGATTGGGGTAGTGCAGTTCCCGGCGTTTCGCGCGCACGAATGTCCAGTTACGAAATATATAACGAATAACTGCGAGCGAACAAAGTATTGTGCTCGGTGTTTTGTTCGCTTTGTAAGCCACGTGTGTTTTAACCTCAAATGAAAACGGACGTACAAAAGCTCTTCTCATGCAGAAAATACATTACAACACCAATATTTTCCACTGCATTTGGCAGCAATTGTGATATTTTACATATAAATCGTTTAAAGCGAGGTTTTTGGATTAAAAATAGTTATGTTTTATCGAAGGGTGTCGGTCACTTTCCGAGAGGAAACAAGTGGTCCATGAAAACGAGAAAGGGGTTTCTAAGAGATGTTTGCTGACATTTTAAAGTTCGGAATGACACAAACTAATGATTTAGAAAAAAGAGCACACTTCCAAGACGTTTCAAAACATGTGCAGCTAAAAAGAAAAGAAAACATTCTTGAACAACCATTCTACAACGCATTGTTTGGGAAAGTGAGTACAAACCATGCATAAATTTATTTGTCGGTATTTTATAATTCATAGTTCTTCAATACTTTGTTCAAATTGTACTTACATTTATGATAATTACAAATATTAAAGAGAACGTACTTCATTTCACGGCAATTATTACAATTAGATTTGATTTACGCTCCCAGAAACCTCATAACCTAAATTAGGTGGTCACCTCAGAACCCAGGCCAATTTTTGACGGAATCATTGGCTACTTCTCAATTTAGGTTACACAGAACTTGACTAGCCGGCGCGGACGGTGCCAATGCCGAAAGTGGAAGTTCCGGAGGTCGTTTCCGTCGGTTTCTTCGTAAATTCCAGGGAATTGCCTAACAGTATCTGAAACAACGAGTCCGGACCAAATTCGATACTACACCCAACCTAAGACGAGCGATGGACTGATTCTTCACCCCCTCACGTACGGCCTAATGATGCAAAAAGTTTGCGGTAGAACTGCGAGTTTGCAATGCCAACCCAACGCTCCAATTCACATGAAGTGCCGTATGTCGAAGGTTATTAATTTACCTAAACGTTAAAAAAATATTCCACGCGCTTACCTTCAATCCAAATCCGCATGTAAAAGGAACAAGCAGGGCGTAATTTCCTGGCGGGGGGGGGGAAGATGCTGCAATTTCGTGGTGACGCGAGATAATCCGAGGCGCACCGCAAAACCCGGAAGGTCGGGGTGGGCTAGCCCGCACCCGGCGGGGGGGGGGGGGACCCTGGGCGCAAATCCCACCTGACGCGTCCTTCCGCAGGGCGCGCTCCAGTCTCAGAGCAGGCTGCGGAAGGGGTGGCGCGCACACGCATTTTTCTTCATTTTCGAACCCGAGAGGCTCTTTCCTCTTTCTTTTTTTTTTTTTTCCTTCTTCCGGTAATGGAACTGAAAGCTGACGCATCCCGCGCGAACGCGTCCTCTGCCATCGTCCGCGCGGCTGCTCTCGATGGCGGCGATTTCTCACAGCCACTTTGCTTCCGCCCAAGTCACCGCGACGAATGGATCACGCTCGGCGCGGAATCGCGCGGCCAGGCCGTACAGAAGTACGCTCTCAGGGCAATTCCTCACTTGGCCCCATTTTAATGTTTCCCGGGCTGACGAGTGGCGGTGCAGATAATTTAGACATGACTGGAATAATACTCTGTTTTCTTTCACTTAATGTTCTCTTAAATGCAACCAGCAATTATAATATTGCAGTTGAAGGAGGAGTTATTTGTTCGCGTGGCACATGAGAATATTAAGATGTTCATCACACTGTTTTAATATTTTAATAATTTTTGGAGTCCTAAAGAAAGTGGCACGGGATGATAAAAAAACTATGGAATCCAATTTACACTGAAAATCACAAAATTCTAAAACAGAATTTTACGATTTTGATGAATAAATAAAGTTTTTAATAACTTTTAAATAACATTATGTCACCAATCTTAAATTGTGCGTTGAATTGAATTTTACTTCAAAGAAGTAAGTATACGTGTTAAAGGTAGTAAAGAATCGATCAACTGCTGTTTTTTGGTTTATAATCTCACGTACGACATGGGAATTTACACCTTGTGATTGCAATATTATGAACGACTATTTAACACGGTAAGAGAGACTAAAAGGACGAAGAGGATAGAGAATGAAACTGTTAAATTTTCATACCATTACAGCACTTCCTGCTTTATTATACGGAGCGGAAACTATGACGTGAAGCAATAAGAAACAGAAATAAAGTGTCTTAAGGTCAAATAAAAGTTGCATGAAAAATAATAATTTTTGTTTAATATGAATTAGTGAAGGATTCACATGAGAGAAATATATGGGTAAAAATTCATAACCAAATCAATAAAAATAAAAGTGAAGAGGACATGTGTATCAAATGACACCTCAAAGAATTAATAAACCAGCAATGAAATACAGCTCTTTCCATCAAGAAAGTGAGGAAAGAGTCCAAAGAGAGACGATGAGTTCGAAACATTGTTTTAACATAATCCTGGCCCGTCATAAGAAACAGAATCGATGGTAAAAAGCAAAGATAATTCATCTCCATACCCACATCCATATTTTAAAAATTATTCACGATTTATTAGATCTCCGATATTCCACATAAATTGAGAGTCTAACAAGTACCGCAGTCGGCAATTCGTGTTTGCAATGCGGGGACCCGCAAAAAGTCACGCTTCACAGCGCGCAACAAACGAAAAAACTTGTAGCGAAATATCATTTACGTGACAGGTGAACCGATGTAGTTGATATTCAGTACACACAATGATATTTAATTACATGGAAAACCACTGACTAGTTGCATTTCATACAGCATCGTAATTATACATATTATATTTATATTGCATTGAATGACGTAAATCGTATCTGTTTACATACCCTATCACCAGTGTAACACGCCCGCAAACTACTGACTTCCAAAAAACTCTTTCATATAAGGTATAATGTGGTAATGTGAATATGTTTGCGCGCGACCAAACTATGATTACGCCAAATGACGCGTAACTCGAATAATTCCCGGAACTAATCAAGGCCCTGAAACCCGGGAATACACAACTGAAGCCAAGTATACAGCGAAGTAGCGTGTATAATCCAGTTGTCAAAGCTTTGTATACACGAGCCGTAAATCATCGTAAATAGACCAGGGAAGGAACCGCGGTTTGGAAACGAGCGTCCCCGCGAGAATAAACAAATACATGCGGCGGCAGCGGAAGTCGCAGAATCCAGCGCTCAAAGTGAAAAGTTGTGGAGCCATTCGGTGACGCTTTTTTAACGGCAGGCAGGCAGAGAGGCAGACGGACAGGCGGGCCAGTGAGGCATTTCTGCGTGCGTCACGGCGCACGGCACCCACGCAGGTAATAACTGCAACTGAAAAGGGCCTTTTGCCGCTTGCCATGTTTGGACGTAAGCCCGATTTTTATGAGTCAGATGGCCGCTGAAGGTATGCGCGGGGCTGAATAGCGCGCCCCGCCTCCGACCCCCCCCCCCCCCCGCCCGGCGCTTCGATCGGAGGCCTCCCACTGACACCTACCACGCATCCCCTTCACTGGCAGAGCAGCCCTCTCCTGGCACGCGGGGCGGAGCGGGGAGCAGGCAAGCCTGGAATGAGGAGAAGCGCAGTGGAATGGGAGAGGAGCGGGACGCGAGTGGGTGGGGAGGAACGCGGACGAGCTTGGAAGAGAGGGGTGGAGCGGGGAGCAGTATGGAGGGAAGGAATGGGGAGCGGTGAACGAACAGTGAACAAAGAACTGGCTGGGCGGGGCCGAGTAGGATGGGGTGGTAGGAGCGAGCAGGGGTAAGACGCGGGCGGGGAGGAATGACAGAAGGAGAAAGGAAGAATGAGACGAAAAGGGCGGGTAGGTCGTCCGGGACAGGGAGGAAATGATGGGCGGTCGCGGGGGGAGGGAGGGGCTGGCGAGCGTCAGCCAACTACGCGTGAGTGCCCGACTGCTCCCCGGCCCGGCCGCGCCGATCGTGTGTGTACGTGGCTCAATGAATCGTGAGATTAGGCCATGCATTTTCCGGGTGAACGCTTGGGAGACACCGCGCGCCTGACAAATGCTTTCGATCTTGGAATAAACGCGCCCAAATAAGAATAACGAGCGAGCACATGTGGGATGACGACACCGATTTTCAATTTTTTTTACGCAATAAAACGCTGACAGGTAATGATGAACAGAACAGAATAAGCAATGACAAGTGCCAGACGAACGAGCCATGAAAGCTGGGCGTAATAACGTCCACAGGGGAAAGAATAAATGGAACAGAGTGAGAAAAAGCCTATTCAGTTTCATCGCGCATAGGAAAGAACGAACGACCGAGAAGATGAAAATAAAATACACGGAACTTGATACGACGTAAAGCTACGAGAGAATGGATCTCTGATCCCAGAGAAAAGGAAAAAAAATATAGTTAATGGATTAGGACGGTCCCTCGTAACTTTTTCGAACTGCGACCCAATTCTTTAGAAGAAAACATTCGTGACCAGCATACCTTTAGGTTGAAGTTTGGATGTGTCTCAAGCACCCGAAGAAAAACAAAACCAAACCATACGATTACAAGAGTATCTTGAATGCCATTTCACATTATAAACAAGCGATTTCCGTCAATAAATATTACTATCGATTGCAGTAGCAAACAGTGAGTCAGACGTACACGTATTTCAACCACCCCTTACATTGTACAATAGTTACAAATCTCTATGAAAATGCTGGATTTAAATTCTCATTGGTTTACGTCATGATGGATCCCTGTCTAAAACTCCGAAGTTTCTTAAAATTTTCTACGAAATTTCCCCCCAAGAGGCGATCAAAATATTCGACATTACCTTAAGCATTTCTTTTCTCGGAAAACTGTGGAGGGGATACGCCGTTCTTCCGCTAAACCCGTTAATTGGCAAGGGAAGAGAAATTAATCTGACACAATTAAAGGTAGTTTCAATTAAGCTCGGATTCAGCAATTCGTCAAAGTAACAATTTTGGGCGAAGCAATTTATGTGTAGATAATTTCGAAGGTATTATACCATACACAAATGTGATCCCAGTTCGTTATTATTTTAAAGAGAGCAGCATATCTGAAAACGCATAAATCACACCAGACATCGGAGGCTTTTCCTAAATTAGGAAATATCTTTTTCCGAAAATCTATTACAAATGTTGTAGTGGAAGCTTTTTCATTATGTTAACAAATAACAATAATAATTTCGTTCAAAACTCAAAACCAGACCACATATGTTCAGGGTGCAAATTTACTATTTTCTCCGGAGATGGGACGAGTAGATGAATGAAAGAGTGTCAATACTTCTGACATACTTCCAATATTTTCCCATAAATGTAGTTTATAAAAACAATACTGTATATTTCTCTTATGTGACACCTCTTGGTTTATAAATGAGGGCCATTACGCCAACGGTAATTTCAACTGAATGGTAATTTCGACTCAATTTAATGACACTGCTGAGTTGTATATATACTGCTATATTATATGGGTCCTTGTATCTTTCATAGCGAATTAGAGGATAGGAGGACCGATTCCAATTAGTGAACTTCTGATGTCGTGAGAATACGAAGTCTTACAAGTGATTGTGTGAGAAGACACCTCTCTTCCTCCGTTCCTACTATACATTGGACACAAAGTGTCCAATATGTTAAGACGAGAAGTTTGGAATATGATGGACTGATTTATAACAATACTTTGTCCTGAAATAAATTATTATTATTATTATTATTATTATTATTATTATTATTATTCTATAAATGGTTGAGTTGACGTCAAGAATCGTTTTCTGCATGAGGAGAGAATATTTCGATCTTACAAACGTTTCCTTGTATAAAAAAAAAGAAATATGGCGTTTTTTCTTCTTGGGGGGGGGGAATATTTGAGACCTATGGTGAAAGTATAATCCGCTAACACAACATTCCCAGTAATATGGCTGCTCGTAACGGATTACATTTTTATATTTAGTACATTTTTAATGAGATACGTTTGAGTTCTCTAGCGTTTGGTTTTAAACTCATCATCATCATAATCATCTCTTTCACTTCACGGTTTAGGCTACCGCCTGTTCCGTTTTCATAGTGTCTCTCTATCTTTTACTTGGTCTTTCTACATCTCTTTTTCCTTCGGGTGCGTAACACAGAGTTGCCTTTGGAAGTCTATTATCACGTATTATCTTTACAAGTTCGAAGCGTCTTTGCCTATAGCCTTGCGTTCTAGTATTAACTGGAATCACTTACAGATCTTTTCATATTTCATTTCTTATTTGGTCCTCTCTTGTACTTCCTTTGATTCTTCTCAGAAACTTCATCTCACTACTTTGTATTCTTATTAAAATTCTTTGTGTATGTACCATGTTTCACACCCGTAGAGTAATGTAAGAACTGTCACTGTAGTGTAAAATTTTATTCTCGTTTCTGACCTTGTTATATTTTTAAGGTATTGTGTAAAGTGCTTCATATTGTTTGATATTTCATCGATTTTTTGCCTGTATCTTACCCTTTTCACCACTAGTTTTGCACCCGAAGTAATCAAAGAAGGGAACTTGCTTAAGAATTTTGTTTTATCAGGTTTTAAAATAATATAACAAACAAAGCTGATAAAGCATTTTATACCATATTTTCACGTGAGTCTAACAAAGGTAGAACATGCACAAAAATGAAGCTTCATTGCCCTAGTTCCGTGAGGATAACTGGAATTTATCTACCTAATCTGCCTGTAATGATTTGAAGAGCGAAGAGAATGCCCAGAAACTAGATACCCGCAAACCAAACACCATATATTACATACGTTGAGAGTTCACGGCTTTGTGGCTGTAATAGAGAAATAATGACGAGCAACGGTGCAAGGAATGACGAACGATTCTGCAAACGGAACTAGTGGCGCGATGAAGCATGTCGGGCAAACGGGAACGCCCACGGCAGACTCGCCGCAACCCCGTTCAGTCCACCGCAGATTTAGGGGAGCGAACAGCGTCACGTGACTGGGTTATGAATTGACCCAACTCATTGAATTTTCTAAGTGATGTGTCAATTGCGTAATTTGTTACTTCTACACTAGTCCTAAACATCGAATATTAAAGCCAGAGGTAGAGAGGAAAGTACTGGACCCACAGCAACAATACGATTTCGCTTTTTGGCCGAAAAATCAGTGACTAACATTATTACAGCTGTAACAACGTACACACGTCAGAATTAACTTCTAATAGAGATGATGCAAAGATGGTTACGATTGGTGCACATGGTGAGAAGTCACACGCAGTTCGTAACCGGGTTATCTCTATGGGTGGATGGATGGATGGATGTTTCACGTACGAATCGGTCATATTAGAAGCTTATGAAATGTTCTCAAAAATGGCTTCAATCATGTTTTTTTCATTTTTTGTTCGAAAACAGGAAACATCATGTATAAATATGATAAGTTTCAATTTTCATTAACACTTCTGAAATTTTCAAAATTGCAAACGTTCAAATATTTTTCGAATCTCCAATAGATCTCTAATATTCAAGCAAGATGTTTTTTATCAATGCAGTTATCTCTCAATTTTAGATTTTTTTGAAAATAGTGTAAAGTACATTTAAAAACTGAGTTGTTCAGTAATTAAAAAAATTGTAACTTTTTTCAAAAATGTGTAAACAAATTTAATTTGTTGCCATCCCTATTAGTTCAGGTGCAAATACGCAGGGAGGTAATACATTCGGACTATATCACGGTAGAGTGAAGAGTTATCACACTCAGAACATTTAGTATTCATTGCAAAACCCAAATTACGCATTTCATAACACTAGGAGGGGGAAGGCCGCGCCTTCCTTCATGTTTGAATATGGGGAAATGTTTGGATGCTGTTGAACATGTACTATGACGCTTCGCATCCCGCACACTTATTGTCATCGTATATTGTCTGGCATTGCTCATTATTGTTGTTATTGTCATTATTACTTTTCTAAGAATTGTATTTCATTAAATTATTGAATTACGACATTCTGTAAGCAAAATAATATTTCCGTTTTAATGATTAAAGATCAAATTTGAATATTTTGCAACTTCTTGGGCGAGTTAAAATGTTTATATCCGAAATTGGCCATTAAGGTTCCGCTGTGTACGGTTAAATATCATAAAGCAGTGAACCCAGACTAACTTAGACATTATGGTTCCATGTAGTGCCCAAGGACAAGTACTGAGAGAGATCCGCAGGAAAGGCGAAGGCGTTACTCACTTGTACTGCTCCTCGACGAGCGCGGCCGGGTCGGTCTGCTCGATGGCCTCCTCGAAGTAGGCCTCGAGCGAGGGCAGGAAGTCGCGCTCGCGGCTCTTGCACGCCTCCAGGTTGTTGGGGCAGAGGTTCCAGAGGCGCGTCAGCTCGGGGTTGCCCATGTTGAAGCGCTTGTGGGCGGCGGCCTCGCGCATCAGCTCGCCCAGGCGCTTGCGGGCGCGGCGCGGCCGGGCGGCGCGCCCGCCCAGGGCGGCGGCGGCGGCCGCGGCTGCGGCAAGGGCCCCGCCCGCGCCCGCGCCCGCCCCGCGCGCGCGCTCGCCCTCGTCGCCCGCCTGCGCGCCGCCCGCCGCCGCCGCCGCCGCCGCCCCCGCGGCCGCTGCTGCTGCTGCCGCCGCCGCCGCCGCCGCCGCCCCGCCCGCGCCCTCCGCGTCGCCCGCGCCGCCCGGGCTGCGGGGCGCCGGCTGCGTGAACTCGGGGCAGCCGTCGTTCTTCCATGCGTTCCAGTGCTCCTCTCGCTGCGAACAAGCAGATGCGCCCCGCCCGCGTTACGACAAACACGCTCTGGGCGCAGCGCCTGCGCGCGTCCCTAACAATGCTAATCGCGCCCACGCAATTCAAGGGGTGAGAATGATGCGACCACTTAAATATGTCTCAGTAAATACTATGTTCAGCACGCAATTTTCAAATTAACATCACAAAAGCAAGTAATGTCCTACAATTGCCAAAGATCAATATTCTGTGTAGGCTTACTTTCAATTTAAACCATTATGGTACGATGTTTTCATTAAAAACCAGAAACTTTAATTAACGCTTCGAAGACTTAGAAAGTACAAGCATGAACCATTTTCACCCCTTAAATTAAGCTATTGATGAAGTTAAATTAATCTTTACACTTCATTTTGTCTCAAACAATGACCAATTCGTTTTATTCTACAAACAAGTTCGTCTTGGAACTGAATTGTAGGCAAAAGAAGCATATTGTTTACATTTTGAATTTAAGTTTACAAACTTCTTCTACTTGATTTTCAGATCATAAAATCCAATTCCGGCTGTTGACATGAAAATAACCTTATATTAAACATAAAGTTCTAGGCTAATATTTTTCCACAAGATCTGTACTATATTGCAAACACATTACACTCCTATCCTGTAGTAATAAGTAATGTCTTTTATAAATCTGTCTGTAATATTTTGAAAATTCGACTCAATCAAGAGAAACAAATTTAAATAATACGTTTCGCTAATCAACCTGTGAATAATTTGTCAAAATAAACGGAAATTGCTTCTTACAAAATAATATTTGACCTATAACAATAACATCTAGTTTTGCAAATATAGAAACTTTAATTAAATCGATATTTAGATCACTCGCATAATTCTTAATTTATTACTCCAAGTCCTGCATGCAAGTATTCAGTGCATCACCATTTTTACATTTACTTCTTATCACAGTATGCCATTAAAGCAGTATACTTATTTACGAACCAGAAACCTTTAACATTTTTATTTCACATTCGTGATAGGAGATTTTCCAGGGCACAACGATTCGTCTACGGCTGCCAGTCCTGTAGTAGGCACTTTGGAACAATTTCCTCAACCATTACATGCAAATCCATTCATTTTACAAACCCTTTTCCTCAATTCTGTGCTTTTTCTCGCTTTGGAGAAAGAGCCTTTTCACGTAGACGGAAATGAAATTAGCGAGTCTCTAAAACTAAATTGCTAAAGAAAGGGAAATCATGCAAACAGAAACCTAATTCCATCAGACCACATTTAGAGGATGAGAATTTTTCTGAACAAAAAGCTTCCAGCTCCAGCGTCCAGCTCAGAGAGATGAACTTCGTTATCTACAATTCACCACTGAGATGAAGAAAGAAAACTCCGATTATATTTGAGAAAAGAAAAGTAATGATTTGTTCTCAGAAACAATCTCCGGGATTTTATCGCAAATTTACTGAGTACTGTTCGTTCCGGCCCGTAATTATGATACGATATCAGAAGAATACCATGTCCGACGAGAGAGGCCGAGAGTTGACCGAGACAAGTCTGCTGCAGTATATCAATAGGTTTGATCTGCCTTAAATGAAGTAGTATTGAGAGTATTGTAACGAAACGCGATCCAGAGATCGGAACATTCACATGGAATAGCACAGCGCGACCGCGCGCCACACACAGAGCCATGCACGGGGTGCCGGGCACCTGAATTGACTGAGTGACGGCGCTGGCGGTGGAGGCGGTGAGAAGCGAGGGCGGCTTGGGCGGAAGGCCGTGGGCTTCGGCTGGCAAAAATAAGGGCGGGCCTGTGGGTTGGATGTACTGGAAATATTTCTACCTAGACTGTGAAATTGTCAAAATTATTTGAATGGAAACGCACCCACTACATCTCCAGGCCACCATGGCATGCGCAAGCGTGTTTTTTAAGAAATAAAACAAAAGGTGATCGATACGAACCGGCAGTAGTTCAAATGTCCTTGGTAGACGCTAGTGTCCTTTGAAGATCGAGTAAAAAATTGGACTGGGCGGACGTTGGCTGAGCGGCGAAGCTGAGGTTTCCTTCGGATCGGCAATCAACAGCTGAGGACTTAGTCCCGTAAGTGTAATGCATGTACATACCGCGGGAAGACGTAGTGATTTTCCCCACTGGATGGCAACATCCTTTGCCGAACTACCAGTCGGCTTGCAGGGTTTTCCCTAATCAGGTACTTCTCAACTGCGTGGCACCGCCGGCACAAGCTTTAAGTTACCGTCTAGTCTCCCGGTGTACGTGGCGGTGTAGGGTTAGTGTGTTTGTAAGTAAGGGGTGAGGATAGGACAAGGCAGAGGAAGGAAAGAAGCGCGCGGTCCGTGGCCCGTTTGTTGGAGTACTGCTCCGGCATTCGACTGGTGTTGCTCGGAGAAACCATGAAAAACGACAGAACAGAGCAGTCAGCCACTAGAATTCTTCTCCAGATAGCTACCGAATTCGACCTAGCTAGGGTCGAAAATACCGCCAAAGTCGGGACTTGAATCCTGGGACGTTTCGTTCAGAGGCATCGATGCCCTAGGCCACCTAACCACAATTAGCCTGACGAGAAGCAGGCCGTTCGTTGACTTCGGCTAGTACGTCTGGTTGATCATAATGACCACTAAGAAATTACAAATGACGCGACTTGCGACATCCGGAATGGACGGGAACAGACGGGAACCGGCCAAAGGAGCTTTACCTGCCTCGCAGCGGCGGTGCCTTCGCTGATCGACCGCCCGGGCACGGGGCACGGCCCACAGCCTCTCGCTCGCGGGAGTCCTGCCTGTAAACGCCACCAAAGTGAAGGGAGAGGACTTCTATCTTCGGAACAACGATAGTTATTTCAAGTACACTAAATTAGAGTAGAAACGCTAGATTTTAACCTACTTGCAAGCGACCGCGCTCTGCGCGTAAATTTAATGCAATGAGTTTTCTAATCTTCAATCACAGTCTAGGATTAATCGTGTAAGTTACAATTTGATATGTATTTCATCGGGTCATTGGATATGCACACCACTCCTCCCCTCACAATATAACTGTAAGTAATTAATAATTTCGACATGGCCCCTCTGGCCGTTATTTTCGTGTCAAACAGTGGTTGTTCTACGCAAGTTCATGATACGAAATTAAAAACCCAATACAGTTACTAATAAATACAAAAAGCAAACCGGATTATCTAAATAGTTCTGCATTGAAATAACTTGTTCCTAGACAAATGAAGACAATGTTTTCAGAAAACAATATATTTATTTAAAACAACATAACACAAATTGGCCACATCTTCAGGCAAAAGTCTGTAAGTAAAATATAATAAACAATTTAAACACAAGGAATTAAATAAAACAGCAGTAAATGCGAAAGAAGATAAAATTTTGGAATTTCTAGAGCCATGTTATACAAAGTACAGAATCGAACCAATCTATCGTTTGAGAAACGCCGCTTTGATTGGTGAATAGTAGACATGTAGTTAATTTCATGAATGGCTTAGTCGGCATAATTTTAATAGGATTATTTTATAATTTTATAGCTCCGATTCAGAATATTCTCCCGCCGTCACAGTCCAGCTCCTGGGCTTCTCTGCTCCGCTGGTGGGTCGGAGGGATCGGAAGGCCGAAGGTCCCGGGTTTGATCGCAAGGAGGGGGAGAGTTAATGGTGCGTCGTAACCGATTCCCCACAGGCCGGTGTCGCCGGAAGCCGGGCCCTGGCCCCGCAGATGCCCCGGGGACCTCGCCTCCGCCCCGCACAGTAAACGGAGAACACCAACGCAGCACCCCTCCCGCCCACGACGCGCGCGGCGTTGCCAGGGCGGGGCGGTAGAGGGAGAGGGAGGCGAGACGGCAGGGTTCCCCGGTATCCCACGGTACAGTTAACCCCACTGAGGTAGACCGTATTTTTCGATTGATGGGATCGTTTCAAGAATCATTCATCGCATCAGCATACATTTTTCACCCTAGTTTTATGGACACAATATTAATAAATAAATATCTTGGCCATTCAGGGGACAAAATGCACCAGTAAAGAGCAGTAGTTTTACAGTTACATTTGTAGGGATATTCAGGATAGCTAGCAACTCCGACGTACGACCTGTACTCGACAGGAGCGAACCCGAGTGTTATATCTTTCCCGATAACACGAACCCGAGTGTTATATCTTTCACGAGAAAAATACATTAATATCATACGAACGTACTCGTACTTACGTACTAATTCTTAATTCTATGAATTGAAGTAAAAAAACGCAGGGCCAGTATCTATATCTCCCATAGACTTTGACGGTGCAGCGCCATTACACACCATGTAACTGTGTTCGGCAGGACCCATCCCCTAAGTACAGCCTGTCCTCTACAGCACATACTTTCCCGTATTGTTGGTATGGTTGGACCTTCTACCCTGCTAACACATCAGACTCCACTTGCAAAAAATGAAAAGAGATAATTTAAAATTACGCGAAACTATTCGTTCACTTCACTATATCGATTAATATTCTAGTCCAGTTACTTTTTTGTAATATGGATCTCAATCAAATATACCGCCAATAAGACATTGCATTTCATACATCCAAATTCTCCACTGAGTTACGCCACTCTGTCTTAAGTGCTCTATTAACCATTTATGTGCTCACTGCAGAACATACATTTTCTCTCTAGTGCTTCTTTCCGTCCTATTCTTAAGTCGACAGTTAACATGACATCGAAACATTGCCAATTGATTTCATTCCCGTAGGCCGTGTCTATACATATTGTCGTGATGTCCAATATAGTCGAAATATAACATCTATTTTCGACTCGTTAAAATATTCCTTCCGTAAAGTTCAGACTGTCTCTCCGAATAAAATAAATTTGTCTGTGTATTTCAACCCTGTCGTTCTATTCGAAAGCTTACAAATAACTAAAAAATTAACAAGTCATCAACATCGCCAATGGAACTTTTATGCTCCGGGAGTAGGGAGTGATCCCTTGAGCTGTAATGGAAAGCTCAAAGGCAAGCGCCAAAACTAGTAACGTTTAAACTTCGAGCAATCGTGTGCTCGTTAGCGGCTCCAGGGGTATAAAAATAGAAATAAAAAAATTAAAAAGTGAGACGCTAGAGGGCGGAAGCGAGGACAGTGGCAATTATCCTCTCACCTCAGGGGGTTTAGGGGCACTAAACAGAAGAGGTATTTTTCTGTACATGCGACAGAATAAAATGAGTATTTTTATTATAGTGATATCACAAATTACCGGAAGCATTGCAAAGTGCAGGTCGGCAAACGCAACAGACCGCACCTAAAACGTCTCCGACAGGTCGTATGTTCTCATTGCGACCGACAAAAATGTTCGATACTGCCAAATTAGTGGAGTCATTCGAACAGAGGCGGGAACGGGACGTTCGAAGAAACTGAACGAGAATTGCTCTGGTAAGTCGTTTACAAGATTTTCATAAATCAATTCCAGTCGAATGTTGGAATGGTCTTATAAACAACGTGCCATCCCTCAAGCTGTCCCCACTCCCATTAGGATACACGGCAGACTGGTCTTCCACCAGAGATATTCCTCCCCATGCGCTACAGAATACTCCAGCAGTGCTTTGTGTATGCGGATGTCTGGCCAAAAGTCGGAGGGTTGAAGCGGCAAAGGAAGAATATTCCAAATAGTCTTCATCAACATAATTCTCGACATCATACACTTCGGCTTGAGCTTATGGTCTTTTAATCTTCTATGGAGGAAAAATATTAAAGATAATAGGAGAATATTACAAAAATTCCCGACTGGGACCAATGAACCTAGACTCAAAACGCCACACTTTTTTACGTAGAGTGCTAAAAGAGTAAAAAAAATATTATTATCGCTATATACTAAATCGAATTACGGGAAAATTTCAGTAAACGTAAGTAAATTTGTTCGCTTTGCAAACAGTTATTCCATTTATAAACATTTTCAAGAGTGTATTCGTCTGGCTTTTGATTTAATCTACAAAACATTCTCATAAAAGTAGTGAAAGTGCTGGACTGAGGATTCCGAATGCTTGATCCTGCCAACGAGAGCGCAAATCGTAAGATCACAAAGGACCAATGAAAGAAATTTGCTATCTTCCCAAACGACAACGCTCGTTTCAATACGAACGCGAAATCGTATTAAATAATTTTGAAAACAATAGTGAATAGTATAATTACGTCAATAATAACAGCTCTATCGTACGTCTAAATAACGAACTTTCACAATCAAACCAATCTCACAAGCGAATCTTGTACGTCTAATTATAGATGCGATGGAATCAGATTCCACATTAGTCAATGAATGATTTGATACATGAAATTGACCATGCAAAGCAAATTTCACAAATCTGAAAGGTCATTAATGTATTTAGTGCATAAAGTCCAGATAATATGGTCTCGCTGAATACCACTCTAGCATTGCGATAATGAAATCTGTTTGGCACACCATACGCGATCGGCTAGTAGTAATGGGATTTGCGCAAAGACCAGCTGGAGACCTGCATCTCTAAACCCTTCTCAGTGGATTATGGAACGCACACGACACACATGCTTCCTAATCGACACCAGAGGATAATATGATTGCAACGGAGTTCTAGTTTGGCAGTATCTGATAGACGCCCTATCATTAAATTGCATTGCTTTCTAGAAATCTATACAACTTTTTCAGTAAAAAGATACATCACTCCTCGATTAGGTTAATGAAGGTGGTGCTATTTAAGGCTTCCTCCCTTCCAGATGGAGACCGTAAAGAGGTTATCTGGACAACATAAAAATTGAAACACGACCAATACATTTCAGAATGCCTACTGAAAACGCGTTGTCAGATGTAATTGAATTCTGATTGCAGGATAAAAACAACGGACCATTTAATATGAAAACGTGAGCTCTTTAAACATTAACAGTCGTTTCTATACAACATACATCACAAACGATGAAATTGTAATAATGCAATGAACCAATATGAATTACACATACTAATGCCGTTGAGTATACTAATACATCAAATTAAATTCTGGTGCGCACAATTTCCACGTGGCGTTTCACTGTCATGTCGTCGCTCTCCAGGAGGATGGAATTCAACAAAGTTGAAAATAAATATGCAAACATTTCTCTACGGTATCCACCGTAAACTGCGCCAACATTTATACCGACGTAACTGACAAGTTCGATTCTCTTTGGAAGTTTGTGCTCTAGCAGCAAAACGTTTTGGAGGAGTGTGTACCAGAAAGTCGAACGCAGGATGCAAATGTGTTTCCTGCGCTGGGAAAAGCCATTTCCTGGAAGTCTTTAAATAAATGATACCGGCACAAATCAATTTACGGTGAACAAACTTCCCACCACCTTCCGTCCGATATGAGAAGCTAATTAAGCAAACTCCTGGGATCGCGGAGAGTTATCGATATGAGATTACTTAAAGAATGATTCTCACATCATTCTCGCATCTCACCTTTTTATTCACCATTGTACATTTGGAAGCAACATTTAATTTAAAAAGGAGGGGTGCTACGAACTGGTACTGACTTTCTCGTACTAGTTAGTTTTCTAATTTCTTTGGTCTAGGCTAGCTATTCGGTCTTGCCAGATTTTATGGATCTGAGAACAATACACAAAAAAGGAGGTCTCTTTTTTGTGAAAAAATGCAAATATTTTAGGTTATTCTGCCTTTTCTCCCACTGCACCTACAAACTGAATTCTCAAACTCAGGTGTCTTTATTTGGGAGGCAGCTGACATCATGCGTCAACAAGTCTCCAACGAAGAGGCAACCGACTATTAAATATTTGCTATTTATTTTTTGCGTTTGTGACAACTTTTTTTTGATATTTTGGGTGGGTAAAGAACTGTTGTACAGCGAATCCGAATATACCATACCGATGGTACTGCAGTATTCATGAACACTTTTTGTAAAATATTTAATACGATGGTGTATAATGTAATAAAGTTATAAGAGATTATTTTATTTGCTGTTTTTGATCCGGGTGAACTACTGTTTCAAAAAACATTTTGTGTGGTTATGTCCAGAAGTATTTTTGCCGCTGCTGGTCACTGATGTATATTACCAATTTCCAACGCGATCAGAAATTGAAAGAAAACCTTACAGCCTCCGGCCATACGAAAGGTGCCTATAATTTCGTTAGTTATCCAGGAACTCGTGAAAATTCCAAAAACAAACAAATATTATCGATTTTACATGAAAAATGCGACTTTTTTACTGTGTTAATCCATCTCTTCCCTTAATGCAAGAACCGACTGAATTCTCATTCTCAGTGCGTCACTATTTACTACACAGTTGACGTCATGTGACAGCAAAGCTCCAATAAATATTGCTACTCACGTGTGGTTCTATGGAATTTTATTTGTTAAAATTCTTGGTATGGAAAAACTATTGTACTGCGAACACAGTTTTTATTAAAATATTTAATGTATTGCTGTGTTATGAGAGAGTATTAATTGTTGTTCTTGAGCGGTGTGCGTGCTACTTTTTGGAAACCAATTTGTGTGGTTTTCTTCAGCATTTTTGCTGCTGCAGGCCACTAGTCATTAATAATTACCTTCACGAGAAAATTGGAAACAGTGCGAAATCTTTCCGAAATCTTGGAACAACTCACAATTTTGTGAAGGTTTCTAGCTGGAGACTTTTATTTCTACTTTATTGTTTTTATAACGAATCATTGTATTGGCTCCTTTATATATTTCCTCTTTAGTTCACTACCCTCTTTTGTTTGTAACCTTATCTCCTGTCTACTTATTAAAATTCTCTTTTCTGGCCCTCCTAACTATTTACTTCTAATGCATTATCCCTTTAACTAATTACCTTTTCCACATTATTACCACATCCTTCTTACATCTGTTCATCATTTCTTTCCTTTACATGTTTCTATGCTTCTGCAACGCAAATTTTTGCCTGAAAAGCATTTTTTCAAGCCACGTTTTGAGTGCTTGTAGCGGCTCAAATATTTGAAATATTCCAGTAGGTTATTAGACAAAATATGTTTATAATTGTCTTAGAGGTTTATTTTCGAAGTTTCGACGTTTTCTCTGCGGACGCCCTTTATATATATTGCGTATTTCAAGAAAGTATATTTAAACTACCAATTCCATACTAATATTTTTTTAAGTTCTAAAGATACCGCCAGAAACCTTGTCTCCCTAACATGGTTTTCAATTCATGCTCACTGCTCTCGCTTTCCTGTTGAATCAACACAGAGACGGCAACTGGAGAGCTATTTGACTTTCATGAGAATTATTTTCATGATTTTATTTCATTTTCATGAAGTCATGTGATATGTTCATAGGCCTGCGCTGGATGCATATCATTCAGGAAACACCTCGTTGCCAGCCTGAAGCTCTCGATGCGAGGTATTCGGTCATTGCTTATTTGTAATTATACTAATAAATAATTCATAAAATCATGATAAACAATTCAATTTAAATAATAATTAAATCATTAATCTGAAATTACAATATCAATCTAGCGTAATTACATACGGAAAGAATGTCCGCAAAAAATATGAAGAATTGAATGAATCGGAACATTTCCAGCAAAGAGGTGCGTCATGGATACCGCATCTATTGACGCTCGTTTTTGTTAGCAATACACAACGGAAGTTTAAGCGAATACCTATTGCATGTTTTGATAATCAAATAATCATTAAAAACAATTGTATGGAAATAGTTTTAATTGTGTTTCTATTCTTTTCATTTAAATTAACTCATATTTCAATTTGAAATGGTTATTGATGAGTTCAGCTTCATTTTCTGATGTTGGAACGCTACCGTATTAATAAAAACAATGCGTACGTATTGAATATGTTAAAAGTTACCGAAACACCATTGGGCTACGCTTGGCATTCGAAGCTTTCGCTGTGTAGCATTACACCCTTTTCGGCCTCCATCCAATAGGAGAGCGCGAAGTCAGCTTCTAGCGGAGAGTAGAGTGAACATTACTGGTTCAAATCGTAAGAAAGGGGTAAACGCCTTACGTCTGTACAGTTGTGAAGCGTCCGAACCACAAACGGAATTTGGAACCTTACAGAGCGGTTTGATTTCTTCACAGAGGGATTTTTATCAGCTTTTTACTAAAGCAAATTCACATGCTAGGATGTATTTTGGCATGTACTGAGAGGGTTTCGCAGTAAAAGTGCAGATATTTTAATACTGTAGAGGAAAATGTGCATTCAAATACTGAATGTTTGCAGGAAAATGTAATGCAAAAAGTAATTATCTTGATGTGTTAGCAAAATGTTTTCGTAAGAAAATTGTAATTGTAAAATAATAATTACCGCTTTATTTAATATATGAGTTATAAATGAATATTATTCATCTCTTGGTTCCGTTGTTAGTTTGGTGCAGGTTCCCCACTGCCATTCACCTAGCGCTGACGGTAAACGAGCACTTTCGTGTCTTTTTAAGGGGTGTACAAAACACGCCCCTTAAGTTCAAGCATTTTTCACTTCCACTTACTCCAGCAACGCCTCCTTCTTCGACCAGACGTTTGTTCTTAATACCATACTCTTTTTTTATTAGTATTAAAGCAAAATACTGAGAACACAACTAAATAATTCTGTGTATTTTGTGTTTTGTTAGAGTAAGGTATGATACAAAATAACACGTAGTATTATGTGCTTAGAATATAGACATAAGGCAAAAAATGAACAAATTTAATTATACTTCGTTTATAAATCAATGTTGTTATAATTCAACAGAGTTTAAAAAAGGATTTAATACAATTATTTTAAGATAATGAAAAATAGGTTGCCCCTCATGCTCACTATTAGAGTCCGACTTTTGGAAACCTCCACCCTCATAAGCTTGTGAACGTCATTTATGAACGATCCCGAGGTAAACACTTTATATATATATATATATATATATATATATATATATATATATATATATATATATATAAAGTGTTTAAAAAATATGCTAATTCTACATCCCGGAGATGAAGCCTAATCTGCGCGGACATAATAGGCGCTTTCGAAATATCGACCTGCAGCAAGTAGTACGTTTCGGCACTGCCATTAATTTTATTCATTACAGAGTTTTGCCACAACATCGTTATCAGGGTAAATGCCAATTTCGGGGAAACGTGTGATTTGATCAGAATGAATGCAAAAGTTGAAGAACAAACGACGGCAAGCACCAACAAATAAATTTCACAATTAGTTGCAAACATTGAGACGTAGAGAACGATAGCTGCATTAATTTGGCGGACCCAGAGCATTCACGAAATTGAACTAAAGAACAAACTTTGTACTTTGCACAATAATGAAAACGCTGCAGTTAATGGAATTACGAAGGAAATATTAAGAGAATGTTCAATCAACGCATTCAAGAAACTTTTAATTCAGGTCCCCAAGCATTTAACCACGCTATGAGGCAACAAAACAAAGTACATAAATAATTTAAATATGAAGCTTATGTGGTCAAAAATTATAAAAATTGTTTGTCAAAACTGCATCTTTGAGAAATTAGTTAACTACAAAAATTATTTTCTTAGAAATTGTTTCCCCATTGCAAATGTGTAAACTCTTAAAGTACGATCACCAAAGCAACATTTTGGCTACGCCTAACATTTTTCACTTTCATCTTCTTCTTATATACGGAATCGGCTACAACGTTCCAAAACTTTGTAGTTCTGACAATTATTCGTATGTACCATTATTTCACTTGGACTGCAACAAATTGATGTAGTACTTGTAAGCATATGTTATCTTTCCATTTACAGAGTAGTGAGGTAGATTCCAAAAAACTTACATAGTAAGCATTTAAACCACGTCTCTCCGTCACGATTAGAGCTCTCCCGGTCTACCATTGGAGACAAATGCCATTCCACGCATCCAGATATCCTGGTAGGGAACCGAACCGTTATCTGTTCCGTCATGCCAAGTGTTCCGTCCGTCTGACACCGTGTGAGAAATACGCCAGTGAAATTAGACAAATCGTCGAAAATTGAGTGTCGTTCGTCGCTGCGACAGGGATTTAGTTGTCCATCAATGTACGCCGTAAACGTGATTATTCCATAAACATATTTGCACTCATATTTTAATGTAATTTATATACTGACGTGTACACCATTGTTTACCAAATATTTGTATCCAATCCTTATCAAATAAATGACTGGTTATCAGGTTTCATACCCGAAGTAATCTCAGACGCAATGACCTCGGATACTCGTATGTACAAAATACGATTTGATAATATGTAAAATGTTCATATGCAAATGCATTTTGTTGATCAATAGTGAACAAAAATAAAATTACTTCTGTGCATTAAACATAATATAACATGATTCTGATACAGGAGAAATATAAAAATGGGCATTGTCGTAAATATAAAGAGGAACTTTTCGAGCCTGTAATATTAAAAGGGTTAATTTTACAACAAAGTCTTACATTAACTTTTTTGTTGGAAATTTTGTTTACTTTAATTTTGTATAGAGCATTATTTTTAGTAAGATTGAGGGTTATGAAGGTATATGCAAAAAATGTAGGAAAACAATTTTAACGCCCCCACCCCTGGCTCATCCCCACACTTCAGAATTTTAGTAATACTAATATGTGGTAGGTACCGAAGAGCAATCATGTCAAGTTTCAAAATTCCGGGATTTATTCCCTTTGATCACCAGTTTTGGGTCTAATTTGACTAGGCTAAAATGCCTTCAAAGGAATATGGACGCAGTACCGCCAGTTATGAAGCTGTTAAGCGGAAGCAAAATGTGGTCACTTATCTCGACCATACAACGGGAAGAACCCATCAGATGAACGCACGGATGAACAGAAAAACGATCATTTCGTAATAGCATAATTTTTCTGTCCAAGGGATCGTCAAAAAATGTTTCCTTCAAAATGAGGATAGATCTTCTGCGCAAATACGAAACTTTCTCTATTCTACAAAAACGAGGAAGAAAACTTGCAATAAACTAAAAATTGTACTCGAATTATGCATCAGAAACGCGCAGGCTCTGCAGATAAAATCGCTTCAGACTCTCGAAGATACAACAAGCTGTCGTGTCCCCACCGTACAGGGACCTATTAAGCGAGAAATAAATAGGGGTGCTACAGAATGGCCTCGGCTAGCTTTTCGGTCTTGTCCCATCCTCTTGCCAGCTGCCACTTATTGCCGACCAAAGTATATTTTTTTGAAATTTCTTGAATTTTTCGTTTTTCTAATGGTACAACCAAAATTTTACTTTAAGAATATTAAAAAAGATTAAGACCTTGTTCTAAAGTGAAATTCTCGTTGAAAAAGTTGGGAGTCGTTATTAAGAAAATGTCGATTAAACGTTCTTGTAAATTTGCGAAATATGAAGCTCTTTTTCACAGAAAACTGTTGTATTCATTGGAAGCCATAAGAAGCAGTTCCTCTCACAAACGTAATACAAATCGCTGAAAATGTTCATATTAACGGCGTGGGAGATATTAAAACAATACATTTGCGTAATTTTTTTAAAAAGCAACAAAGTATACAGCAAAATGCCTTTTATATACTATTAAACAGTGCATTTAGCACTATCCGTACAAAAAGTTTGAAGACAAAATTTGGAGCCATTTTCGAGAAAAGGTCGTTTGAGCGTTTCTCAGAATGGGGAATTACGAGTTCATTTTCCACGGATAAGTTTTGAGTTTACGAGAAACTTCATACGACATCATTTGAAGTACACGCAGTCATAAATGCAATAATGTAAAATATTAACAACGTGAGAGAGAAGTCAAAATGTAAAATGTTTGTAAATTGTGAAGTTCAAATCAGTTGCCTCCACAAAACAATCGACAGACGTCAGCGATTGACGGTGCTCGGCTCGATTCACTAACCGACGAGGAGGATCAGCATCTCCACGGAACCGCACGCGTGTCACGGCGCGGCGAGCGCATTAGCTCGTCCGCCCCGCCCCGTCATCCACAGTGCACCGCGCAGGGGCTCCAGCGCCGGGGGCGGCCACTGCGAAGGCGATCGGCAGGCGCGTGCTCGGTCTCGGTGCTCAGGGCGGAGTCCGTCAAAGCGCACGCACCGACCGCGAACCAATCGGCCCGAGTGCCGGCGAAGGCAGGCGGCGTGATGCACGCGCGGGGGCCAAAGGGCAACGGCAACGGTACCGGCACCCGGCACCCGGCGCCCGCGCGGGGAGGCGGCGGCCACGATGGCAAATCGCGGGGCTCCGATCCGAACCCTCCTGACCCACTTCTTCAAACGCCGACGCGCGGACGCCGCCGTTTTGTTTACCAACTTCGCCGCAGGCCCCGTTTCTTTTTATCGCCGCGCGTTCTTCTGCCTCAGGCGTCGACGAGGAGACCCCGCAAACAAACGATTGTCTCGGATTCCACTTGCATCTGCGGAGAAAAGCCTGCGGGCTGGGGAGGATGCTCGCCCGGCGCCCTGCTCCGGAATATGAATAGCATAGAAGAGTATCCACCTGTTTTTCGGTAATCTCGAGCATTATGAAGCTGCCACAAGAAAACAAAGCCGCAGAGAAACAAGGCCGAAGAACACATTAACGAGCAAGTAAAAAGAAAATCGAAAGTATTGCAAATTTGTAAACCGTTGAAATAAATCAGGATCGCAGAATAATCCACAACGGATTTCAAGTGAAGTTTATTGTATGTCACTCATGGGGACGAGGCAATTCCAATCCATTATGTCACCCAATTCAAAGTGAAAACAGTGACGGCAAAAGGTAGATGTTTGCTAAAAATCGCAAAATAGTCCACTATATAATTGGGTTATAAAGACATAACTACCAGCTCTCTAGTAATCATTGCAACCTTTTAAATAACTACTGGTGCTACAATTGCACATTTTCTCGCATTATTTCAAACTTTTGCAATTTTCGAAATTTCATAATGGTCAACGAAAACGCGCTTTTTTTAAGCTTTCTCCGTTGAAAATTATATTTAAGAAAAAATTGAGGCCATTTCCAAGAAAATCTTTGACCTATAAATTGAATTAACTTAAAGCAGAAATTTGGTAAAAACTGCGCCTAAAAAAAGGTACATTGTCATTTTAAATAGCTGATTTTTTAGAACGCCTTTAAGCCCAGAATCTCTATCTTCAATATTGTACTTATGCACGTCATTGTTTTGCTATTTCCGAAAGTATAGAGAGTTTGCTTAAAATGGGACTAGCATCACTTTTCTGCCATCCTTTGATACACATGAGGAGAAATTTTAACGAAAAACTTGGATACGTTTTTGAAATAATAGTTGTTTAAAGTTTTTAAAAATTGCCTACACTTTACGCAAATTGACACGAAAACTATTCATATTCATTCATTCAACTATTCATAAATTCTACATAACTTTATTTCAAGATTTTTTTTTTTTTGGACAACAGATTTCAAAGGGGAAAAAATTATATCTTTAATATTGTAGATGTAGGAAGACGTCGAAAAAAATTGAATTTTTGTAATTTTCGAAAAATTAGGGATTTCATCGAAAATGGTCCCCTGGCCATGTCAGAGTTCTTTACGCCAACCGAAGACAAAATTTAATACAAACATTTAGAGCCATCTTTTAGAAAAAATTTCAAAATGTTGCGGCTTCATGTAAAGTACTCCCTAAAATCAAAATATTAGCTTCAAACTCGCGCGGCCCCGAGTGTCTTCAAATCGATCGGAGAATACGACTTTTGGAGCAATTCATCTGAACGGTTTAGGCGCTAGCATTGACCACAAACGCACGGACAGAACGACAGACGGTCAACGGACATGTTGCCATCAATCAATTTTTCGGTGTCAAGGATCTACAAAACATGGATTCTGACTGCACAACGTGTTGGAGGAAGTAATTTAATCCATTAAATGATTTATGAAATATTTCGTTACTAGGGCCCGGCAAGAAGAGTTTTTTCTGACGATAAATCGTCGGTCGTTTTTCCACAGCATTACAATACGTTCTCTATATTGAACAAGCAGAAAGCGAGAAAGTAACTATACTACGCAAGCCACTTTTTCGTTACCAAGGTCTGGGAATAAGAATTGATTTGTCGAAAAATCTCCGATATCCGGCGCACGATTACAAAACTTTCTCCTCTTTCGAAAGAGATAAAATTATAAAGACTAGTCCATTCGGAAGTTATGCCAGGTAAATGAGTTTGGCGAGCGACGTAGATTCTTAATAGCTAGAATACGCCAAGAAATGTTTCAACTTTAAACAATGTAGGAGTATATCACCTCTGAGTTGAAAATAGTATATATTTTTTCAATAATCAAAATCTGTTTAACAAGATTGAACGTTGTAGAGACAAACCCTACAGTATTACCCCGTCAGCTAATTGAGTAAAAACATTACTTAATAGAAGAATGTTCCAGAATGTAGGATTCTGGTACCCTCCAACTAAGCAACTACTGTCCTCTTAACTTATTTTCCTGTCCCACTTTTCTTAAGGCGAACACTTCGCACTAACGTTTCTGACTTTTCTCATTTTGCAGCCCATTCACTCGCCAAATCAATGTTCTGATGAGTTTTACAAAAGGAATCGACTGAATTAATTTCGACAGCACGAAGTTCATTGACAAATAATGCATACTTAATTCGCATATTATGGGGGTCACGATTGGGTAAGAAAAGTGAATAACTGAAATGCTTTAAGTTCGAAGTGCATCGAATGTGCAAGGTCCGTTTTGATAGCTAAAAATCTCTTCTGACTGGACTGAAAAATCTCTTCTGACACTCTAATGACTGGAGTGCAGACAATGCACAATTATGAAAATCCGACAAAAAAGGTCATCTTATTTGAGAATTAATTTTAAATTGGAATTCGATGACGCATGAGCGACCAACTAATTTCCTAAGGTTATTAAAATCCCATGGAGATAAAACAAGGGGAAAATGTTAGTTCAATTAGCCAAATCTATCGAACACTAATTACCATTTATTTATATTTGTATAAACTAAGACCCACACATAATTTTGCACAAAAAAGGAGTCTGAGATAGAAGGCAAATCTGGGATATGGAGAGAAACATTGATATATAGGGAAAGTTATAAAGAGCGAATTGAATCGAATAAAGCCTGGAGAAAACTCTAAAGATATTATGTTTGCAATGGTAGTGTTATAGTCTACATGTACAGAATTACATTTTCGAGGGACGATTGTTGGAGGATACTACTGTTCTAGTAATAATGGACTATTTGGATAATGTGTTTTACTTTGAAATCAGTGACAAAACAGAGGTTAACAAACGTAAAGGTAAAATAGATTTACAAGTAAGAACTCTTTATAATGTTTGATTTTAAGTTAAATGTAATAGAGAATCGATTTTATGACTAAAATAACCTTCTGCCATCCAAACATTCGAGTACAAATCTAATTATTGAGTAAATACTCTAAAACAGTTGCCCCCGCGTCAAACGCATCCTTAACTATCAGCTACGGCCGGCCAACGAACTTTTACTTCCCCTTCGACGCTCAATGTGATATGACCACAAGTTCCGGGCCAGTGACAGTTGTTATTCGAGCGCGAATGCGCCACACGCACGTCTGAAGACTTGGGTCTCGGGAGAGCAAAATGAGCAGCGCCTAATGCAAACGAAGATAACAGAGCCGGCCCGCGACCCGAGCGGACTTCCACGGCGCGAAGCTTCGCGGCGCGGCCGGCGTGCGCGGCCGACGCGCTTTCCCGCGTGATTGAGACGCGTCACTACGCGTGTCCAAATTGAGGACGAGACTCGAGCCTGCGGCCTTCGCGTTAACATAAGACATATTTGAGTCTGCCCAACGCATTGGAGAGCACTAGCTCTCCGATAGCTCGACTCCGCTCAGCTGTTTTCGTTTACGGTCGTGGCTCCGCATTTTGCTCTGATGTTGGACCCATTTTCGGCACTGAATTTTTAAAATTGCAAAATAACAATATTAATGGAGTTTTGCTCTTAAATCAAATCTGTTCTACAAAATAAGACTTTGAAATAAGGTCACGTACATTTTTTGGAAAGACCTGTAGCTTTTGCGAAATTTTTGAAGTAAATGCAATTTATAAAAACAAATTCTCAAAAACGGCTCAAATTTTTTCTTTCTTTTTTTCACAGATACAGCAAAACAAGCTTAAAAAATGGTGCAGGACCCACTTTCGTGAACGTTTTGAATCTTTAAAAATCGCAAAAGTTAGAAATAATGCGAGAAAATATGTGCTATTGTAGCATCACTAGTTTAGTAATATAGCAGTCGTGTTTCACCGTGTCTCGTATTTTATTGTTTACAATACTGAACTAAGAGATGTGTTAAAAGAACGGGTACTTCCACAAGGAGAGACGGAACAATTCGGCATTCAACGAAAGACCACTGTAAGCTGATCAAATCGAGCACAATGCACAAGAATCTCGCCTTTAAGCATCAACTCAAACGCGGAAACTCCCTTAAGGCCTCTGAATGCCGGTCTAATGCTCTATCTGGAACGGGTCTTACGACTGAACGTGAATTTCCTGGAAAATTGCGCGGCGACTTTGCGAAATGGTTACGGCCCTCGGGGACCTAAAATAAAGCAACACTCCCGACAAAGAGATTCTGCAAGATTCAGAGAACAATGAAACTAAAGAAGGCTTTTCATGAACGAAGCTGTAGTTCGAAGAAGAAAAAGACGGTAAAAATAAAGAAGCAGAGAAAGAAAGGTCCGGAAGGCTATCAACTTCAAGTATTCGACAGAAAAACTCTGTCCTTTACTTTCAATATGACGCATATGTAAATCTGCCACTTGAAAGAAAAGTAAATTTGCGACTTTTCCTCGGCTACATGTACTGTTGCAATAGGTCCAAAAATACGAGATCGACATTTCGGTGATAAAATCTGTTTTAAAGGTCTCTGGGATGAAAAAGTATTTTCTACCCTGACGCCTGAATGCACGAATGTATGTATGAATGTGTGTGTGTGTATATATATATATATATATATATATATATATATATATATATATATATATATATACATGTGTGTGTGTGTGTGCCACGCATATCTTAGGCAGACTAGAAGCTTTTGAACTTAACTTGCTAGGTACACATGTCAGGTCTGTTTGAGCCAATATTTTAAAATTGTGCCGTTGGCGGAGGAAAACAAGTTTTGAACAATAAAAATTCAAAAATTTGTAAAAATTAGCACTTCATCCTTAAGTGCAAGATCTGGGACAAAGAGATAAGACGTCTTGAACTGACCCCAGTCCTCAACGCACACATCCTTTGGCCTATATCACTTATATGGAGAAGTCCGCGATCCTTAACCTACCAATAACTAAACTCATATGATGGACCTGGTGAAAGAGGTGAGAAGTACATGAAAAGTGCTAAAATCGCAAAATGCTTCTGTGCTACCTAACCTACGCTAGGGGGGACAGTGGAAGCAGGGTATGCGTACCTGTCCCGCGTGCCACTGATCATGAACGCAGTTACATTACTGACATTTTTGTAACTCTTGAAACATTAGTACTACTTCATTTGTTACAAATCCACATCATTTCAATATCCAAATTCTGCGTAGCAAGTACGTGAGAAAAGTTCGGCGGACGGAGGACGGACGGAGGGACGGAGGGACGGACGGAGGGACGGACGGAGGGACGAACGGAGGGACGAACGGAGGGACGAACGGAGGGACGGGCGGAGGGACGGACGGAGGGACGGACGGAGGGACGGACGGAGGGACGGACGGAGGGACGGACGGAGGGACGGACGGACGGAGGGACGGACGGAGGGACGAACGGAGGGACAGACGGAGGGACAGACGGACGAACAGATAGACGGACGGACAGACGGGCGGACAGACGGACGAACAGATAGACGGACGGACAGACGGACGGACAGATGGACGGACGGACAGTCAGACGGACGGATTGGACAGTCAGACGGACGGACAGTCGGACGGACGGACAGTCGGATGGACGTACAGTCGGACGGACAGTCGGACGCACGGACGGACAGTTGGACGGACGGACAGACGTTTTGAAAAAAAAACTTGTTCGGTATCAGCGACCCTTAAACGTGCATTTCCGTTGAAATCTCGAAATCGATTTTCCGCAGCATTGCATAAATTTCTCTATACTACGTATATCACTCAGTATACGGGAAAGTAAAAAAAAGTAGTACATTCCAACCGGGAGCTGCCCCAGCGAGAGCCTTAAGTCTGACGTCGTGATGATAAGAACACGGGTAAGTCATTAAAATTCGGTCGGAACGTGCGTAACCTGGTGTCCACATCGATTCTCCAACATGTCTGGCTGACACTCGAGTACTTTACCACCCACAGAAGGACTTATGTTAACAATATATTGCTGATACTTCACATACATTTACAGTGGGAAATCTTTAACAAAAATATCCAATTTAGCAGCGAAAATTTATAATTTCCCAGGCCCAGATTATCCCTGGAGACAATCTGTTTGGCAAGCGCCAATTGGAACTTTCAAATATTTCCCTTAAATTTCATTACACCTCGGGTTGGCGGCAGGAGTTTTCCCCGGTCTCCTTGAATGGAATTATGATTATGAATTGCTGCGGTTTGTATTTGCAATTATTTGCTGCTTTCTTTAGAGAGAAGCTGAATTAAGATCAATGGGTTTTTCAATAAATGAAGTTTTACAGTTCTCAGAGACCCTGAGGAGAAATAAAAAATAAAAGATTACTAACAGGCTCCACTAAACTTTGTACGTTTCAGGTTCCGCCATGCGTTAGTGCCATTTTCAATTGCGATATCAAAAGGCTATATAAAAGAACTGGCGTCCCCACCCCGTCCTCCTATAAAGCGTCATTCACATGACGCAAAACTAAATAAATCCGCGGTGAACTACGCGTCGCTGAATGCACAGATCCTACGCATACCACAGAAGCTGGGCTATTATTGCCCACGCACAATGCTCAATACAATACACCGGATCTATTTTTCAAAACAAGCGACGCGATCCATTTACTAGCTTAATTATGATGTATTTGGTCAATGTGCCTCATTAAAAATGCGCAGTAATTTCCGCGCTGAATATACGTGTAAAACGTTTTCACTGCGTGGTGCGTACCGCTCATTTGCGTTGCACTCAACTTGAATAAGCAATGCGACGGGCAGGGTGCTCTTCATCCGGTATGTTGCGGCCTAATTACATTTCAACTTTATAGGCTCCCCTTTGATACTGGATGGATTACGGTTGATTTCATTGCTGTCAACGATACTCAATGACATTCACAGGAGCATCGCTCACTGCCACACTCCAAACGTGTACGCTCGGTGATCGCGCCTCCAAGGCAAGGTCATGCCATTGCACATAATGTAAGATTTACCGAAGTATCGAGGGCCACCCGTGGTGTCGATGTTTGTCCGCCCTTCTTCCACCCCTCGGTACCAGGGTATGATTACTGGTCACTAGATATGGAATTTATGGTGGGGAAAATAGGTCCGCAGCAGATTTTCTCGGGGTTCTCTCATTTCTCTGTCATGCATTACAAATCATTATCATTATGCACCACCATTCTGCTCGTCATCCCTCTCTCATTACTCTCCCAATGACATCGCGGATTAAAAAGCACTATCTCAAAGCTGATCCGGATAACCGGCTAAGGAACAGTTTCCTCTGGTTGTCCCCACGCAATCATGCCATACAATTATAATCATACTAATTAGATATGGGGTCACAATGGTGGTTCACAAATGCGAAACAGGAAACGTATTATTCCACAATTATCGTAAAAATGAAAAACAAATTTCTTATTCATGGCGGCCAAATATACATCTCCATTAGAAAATAAGCATATAAAGAATAATAAGTCTAACCGTTTTCACGTCACCGTGAATCCATTTTTTTTCGTTTGTCTTAACACACAGTACTGGTTTATTAAAGACAAAACTCGAGTGAATTTCCTCTATCTGTCCGCCATACAATTTTCATATAATGAGTAAACAATGTGCATATAAATAGGATTTATATGCCAATTTCATTGGAAGGGCGCATTATATAATTGCTACGTTTTGGATTATTAAAGCAATCATAACAACCAGCGTATGTATGTATTCGTCACGTCACGTAACAGAATCCTACAATTCATGCGCCAGCGGAATAAGTAATGGCCTAGAAAGGCTGCACATGCGCGGTTTTCTCTTCAAAGAACGACCTCAAATTGCTTGACCTGGCCTTGAAACCGCTGGGAAGTGCAATGCAATGGTTCCTAGAAAAGGAAAGAGGCGTGCGGTGCATGGAGGTGCCAATCATCCTGGATATTTAAAGTAATCACATGAGAGCGGTATTCGTTCGTTTACAGCTGAGACTGCAAAGAATCGGAGACCTTTCGAAACGAAATCCGTTAAGCTCGCAAAGTACCGTTCAAATTGTGTTTCGAAAGATTTTCAACAGTGAAACTTCTACTGTAAGTCATTGAAAACTGTCAGAACGGAATAAATGTAGACGCTGAGATAGCACACTTCAGCAAGATTTCTTTCCTGAATGATGTAATCTGATTTGTTAGAAAGATCAGCTTTCATTGTCTCTCGATGGACTAAAACAATTCCTCCCTTAGCTGATCTTCATTGACCTCCACACCTTTCTACAGAGTTATGTTACTTCTCTATTCGATCGACCCTCTCAGCCGTGGTTTTCTCTTTGTTTCTTCATTGGACTAACCATGCCTTGACATGCGGAATACGCACTAACTTTTTAGAAGTATCCATACCGAACGGCCCTTCGTCGTCTCTTCCACAATGTCAACTCTTCATCTGTAAGAGCTTTTACCATTATTCTCCATTTCAACCATGGAATATTCACAGTGTTCTCCTAGATTTATTATTTCGCGTTTCCAGGCGTGACAACTGTACAGGCCATTAGTCCCGTACGTGTAGCGAATGATTTCCTCGGGAGGTGGCGGAAATCTTCCCCGCCATGGATAGTGGAATCTAGATTTGGCGCCGACCTACACGTAGAATAGCGATGCTTTTCCCAACCAAGTATCTCTCATCAGCGGGTACCGGCCCAGCCGACACAAGGTCTAAGCTCCCGATATGAGTCGTAGTGCATGTAAGAGTGAGTGAGTAAAGGTTGAGAATCGGGCAAGAATGAGGAAGGAAAGATCGGGCTATGAGGAGGGAAAGAAAGGGTTATGCTCCGGCATTCGCCTAGTGTTGATCGGAAAAATCATGGAAAACTACCAATTCTAATTGCCGAATTTCAGAATTATCCTCCAGACAGCCGATGAATTCTACCTAGCTATGAAGCTAAAATCCTGCCACAGTCGGGACTCAAACCTCAAGACCTCCCGATCAGAGGTCACAGCAAAGACATCAGTTGATTCCCTGAGCCACCGCAGTCGGTAGCTCTTGAGTAAATCGTTCAACTTACTTTTGCTTTTGAGATAATTGTCAAATTTCTGACCCTCATAACAGGTGAGTTCCTAAAATATGCTAAGATCATATGCCGATGTTTTTTGTTTTTAATTATCTTTTAACTTTTGAGTGAAAATCTTAACCGGCAAAATTTAATCCTAATACTTTTATCTTCCCATTTAGATTACATTGCAAGATCCATTATCCTAGTTCCATTATCAATTAATACCTTACAAACTATTTTAAGTTTTCCTTGTCAAAGAGGTTAAGGAAACAAGTCTAAATCTCCAGATTGTGAGCAAAGAAAATAACTATTCAGTTCAATGACTTCTGTGCACTATCATTACGTTTATTTGCTGGCAAGAGTATTACTTTCGTTAAATCTGTGTTCAGAGATCAATTTTACAATCTTCACTTTCATATCTATACTTTTCGGGTCGTTTTCGGTATTTAGATTTATAGCTCTATTAAAAACGAATTTAGAGTTTTGGAAAATATAAATTTATTTGGAGCACTACAAAAGTAAACAGGTCTGTTCGTACGCGGGAACGGCAAGGCAAGGTTAGAGCCGAGTAGGCAATGCTTAGCGTTAAAACACAGGTTAGTGCTGCGGGTTGCGTTTCTTCGTACTTGTAAGGTACAGAGATCAAGAAATTCAGGAGATATTTCACTACCTTTACTGAAATACCCATGTTCCTTGCATTAAGAATTAGTAAATTATGTTTCGCTACCAGAGTAAATGTGTATATTTTTATATATTTTTTTGATAAATTTATATTCTGACATTTTGTTTTCATGTTCGTACACTGGTTTTGAGAACAAAAACGTCTGTGAAACATTCAGATATGAATGTGACTACGGGGTGGAATTTGATGACCTTAAACATCGCCACAAATGATCAAAAAAAGTTCTTAAAATGTTCTAAAAGCAAAGAAAGATTAAGCAGAAAATGTGATCAAAACCAGTTCGGATGAACAACTCAGGCTGTTGGACACATTACTGATGTAATCGAGGCTGATTCTATTCGTTCAAGTGAACTCAGCATTCCAACTTTTGGTTTGGACTGTTCTTTACCAGGAAATCTGTCTTAGTTGCGCAGAATTCTGCCGAACAGACAATGGCGCTGATAGACGTCACAGGAACTTTACATTACATACTCACAAGGCTGACATTACAATTTCTGAACGAAGAAATCAGGAATTCTATAGAGAACATTTGTTGCATCTCGTAAATATTATTTGAAGCAAGTACCATTAAAATGATTTTAAGTAGATAAAATCAGCGAAAAATGCATCGAAAATGACGGGGAAAGTTAAAAAATGACTTATTAGTCGACATCGACGGAAAATGCAAAAAAATGACATAAAATGGGCCATTTTCTTTTGTCATAACATAAAATTAATTTCTATACAAAACTGCACTGTTCTAAAGTTAAAAGAAACAATTGGAATTTCATTAAAATCCACTCACTAAAAATTGACTAATTATTACCTTAAATCACTCGTTAACTTTTCTCAATCAATTCTTAAATTTGTTTCTCTAAATGCCACACATGCTGATTCATCAATGAATGATCTTCTATTTAAGACAATTCTTCTAACAAATTCTAAGGTTTGTTATTTCTAACTATTTTGTGTTTTCTGGTAGCTAATTATACTTATTTTCTAATTCACTTAATAAAAAAATACCATAGAAACTACTAAGCAACAAGTACCCTGTTCAACTCGGAGAGATCTCAACACTTTGTTTGGCACCCACTTAGGGGAGGGGGGGGCACTCTGCAAACAAACTGGAAAAGTAAGTTCTCTAATATCCCACTTCAGAGTTGTTCTCTCCCTCCCATCACAAATATCCCAATACCAAGCAGACAAATACTACTCTAAGAAGACCCTCTTCAAACTTGTAATTATCTACTATAACATTAAGTGAACAGACTAAAGGGGATATTAATTCTGGACCGCAATTTGTTTCACACAATTAAAAAGAAGCTACTCGTTTTGCTTGACTTCTAGACATAGTATACGAATAGAATTGAAAATGTCAAAAGCTTCGTGTAAAGTAGGCACCCACAAAAATTAAAGTATCTTAATGATCTGCATAATTGAACAATTACTTGTGTCTTACTTCTGATGTATTGACCAACTTTCAGCTACTCTAACAGTTTGCTTGACACATCCAACCATCAATACATATAAATAGATTTTTGGGTACAAAATTGCATGTATCTCTCTCTATCTCTAAAACCTATCTTAACCATCTTTGGAACAGCACTAATAGACCTTAATCCTGATGTGTGTACAATGTTACAATGATAAAAAAAACTCAATCATGGATTATATTAACAATACTCGAGATCATATTGTTGAGGCGATTCCAATACCATAGTGCAGGGGCAAAAAGTAAAAATCAGTATACTTAAGCCCTTGATGGGGGTCAGTATAAAATATCAAGAGCAAGATTAGTCTCATCAGGTAGCATTGATATTGTTTTGCACTCCAAAATTCCTGCATACACAGAAATTAACTATACTTGTTGAGCTTTGTTAACACTGGAAGTTACATGCCATCTACAGCAGCTTGATAATAACAGAAGTCTTTGGGATGGACCTAACCTTGCCCTGAAATCTATGAAATTAATAACTTTTAAATGGAGAAAAATTGTAATTAATTGTCTCTACACACTAATTGTCTCTTGTACAAAGAACCCTAGAATTCTACCCTAGATTAGTGGTCAGATTTAAACCAGAATCTACCAATTCTACAGTTTTTCTCATTCTTCTAATTTTTAAATAATTAAAAGCAGTGAAATGCATGTACCCATCTCATGAATTTTACCGGAAATTCTCAGAGCTGTATAAAAAGTTAGAAAAAGAGATTTCTGCTTCCCAAGTGCCAGTCATGGAATATTGTTGGAATGACTTCTGACGACATAAATAAAGAGTTTTTCTGGCACCTATAGTGATTCCATGTCCTGACCGTTGTAGGCACCAGTTCATATTTGAGTCGGCGTGATCTAAATAACTACGCAGGGCGCTTGTCCTTGTTATCACATGTTTCTCGGAACGGATCGTGCCGCATGAATGCAGACGGTAAAGTAGTTATGAGCCTTATTCTCACAGCCAGTGCCAGTTCTCGAAAAGACGCCGATATTGCTCAAAATTTTCATAATGGCAATTTAGTAGTCTGCCGCGAAAAGTGCAAGGGAGCCCATTTCGAATGTCTAACAATTCTATCTTTAGCTTTTCAACTTACGAGTATATATAGCATAAAGAAAGAATTTAAAAACAGTGAAGTGGACCGAAACCAAAACTCGCAGAAGGCAGCATTTCCCAACGGCACCGAAGCGCTCGTTCCGAAATGAAGCGGCGGGCCGGGCCAGGGCAGGCTCTTACCTTGAGGATGTGCTGCACGGCGCGCACGAAGGCCGGGCCGTCGGGCGGCGTCTCGGCCAGCAGCTTGTACACCAGCTGCGTGGTGTCGCGCACCCACTCCGCCTGCTCGGGCTTCAGCTCGTGGCTCTCCCTGCAACAGGCCAATGCCACCCACCCGTCTCAGCTCGCAGCCTCGGCGGTATAGAGGGGTTACTGTAAGAAGGGACGAATTTAACAGGTCGGGAAACAAATGAACGACAAGCAGGGTGATGGCATTGCAAGAGATGGAGATGCAGGCATTTACAAATAAACCAACTGTAAACGAACGCACTGACAAAATGCGTGCATGGACCTAAAAGCTGCAATTATGCTTTGTTTTGACAGCTGCTGCTTGGCCACTGCTGGCATTATAACTGCAAGTTAAGTCAATGCAATCATTTTGCCAGTGGGTTGTTTACAGTTAGCTCATTTGTAGATTTAAAAATTCGAATATCTTACAGTAATTCTTCAGAACGATTGCGTGAATCTTCCAATTTAAAACTTCGATTTCGCAACTTTCATACCTCAAAATAAAAGTGATGTTCTTTCAATCAACATCCAAAAAGAACGGCTAGGACGAAATTAATTCCCAATGCTTCAGTGTGAAAGTCTGGAGGTTTCTAACCTTTCACGAACTTCAAGGTCGAGGACTATTGAGTTTTGGATTAAAATGAAAAGCGACGCGAAAGCTAGGCGGGTTCTAATTTAGTGAATGAGATATTCACTGCGCCAATAGGTTCTGCCTGTTACCCCTTCTCAGCCCCCTCGCCATCTGAGGGAACGCAATCCCGTTTGCATACAACCGTCCTGCCTTCCACCTAAATCGCCCACTCCCGTGTTTACCGTAACGAGAGCGCACAACGGCGCGTAAAAGCTTGGGCGATTGTGCCGCTTGTTATTCAAAAGCAGGCCGATAACACGGCATGGGCGTGCTCACAGTATAGAGAGAGAATATACAGAGTGTGCTTCACGCAGGGCATAGGCACAAAATACGCGGAGATGAATGGAAATTCGGTGAAAAGATTTTTTAAATTCTCTTTTTAGATCTCGCTCTATGGCACTTGCTTTGTAAAGAGCTTGCAGTCAACGTCGGCGCTAAGATTTTAATCACGGCGAACAACCGCCTGCCTCTAGGGGGCCTCACTAATTGACTAGAATTTGTGAGATTGCGTGAATATTCGCACAGAGCGGTCTCGGATGTGGATTTTCTATGGAGATGAGTTAATTGTAGGAATTTCACTGTAAAGATCACATTTTGCGACTATGAGCACATTTATTTCGAAGTATTTTTCTCAAAATAATGCACCTCTTAAGATCCATTTTTCTTATGCATCCTGCCACTTTCTACTTATAAATTAAAAATGTTTTTGAAAGAAAGAAAAGAATTGCCGAGATAAACGTGTTTTCTAAAAAAAATTAAAAAAACAGCGCTCTTTAAATTACTAAATAGAAATTGTAATAAACATCCTTTCCAGCTGCACAAAATGTTTTGAGGTTGTAGATCTACTCATTTGATCAAACACAGATTTATTTTCTCCCTTATTACAAATGAAAATTACACAAAATTAATTTACACAAAATAACAACTTTATATTTTTTCATGCAAAATTAATTGTTATTATTCACAACTTTATTTATCCTTCTCATTCCATGGATGGAGGCATTTTTTATAAAAGATTGCAACTGTAAAAATGAGACTTCTATGAGCCCAGCCTTTTAGAGGTGCTACATAGTTTCTCGCATGATCGAAAATAGTTACATAATATAAAAATATTGTAATATCTGCTATATTAAAAACTCAGTTATAACAAAAGTCTAATTCAAACGAATCGCCTCTCATGCTTATCTGCATTTATTTTGTTTGTCAGGAAGAGTTGTCATTTCTTATTTTTAGAAATTAAAAGAGCATGAACAAATTTAAATGTTACAGGATTTACAGAACATAATACAGAAAAGCAAGAATAATTTCACACAAGCCTACCTTAATTATATATGAAGTGAGCTTTCAACTTTTTAATAACGTAACCAGCCATTAAAACTTGTTAAAGTATAGATGTGTGTTTGTTAGTTCTAAGTTAAAATTTATTACCTTCCTTCAATCTATTTCCTTTCATAGAGGTACTAAAAACAGCACATACTTTTTCACCATTAGTATTGATAATGCAATACTACTTATACCACAATTTCTCTCGGATTTATTGTTTGTAAAACTCATTTGAAATCGTAGAACATTTGGTACAAAAAATAAGCAGAATGTAAAAAGTAAAATATTTAAAAGTTAATAACTAATACAATACTGATAGCATTGGAGAACAAATAGATTGAAAAATATATAATAGTAATTATTAAACACTATGGTATTGTAATATTCATCAAATAGTTTTTAGAGTTCATAATTATATTATAATATAATTATATATTTATAATATATAATTTTATAATAATAATTAAATTAATATATACAATTTTTACTGTTTTTTGACTAAATAAATCTAACTACATAAATGTATTCATTTTATTTCCTCGAACTAAAAGCAGCCGTCATTATCGTGTTATATGTGCAGCGCAGGGTTACGACAATGGGTAACAACAACCACCAATGACCGCTCATCTACTCGTTTTCCCATTTAACACAATTTATTAAAGAACGCAGTTTAAAACGAAATAATATAAATATATAGTACAACCATAATAAAATGATACCAACATGAAATAATATATAAATTCTAACTTACATAGCATTCAACTGCATAAATTGAGGGCGGGTGACTTTATTTATTAAGCTAGCAATCTTTATTTCATATTTAATTCAAATAGGTTATAAATAATTATTAAATGATTAACTTGCAAATGTATAACAAAAGCACCAGTGTAAGAAACAAAAAAAGAAATATGAAATACTATACACACTAACATACGTAGCATACATCTGCCTCAAAACACTTAAAATTACTGTCAAGAAGCGCAGTATTTTCAGAGCAGGCGACTAACTTTGACTGTAAAAATACTCAGTTCCGAAAAATTCAACATCACTTTATTTGAAAATCAGTTTTTGATGAACACATTTCATTAAGAAAATAGAATTGTATCTTCATATTTGTAGTTGCACAAAGATGCCAAAACAAATTTGAATCTTTTCAATTGTCGAAAAATCAGGGTTTTCAACCAACATGAGACCTGCACTAGTTTCTAAAATGTCCTTTAAAATATCCACAAACACAATTTCATCAAACATGACTGAGCCAGTTTTTTAAAAAAATTGGTTATGCAAAAATTAAAAATTGCTTATATTTCATGGAACATTACGCGAAAATACTCTAATTTTTGAAAAATTGTACATGACCATAATTCGAAAGCTATCTTTTAATAAGTAAAAAAATTAACTATGAAAAAAAATATTTTTTTGAACTTTTGAAAAATTAGAATATGAGACCTGCGCCATTGTCTTAAATGTTCTTCAGAATATCCAACAACAAAATTTCATCACAGTCAGCATCAAAATTCCATCAAATCATGGCACCTTTTTTTTTTTTTTTTGGTGTGTGTGTGTGTGTGTGTGTGTGCAATTGTGTTTTTATATTAGTTATCAATTTTTTACTGATTTAAACAGTTTTATTGTCATTTTAATGAAGCTTGCTTCAAATAATATTTATGAGATGCAACAAAATGTTCTCCATTGAATTTTTGAGTAGCCTACTCGAATTTTTTGTTCAGAAACTGTAATGTCAGCAATTAAGAGAATATAAACAAAGGTTCTGTGATGCCTATCACTGCCATTGTCAGTTCGGCCAATATTGTGATAACTAGACAGATATATCGTGGTAAGGAACAGTCCAAACCTAAAGGTTACAATCTGAGTTCACTTGAACAAAAAGGAAGAAGCCTTGATTACATCAGTAACATATCCAACAACTTGAGTTACACATCTGAACTGTTTTTCAACAAATTTTTAAGACATTTTTCTTTATTTTTAGGGCTTTTTAAAAACATTTTAAGAGCATTTTATTGATCATTTATTGCAATGTTTTAGGTCATCAAAATCCCCCCCCAGTTATGACATTTTGCAGTTTCATTATTGATATTGCAAATTTGTTGGATGTAAATATCTGTTGTTGGAAATCTGAATATTCTTTTGTCAAATGATGTCAAATTTGTATCATCAAAGACATTGATGATACTTTAAGAAAAATTAACAAGAGTCTTCACCGTTTATCAAGACAAATGGAATGGACCAGAAGCTTGGGTTTTTTATTTGAACTCTTCCGTGCTTTTGCAAATCTCATCATATCAGAGTTGTCAAATCTCTATCAACTAATAGTAACTGATATTAAATAAGTTACTATTTTATTAATAAAAATTGTCATCCTTGTTAAACACTCTTTTTTTGTAACTAGTTTGGAGGTCTGCAATTACAGAAGTAACTCCTAGTTGACTTGAATAGGGGAAAATGTTATAATGCCACAAGGATGACAAACTGGAATAGTACTGAATATTCACAAAAGAGAAGCAAAAACAAATGCAAAACATAGAGAGATCACAATACAGAAGCCTACGAGGTGGATGCAAACATTCTCAAGTCTTGCAATGAACTAAACAAAATAAGCGCAGAGTTTTACATTAAAATTTTCAGTGCAAAATCAATTAAAATGAGACTGAAAGGAAGAGAACTGAAATACTAATAGAACAACAATTCATTGTACAAATCACAACCTTCACTTCCTTCATAACATTCTCTTATGGGAAGAGAAAACAATGATATCAAGTAAAAGAGAAATGTAGATTAAAGAAAAAAAGACATGCAAGTTCATTAGAAGCATCCGATATAAGATAAAGAGATGTGAGGTCAATATCAGGAGTACCTTGGAAGGATAGAACAAAAAATAATGAGAATCACAAAAAGCCTTAAAACTAAAAACACAGGAGACACAATACAAAAGTACTCAAGAAAGACACAGGCTTGTGTTAAAAGAATAAAACTCAACAGAGTCCCTAAACAGGTTTTGAATGGATCAAGAAGAACCAGGCAGGCAAAGGAAAAGGTGAGAGAATCACGAAAACCTCAGTGGCAACTTGGGATACTGAAAGGAAAGGAAGTGGACACTAGAACTAACCCTTCAAAGTTCACAATGAGCTAGAAAATAATTGCTGTTTCTTGCTTTTATTTCTTGTATTGATGACACTAAACTATAAAGAATCAGTCACTGAGCTTAATTCCTAAAGATATCCTTTGTAATTTTGTAAACCCCAATGAGATGAGAGATTTATCAAAAAATTTACATTTGTATAATTATTGAAAAATCAAATTATACATCAGAGTGGCATTTACTCATGTTATTCAGAGCATTTCACATCCATACAAACTTGTTAGAGAAAAAATTTTGAGCCCTCTTTAAGAAAATCTAGTTTTTAAAATTCTCTTACAAGCAAAATTCAAAAAAAATTACTTACATTTTGGAAAAATTGTGTAGGGACTCATTTAAAGATCTAATTTTGTAAAACAGATTTTATTAGGACAAAAACTATCTACCTTTAATATAATATATGCAGTTGTAGGAAGAGATCAAGGAGTACGAGGAGAAAGTAAAGAGGAATACAACAAAAAAGGTAAGAAACAATAAGAAAAAACAGAAGAAGAAGATAAAGGAATTATGAATATGGTTCTAGAATCTTACAAAAGCCATGAATGATATTTCAATTTCTTCAATTTGCTTTTAATACTTATTTTAATTATTGAACTGATAGTACACCATGGTAAGATATCATCACTTGTGTAACCTATGTTTTTTTCCAACTACATCATAGTGCATCCAATTACTGATATGTAACACCATAATGCAAAAAACTCGTATTTGGTTATAAATTAAAAATGAGAGTTGAACGGAATAAAGTGTACCCTTCTAACCACACAGAATTTTTGGTGGACAATGCAAGTTCACAAGAGTTTTTCTCAGAATTATACTGTTGCCTTTCATTCCAAGCGCACTTCATCTTCTTTCCCATTATAACATCATAATCATCACCCATCCATTACAACATTTAATCCTAAAAAAGCTAGAAACTGAGAGCTCAATAAAAAATATATACTTTTTCAAATAGATCACAGTGGGAACAGATATATTCAAAACCTAACTCAGCAAAACTAACCCTTAATATTCTTGGGTATGTCAAAGAACAAATTCATTTTCCTACAATAGAAAATTCTAATCAAACGGAATGAAATAAAATGAACTTAGCTAGAGACAGTCTTATGCCACATATTTGAAAATACGCTTATAGCACCAGGGAAGTCTCTCCACACTGAGCCGAATCAGGGCCACCAATTAAAAATTGCATTTTTGTTGGTAGCAAGAAGATCACTGGGAAACAAGTGAAGGGGAAAACACTTCCAGCATCTATTATTATTGTGGTGTATACTCAATTTAGTTTTCCCTGAGTTTTCAAGCTGCTGCTCATGCTACCAACATAACTTTTGTTGCAAGCACTCTCACCAGCAAGGTTCTACTGCAGAGAGACTTTCTGGATGCACTATACTATCAGCTTGCCATATCAATTATTATATTTTTTGCAAGTTTTGGGTTGTTGGTGCAACAAATGATGCTGTATTATAGAGATGTTTGTTCTTTAGTCTGTGATGAGGAACTTGGATTTAAATCTTTCTCTTCCCATTTCTCAGAATGAATTTGATGAGGTATAGGACAATCTTGAGTCAAGTCCTTTAACCCATTATCACCTGGCATTCTCATTTGAGGACGCACCTTTCTGAACAACTTCAAATTTGCTTATTTTGCAATAAGCACTAAAAGTTGCAAAAACATGCAACCAGAGAGATCGAACAATGACTTTGCATGAACAGACGTGACACAAATGGGCGAGTGCTATGGGCACAGAATTAATTTGGGCATTAATGGGTTCAATGATCTGTTTGTCCTCCCTGATGCAAAAAAAAAAAAAATAAATAAATAAATAAAAATACATAATTAAAAAAAAAAGAAAAGAAAAAAAATGATCATTTTAAGTAATAAATTAATAACCAAAAGAAAACAGGAAGCTAATTTAATCAACTGCTCAGAAACTATGAGATGCTTTCAAGTAATAAGGACTCAAAGTAGACGGGAAGATTCTGTTGAGCAGTATATTTCCACTATATAGTAAAATATTGGCACACATATTTTTAGTGAAAGCTGAACTAAAACAAGATATATAGAAACTATAGAATTAGTGGTAGTGAATCAGCACAAGCAACAATTGAAGGCTGTATTCATCTGGTTTCCATGCCATGAACTCTGGAATACATCCAGTGGTGATTTAATACATGGGTGAACCCAGCAGCCACCTAGGGCCTCAGAATACTGAAAACAACAAGCATGCCCTTCAAGAATTATTTCAAGTGTGTGTGTGTGTGTGTTTTTTGGAGTTGAAGTTGCACTGCTTAGAGCAGGTCATAGTGGTGCACGAGTGTGCAAAAAGGTTTGGTCTCATGTGCCTAAAAATGCAAGGCGTTGCAAAATGTTGTGGTCAAGCTTATCTTGAGACACCATTAAAAACAAGAGAAAATAATATAATTTTGACACCACTGCTCCTGTAACCCCAGGTGAAATCTTTTTGATATTTGTTTTAAATGAAAAACAATAGCATGTTCTTTAAAAAACATCAGTACACAATTTTTGATATTCTGTACCATTTTTGAGTTAGAGTGCAATTTTTGAACATCTGAGGAAAAAAGTTGCTCTAAAGGTTTGAAAACAGTATTTTCTAACAAATTTTGGAAAAATGCACCCTCGCACATTTTGATTAAATTTTGTATGCCACAATACACAAATCTGAAAGGAACATCTTTGGAGTTGTAGCTTGATAGGTGAAATAATTTTTGACAAACAGCGTACTGACCCCCTGCAATGTCATTGTAGAGTATGATCATTAGATTTTTGCAACTTTGGGAAACAATATTTCCTTCTTCGTTATTACTAAACATATGAACTGAACTTACACAACTTTTCATTACTTGCTATAAAGTTTATTTACCACTGAATGGAAATGATTGTAGTGATGTATGTACACAAGGCCTCATTTTCGAATCCCTCAGGAGACTCAGAAGTTCTAAACCTGACCGTGAACACACTGATTTTGGAGAGAAAAATGCTTGATTTTTAACTTAACTTGCTGTTTGAACTCCATTTCTCTGGCTTATAATGGCTACAGTTAGTAAATGTAATGCCTCATACTTAAGTAAAATAATTTATCAGATGAGAGCAGCCAATAATTGCTTCTCAAACCTCTCCTATTAATTTGGAAATCATAAAACAAGTACTGAATATATCTCATCACATCATTTCTGCCTGGAGTGTAAACGGCCCTTCTGTACACAAAAGTTCTCTTCTAAACTCAAAAGTTTCATTTTATCTCAATGGCTTGAAGAAATATTTTCTTATTTAAGCTCCAAATAAAATCAATGTTATTCCTTCAAGTGATAACAATCTGTTGTTCGAAACTTAGTAATCATTTTTTGTACAGTTAAGAAAACTTCATGATTCATCAATTTGCACGTATTGAACGAGAAGACCAGAAAACAATTGAAACTGGAAGAAATATTTCTTCAGAAGGTATCCAAAATACTAGGAAATATATTTGAATTTTTTGCATTGAAATATATTCCAACGCTAGAACAAATGGTTCAATATTATCACGTTATCCTTGCTTTTGTTTGAGAAATCCAAAAGCAATTAATCATAAATTTATAAAACTATAACAATTAACACAACTAGCAATGTTATGAGTGTTATTACTGAAGAAACCAAAAGTTTAAATCAAGGCAAAGTGTAGCGGAGCTGAGATTTTTAATTTGGACGAGGCTGTAATAACACTATAACTCTTTATGGTATTTTCAGCATTTTATCGGTTATCATAAAATCTCATGAGTTATGCAAAAATTTGACATTTTTGAGATAGTAAACAAATGAATTCTGTGGCTGTAGCACATCACTATGTTATTGTGGGGTGTTGCTTACAAAATATCTATTTAAACAATATTCGTTTATCGTAGTTTGAGAAAAGATGGATGCAAATAATTCTCCTGAACCTAAAGATTCCCAAAGAATGACGTTCAGAGAGAAAGTTGGCAAGTTGACACCTTCAGATCGTTAGTAAATATGATTGCTGGAGAAGAGTTTCATTTGGTGGAATGCCAGGAAAATGAGGTTAATTTACCTAATATATATTTTTTATTTGTACTATTAATATAACAAGATTTGTCCCAAAAACTAATATGAGTTACTTTTATTCTGAATTGTTTGAACCTGCTTTGGTTTGCATACCACCATGTTTTTTTCCTTAATACACATTTAACTTGAATCAATGGTTGTTTATTTACATTAAATGTGTGTTAACTTACGTTAAATTAAAAATGTGTTCAATTTCTTAACATACAGGTAGGTACAAGAGCACTTAACAGAACTAGTGTTGCATATTAACAGGGGTTAAAGACACATATGAACGATAAAGGCATGCTTTCATACTTCTGCATTGTTATCCCAAAGATTATGCTTTATATTTATTGTTAACATATTATATTTATTAATATGTTAGCCCCATGACACATTGACACAGTCGTGCCAAACCTCTTCTCAACAAAATACTTGTTCTAGAACTGAAAGGCTCCAAATCTGTAGGTTTTGAAAGAAAATTCCACTTTGCCCCACCTTCCCCTATATTGGGGTATTAAACAAACTTGGGGGTATTATACAAACTATATTGGGGTATTAACAAAACATTACACCCTGCAGTGCAGTAAATAAAATTTGCATGCAATCTCAAAATCCACAGACCAAATGTATATGCTGTGATTTATTAGAAAAAGGTTCAAATATGTCACAGAAATGCAAATAAATCGCAGTTACTGGTTAAAATTATATTCAACAGTTATAGTCAGACCAAGAAAGAGATGTAGTCATTTGGCTACAAAGGGACTGAAAATGTTAACAAACTAGACATGGATGTGAATTTTCAATCATAAAACGATAGGGAGCACTGTGCATTGATGTGCAAGCAGGGATTTGCCAGTTGGCAAAATTACCTCCAAAAGAATTGCTCTTGTCAGGCAAAGAATGTCAAAATTATCAAAACTACAGAATTTTTTTCAGGGGCAAGTATTTTGAACAGTAACAAAATTTTCAAATTTTTTATGCAAGTTGTTTGGAGTAAATTTACCAGAAAAAAATTGTAAGACTTTCACACTTGTAGGCATCTCATACAATACAATTAATATATAACAGGCAACATCAAATGAAATCCAAACACTGGAAAATAAGTATTGAAGCAGGTGGATAAATGAGCAATAGGTGCCAATTCATAAAGAATATTTGAAATTAAATAATATTCAACAGAAAATTGTACATCATACTTCTCAAATGACTAAGAAGAATGCTTTTCAATGCTCTTGTGATAGATTTGTCACATCCCAGATTTAAATACAGCATTCAGTATGATCCCTTAATAAGAAACACCTGTGGACAAAGACTTCTGACTCTTTTAGAAAGAACTTTCCTGAGAGAAAGGCTAATGCACGATCATTATAGCTTCGCTAAAGGTTATCGCACATTCTTACAGTTTTTGTCTTGATATATTAATGTTCCAGAAAAATATTTACCAAAGAGTAAAATTTCGGAAAATGGACTCAACTACATAGACAGAACCACAAACACTAAGTGCACATGAAAGAACATTGGCATAATTGTAGCAACAATTTTACCCAATGCCAATCCTTTTCTGAGCCATACCAAATGGAATTATCAAACATTATCTGCATATTAATGAGTCAAATAGAGCACTTTTTACCAAATGATCAACACAAATATTACTTTGATGATTGAAAGTACAAATTAAAGTGAAGACGAGCTTTGGGTGTTGTCAAATTCTGTACAACTCACACTGTTCCCACTCACTTGAACACAATCTGGACATGAAAATGAATGAGCTCTAAACAGAAACCATTCACCATTGCATTTACCACAAACAATGCACAGAGTAAGTGGAAGAAGATTCTCAGACGCATTGGGATATGAAGGGTCTTCCCACAGATGTGAATCGCTTCCAATGCAACCACAGCCAAAGATACTATTGAGTAAATCCAATAAGTCACCTCACTAGCAATGTGTGAAAAGAATTCAACTGACTTCTGACACTTGCGAGAGAGAAAAACCCATCTGGAATCAAATTTCTGTCAACTATAGGCAAGAAACTCTTCTTCAATGGTGTCTTATACATGGGATCAAAGAGCCCACATTTTATATATTACTACACGAGACAGCTCATTTCATCTCTTTAAGAAAGATTCTCAAACAAGCAGCATTCTAGTGTACTTATTACATCAACTCCTTTATTTGTGTTCCTACTAAATGAAAAAAAAAAAATTATTTTTTAAATAATTGCCATTCAAGATAATACTTACGTCTTAAATTTAACTGGACTGTGCAAGTATTGAAACACAATCAAAAACTGCAAAAGCACATAACGGCGAAAATTGGAATCTGATAACTGCAGTTCCAACAGCTTCTGATTGGTCAGAAACTTGGCGAAGTAATGTGGGCGGGACGCTGTTCCACCTGAGCTGGTAGATGAAGCAGGAGGTGGAGCAAGTTGCTTGCCCTGCACATCTTCCAATTTGAAAGAGCTGAATGCCAGAAGAACATTTACAGCATGCTGGAAAAAGCATTAAAAGAAGAAAAAGTTACACAGAACAAGTAATATTTTAAAGGCAAAGAACCCATTACTAATAAACATTTGAGAAAGCTGATACCTGTGAAAAGATATTATGGCTACTATCTTACAACTGAGTGCAAATCTTAATTCCATAAAGGATTTGATAGAGAAGTGTCACTGACTGATCATTTGCTAAATGTTTTTTCAACATTTTTGAGTAATGTGCAATATTTATAATAAAAAAGGAAAGACTAAATATTCATTTAAATATCTTATATCAATATACATTCTGTGCATATACATAGTATATTCTGTACGAGTATAATTCTTGCTATTATAATAAAACTCACAATTACATGATTGTGCGTAACTATTATTCAAAAACTAAACTAATTTTTATTGTTAATAGTTACCTATCATTCTTATCATTGAAACATGCACAGTATTAAACGAATAAGCACATGAAAGGATAATTCTATATTTTCATTAGTTCAAATATCATATTTTCTGACATAATGGTAAGTCATTTTCACTGAGAAATACATTAAAGAATTTTACCCTCTGACAATTTGACAATAATATTAAAAGCTTAATGAAGTTTTCTATAAATTTGTGGTGGCTCTACATAAAAGACCATGCCTTGTATTTGGATATCCTTAATATTAAGCCTTAATTTCTAATACCTTACAATTGTCAGATATAAAGCATCAAGATAACTTCTTTCAAGTTATACTGACATTTGAACAATAATTATCAAGCAATACAAAAATTATTTGTCACAAATTGTATGAAAATTGAAAAAAAGATTATAAAATCAATGTTTTTAAATGGAATTCTCTACATATACCAACTATATAATTCAAAATTTCAAAAGAAAAATTGCAATGAGCTACCCCTTTTTTTTATAGCTTCTACATCACAATCTGTAGACTTTTCAATAAACAGTAATTACTGAATGCATCAATTCTCAAAAGTAATGAAAGGGTACAAAAAAACAATTATTATCAGCAAATGTAGAATCAAGAACATTATGCATTAGAACTTGCATCAATTTTGAATCACACTGTTTAATTGATTAATTCTAATTGGTATACACATATGTTCTATATACAATATCTGCATACACTTTTACTATACAACTTTCCTTCTCTCTACCATCATCTCACTAAAATGAGTAACTTTTCCTGAGAATCAAGTGAGCCATTTAAGAGGGCTTTCACTAAATATTTTTACATTGAAACATCAACTACCAAAGTTATTGTAGAACTAAACACTTACTGTGGAAAATGTTTTCCAGTTCACTTTGTTATAGCACTGATTAGGATTACGAAAGAAATCCTGCAAAGCCCAGAATTTACAATAAAGATTGTAATCGATCTTGAATCTGCAAATGTGTAAGCAAATATATAAAAGTAGATATTCAAAACAACTTTATTGAAAATGATACTGAGCATTAATCTGTATTTACTTTGTATCTGGTTGGACATCTTCTTCAACTGCATCAGTTTCTGCATCTGTTATGATATCTTTTAAAGGAGATCCAGTGTCATTGCCGAACTCAGTTAAATTGTCCAAGTTGAATTCACTTACAATATTAAGGCCTACAAAAGACAACTTGTCACAATAGTTTGTCCTTTGAGACAGCATACATTAAACAGTTAACAATCTTCAGGCATGAATTAAAAATTTTGTATCGATGAAACAAGTTGTAGTATTACATACTCACCTGAACGTTCAGAGAAAGGAAAAAACTTTGCTAAAAATAATAAAATTCTTCCACAAAACACAGTATTCTGGGAACGAGATAATCTTCTTAGCAAATCTATAAAACAGAAAGCTATTAGTAATGTTGAGCTACAATACACAAACACCAACATTCTTGTCAAATGAACTCACCATTACACATTCGCAGTAAATTGTTCTTACAGGCACTGAAAAATAGATCTTCCTTCCAAACATTGACTCCTTTTTCAACAAATTCGAACAATTTTTCACACTTATCCAATGTTAATGCATCAAAAACATCACCTAAAAGTACTACTGGCATTGTTGGAGTACACATATCCTTCCGGCATGCCAGGATACAGAAGTTAACAAACGATTCCCAATTTTGAACATCCTCTGATCCTTGTGCCAGAAGTTGCAATAAACAATCTCTTGTCACTTGATCCAAAACTGTACGTTTATCAGTATCACTAAAGAACAAAAATGATCATATAAAATAATATGACTGATATAATTTTTATCAATCCATACACTAAGTTTTAATTTTACACATATACATACCCTGCTTTAATTATGTCGTATCGCTTCTGCAAAATATCAATGTTCTTGCTTTCATATGCATGTTTGACAGCGTCCTGAAACATTCAAAATAATTTTTATTTTCTATTTTCACGATTCCGGATAGTGAAATATGCACATAACCTCAACTATACTAACAGAAAATTCTGATCTAATAGTTTCGTAAGGACACATTTTGTATTTCATCAAGCTTCAAGGAAATGATAGTTCGAAATATTCTTTCAGCGTATACTGTAGGCAAATGCCTTGGAGATTCTCAACAAACACGTTGAAACACCAATCTTAAAGTTTATATCATTTTACAGCACGGTGTATTTCAAAGCCACAACATAACCAAACAAGCAAATACAGAAGTGTTAGTTATACCCGCCTCCACAAGTTGCGCTAAAATCGCAATTCAACCAGTGGTGCCAACAAACACATATCCGTCTGGCGGAAGATTCGAATTTTGAAATTCAATCAGCCACAAAAAGAAAAATAGAAAGAAAAAAAATTGAAATCGTCGTTTATTCAAAATTTTGTTAAATTTTAAAAAGGAGGGGGAGTTTCTGTTACGGTTATTTCTTGAAGGTTTGGTAACGTTGCAACCGCTGCAGAAAATGCAAATGCAGAAGGGGTGGACGCGCTCGCCCCGCAGCCCAAGAGGGGTGCATCGCGGGGGCCGTAAGCGAATCAAGGGACCGCCAACGCAAGGGGGATCGATGGCCGGGGTTCGCAGCGCGTCAGCGCTGGGGCTCTCCTGCGAGGGGCCGCGGTTGCTTGGCGACGCGGTGCGCGGGTGGGCCGAGCCCGTGAGACGCGCGCGGGGCGGCCGGTCCGGGCGGTGCAGCGTCCACGCACCTGCAGCCCGGCCAGGCCGACGCGGCGGTCGATGCGCGCGCGCGCGGCGCGGCGCGGGGGCGGCGGCGGCGACGCCCGGGGGCCGGGCGGCGCGGGCCGTTGCGCGGGTCAGGCTCCGCGGGGCGGGCGCGGCGCGGAGCGGCGCGGCGAGGGAAAGACCGCGTGGGGGCGGCGCGGCGCAGGGCGGGGTGCGGACGCGACGGGCGCAGGGCGCGCGCGGCGACAGCTTTATGGGGCGCGCGGTCGCGTCTGCAGCTCGTTCGTCCCCGCGCGCTGTTTGGGCCGAGGTTAAACATAGCGAGGAGCGCAGGTGCGCCCCGGGGCGCCTCCCGCGAGCGCATTAGCTGCGACAACAAACAGCCAGGGCGCCTCGCGGTCGCCCGCAGCACGTGCGCGCGCGAGAGCGCAGCGCGGCGCGGCGCGGCAGCCGAAGGGTGGGGCGGAGGCGGGGGCGGGGGCGGCAGCCGAGCCGAGGGCGCGAAATTCGCCACGTATTGATCGGCAGGGCGTCAAGGGCGGCGCGCGGGGCGCGGACGTCGGCGGCGGCGGAGGCGGTGGTGGCACCCGGGCGACGACGTCGACGCGCGTTCGGCCCGCCGCTGCGCTCTCTTATCAGGGCTCGCGATAGCGCGCCGTCGGAAACGTCCGTCAGCGCGAGAGGCGCCGCAGCGGAGGAGCCGGTCGCTTGCCGTAGGCCTGTGCGCGGCAGCGGCGAGGTCGCGCTCGCGCCCGTCGCCGCTCGCCCGGGGCGCCCCCCGGCCCCCTGCCCCCCGCGCTCCCCCTGCGCCAAGCGCGCCCTCGCCGCCGGCACCCGCGGCAGCGGCTGCGGCGGCGGCGGCTGAGGCGGCGGCGGCGGCGGTGGCGGCAGCAGTCAGGCGGCGCGCGCCGACGGGGACGCACGCGGCCGAGGCAGCGACGGCTCAGCGAGGTGAGTGCGCGGAGCGGCGAGCGAGGGAGGGGTGTGGCGAGGGTGCGCGACGCCTGCCGCGCCGCGGCTCACGTGCGGAGGGCGACACCGCCACCGTCGCCGCGCGAGACGGCCCGTCGCCATAGCGACCGAGAGCGGCCTATGGATTTTCTGTCACCGCGCGCGCGGGGCCGCGGGGGGTGGGCGACAGGGGGCTGCTCCGGCGGCGGCGGCGAGGGGCGCGGCGCGAACGGCTGTCAGTCTTCATCGCGAGGCGCTAAGGGGCCCGCGCGCAGGACGGTGGCGGCGTCCGCGCGCGCGTGAGAATGCTGGCGCGCGGCGCGGCGCGGCTGTTAAGGGGCCATCAAGCCGTCAACGCTCGTTGCGGCGGCGGCGCGGCCCATGGCGGCGCACAGGAAGACGCACTTAGCGCCCTCGCCGGCTGTGACGGCGGCGGCGGGCCGGCGGTGGCGGCGCGGAGGACGCTCATCGGAGGCGCTTGTCGCAGGAGGCGCGGGTGGCCGCGGCGAGCGCCATGAGCGGCGCCCCGGCCGGCTAGAGGGCATGGCGCGGCGCCCCGGCGCCCACGGCGGCGCGACCTTCCTGGCGTGGTGGGCGCTGCTGGCGGCGGCGACGGCGGTGGTGGCGGCGGCGGGCGCCCAGACGCCGCCCGGCGCGGGCGACGGCCTGTCCGCGGGCGAGGCGGGCGACGACGGCGGGGCGGGCGCGGGGGTGGGCCCGCTGCCCGCGCCCCCGCTCGTCTTCGAGCCCGACCTGCCCGCGGCCCGCTGCGAGGAGATCCGCATCTCCATGTGCCGCGGCATCGGGTACAACATGACGTCCATGCCCAACGAGCTGAACCACGAGACGCAGGAGGAGGCGGGCCTGGAGGTGAGTGGCTTTGACCCCGTCTTCCGTCGCCCACGGGGTCCGCAGGGCAGCGGCCGTCTCCCCGCCCCCCCATTCCCTCCCCCGCTCGCCCGCCGCGTGACGCGGGGCGCATGACGCGCGCGACCCCTTATCGGCGGCGCCTCCGCGGGCGCCCCCGCCCCGCCTCGCCTCGCCTCGCCCCGCCCCGCCCCGCCCCCGCCAGGCCCCGGCTCCCCTCGCACCCGCCGCATCCGCCGAGGCGGCGATGGCCGGCGGGGGGCGGGGCGGGGCGGGGGCGCCGGCGCGGATGCGACCCACCGGAGCGGCGGGTGCTCCCGCCCGACCACATGGGCGTGCGCCCCACTGCTCCTGCGACGCGTCCGCCCGCCCGGCCCTGCGTGCGTGCGTGCGTGCGTGCGTGTGTGTACGCGTGGTGCGGCTGAGCGAGCGAAAGACGAAGAGAGATGGGGCGTGGTGGGGTGAAACGAGCTCTAACATATCCCATATTCACCTGGTAGTGCTCTGGTTTACCTTCGGGTGTCAACCCACGACTCGTAAATCAGGGCTGCTCGTTTAGGTCGTCTTCAAAAGGCCACAAATGTATCTTTACCTCGGCCCGAGTTGCGCTTCGCCAGAAACACTACTTTTCCGGGTACCGCTGCTCTGCGGGAGGAGTGGGGGGGGGGAGGGTCGCAACGGGTGAGCGGGCGCCTCGTTGCTGCGAACTTATTTATTCTCGCCCAGATTCATTCAGAGAATGCCTGTTGTCAAACGTTGTTCCTCCCCAAGAGAGCGATAAGCTGAAGAGATAAATCTCATAGATGTTGTCAAGACGTTATCAAAGTCCACAAAAGCTGATACCCCGTGTTTATTTTTCAGCGCCACGGAAAACGGTAGCTCGACAGATTCTGACTGCAAACTGAACATGCGTGTTCCAGTTACAATGTACAATGTCGTGAACGTGCCGCCTTTGGTGTTAAGGCGTTGGCTGTCAAGTCCCTTATCCGTCTCGTTTTTCGCTTCATAACAGTGTCGTTCAGGAAGATCGCACCTTCTCTATAAACGCTGCATTCGACCAAGTGTGAGATGTCATATCGTCACGGAATAAAGGACAACATGTGCACATATTGGAAAGGATATTTTTTCGAAGGAGATAAAATACAAAAGCACAGTTCATGGTGCATTAGTATTCATTATTTTTTTTTCTTAATTTATCTGTAACAATCATTTTATGGATTAATTCTAGGCAGCTACTTGAAACATTAAGTTTGAACGAAATTTTTATTGACATAATAATTGGGTATTCACATATTACTTTTGTCTATGACATGAGTCAGAGTACGAAACATATATTCCTTTCCTTATTCTGCTCTAAGTACACATTCCGAAGTCCTCATGCTCAAATTCCTTTGAGCCCTTTAGGTGGCCGTCAGAAGGCAAAAAAACTAAAATGTTACAGATAGCTCACAGAAGTTTGATGAATGGGTTTAAAACAAGGTTGAAATCCATAAATGCGTACTCACATCATATATTACGTTAACTTACAGAATGTATCCCAAGATTTACGTCTCGAAAAGTGTACATGGAGTCCTGTTTATATGAAACTCTTGACATCGGAGATACAATTTTCTTCGAAAGATTTATTTCCTAAAAAAAACTGTTTCCTGAGAAAAAGATGTTAAACATTAGTAATGTTTGTTGAATGTTAATTATGTTAGTAATGTTGTTAATGAATGTTAAACATTAGTAAGCATCCTTTAGACCTAAATTCTCAAATAAATTACAACATTAACAAAAGAGTTCTTCAAGAATCTTTCAACAATACGAGATGTAATTCGCATTAGGATGATCAATATAATCATATTATTACTCTCGAAATGACATAATGACATAGACATTCGGCCTGGATGTGTGCATGTTGAATCTCATACATGATACAGAATTCTTTCTCCCCTTTTGAGAACATCTATCTTTCTGAACGAACCCATGCATCGCTTCGCAGCAAATCTGTCTTCCTTGCTCGTCTGCAGAGTTTGTTCTGACAAAATAAACTGTTTAGCGAGCGTTAGAGGGAGTCGTCCCTTTTTAGCAGGAGATAAAAGCTAAACGGCTTGTTTACTTGTCAGTGGGGAGGTGATCAGGGACAATGTTACACGACGTTGGGACTGTGAAAGGTCTCAGTGCGCTCTTTATTCTGCAGCCTCCATTTTACATTCTTTCTTCACGGTTAAGACGACAATGGCAATTTTCTTCTCGAAAATCTGCATCTTACGTATTCGAATGTTCGGGAAGATTGCTATTTTCTGCACATATCCTTTCAGCAACACTAATGTTTTTATTAGTTATTAAAGTTAGAGAGGAATTTTAGACATAAAGAACGAATCTAGCACATATTTCTAGTGATTTGTTACCATAGAGGTGTGTCCCTGAAAATATGTTCCAGAGTCGTAGATCTTTTGATGTGCAAGGAATAAAGCGAATCTTTGAAACGTTCGTAAACTTCTAGAAGCAATGTAAGCTTACAAAAAGTACATTTAGAACATTAAGACTTTGTTTTCAACTTCTTGAAATTTTCGGGTTAAGAAATGCTATAGATTTTATTATTATTGTTCCTTAAACTTTGAGCAGGGTTCCAGGCAAGTCCGTCCGTACTTCATGCTTTCTCCATTTCTGTGAATATTTTTGCAGAGAATCCTTCAGTTCCTCTTGTTCTAGTATACGTGATATTGGGTATACTTCTATACATTATTAGATAACGTTCTTTTCTGGATAGCAATTCAAATCGGGTAATTTCCCAAGGAACAAATGTGTTAAAACAGAGGTAGCCGTAAGTATTATAAAGCTACGTACATTTAGGTGGGTTCGATATCGATTATGCTCTCATTTAGTGATCAATATATTGATCAATATGATCATATGATCATATTGATCATAATGATCAATCAATTTTCAATATCAAATTTCAACATCAATTTTCGAATATCAAATTTCTTGATCATTAATTTAGAAATTTGTATGCAAAAGAAAAATTGAAATATTTAAAAGATATTCAAAATATTTTGAAATTGGAAAAGAACGATTTGTGAATACCTGAGGATTTTTAATCGTTACGATAATACCCATTTTAATGATACTTTCGAGGTTTCCCTTTGATGAATGTATGTTACATGAAAAAACTTTTTCCATGAGGACAGTCTTCATATTAGTCACCATTATATTAAATGCTGAGTGAATGCATGGACTTGCGCGTTATCCAGGGGTTTTCTCGTGTTAAAATTGGCTAGGCCACATCTGGGATCTGCAGTGTTCCGCGAGACGTGTTGAAAAATAGTCATGTACCAAATTTAAGAGAGAATACCAGTCGAGAGTTTGACTCCATTTTGTATGTAACGTAAAATTCCATTTTCGACATCTGATGAATCTCTGAAGTCAGAATTTGGTAAATGTGTGGTGAATTCATCCTCAGCGTTTCATTGTCACACGATCAGATTAGTACCTTAAAGGGCCCTAACCATGGCCCAATTTGTATCTCTTAAATAATAGTGAAATATTAAACATATGTAATGAAAATTAATAAGTAAATAAACCATGATTTTCGGAATTTAAACAATTAATACTAAAATATTTACATTGAACTCACACTATCCTCATACGCGAACTACTGCAAGAAGGAACATCCACACGAACTAACGCGAACTAAAAAAAATTGTTTCCATAATAATTAGGAGCCCATACGCAACGGGGATTCTAAGGTTGTGACATTCATTGACTCACCCCTACATTACATCACAATAGAGCATAACATATTATAACGAAAGTAGAAAAATATCAATCTACGAATGTTTCTGTAATTACCTGCGACTTAAAGTACGTCAGTAAAGCTAGTGAAAGAAATCTTTAAAAATAAATAAATTAAACAATTGTTAGTATAAAATTAAGATATTAGAAAATAAAAAATAACTCAAATAAAATGTTAAAAAAACTCATCGATTAGAATAATAAAATAATGGTATTTGAATGAAATCAGCCTGTCAAATCTAGAAAATAGCTGTAATCGCAGAATTCATTACACTGGACCCAGTACGACAAGAAGTTCTTCAAGGGACAATAAGACTCTGGCCGGAAAGTTCAAGAGTTCGAGTCTTAACGGTGGCCGAATTTTCGACTAGCTACATAGCCGAATGCAGCCATTCCATAGAGGATAATTCTAGCGGTCGGCTATTCTAATCGGTAGTTTTCCGTGATTTTTTTAATCAAAACCACGAGTATGACAGAAATAGGCCTACCCTAACAAACTGACCTCTCCTTCCGTTTCCTTGACCTCCTTAAACACACACACACTTACATGCACGCGCTACACTACCACACAAGTTGAATGACCAATGGAGAGCTTGGAGCTTGACGCGGCTGGGGCGATGCCCCGCTGGGGGAGATACCGGGAAGGGATATCTCCCGCTAGCCGACGTATAGATCGCCTCCAAATCTCCCCATCCAGCGGCGAAGGAATCGTCGCCATCTCCTGGGATTAAATGTTCTCTATACTAACCGGACTAATTATTGTAGTTGATGTGGCCGGAAACATCGGTTAACCAATCAAGGATTAATAAATCCTCTTAATAGACTGCGTGAGTCGAACATTTTGTGATCAATCGATGGCAATCATTTTTGAAATTAGATTCTCACAAAATATTTTATTCTTAATTAATGTACTCAGAAATTACTCAAAAATATAATTAAAAGATTTTCTATATTTATTACAACATTCAATCACACGCATTTTGCATCGGGCTGAACATGTGTAATGTGAATTGTTTGTGTATCTTGTGTCAAATGAATCGTGTCATTTCTCTTCAGTGAAAAAAACAGCCACCAGTCTAGCAATCGTAGTCCGGTGAGGTACAATTTAGGATATTTCCGGGTTTCACAATTTCACGGCGTTTCCGTCTAGAATGACCACGCGACGAATACCCCAATGTTGGCACAATGTCACAATTTTCTTGTAGAATTTCTTAACGAGCGTCATTTTCCTGGTTCTTGTCTCTAGCTCTTGACATCTGCCCCGCCGTTAGTCTTCCTTTACTGGAGTACTAGTTTAGCCATAAATAATAAATACAATGTTTCTTCTCAGTGAAAAGGTGTTCTACGTATGAAAACGGCAGATTGGAGACATTTTGTATGACAAAGCTATAAGTGTATGTCAACATGATGCACTGCGATATCTCGATAACATTAATTTCTCAGTTCTTATCAGCTGGTACGAATAGGCTAGCAGGAGCAAAGATAATGGAGAGACGATGCGAACAAGTTAATGTTATCGTAACAATAAGCACATCGACGAAGTATACACCACTGATGACTGAAGCGTGTAGGACTGTATTTTTAGGCTCCATTAACTCCAACTCCATGTGAATGGTGTCCCCACACGTTTCACTTTATGTAAACGAAGTTCCTTTAGTTCCGTATACAAAAATGCCATTAACCTCGAAATCTGTTGTACTTTCTTGGTCCAATAATCACAACATCATTCGCTATCGGGATTAGAGTATTTTGTGTATTTGTTACAGTGTTTATTTTAAACAATAATTCTCGGAAGAGCATTATTTTTCATTCGTAAAACGACTAGTATGAAACATTTTCCAAAGAAGCTTCGGTAATCTCTCGATTACTCGGACTCCGATATTTCGAGTTACTCCATAGATCCATATTTTAAATATCCCTTTATTCTCTATGTACGACATTAGCAACTACAACCTTAAGAAGTCGAATTATTCAAAAACTTGAACTTTTCCGTTTCGGATGTTCTTCTGAATGAAGTCAAGAATTACGAGTGTGGAGACAACTAAAGGAAATTATTTGATTACTCAATTATGAAATAAAGTTTAACAGTGATTAGAAACACAATACTCGGAAAACTTGAATGAATATTACCTCTTTGACTAATGCTTTTCCAAGAGTGAAATGTGGGACGTGTGTTAAGAGAGAGAGAGGGAGAGAGAGAGAACTATGTATTTTCTTTCATTCTTTCTTGACAGAAGTTTTACAGATTGTTGAACTTGGATTAGTATTACATTTTGCATTGGACTTTAGAAGACACTGCACACTATTCGCATTTTACGCCGAAAAATAAATTAGAATCCTTTAGAATATCAATATTTTATTTCGTTCTCTGTTATGATTTCGATGATTTGCGAGAAATACTCCAATATTAGAGATTTCTTCAATAAATACTTAATTTCTGTACAATATACATGTGTGTATACAAAGAATTTGGTCGAAATCGCTACAGAAATATTTGCTGTAACACAAATCCTGAGTATTCTGCGTATTATTTTAGATGACAGTTATATCTTCAATAATGGTACCACTGCGCTTTATGACTAATAAAGCGACTTTTATCGCTAATAAAAGAAGGAAAATTACACGTTACAAGCCCAATTGCGTGGGCAATTTGACTGAATGACTTTTAACGCTGGCGTTGTTTACGGGCGATCATTGAGTGTGGCATTGTCCTGTCTGGAAGCACTTTGTTTACCATGAAATAAAATTATTCTCACAATAATTGAAATGCATGGCCATTGTTTGTTCTATTGTTAACATTTTACCTTCGCTAAGTTTTGACTGTGGATCTGCAAGTGGAGTCTTTTGAATTACGGAACTATGAACAACCAACCTCACGAGCGAGTGTATATTTTTACGTACAATAAATCGAATAGGATACTCAGGAATTCTGTGGTGAACATTAGTTGCACATCGTAAATATTGTTTGAAGCAAGTTCCACTAAAATGATATTAAAATCGATGAAATCAGCGAAAAGTGCATTACAAATGACGTAAAAAGGTAAAAAATTACTTATTAGTCGAAATCGACGAAAAATGCAAAAAACGAATTATAAAAATGAGTCATTTTGTTTTGTTATAACATATAATAAATTTCTATAATAAACGGCATAGTTATAAAATGAAAAGAAAAAGATGACATTTTATTAAAATCCACTCCTTACTTGTGAACCAAGAAGCAATCGCGACCACGTGCTTGCTCTTGCTTCTTTGAACCCATGAGCAGTGGCAGGTTTACCATGTTTGAGGTTTCAAGCTATTTCGATACTTATATTTATTAGGCCGCTCGTTTTTACAGTCAATAATAACATTTTTGAGACTGGAGATTATGTGTCTGGGTGCCCCGCTGGTGGGAGATACCTGGTTGCGGGAAACCCCGCTAGTCGACGATAGTTCGTCGCCGAATCTCGCCATCCAGCGGGGAAGATTACTGCCACCCCCCGATGAAAAAAGCATGCACTGTACTTAGGGTGCTAATGACCTCGGTAGTTGATGCGCCTGGAATCACTAACAAATATCAATCGAGTGCACAGACAGATACCTCGTGCGAACTCATACTGGACCGAAATCCGACAAACAGTTCTTTCTTGACCTATCGAGCGTCTTGTACCACACCGAGAAACATGCATCCCTGTCAGTGATGCAGAACTAGGGGGAACCTATTCATGAAATACCGACCGCTTGAGCTTTAATGGGAATACTTCTTTGCAATTGGGGTATTGCCCCCCTCCACCCCCATCCTTCACTGGCTAAGCAGAACGACTATGATCGCACACCCTTTTATGTGGTACGACGACACACGTGCGCACGTGCTGAATTTCCAACGCACTTGTGTGCCAAATACTTGCCACAAAGAACACATAAGAAGCTTCGCGTTCGAACAATAATCACCATACTTAATCCAGAAACTGTGGCAAATGCCAACCTTAACCTGATAAGTCCAAATGATCCGTTCATTGTTTATATATATTTATCCTCTCCACGTGACTAATGTGCAAATTAACCGATCACTTTTAATTTTAACCCAATTTCGTATTTTACCCGTAGCATCCGTACTACGTACGTATTTAATATTTGGTATAAAAGTCGTATTGTTTGGTGGACACTAGAGTCCGATTTCTTCTGTAGACGGCGAGGTTTTTGTTTGAAAATCGGAAAATGCTTGTATCAAGTAATACTACCTTGCATTCATATTTTATGAATTTTCGTGTATGTTTTAAAAAAATAAATACAATTCTTAGTAGAAATAAATAAATTCATTATATGGTTTTAAATTGCTATATGTAAGTATTTTCCGAACAAAGAACATTGGCGATCAGATCAGAACATGGATTCGGAACGGCTGAAAGGAAGTTCTACCTCTACAAATGAATTGAAGACAAGTCGTCACCACATATGTTTTATTCGAAATAGAGAAAAAATGTGTTGTTTACGAGGAGCCAGAGATCAAGTGAATAGCAGCACCGTGCAGCCAGTGACGGATCCCGGAGGGAAGAAGGTAACTGGAACCCCCATACCCCACATCGCGATAAGACAATGATCAGCAAAAACTTTTTTTTGTTTTTTGTATCGAGTTACGCATAGACTCAATGAAACATGAGCAAGTACGTGGTTCACATTACTTCTGTTTCACAAACATCCTCTTGCCCGTTCTTAATTTAGAGAACACAATTTCCCAGAAGCCAAGGGGGGGGGGTAATTTGATAATGTGAAGTTCCGGTGGTCGTAGAAGCCCGGTAGCATTACATTGCTTCGCAAGAAAGATGATTCTAGTAACACAATGCGAATTCGCATCTGAAATGTTCCTTTTCGAAGTATAATATACTCAAATGTAACAAAGTAAGTAGTTTTAGCTAACATTAAAAAATAAAAATTGTTGTAATTTACGCAGAATGTCCTGTAAACTAAAAATATATTACTGAATGCAGGTTTCTTTTTGTAAAAATACGTATTTACATGAAAATCCATTCCCTAATGATCACGTATACATTAAGCGGAGGGAGAAATTGAGAGATAATATCCTTTTTTTTCAAGTATGTACAACCGCCCATTTCAGCGAGCATGCCCTGCCGAACGACTTTGATTTATTTTTAGCAATTGTTTTAATTTGTGACGTGTTACGGGAATGGTCGTTTAGGACCTGTTTTCAAATGCCTTAGTTGATTGTTACGTGGTTGTAAACCGAGATTTTATCGACTCTAAAAGAAAAATGCACGTTGCCAGACTACAATTATTGTGATTCGTGTAGGCCGTAGGGTATTCCGTCAATTTCCTCGTTCCCGTACTTCGGGCTTTGCCACATTCTCCGAAGCGGACATTTGGTGTCTGCGTGGTCGACGAGGGATCGATTTGGGCACAACGCCACGGAACCTCAACTGCACGCACGTATTCCGTAGTGCACGAAACTCGATTTCGATATCGTTTTCCTCGATGGAAATACCGCGACATTCTGCATCTACTCTACTATTATCCGATATGGTTTCGTCGCCAGACACAGCGGTAATTGGAGACACAGAGATGTTTTTGGAGGTCACTGAGATGGAAAGTCTCTCCCGTATGAACTCTTGCGTATGTAGTTATTTTTGACAGATGTTTTGGTAAGAATCTTATTCACATTTTTAAAGAGAAACGCCGTTCGTAATATGCTGAATCTAACAAAACTAAGAACTTGCAAAGGAAATTACATTTTCTTTCGTTATCTCGCAGCGTGTCATGTTTCGTGATATGTGACTCTTGCATAATAGTGACGGAATTCAATTACACTTGAAGTACAACTGTATTGCAACAACATGAAGCCAAATTAAATTCTTCTATTCGAGATAATTATACTTTTAAAAGAAACATACGAAAGTATAGTAAGATAAATATTTTTTCACTCGACTAATTCATTTTGGGTGAATTATGATGTAGATGTGTTTTGTATCCTGAGAATTAAATATCTCACAACTGCATGGAATTTTCATGCTCAAGGAAATTTCGGTCTGTCCTTCGGTTTTTCAGACAGGACCGATGACATTATTCTGTATCACTTGAAACTGTATAATGTGTCATCTGTTCCGCTTTTGAAATGAGAATTGTGCACATATGTATACTAGATAAGTGCTTTGTTCGAGATATTGTAATACATGCTGGTTTACGAAAACTTGATACATGACAGTTTTCCGCTTCGACCAGAAATTGACCCCAACAATCTATTTGAACAGGTCCAAAATTCTGTTTGTTCAGTCCCAAAAATTATTTGTTCCTTCTCAAAAATGTAATTGGACGTCTAAAAAGAAGTTGTTAATACAAGGAAATCAAATTTATTTCATCTGAAAAAAATGAGAAATTTTTTAGCTTTACGGGGTTTAGTTAAGTAATACATTTAACTTAATAACATAATACACGATACTTAAAAAACGGCTATGAATTATCGAAAAATTTATAGGTTCACACATCATTTCAATAGTCGTTTCCTAATACTTTCCTTTTGAAGTTGTGTCATCAAAGCAACATTACTTTCTTTTCTTATTTTCTCTTTGGGATCCTAGTACGCCTAAAATAAATTGCAGGTGACCAATTTGTATAAATTCTGAAGAAAATAAATCATTCGTCTTAATATCTCTTTATAGTGTACCATATTCCGAGAAGAAACTGCATTCAATTGATGGATTTCCTAACATGACTTCTCTGGACTATGAAACACAAGCCACGAACGCTCATTTATATTCAGTGCAAAGACCTCAGTGCAGGGATGTCCAGCTGGCGGCTTGCGACCCGCATGCGGCTCGCGGTGCCATTTCTTGTGACACCCAAAAGGTTATCAGACAAACGTAAAAGTCCCTTGCATTCATGTCGGGCGCGAATATTGCCCCCAGCCCACGCACCCGGTCAGGGTCAACAACTCTTCAATGTAAAAAATGTTAAGTTTCGATCTAAGGATTTTTTCTAATAAATTCAGAAATTGAAAATCATCCTAATGTGTTTCACTGCGTTATGCATGGCAGAGCCTGATATCATGTATGGTTTCACCCCTCCCCTCTGTTTAAGAGCAACCAGGGAAACTGCCGAGATCGACAAAAACGGGGTCTTATGTTGAGCAATGAAAATATAGCCCGCAACGATATTAAAGGTTTTTGTTGTATCCCTTGAGGCCTTGCAAGTAGGAAACCCCTGTCTCAGTGACCAGGTGTGCTGAACCCCATCATCATTCTATTAATCTTTCTGTATTTATGACTCAGTGAAACGAGATAAATATTAATAAACTGAGTAAATAGCATTTGTAGGGAGCTCAAATTCACAATCTTTTTTTATTCCAGAATTCATATTCAGTGGCGCAGACAGGGGGCGCCCTGCCCAGGGGGACACCTATTCAAAATTTACCACTTCAGATACCTCAGGGCGACAACTTATTCACTGCAATGACTGACCGGGAAGGCCTGGGGTTCGAGTCTAGTGTACGCCTGCTCTAATTGGTACTTTTCCGTAGAATCACCTCGATCAATACCAGGCGAATGCCGGAGTAGTACTCGTACCCTAGCCTGTGGGATGCAGGTCGCGCGCTCTTTCCTTGTTCCCACATCTACCCTCCTTTTACATTCACACGTACACACTTAAAAGTACCACACTAACACACATGTCGGTACACCAGTTGGGCGCTTGTTAAGGCTTGTGCGCGAAGCGCTGACCTTCTGGGGAGGATACCTGGAGGGGAAACCTCGCTAGCCGTCGTGTACGTCGGCACCTGATTCTCGATCCATCATGTGAGGAACACCGCCACCTGCCGGAAAATAACATGTACGACACGTACGGGCTAATGACGTATCAGTCGACGCGTCCGAAAACATCAATCAATCGTGCACTCGGATAAATCCACTAACACAAGTTAACGATTTACCGCATAATTTTCCCAAATCCAATGCGGCTTCTCTTTAGATTTCCTACAGAAAACACTTGCGAAGTTTTAAGTGGTTCTTTATTATCAATTTTGTCAATGTAGCCTTTTATCGATCGTAGTAGAGAGGTCAACATGTTAGAAACTGAATTGTGTACTACACAGAAATGTTCATGGGTAGATATTATCAAAGTATTATACACCCAACTGCGGGAATGTTTATTCATTTCGGGGGTTATCGGAATCTTGTTATAGTTCATTGGAATATTAGATAATATTCCGTTTGTCAGACTGGCAGAAGTTTCATAGAATAAAAGAGCACATGTACGCATGGAATCACTATTCAAACAAATTGGATTTGATACACTTCTTATAAGCTTAAGCCACACTTCCCCCCGCCCCCCGAAGACATTAAGATAAAGGACTTAATACATTTTTGAATACAAGTACATTAAAAAATGTACTTATTTTTCAAGACACTCAGATATTTAAAATGATTTCGAATGAACAAATCAAAGTTAATTTCTAGTATGTTTCTTCTGCTTAGAATGTTTCACACCTCCACCTAACTGAACAACATCTTTCACTATTATTCCAGGAAGATCTAAAAGTAATTTCTTCAACTTCAGGCAAGATGTAGTTTAAAACATTTACTTAATTAACCACTTACTCCTTGTTCAATCACCTAATACTACATAATTTACTCATTACACACACACACACACACACACACACACACATATATATATATATATATATATATATATATATATATATATATATTGACTTGCAAAATATAAATAAATTTTAAACAATGTTTTGGGGTGTTTATCACCCTTGCTACTCATCCCTTCTCGCGTTCTCCATGAGTCGACTTGAATAGAAAAAAAATGTATTTATTTTTATTCTCTTTTCTTTTTGTTTTTCGCAAGCTTTTCTAGACTCCTCGCCAACATTTCTATTTTCTGCAAATCTGATTATTCTTTTTAGTATATTAACACTGACTCATCGAAAGCACGACTCATCCTGACACTTTGCCCAAGGGACAGATAAAAGCGGTTGAGTTGATCTGGCGTAGGATACTAACAGCCTGCAATAATAAGTGATTCATGGAGCTGTAAAGATACGAATGAAAATTCTATATATTTTATAAACAAATTTAATATAATACTACAATTATTCAATTCAAGACGAAAATTCGTTACCTGAAACACAGCTGCAGCTATCAGAGAAACGCTGAATCAACCATAATAACGCTTGCTTTTTGTTTGTTTTTTTACTTTTTAGATATTATTAGATCGCCGAGAAACATCCCAAGCACTTATTTAAATTTTAGTTGGTGAAAATTTGTTCGCTGTGTACGATTTATATTTCGTATATGGCATCGTTTAGCCGCCAAAATATTCTCCTAAATAATTCCTTTCCGAACGACATCTAGAAACAGAAAGAAAGAAAAAAAGAAAATAATTGATTTCAGACTCGGATTGTAGTTTTCACGGCAAGCGAAAGTTGATGCTTCGACTGCTCGTTTTGTATTTTTAATAGATGACAGGGAGGATGTCGTCAGATCCGTGTACCGAAATGAATAATGGTGACGCAAATTGATAAGATGAGTAAAACCATAGTGGAAGGAACTCTCAAAAGTCGACGTTCCTAACATGGTTGGGATCTTTATTGTGGTAAAACTTCTGAAGCGCGAGAAAATGTGAAATCTGATTCATCAACTAAATTATGTAATTTCTTGCCTATTTCTCCTGTTTCAAAGTGTTAGACAACTGGAGCGCCGTATAAGACGATGTAGATTTCGTATAAGGCTTGGTTTAGTCGCCAAAATGTTCTCGCAATAAGTCCTTTCCAAACGACTTCTAGAAAGAAATAAAAACACTTTTAGTGTCCTAAAGTGGAATAAGAATTTCAGAGTATTTTTGGACATTTATGACCCGTTCTGTTTAGGGTGCTTTAAACGTGGCAGTTTTGATGCTGCGTTGACGCCTTTTGAACATTTCCGAGTGAGAGAGATTGTCGTCACATTTCTGTGAAGAGTCCTCATTAATTGCATTACCATCGACGAGTATTTTATTTCAATGGCGATTTTAACATTGCCTCTTATTGCGACACGAAGATAAAATTTGCTGTAGATGATGGCTTCCGTGGGCGGAATCAACGGATTCTTCGCAGACTCCGCGTCTTAGGCAGTGTTACGAACTGTTTGACCGTCATGCTGTGACCTTCTTCATTGCGAATGCATTTTACTTCCTGCAGGCAGCCAAAACCTCATAAAATTTACTGATTTCTAAACATTACCTTTGGTAACAATCTACCGACGAACATGGGGATGACATGACCATATTGTAGAGTTTAACGATGTGGCATAGAGCATTGGGTATAGGAATATAAGCGAAGTACATATTCGATGTCAATTCATTCTGAAAGAGGTATATGTGCCAGATATACCATCATTAAGGTGTTGTTCCATAATAGCTAGCACCTCAAATATTTTTCTTAAGTTTATGCCATCGAAATGTGATATTTGGCATTATATTTTTGATATAGGTGCTCATGCGTGTATTTATGTCATTAGGGCGATGCAAATGTTGCTGATATGGGCCGTGTGTCGATCAGAAATTTTCGTAATATCTCCTTCTTATAAGATCAATTAGTATTAATGCACTTTTATACGACCGTAGAAAAAGTTTTTTTTAACAGAGTGGTAGAAGTTTAATTTTTAACACTAGTGTTAAAAGAGAGTCGATGCCTAAATGCTTAGATGCTCAAAACTGTGGATGTAACAAAGAAAACAAAATAATTTTGACTGATTGTATCAGCTACTTCTGCCCTTAATGTAACTTAGTTCCAAATTAAGGGATTTGTATCCTTGAATTAAAATAAAACGAAAGTCAGTTAGGCCATGTAGAAAATAGTTTATGACACTCTTGGCCAAAGGGATTTTATTTTGTTCGCAGGATTGCCGACCAGTCGCAACCTTTCCTTCTAGCAAAATAAAATGCCACTTTTGCCATTACCATGTAACTATTTTCTATATTGACATCAAGTTGCAGCGTGAAAAAGAATTCTAGCACAATGGATAGGTTACGACAAAAGTAAGAAAATAAAGCATGCGTTAACGTCAAAGTAACCTCATATTTTCCCAATAACCATTAACACATAAATATAATGTTACTATTATCACATAATAAATTATGATGAAACTCGGAAGGGAGCATTCAGCTATTGTAACACATTAACGTAACTCATGACAATGTAATTAATAACAACAAATACTAAGTAACTCATTGAGCTACATCTTAGAGTGAAAGTATGGATATTTAAGATACAGTTAAAGACAGTTTCAGGAAAGTGGGCCCGCGATCATAGTATCATTGATCAATTATGATTGTTCTTAACAACTGCCTTGTATGATCACCAATTTGTCAACTATTGGTAAGATTTTGTAAACACCATTGGATTTTTTATGTTATAAATTAGATACTGCAACGATCGCAGTTTCGAGCAACTTCTATGGAAAGTTAATATCGCTTTTATCCATTTTGAGTTGAGCAATTATAAGTACTATGTAACAGTTATACATAGGAACTCGTATGGAGACAACACTTTACTATACCATACCCATGGGCTTGTTTTCGATTAAATCGTAGATCAAAGATGATGCAAATCATAATTCGTATTAGAAGTATTTTTATACGATTGTAGTGAAAATGTTAATATTTCGTTATCGAAATTATTATTTTTTGCGCGATCTCTAATGTTTTTTGTCTTAATCTCTATCGCATAAAAATATCATTTCATGCTCTTAATTTAAAAATAACCATTTCTTGCAAAAGAGATCGTATACACAGTCTTTAGGTACTTCTCATTTGTTTTCATACAGGACAGCGTCCGTTAAAATTCTTGAAGCGCGCCTGCCGTTAAGAGCGTCTTTTCAGGTATGTTTGGTGTTATGTCGATATAACACCAAATGAAAAGTACTGGTTCGATAAAGTATTGGTTACTAACATTTTCACAGCATGTGTGATGCATTTTAAGTGGTCCAGCACTGGTCCAGCCAGTGGTCTACAAACGCGAAAAAATACGCTAAAACAAAAATGACCGCCATTTGAAAAGCAGGTACAATAAAAAAGGTTAAATGTGTTTTTGAACAGACACAATACAAGAAAATTTATGTACAAAATATTAATTTTTTTCGAGATGCTCAAGCGACCAATTTATTAAATTCTGGGATACTTAAAATGGATTGACAGTGTTCTAAGAAACTTCGTTTTTTCACACAAGACATTAGAATATTTGTTTACTTCGCCGGAATCGTTTCAAAATTTTGTCAATGATTTCTACGATATACAAGTATAAGTAGATTTATTTCAACAAGAACTTCAAGCCTTCTTACATTAAACTTCGTCCCGAAAACTATTTCAAGACCCCATTACAAAAAGCAAATTGTAAGAAAAATATTTAGAATATTAGTAGTCATTGAATCACAACTTAATGAGGCCATATGTGGTAGGGATGAAACGTTTAGCAGAAATTGATATTGGACATCTGAGTAATTTATGTTTCTTTATGTATTGCGCTACTTCACCTGTTAACTCCCCTTACGGTCGTGACATTCGCTTGCCAGGTCGATCCCGTAATCTTGAAAGTCTTCGTTACAGCCTGTTGGCCAAACGTTGGCGAACGTTTGGCCTGTTGGCGATCTGGACTGTAGCCCAGAAAGGCAGCAGCAAATGAAATATTCTAGTATTTGTTGTTAAAATTGCCTAATTCTTGGGTTCTGCTAACTTGTCCTGTGGTCAATTCCCAACACGGTTAGATTATTGAATATTTCCAAATCTTTCACCTCTTGGGCGTGCCATTCTACAATATTTTGACTGTCGTGTGCCGTCAGGGACCGATACGAGTTCTCTCTAACCTCTCGTACATGGATGCGAAATCGTGCGTATGCAGGGGCACGAGTTTTAATCGAACGTGTGTGTGACCGCACAGCCTTCGAAAAATATGGGGGAAAATGAATTATGGCTCTGAATTGTGTAATAATTCAATTGTCGGCCCCACGTGCCAAAAAAAAAAAAAAACAACTACTTTTATGCTGCAGAAAGTCAATCATATGCTTTCAAATAATTGATGTTATATTGTTTTGGAAAACAATACGTGTCATTTGCCACGATTTTATGACAATGCCCATCATTTTTCATAACAGATTCATTGTATTTGAGTTCAATGTACTGTCAAGTAATTCTCGTATACATTTTCTGCAAAACCAATATATTAAACTCATTTAAATACAATGGAAAAGGAAAATTATAAGGGATGGAGACCACAATGAAAGCGTATTAAGCAGCTCAAAATTCAAAATATCCAGACAACTGAAATGTAAATAGCGGGAGGGGAAAGCAGTCTATGATAAAGTTGTTAAAATATTCGCCGTCTACATTTGTGTAGTCCGATTTTTATTAGAGAAATACTAAAAGATCTGTGAAAATCTAAAGGATGAAACAAAAAATTGGGCAATGACGTGTCTTTTGAAATATATATATTTCTCTGAGCGCAAAGAAGAAAGATGGAATAAAAAAGCACCGGGTTTGGGAATCGCTTAACATGCAATATGTGTCGGAGTTTATGTAGGTACGTTATACTCGTATCATTTGAAAATAATTACAATGCTTACTCCAAGTATTTTTGGACCTCTACGTCAAGATTGTAGCACCCACAATTGTAATTTGATTCATTCCAGTGAACGTTTGTATGATAAAGAACGCGGGGAACCAGTGGCGGCTGATCCTTAAGGACTCGACATCGGCGCCCTCCCCAGAAAAAACAACTTCGCGAAAAGGTGCACAAAGTATAAAATTATGAACAAATCGACTCGTTTAATTTGTGCATACCACCAGCGTAATTTTGAAAGACGAATTTAGTTTTTGATGTCCGCTTAAGCAAAAGATAAAATGTATCGTGGACTATCGCAAGACCGTCCGTAGCTGGTGCATGCGAAGCAATGGAAGCTTGAGGAAGACACTGGGAATTGGGTGGGGGCAACGTAATTCGCCAGAATCTGCCCGTTTTAACTTGGCGGGAAACATATTTTTTTTTTTAATTTCTTCCTTTCGCGTGAGCACAATTGCAACTTGCGTTATCACCTTAAAAGATGTCTTACTCAACGTTTAAAATCCCGATGCGTACACATCTGGTGTGCGTCACATGCTGTAGGTTTCCTCGTTCAAGAAATATTTTGAAGAGGTAGAATGTATGCGAAAGTTCGGGCATACAAATGCTGCCCCTTTGGATTTGCAATTCCTCGGCCGCCACTGTGGGGGACCCTGCAGCCGGCAAAGACAGACAATCGATCCCAAATGCCAAATGCATACCGCGAAATGGTTAATGATAGGAGTACCTGGTTAACTAGTAGAACATTAGCCAAATGGAGTGTAAAATATGGCGTTTAAAGCGTCGGCGATATCACATTCATTTAGTCACGTAATAACTGCCCTCGTCATCGAACTTCACTTGCCCTAGCCCTTGGTGTTAGCTCATGACAACTCTGAACGATTAAAATTCGAAGTATGACACGACTCTGCTCCTACTTCTGTCTGTATCCACCCATTTCGGATACTATGTGAATATTAAAGGGATTCTTGGGAAGGGTGAAACTTCCTGCCCTAGTTCTGGCACATTCTGTCCGCTGCTGGTGCATACTCGGCAATTCTTGCTGTGCAATACTCATTTGATTCACATTAACGATTTCCTCAATCATAATTCTTTCATTACCATTGTTAATACCCAAATCCTGATAGTGATATTTTCTTTCATTTGTTTGTGTGTGTATGTATGTATGTATGTATGTATGTGCACACGCGCGTATACGCGCGTGCTTACACGTTTCCAAACATCAGTGGCTGGTATAAGTCCTGACCAAGGGCATATGCTCTCGCTTGTACTATCAGATTCTGTAGCTGACCCCGACGCCACCTTTCACTCACTTCCCTTTCGGGAAATTCATCAGTTTCCCAGCGGTTCTGGCGCTTATATCTACAGACTGAATCCCCGCTTATTTAATATAGAACATTTTACATTTGCTTTGGTGTCTTGGCCTGATACAGACGTGGTACGTGATGGACCCACTGCGCTGCAGTAATTCCATGTGGAGTTGGGTCGGAACGTGGATACTTGCTGAGTGACTGTAAAATTTATTAGTAAGCGCTGATGAAGGAATTAAAAGATTCCGAAACATCGGCAAACTAATTGTTTATGCTCCTAACAATCCTGAGAACTACATCCCTCATTACATCATGGTTGTGAATTGTACAACGATTAGAACATTTTAAACATTAATTTACACATTATTTTAAACATTAATTTAAACATTAAAACACAACTTTCGTCCCTAGCGCTTTTACAAAAAAAAAGTGATGTCTAGATTTATTTTGTGTTCTCTCTTTGTCTCTGGGGCTCGCCGGCATGTGTGTGTGTGTGAGAGAGAGAGATAGTGTGAGAGAGTGAGAGAGAGAGTGTGAGAGAGTGAGAGTGTGTGTGTGTGTGTTTCATTGCAGACTGTTTGTGCTCTTCTGTTTTTCTGAGCCTCATGACATGGCCCGTGCCCGCGTTTGTGGTCGCAGGTGCACCAGTTCTACCCGCTGGTGCAGATCGGCTGCTCGTCCGACCTGCGCTTCTTCCTGTGCTCGGTGTACATGCCCATCTGCATCGAGTCGTACGAGGCGCCGCTGCCGGCGTGCCGCAGCGTGTGCCAGCGCGCGCGCAACGGCTGCGAGCCGCTCATGCGCGACTACGGCTTCGCGTGGCCCGAGCGCATGGCGTGCGAGCGCTTCCCGCTCTACGTGGAGCGCGGCGATCAGCTCTGCATGGAGGAGGGCTCGCGCGCCGCCGGCGACGGCGGAGCAGCGGGAGGAAACGGAGGAGGAGGAGGAGGAGGCGTGGGCGGAGGAGGAGGAGGAGGGGCGCTGGTGCCCACACCCGCGCCTGGGCCCGGAGCGAGGTGAGTTTGCCGTTGCCTTTTCCTCAGAAAAAATCTTTCGGTGAAGTAAAGCCGGTTGTCCCACTTTGTAGATTTACTGCATGTAGAACATCCTGAAGCCTGAAATAGCCTCTGAGCAAAATTCAAATCGCCCGTGTGCTAGATGGACAGGGAGAGGTGGCACAGGGCATCAACTGATGTCGCTGCAGTGCCTCTGACCTGGAGGTTCAAGGTTTGAGCCCCATCGGTGGCAAGACACTGGCTTGCCAGCTAGGTCGAATTCAGTGGTCTGGAGGATAATTCGAGAGTTCGGCTGCTCTGATCGGTAGTTTTCCGTGATTTCTCCAATCAACACCAGGCGAATGCCAGAGCAGTTCCCTAACAAACGGGCCACGCAGCGCCTGCTATCTTTCTTTCCTCTTTTCCTGTCCTCACTCTTTACTTACACTTACATACTAACATGCAATATACCTGCCGGGTGATCTGTCGGGAGCTTAGAGCTTATCACTGCTGGGGCAGTGCCTCGCTGGTGGGAGAGACCTGGTTGGGGAAAATTTCGCTAACCGACGGTAGGTCGGCGCCGAATCCAGCGGGGGAAGATCACCGCCACGTCCCGAAGAAAAAAAATGCACTTCTCTTCTGGGGCTAATGAACCTTAGCAGTTGACGCGCCCGGGATTACTAAAAATCAATCAATTCGCTAAATGTGAAAAGGAGAGTAGCGAAAGTTACGTGGTCTGACCGAGATGGCCTGAGTCTCGCCACGTAAAATAAGGCAGAATTGAATTAAATTTAATTGGCATTTCTTGCCGGGCATGGATATAGCCAGGGAGGGCATCAGGTCCCTTCCGGACGTGGTGGACGATGGGAAGCTTCCAGCTAGCTACCCGAGTTTCTTGGTGTAACTCCCGTCGTTCGCTAGAACCCGGGGGCGGGGGGAGCTGACTCGGTCTCCGGGATTCATTTGTGCGGATTCCCACTTGGTCTCCGGTTTCCATTCGGTGATAATCTGAAAAGGGATTCGTCCTGTCCCCGGGGTGCGAAATACACCTCTCGCATTACCAACCTCAGTACTTGTAACTCTTAGCCGAGGTCTGCCTACAAATACCGGACTTCAGAGTTTTTGCCACCTCGGGGGAGGTGAAAACTTAGTACATTATGTAGGTGTCCAATCTAGGGCCTTCAACCCATTGGTGCCTGGAAGGATGGCGGGCAATCTCTCGACAACAAACAAACTCGGGTGCAGCAAGAATAGTGCAAGGTTTTGGTTAATTCAAAAAATACATACACCGTATTGGAGCGGGGGAGAGCATCAATTTGTTACATTTTAGAATGGGGCAGTTAAGGAGAAATTGAGAAGTGTTGGTACGTCTACAAAACACAGTATCTCATTTGATGACTTTTTTGTGCAGTCAGTAAGATAATTATTCTTTCTTTTAAACTCTATTTACTGAACTACTGATTTTATATTTTCGTAATCCTATCAATATAATGTGGAAGTGTTCATGATATGTAATATGTATACGACAGAGGTTAAGCCTTATTCTTGAACTAGGCATAGCACACCCGTCACAAATTGTGAATCAGAATACTTCACAAAGACAGAAGTGACGTCGCGTGACGTTACCATGAGACTTTTCTTCCCACGCAGACGATGCTTCCCAGGAAAATTGGTGATGGATAATTTGATCTTCATTTGAAAAAAAGGGAACCCAATTAAATTATAATGATTTGTTTGCGCGATACATACTTCTATAGTGTAAATATTGTTGAACCGTGAAAACTTCCGTGTTCGTAGGCTTCCACGGCCGGAGTCACTGGATACTTGCTAGTTCGGTTTGAGCCGCGTGAAAACTTTCGTTGGCTTCGTAAATTACGACACACCTAATTTTCTCTTTAAAATAGTTTTATATTATTTCTTTATCTACCATAAGTATTTATAATTATTAAGAATTAAAAATAGATCCAAAAACTTCTCTTCTCACTCATCCATATCTTTACCAATGAAAAGCTTGTTTCATTAAAAAATGTGCCCTGCCCTAAAATGCTCCCCCTCCCATAGCGCAAACCAACTGCAAACGAAAATTCAAATGTCACTTTGCAGGATATCATTTGCAAATATTTATAAATAGTGCACAATTTTTGCTCTTTTCTACAGAATTGGAACTGTTGTAGCCAGTGCTTGATTTCTAAAATTTTAGATTCTGGAACGAACCCCAAATTAAGGATTAATTTAATAGAAATAGTTGAATATTTATATTAGAATTTAATAATTATTTCCGAGATACCAGATCATCGTTGTGCCTTGTGTGTAGTAATTTGTTGTTTTCACCGCTTTTGAAGTAGTTTTCTGATCCACCTTCCGATACTTTTTCCTATCATTCTCTTTTTAACCTGAGAGGTGGTTGACCGTTTCCGCACACTTCGCGATTAAGGCACTCCTATCCTCTTATTAAGGAACTACAATCGTATCATCTTTTAATTTTAGTATTTCTTTAACGCTTCCAATTTTCTCAAAACAATGTTTTTCTTCTCTCCTAATCATTTAAGTTTTATTAATAACTTTCTAATTTACGACATCCTATTTTTTTAAGAAGCTCATTTTTCAGTTAGCTAATGCAGATGATTTCACTGGTAGTCCTTTTTCAGCACCACTGAAGCCATTCGTTTCAAAAACATTTTTAACATGATGCCTCACATATTCATTTATCTCTGGTTACTTTCTTCTCTCCAAGCATTTTCTCCCGTTTCATTTTGTCATGGACAGCAATACATTACGTCCAAGTTAGGTACTTACTCTGATATATACATTCTGAAGACTACCAGCAATTTCATGCTCTCACGTTTTTCTCCCTTCCTTTCCTTTAATGGTGGAACATTTTCAGCTCTCCTGCAAGATTCAGAGTAGTCGGTGGTCAACCTCGAGTAGTATGAGAAAGATTCCGCATAAAAATCAAGGAAAATTAGACAATACAATTGCTTCTCACATAAGGCCTTTTTTATTGCCTTATTTGGTTTATATTCACACAATAGATTCCTTCTGCCTTGAAATTAATAATGCTGTTATTAATACTTTTCAAATTTAATTTGCATTCATATTTGCGTCATTCATTAGCTTTTAACGTATTTTTTTCTTTCTTTTAAATTTTGGTGTCTTGCTCGTAACAAAATGGTAATTTTGTACAAATAACGACACATCTATACTTAAAGATATTATGTTCCAGCTTTTTGAGAATGTATTCTGTTGGTTGATCCAAGTCTTCCATTTCTATAATGAACGGTAAATATTCATGCAGTAAAATTTTTTACGCACATTTCCGATAATCAGGTCTTGAAACTGGCCCAAATCTGATTCAAATAAGCTGATTTGCTTATTTTTCCAATTCAATTTTTCTTGTCCCTTTGATCTCCCCCTTCCTACCCTGTCCGCACTTCGAAGTTATTACTAATGCTCATCCTTTTCCTGTATTTTCTCCAATTTTCCTTCGCCGACCTCACAACCCTCTCAGCTGACCCAAGTTGTTCGTGCGTCGGATATCTCTGGATCTAAATGTGAACGTTTTTATGACTGCGGCAAAGATGACCTCTCCATAAACGGATATAACTGTTTTCTTCCGCGCCGTTCCCCAACCTATAAATGTCAAGAATATTTTTATCAGACTTTCTTCCCGTAAACGCCCTTCAGCTAAACGCTCTTCAAAGCGCCGCCGCCCCGCATCCGCCCTTTGCGATTGGCACTCTGGAATACAACTTTGGCGAAAGCGGGGCATGCGTTCGGCCAGGAAAATCAACTGCCTTCTCTAAATTTGATGAATCTCCTGACGTACATGCGTTACCTGACATATATGGTTCCTGTTCGCGGAGGCTGCAATACTTTTTTATTGGTTGTGCTATTTTTTTTTGTTGGTAACTGAATAGGGAAATGTTGCTTTGAAAACGATTCCATGAAGTGTACTGAATAATGCAAATTCAATAAACAACGATGCTTGATAATTTTTATTCACATTTTAATTACATTTAAACTGAATAATTGCATCTCTTTGCATCCGATTCCATTCTTTGACATTCTTGTGAATGAATATCATTCACAAATATTGTTCAAATAGTGGTTTTAATCCTTGCAATGTGTAAAGAGTTGTTTAGAGCTGAGGATCAAATTTATACAATACAAACCGATTTGATGGTGTTCTGGTCTCTCATCTGTTTTCTGCTGCGCTATTCTCCGTATTTATGTGAAGAAAATTTTTTAGGGGGTTTAAAGTGGGTAAAGGGGGCAATCCGAAATACTCATATTGGGACTGAGCCTCATATGTCTTAAAAATTAAAGTAAGACTCCAATTATTTTTATCAAAATGAATTATGTGAATTTATTTTGAATATTCAGGGCGCTCGAAATCTAATAAAATGGAAAAACACTCATCGAGAAAATCCATAAACGTGACTGGAGAATATAGTTCCAGTTTGGGTTCGGATTCTATAAAAATTCCCTGATGCACTCTCTAGTCACCCCATTTTCTCTCTCCAGTTCGATTTTCAAATTATTCACAAAAATTACACTTCTATCGGTTTTCTGTTCAATTCCGCGTCGTTAACGTTGCGTCCGTCCGATCCATTTGGGGGACGGGCATTTAACGGGTCGCCAGTCACAGCTCTTGTAACGTGACTCCTTTGAATACAAGCCAGAGATTACAAAGGCGAAGTTGCTTCACTGCTCTATGGTAACAGCTCACTGGACATATGAAGTACATAAGATGTTTAAGTAACTATTTTCAATTTTGATTATGTGGTAGTCTACCATTCACCAATGTAAGCACCTGCAGTAACCTACCAATCGTGCTTTTAACAACAAAAATGGTTGCTTTCTTGCCATATTTAGGAAGATGTGCATTTCTTTTTTGTATAATCAAATAAACCTACGAAAGAATAATTTTGGTTATTGAATCATATAGTGTGTATTTTTCTACATCCTTTCATTTTACCTGTTTTATTCAAATTCAATAATAAAAGGAAGACTCGGCAAATAAACACACCGAAAACCACATGTAATACCCAGAAATATTCCAGAACACTTAAACAATTCAAAACATCGAAAACATTTAAATAATGGAACTGGAATAAAAATGAAGTGAATGGTATTTTTCTAATTTATCAGTCTCTACATTAGAAGCCCGAAACTTTTCCAGATCTACCTATTTTAAACGCAAATCCCGCCACTAAATTTTCACCGAACGATAATCGAAAACCTCCTCGACAGATAAAAATCTGCATAAGATGCCAGGGCGAGAAAAAAGTTAAAATATCTAAATTATTTTATTAACTTAATTAGGACAGAAGTAATGTGAATGCCAGCGGTTTTTTTTTTTTTTTTGATTTATCGAATTTCCTGCCGGCGAAGCCCTAGAAGAGGATTTTAATCGCATTTCCCGCCATTAAAATTTAATGAACCCGAAATAATACTTTCGTTAAATCCCTTGTCGGGGACAGCGGGGGCGGCGGCGGCGCCTCAAAAAAGGGCGTGCGGCCGTCCGCGGCGGTCTGAAGCCCACTTGCGCAAGCCCTTCAACCTTCTCCCTCGAGGAACGCTTGTGGTGCGGTGGCGGCGTGCGAGAGCCCTCGCGTCCCTTTTCCTCAGAGGCGCCGCCGCCGCCGCTTCCCGCCCTTCACTTCCTGCCCTCGCACGAACGCCACACCGCGCCGCGCCGCTCCGCTCGCTCGCGCCGCAGGGCAGCGCGGCGTGGCGGGGGCGGCGGGGCGGGACGGGGCGGGGCGGGGCGGGGCGGGGCGGGGCGGGGCGGGGCGGGGCGGGGCGCGGCGCGGCGCGGCGCGGCGCGGCGCGGCGCGCACCGAAGGGAACGCCAGCTAATCGATAGGGAATGTAAACGAAATGCGAGACGGCCGCGCCGCCCCCCCTCCTCACGCCCACCGCCGCGACGCGCAGTGTGGGATTGGCCCATCTGGGCGGTCGAATGCACTTCCTTCTGGGAAATGATCATTCGATTTATCTGCGGGGAATGTAACCTCTATAGATTTATTGATGAGGCGAAAATGGAAGGCAGGACTTGGTTGGTAGTGTTGGGAGCATGAGCTAAATTAGGACATTTCCAACATTCCCGTGGAATTGAGCCAATGGACATGTTTCCCAAGCCCGTCACTTTTCTTTACATAAGAATATTCGTTAAGTCAAGCATTGAAAATTTTACCGGAAACAAAGAAAAACGCAAAGAAATATCATCTTGAACCCGACTGGCTGTAATTAGGTACCTAATTGAGAAAAGGGCTTTTGTTCGATTTCAATCACAATACGCTACTCTAGGCTACACCAAAAAATTGTGAATTGTGAGTACAAAAGAAGAGAAGAAATCTGGAACATTTCCAAGAATAATATCCTTTTTTTCGTTCAGTTCGTTATAAAGATATATATATATAAAAAAAGGATTTGACATTAACATGAATCACGATACGTTCCGAATGATAGATTTACGATTACAAATCATGATAGGAACGTTTGTCCATCTGGATCGGGTGATAACATACTGTTGAAAGTGCAACGCCACTGACGCCAGCAGAAGCTGCTGTCCCTGAAATCGCCCCACCACCTTCCCCGCCGCCCCCGCGCTGCCACCGCCCTCGCGTTTCGCACCCTCGCCCTCGCCTCCGCCAGGCATCGCCGCCCCCGCCTTCATTGCGCCGCCTCCCTCGCCCCCACCATCACAGTACCGTCTCTGTCACTCCTCCTCGCCGACACCTCCACAATCACCTCCTCCGCCGCCACTGCACTGCCACCGCCTTCGCGTTTCGCACCCTCGCCCTCGCCTCCGCCAGGCATCGCCACCAGCGCCGCCCCCGCCTTCATTGCGCCGCCTCCCTCGCCCCCACCATCACAACACCGTCTCTGCCACTCCTCCGCGCCGACACCGCCACCGCCTCCACCGCTGCCCCCTCCCCCTCTGCTGCGCCTGCGTAGGGGTCGATCTTCCTTCAGCCGCAGGGAGGAAGTGCAAACGGCATTGGGAAGAACTCAATACGAGCATACTTCACAGAACGAACGGAAGTTGTAACTTTCAAATTAAAGACGGTAAAACAAACATTTTTTTTTCTCTTTCGGAAATCTACACTGCAGAGATATCCTAAGGGATAAAGGTTTTTCCCTTACATCGTTGGTTTCATGGAAAGAAACAACTCGTTGATTAAACAAATCACAAATGTGTCATGGCTTCCACAAAGTCTTGGAAATGTTATTTTACGTCGTTCAGAAACATGGTCTACTCTTCTGCCAAGTGTAGGACTGACTTTTGTATTTGATTTAAATTTATAAATGTGTATTGACTTGGAGTTACAGTTCTGTTCAGGAATTCTTTCGTTTAATCGTTTTTTCGCTTCCAGTTATGTATTTTCAATCAATCTTCTTTGTGGGTATTTTCGTTGCGAGTGAATTATACTGCAATAAATTCAATCGGTACTGTTTATACGTTCCAAAGGAATATTTACATACTTACTCGTAGAGTTCTTCAAGATCTTTAATCAATATTCTACAGGATTACAAACCACACGCGATTCTTTGTGTGCACAACGAGTGCATTTTAAGGGATTCCGTGTTATTGCAGTCTTAATAAAGCAATTTATTTAAATGTAATGCATGTTGTTTGGCGTGTTCTTTAATTACTCACCTTTCGTAGCTATTCTGGGTTACGTTTTGTAGTGGGCACTTTGGTAAACATGCGAGTACAGGCAAGAAATTGGATCCACCCTATTTTCGACTTTTCAGTCTTTTACTTTTACTTCGTTGAGGATGTCGACTACACATGTCCACCACACGATGCCATCATCTACATGTGTTGATTTTATAACTTTTGAAAAACTTCTTAAACGTGTGCCCTGTGGGTTACATCTTTCTAAAATAGGGTATAAACGCACAGAACATGGTAAAAGTCGATGTGCTCGAAGTCCATGCCATCCTTCAATAGCATTGCTACTGTATGTCTTCAATATGGGTTACCCTTTGCTTTTAATTTTTCCAATTCAACATGAGCTCAACAAATAATTATTTATTCTCTTTTTATTTTTGATTTCGATGGATCCTCCTACTTGCCAATTGAAAGAAAATTGTACTTTTTCCAATGCAAGCTTAGGTTTCTGGGCCTGGAATCAATAGGAACTTGACTGTCTGGGAGACGTTGTATCCTAAGTTTAGTTGCCAACGTTTCAGCCGTTAATCCATTTCGCCCTGAGGAAGGTCGCAGTGTGATGACGACAACGCCGGTAACTATGCCTAAGACGCGGCGTTTCCCTGACAGTCAAGATACTATTGAACATTTTTCGCCCAAGGAACTAATTCGTTACACAATGTCTGCAGAGCCAGTTAAAGATGGAGATAAGGAATGATATTTCACTCCGATTGGTTCATGAATATCACTGATATTTACTTTTAAGTTCAGAAATACTTTTTGACCAATTTATGCTTCTTATTATCAGCAAAAACATTATGTGGTCTCCAGGCACGCAATCGATTTTCGTTAATTATCTGCGATCTCAATTCTAACCCATAGTTTACGTATCACATCCCTCAGTAGTTTCTTGAATTTGAGTGTACGCGGAATTGGAGTTAATATGTTCAATGACAATAACTGGAACTGTGTTAATTCTCTGATTACCTTTTCTGAGCTTTGGCAAGAAATGAAGTGATTGCGAAGTGTATTATATTAACATTAAATTATGGACTTCAAAGTTAGAATATGACTCTCTTACTCCTCATTCATTCAAGCATATTTCTGCACTGAAATTGAAGGTAGCTTGTTGCAAAATCTGATCCAACAGGATATTTGGCATAGATACCAACAACTGAACAATCGATACGCCTTTATATTGGAAAATCAACTATTGATACCGTTAAAAAGAATTAGAAATGCATGGTATGATGTACAGTAATGAGGTGACCTGCACACTGATACTACTAGTTTCGTTAGGCTGTGCACGAAATTAGTGAGTCACTAGAGAGCAGAACACAAAGAAAGAAATTCTCTCCAAACTGCCGTGTTGGGGTTAAAAAACACACTTATAAGTGATATTACAATTATAACTGATATTTTACTTAAATCATGGATTGTAACAAACTATTTCTTATACTCTCTGAATCCAAAGTTTTCGTCGCCGATTCGGCTTTATATATTATGTCTATATATTATCGATTCGACAATATCGATATTGTTTATATACAAATATCGATACAAGTATTGTAAGAATCGCGCCAGTCTTCGAGCTACGATCGAAGGCACTGTCCCATGCTGAAATAGCGAATCGTGGCTTGGTTCTAGATTCGTGGTCATGCTGTGTAGAAAGAGATGGAAAAAGGTGGGAAGGAAGGCTCGCACAGTTCATTAGTCACTGTGAATGCTTCACTATCCTCCTGGAATTAACATGCTATCGACGTCTAAAATTTTCGGATCGCTGTGTTCACTTTAGATAATGATTGATTATCGAATATTTGCCGCCACCGAAATCTGCTTTGTAATGGAAGACCACAATCAATGTTTCCCTCGATTTCTATTTGAATGTTAATAAGAGCCTCACACTGATTTCATGCATTATTTTATGCGTTAATGATTATAAACACTACAATTAAATTATTTAGGGATAGCTAACTAGGGTTAGGGATATTAAAATATTATGTGTTATACCTTGCACTAGCATCTTCAAAAGGCTTTTCTGCCGAGAAAAAAGGGAAAACAGAGAAGTACGTTTTGTCACTAATTTTAATACACTTAATACGTTTCTGGACAAACAAGCAAGCACGCTCGCGCATACATACACACACACACACACGAGCATACACTCACAAGAGAGACTATTCGACGTTCCTATCCAATTCTTTTGCGTCTTTATTGATAGCATTTGTCTGTTAGAATTTGTGATCTAATTTCATTGTGAGAATTGTAAATAAAAAAAACGATAATTTTGAGCAATTCCTTGCCTTATGGTAAGGCAGTTGTTTCTGCCTTGTGATTTTGGTTTATTTGAATTTCAAAATAAGTATCTCCTTAATCCAATATAATAGTTGGGTAATCTTTAGAAGGCTCGCCAAGATAGGAAAAATATCCAAGAATTAATAAAAAAATTAATGCTGGAAGTGGTATAAAAACGAGTGCCTAAAAAGTAAGAATATTCACACACCGCATCATCTGTATGTTTTGTGTGTAATAGACTCCGCGATTCTCTGTCTCCTTATACACCATACCTTCACATTCCCTGCTCCTTTATTACATGGCCATATAATATCGTTTCCGTTCCGTTAAGATTCAATGACCTTGTGCTTCCGTTGTTTTTAAAGCGTATATACTTTATTCCTCCCTTACTGCGCTTGAAATAGCCACTTCTCCATCTGCAGTCTAAAATTGGACGAGCAGTGAAACACGCTATTGCTTCCCCCAGTGCATTGTACTTTGTTTACCTTCAGTTCCCATTGCGCTGACCACACACGAAGAGCCCAAGGCCTCAACTCGAGTTGGAAGATATCCCTGCAGTTGTAAATGCAAGCATGATAAAAAAGTCGCGTTCTTATCTGTTTTATCGGGTTAAGATATTTTATCGGTTAATCGAAAATATTCAATCATTTTCGCAGTGTTTTTTAAATTAACATTTTCGTACGATGAAAGTTTTCCTTGAGTATTCTGAAAATTATATATAAATGGTACTTTTAATATTTTCAATTTTAGATAAGGTCGAAATGACAAAATCATATAGGAAACCGCACAAACATACAAAACCTAGTGATTGATTTTTGTCGTAACATGACACCGTAATCTGATAACATGTTCACGTCTAATGAAATGAGACTTGCAATTCTAAATAATAAGGACAAAAAGCACTCATCATTTTGTCAATGAGAGGATCTCTTTGAAAAATGTTAATCACATCTCGTTTTATCGCCCTTCTTACCCGCATCGACTAGTCACACTGAATGCTATGTGAATTTAACTTGAAATCATTTGTAAACAACTTACTTTCGATTTCGTTATACGCTACCTTCGTGATATAGTGGAAGGCTTATCTACTCCTATAACGATTTTTCATCAATCAAAACTCACACAATATTAGATGGGGTAGAAACACGTGAGGCACTTGAACAAAAAAAGCCTCTCTCTCTTCGAGATATGCTTAGATTGACCTTGATCTTTTCATATACTCTTTGAAGATCAGAGTTTATGTAATAAAAGTTCAGCTTTCAGTTATGAGTGAAATAAGTGAACAAAACAATGTCTAGGGCGAATTTCCTATGCAATTGATTACAAATTGATACTCACTTTTATGATAAAAAAACAACTATTTTTTGAGATATTTACAACTGATTTTGATTTGATTTTCAATGATGTAGGAATGTGAATATTCGTAGATGGTACTCAGCGTACCTATTGCAAAATTATATTATTGGTGGATTACAAAAGTAATGATAAACCTGCCATGTTTGCATTGTTAAGCTTCTTACACAAAATTAACAAAATATTGTACTTTGTTTAAATAGATACGTACAGTCTAGTTCTCTTTTATTCATAACCTTTCTTAATAGTCTATAGTTCTCTTTTACTCATAACCTTTTCAATAAGTACATTCTTATTGAAAGATGGATCATTTTAGTCATTCATTTGACCTAAAACCACACCAAACTGATGTTATTTATCTAATCAGAATGTTTCAATAATTCGAATTTTCCATTGGACCCTTATACTTCGAATTATCCATGCACCAAGTTCCCCTACACAAACGGGGCTAATGTACATTGCAGTTAAGCTCCCGGAAACACAATATAACCTACCAATCGGGAGCCTTTCATGTTGTCTACCTTTCGCCGGCACAGCGTCGTTTGCACTCGGTCTTAACTGCTTAAATTGGGGTGACCATATGTTCACACCACTACCGGACATCAGACATTAACTCATGTGTTGCATCATAGAAGTAAATAAATCAATTATATATTCAGAAGCGCGCTCACGTTGGCCACCGCTTCCGTTCAGATCAACGAAGTTACACAACGTCGGGCGCAGTCGGTTCTAATTGGCTGTTGGTGCTGACTTCAAGCGAACCTTTAAAGACAAATCGTTTCTTTAAGCGCCTTCATTCTGGATGCATCGTTTTAAAGCTCGTTTACTTATTAAGGTTAGCAAAGTTCCAATTACTTTCATGTGAGGCAAGGAAATCAAATACAAATGTCAATGTGACTTAAAATATCATATCAGCAAAGTATTAACCATTCTAAATTCAATTATAAGTTTTTTGTAAATTAAATTGCTAAATTGATTTATAATTATGCATTCAGGAAACTAATTTAATTATCCGGAAGGGCTAAAAATGTCACGAAAAAAAAGGCTTGAAGACGGGTGATGATGAGTAGGCGTGAGAGGAAGGTTATGCCTTGATGTCCTTCTCTGAGTGATCAAAGTGGTGGTTTGCCTGTATTCCATCGTACGAAAGAGAGATAGGAGATAAATGAATAATTTTGGAGAGACCAATGTTGAGGTGGGTTACTAAATACTATCAGAAGCAAACTACACGACTAGGTAAAAATACACGGAATACTCCAACCCGCAACATTCGACGCCATTTGACTCCGCGTATTTACTCGTTGGTTCGAGCTCAGAGACACTTAGACTGATCTAGGTTCGACTTATTGGATAGCCGCAATTTGCAGTTTCGTAGTTCCCTGGCAAATACCGGAGAATAGCAGATATTGTAAACTCCCACTGTTTCCATAAATTGAAGTGCGAGGATCAGGGTTTGAATTGTGGAATGAGATATCGATTCTAAATTACGGTTCATGTAAATGGTAGAGGGAGCATTTTATCAATGTCAAGGTTACGTCATAACAATATCTGTATCATTTTTCTTTTTTCTTCTTACCTTTATTTTTTACCTCATGATTCTACGATAAAATCATGTTTTAAGTACACATTGGTTCATGTGTGCTATTACGCATTGTAGATGTTTTATGCGTGATACCGAACTACTGTTGATATTTTTCCAGAACAAAACAGACTTAGATTGCCCATTCTTCGTTCCATGTGAAACAAGGTCCACGTATGATAATGTAGGTAACTCTCTGTATGAACCAACATAGATACAGAGTAACCTAATTATTTTTTGAAGAATAGGCTTTCAAATCAAACGAAATGTAGATGATCATATGACGCATACTCTCCAGTTCATGTTTAGAGACTAAAAATACCGTGAATAAATATTACCAATGTCTTTCTCGTTCTGTTGAAATGTGTAAACTTCATTAATGCGTTTCGAGAAAAATTAGATTCAAATTATCTTTCTCGGTTTAGGCTTCAGTGTTTTGTTGAGTTAAGAAAAGTGTGGTCACGGTTCTGGCTTGAAGAGAAATCATTAAAAGATGAATTCTCATAACTGGCAAGTGTTAAGTTACATTCTAAGAAAGAAAATGGATTGCAGTTACTTTCTGGATTCCTGTACTGATAGTAATGCCATCTTCATGTACGTCAAGCCATGAAGTATGATGGTTGATGATTCCCAGAAGCGGAACATTTGAACAGGAGATACAGGTGATATAAGTTCTCTACTGTAGATAACACTGCAGAGATTTTCAGTTTATGCAAGGGTCGCCCGGCAATCTCAATTATCTACGAACTTTCACAGCAAAAGTTTGTACCATTTGTTTTTACAAAGATAGTAAGTGAATAAATATTTTCGTTTGAGGCATGTGAAAGACGCGAGTTTTTCCGCTGGGAGATAGTGAGAGCGGTGATGCTGCTTCTGAGCTTCCACTCCGTTCCACGGGTGACAGCCAACCAGAGGCGTATCTACGATATGGCAGACATGGCACATAATGAGCGCTATTTAGCCCCTTATTTCGTTATTTTCGAAATTTATAAAAAAAAGTTAAATGAATTATTTTTCAATTATGAAATTTAACTTTACACAAAAGATGAAATAAAATTAAAATTAAATAAAATTTATTCGAGATACATTGTTTATGAATCTTTTTGAAAATAATCATAATCTTAGTCACACTAGTGTATAAACAACCCTTAGCCGTTAAAACAGTACTCGCTAAAACAACTGACGAGTCTAATTTGAAGTATCCTGACCCGGGCGCAAATTCTATGCTTGTCATGGGCGCCTGAATACCTAGATATACCTCTGCAACCGCCACCCTCTGATATTTTACTTGGTAGAGGTTTCGTGCAGATTCTCATACAGAAACGGCACGGCAACATCAAGATCTCAAACTAGAAGTATAAGAAGCCAAAGGTCGTGTTTGCACTAGCTGCACATTTTGTATTCGAGTTGCAAAGGGGCTCTGCCGGCGCACAAATTAATTTCGCCGTCTGAGCATATTTAATACGTTCATTCGCGACTTTTGGGATCGTGCGTCCTGATCTACCTTGTTTGTAAGCATTAATGAAACACGGGGAGAAAAACTAGAAAGGCTGTAATCGTGGTCTCTTCAAACATGGTTGTAGCTGCGAAGGCTTCTGCGGATGCACAGAAAACAATGCTCCGAATGGAGGAATCGAGATTCAGTATCCTCACATTTCCAAGAGGTAGTGAAATAAACTCACCAGAAAAGCCGAGAACTCGAGTCCGCCACGCCAATACACAAAATGTCAGGAATCGCACCTAACCTAAGCACAAAAGTGAAAAGGACGGACGATTTCCGCCGTAAACAGATACATTAGTAAACACTTCTGCCGCTAGTGGCGCTATTGTCAAACTGTACATTTTCTCTATGAACAAAACGGAACATGCGTAAAAGAAATCGTGGAGTCTGCACAGCACGATTTCTGTACGAACATTCTGCAAGAAAACCGTACCGTGTAAAAGGTCCCTATGACTCCAGAAACTCCATGTACGAAGGACTCGGTGAGGCCTGAGATGCCCTGGCCTCTGAGCCGTTCCGACTGCACCCAGTTCACGTACATCAGTCTCGTGCGGTATTTATTACTTAACATCCTTCTAGCAGCAGTTTAGTTATTGAAGCGACAAACAGTACGGTAATATTAACGTCATGACTTGTACATTCTAAGTGCATTGTTTGCTCTGTTACCATGAACGCCAAATTTTCTGTGACACATGAAGCAATAAGCCGCTACCTCTCTACAACAACTTCACGAAGAGCAATACATTTAAGTGGCTCAAGTTCATTTTCGAAATCATCCCACATCTCTCTCGTGCGCTGCCCATCCGCCTCTTTTGCACAATACAAAAAATCTTCGAACTTCTACGTCTGCACGAAAGGGAAGGAAGGAAATACGCTGTCGTAGCTACGGAATGGGGACTGATTCCGGGCGCGTCAACTGCTAAGGTCGTTAGTTCCTTAAGTGTAGTGCATGTTTTTCATCGGGAGGTGGCTGTGATTTTGCCCTACTGGATTGCGAGATCTGGCGCTGACCTACCGTCGGCTAGCGGGGTTTTCTCCAATCAGGTATCTCCCACCAGCGGAGCACCGCCCCAGACGAGAGAAGCCCTATGCATGTGTGGTAGTGTAGTGCATGCAAGTGTGTGTGTGTGTGTGTAAGGGGTGAGGATAGGACAAGGAAGAGGAAGGAAAGATCGTGCGAGGTCCGCGGCCCGTCTGTTAGGGTACTGCTCCATCATTCGCCAGGTGTTGATCGGAGAAACCACGAAAAACTACCGATCAGAGTAACCGGACGCTAGAATTCTTATTCAGACAGCGACAGAACTCGACCTGTACTTGGATTTAAACATAACTGCACTTGACGTAAATCAGATGTTATGATGTCATCCAATCGGGAGGTTGAATGTCCCGATAATGACGTCAATGTAGTGACCTGTAAGCTCCCGATTGGATGACACTAACAGCTGATTAACGTCAAGTGCATCTCTAAATAAATCGAAATAGAGCTATGTGGCTAGAGTAGAAAATTCTGCCACCGTTGAGAGTCGAACAGCAGGAGCACCCGGTCAGAGGCACTGCAGCGACATCAGTTAATGCCCTACTTGACGCCACTATTTGTATCCATTATAACAACGTAATTTTTGGTTCGCAGGGGCACCCGCCGTCCACAACAGCCCGACTGCCGCGGCAGCAAGAAGAACTCCCCGGAGTGCCGGGGCGGGCGCGGCGGCGAGGCGGGCGGCGGGGGCGGGGGCGGCGGGGGGCGGGGCGGCAAGTGCGCGTGCCGCTGCAAGCCGCCGCTGGTGCCCGTGCTGGAGCGCTGGCCCAACGCGACGGGCGCGCTGGCGTCGGTGGCCGGCGTGCGCGACTGCGCGCTGCCCTGCCGCGCGCCCTTCTTCTCGCAGGAAGAGCGCGACTTCGCCGCCGTGTGGGTGGCGCTGTGGTCGGCGCTGTGCTTCGCCTCCACGCTCGTCACCGTCACCACCTTCCTCATCGACCCCGAGCGCTTCCGCTACCCCGAGCGCCCCATCGCCTTCCTCTCCGCCTGCTACCTGCTGGTGAGTGCGCCCCCGCCGCCTTCAGATATACGCCCGCTTCTCACGCGAACGCGCGCCCAGCCGGGAAGACGCGGGATTCCCCGTTAGTTTGGCTACGAGGGAGAGTGGTCGTTGGCGGGCTGAGATACGCGGATACGGAGCTTCATCGAGAACATTTGAAACGCAGAAGTTCTCGTTTCTTTTCCGTTTCCAGAGGCAGTTCCCCAAAGAATGTTTTCTAGCAGAGACCGAGTGCTCTACATAGAACGGAAATTCAGGATTATCGGTTAGTTTGACGACTTGGGAGAGGGATGTTAGTGAGATATTGAATGAGAGAGAGAGAGAGAGAGAGAGAGAGAGAGAGAGAGAGAGAGAAAGAAAGAGAGAGGGAGGGGACGAGGGAGGGGCTATAGAGCTGCCTAAACCAAAACAAGAGGGAGAGGGCATAACAATCTGGAACTCCTTTTTAAAACTTTTTTATTTACACTCATTTTACTAGTAAATAAAGCATACAAAAGTAATGGAATTATAGCTTGAATGATACAGTTAATACATACGATTGATTTTATTCTCAAAATTGTCATATGATTTGAGAGCATCTTCCCCAAACGACGTGTAATAATTCCCTAAATTGTTTGCTTAATAGGGAATTGATCACATTTTCGAAAACATCAGTACAATATGAAGAGTTATGAGACCCCTTTCGAAACTTCAGAAGAAGCATGGCACCACTGCTCGCCCCCCCCCCCCCCCCCCCCCAGAGAGCACGCCTATGCAAGGGACGTTAACTATGAGGGAGAGCGTTCTGCATATTATGGGAAGATTGTGGATTACCGATTAGTTTGACTGTGCGGAAAAGGGATAGTGACCGAGATAGGCTAGTGGACTCACCACGCCACCCGAAGAGACAAATAACCATTGGTAACATTCCTCTTTGAGAGTGGCATCTCCCAGAGTTTCCTCCGGAGACAGAGCGCTTCAGATTATTTTGTGGATCGTTTTGTACTATTATTTTGTGAGAGACACTGCAATAAGTTTTTCATTGCTGGAAATTTTTTTCCTTTGAATTAAACAACCACATTGGTATGCGAACTCTGTGGTCGATGCGAAACGTACTGTTGAGAAGAATTCCGTGAAGTTGGAAAGACAACCCCTTTTTTTAAAGTGAGAAGTTCTATTTAGCTGTTGACAAAGATTGATGCTGATGACAACACTTGCGGCGACTCATCCAGTTAAGAGCTTCTGTCAAATTTAATCCCTCAGATGTAGACGAATACTTCTCCTATAGCGAGAAAATACGGGATTTCCTATTAGTTCTCCTACCCAGAAGAAATGACACAGGGGAACTTGATGAAATCATAAGACAGAATCCCCTAAAGTATTTTTCAAATGACATATAATCTAGTGAGAGTGTATTTGAAACGATCTTGAAGCTTTCCTCTCTCTCTTGCTTCGAATTTCCACTCAGAAGCCCTTGTCAGTAGAAATTAAGACGCGCTAACCAGAACTTACTTGTCCTACCAATATGATTAAACTATTATTGACGATGCGAGGTAAAAATTTTAAATATCTAACTTTATAAACTGTGCTTGCTATTAAAATGTATTTGTAGAAATGTACCAGGTGATATATTGCGTACATATTTGCACACAAATTACAGAACATTTCGCGTCAATGCATCGCACTTATTTCGCGCTTACATCTCAATTTATTCCCACAGTCATAATAGTACCCTAATATGTTTTCGAAGCTTAAAATGCTTTAAGTAGATCTGTAGAACATACAATTCCCTATTGATATGTTTTGAAGCGTCATGAGATACCTTGAACAATAACAAGGATCTTTGAGCTATAACGTCGGCCTTCGTGATATTTCATGTAGTAGGAATGTATTTTGTATAGGTTTACAAAATGTTTCTATGTTTTTTCACATAGGCTTTCTTTACTGGTAAATAATCCAGCAGAAGACGGAACCCATGCTTAGAAATTATAGATGTTAAAGAAACGTGCGAAAACGCTCCTACAATTACACATTATTGCTTTTGCTCTACAATTCCTTTCGCCAGATTCGCTTACGATTTTTGTCACGTAGTACTTTAACCTTTTCAACAGTTTGCTTGAAAAAGTTGAATATGTGCTGAACTGCTGAAAGTGTTCGAACGACGAAAATATGAGAATCATTATTATTCAAAGCAGAATAATGAAAGAAGATCTCTTTAAATTTCTGTATCGTACATGACGGGATAAGAACTGTCGCTCAAGTATGATCCTGAAAAAAAAAAAGAAAAAAAACTTAAACAGCCTTTGATTAATCATTATTACTAAATGCGCAAAATGTTTTGCAAGAAAAGGTTTGAATTGTACTTTGACAAATTACAAATCTTTCGTTGACGCATTTCTGACATGGATTTCAATCAAATACGCCTTTCAGGTCTTGTGGTTGTCAACGCATTGACAAGGAATGAATTATTACATCGAAAATAAGTCAATCAATCACCCGGCTCTCAAGAGATGACAGCAATATCTAAGATGTCCTGGATTACTACAGCACCTCAGAATCTCAGGCATCCTAGTCCTTCGCGTCATGCTGCCGATAAAATATCGCGCCACTAGCTTGAAGGAAGAAGTTCAATATTAATGTGAAATACTGTTTTCGAGTTCTTCTCCTTGTAGACACATTTTGTAAATTTGCGTTCACTAGAAATGCGCACCCTCAAATGAGGTCGCTGGGCGTTAATGGGTTAAGCCACGACACGTGTGGTTGTACTCATTTAATTTAACCAGGCTATCGAGCCGTAATTAAATACATTTAAGACAATTAAGATGTTTACAATTGTACTTTGTTACACTCTTAAATAATACGTATCAGTGAGTTTCTGCGTAAAATTAGCCCTTTTTGCCCAGAAAATAAACGACAACAAAATAAAAATAAAAAACTTATCACACGTACTATCAATGTGCAGAAGAAAGTGCTATATCAATAATATTGTTGGAGAAGATATAAATGTATGTCTCGAAGTGAAAAAGAGATCAATTTTAAATGGCACTCAAAACATTGAATGTAACATTGACGTATAACAATAAAATTACATTTAACTTACTATCAATTGCTAAAGTTATTTTGGGGTGCCTTCCAAAATGTTCCAAAACTTACACATACGTTCCATAGAATATTCGTAGATCGATTATTGAGTTGAATTCTATGATACAGTCGAGAAATTGATTATAGGGGTGAAGATGGAAATACAATCATTTTTATTACTGCGGGTTTTCATTGAGATAAATCATCGATTAAATTCCAGTTTAATTCTCAGATATTACTGATTAAATTTTAAAAGAACTGATTCAATGTGAATACAAAGAGGTACTTTCATTTAAAGTTATATCCTTCAACTTTTGTATTTACTCGTATTACACTTCAATGAATGAAAAGCGATGAAAAATATTACATTTTCATGTTTCAGTTAGCAATGTAATGCCATGCTATTGTTTTACTTCACCCAGTCGTGCAATTCTCCGTAATCAAACTTAATATGGTATATTTCTCTTTAGATAAACTTTGAGATTGGCCCCAATTGTCTTCATCAGCGTAGCTTACATCAGCTATTGAAACATTTCGCGATTACACTCATAAAATATATTGTAAACGGACAATTCCGTATATCATTTGGAAGTAATTTTCTCCTATATTTCGACGCTTTTGAGGAACTAGCTTTGGTGACCAGTTATTCCCAATTTCTTCTGCTTCATTTATTGACAGAGAATTGTTTAGATTACCTGTTATAAAAGTTTACAAACATAATTGAACATTACGACGTACTAACGACGTACATATTACAACGTATGTTCGTACAAGAAATGACTTTTCAAAATGGATCCCTGAAGGAGTGCAAACGGTCTTGAAAGAAAGAAAAACGTTTATAGCAACCCGCAATACGGAATTTAGGTATTACCGATTGTGGGTCCGGGGCGCGTGCAGAATAGTGGGGACTGGGCGTATCATATGGATATAATACTGCAGTAATTATTGTGAATAAGTAGATTAAAATTACAAAAAAATGTTGGCTTTGAGGGACGTGCCCTCCCCTTGGGATCCGTCCCTGAACCCAGGTAGGGCAGAATGAAGCTGGATGTGACGGAATGGGACAGGATGGGTATGAACAGTGAGAGAGGGCGAGGATGGCGGGGATGTATGTTATTTCCATTTCACAATCATTTCACTGCTCATACTCATAGATACAATAATTCTTACAAATAAATATCCGGGCAACGCCGGGTGACTCAGCATGTCCTGCGGATAGGAACACCTAAAATGTGTTTATGATTTGACAAGCCTAAACACACTTTAAACAGTTAACGGAAATCATTTTCGATTATTGTATTTTTAGAAATACAAGGAATTATAATACCCAAAAAAGACGAAGTTTTGTCAATCAATTTCCTTAAAAAAAGTAATGTACGCCCCAGTGTTTCACTGTTCCCGGCTCCATCAGTTTTTCTTTTACAAGTACACTGTTTGACAAACTACGCACTACAGAAATGTACCAATTTTTACTTTTATTTATTTATTTTCTGACAAGCTTTTACTGCTTACAAACGACCGCAACGAAAGGCAGGCGGTTGAATTTGGGCGATAAAATGTCACACGGAACCTCAATGCTGCATCTCTTGAAAGGGAAATGCTTGTGGCCGAAAAGGAAAGAGTAGACTCTTGTCATAATATGAATGCAGCATTCAATAACTTCTGAACAATGAAAAACCTTTTCGATGATATAATTCTGAAACTGGAGACGGTTACAAGCAAATTAACTATTTCACACCTTTAAGATCACCTGTTTAATGTACTAGAACTTGTGATAAGCCAAAAAAGTGACAACAAAAATTGAAAAGTTTCATTTAGCTTTTGAACTACTGGTGTCAAAATTTATGTTCAAATAAGATACAATACCACACGTTAACTCACAGCACTTAAGCTGCAATACCGATCATAACTTTCTGTAATTTTATCTAGTGATTAGCTGTATAGGCATTCTTCTGACAAACATGAAATCCTGTACTTCAATCTTAGTATGAACAATTCATTACTACACTTGACGAAAGAGTATTGAAGTGAACTGCGTTGAATTGACTAAAGTAGAGTCGTCTAATCTCCAGACGGCGGGCCATCGCCGCCGCGGCGCTGCGGTTACTGCGCAACGATAGGAATTGAATTGAAGTGAATTGATTAAGACAGTTAAGCTGATGCTTGTACACCCATGTTGTACTGAATTGATGTGAACTGAAGCAAATGGCCCGGTTGGGGAATTTTCAGGTGGCGCTAGGGTCACAGCGCCACGATGGGAAATGAATTGAAGTGAATCGATTATGTCCCTTTAGCTTGTTGTATTGTTCTGAATGGACTGTACCGTATTGTACTGAATTGTGAACTGCACTTGCAAATGGCGCTGGGGTCACAGCGCAACGATAGGAATTAAATTGAATTGAACCGATGTATCTGTTGCTTGCCTTGACGTGAGGTGTGCTGGTGCGCAAGTGGCGCTGGGGTCACAGCGCAACGTTAGGAATTGAATTGAATTGAACCGATGTATCATTTGCTTGCCGTGACTTGAGGTGTGCTGGTGCGCAGGTGGCGCTGGGGTCACAGCGCAACGATAGGAATTGAAGTGAAGTGGACCGATGTATCTGTTGCTTGCCTTGACGTGAGGTGTGCTGGTGCGCAGGTGGCGCTGGGGTTACAGGACTGTGAAAGGAATGGAGTTGAATTGAAGTGAAGTGGCCCGATGTTTCTGTTGCTTGCCGTGACGTGAGGTGTGCTGGTGCGCAGGTGGCGCAGGGGTCACAGCGCAACGACAGGAATTGATGTGAAGTGGACCGATGTATCTGTTGCTTGCCGTGACGTGAGGTGTGCTGGTGCGCAGGTGGCGCTGGGGTACCTGCTGCGCGCGGCGCTGGGCCACGAGGCGGTGGCGTGCGACGGCGCGGCGCTGCGGCGCGGCGCGGCCGGCCCGGGCCTCTGCACGCTCGTCTTCCTGCTCGTCTACTACTTCGGCATGGCGTCCGCCGTGTGGTGGGTGGTGCTGGCGCTCACCTGGTTCCTGGCCGCCGGCCTCAAGTGGGGCAACGAGGCCATCGCCGGCTACTCGCAGTACTTCCACCTGGCCGCGTGGCTGCTGCCCACGCTGCAGGCCGTCGCCGTGCTGGTGGCCGGCGCCGTCGACGGGGACGCCGTCGCGGGCGTCTGCTCTGTCGGTAAGGGCGCGCGCCGCCGTTGAAGGCGGGATGGGAAGGCGGTATGGACCGACTGCATCCCGGGATCGATGGTTGGTTGGTGAGGGCGGGCTGAGAAGGGGGCGTGGACCGACTGTATCCCGGGCTCAATGGTTGGTTGGTGGAGGGCTGGGAAGGGGGCTTGGACCGACTGCATCCCGGGCTCGATGGTTGGTGAAGGCGGGATGGGAAAAGGGGGTGGACCGACTGCATCCCGGGCCCGATGGTTGGTTGGTGAAGGAGGACTGGGAAGGGGGCGTGGACTGACTGCATCCTGGGCTCGATGGTTGGTTGGTTGATTAGTGATTCCGGGCGGGTCAACTCCTAAGGTCATTTGTCCCCTAAGCTTAGGCCATGTTATCGCGGGAGGTGGTGGTGATCTCCATGGCTAACGGACGTTCGGCTAACGGAGTTTCCTTCAACCAGGTATCTCACACCGTCCTAGTCGGGACAAGCTTAAACCTCCCCACCGGTTTCCAGGCACTTGTCTGCTTAGTATTAGATTGGTCGATTATAATTGATTCGCTTCAGTTTACGAAAAAACATTTGAACATAACTCTGCCAACGTTGGAAATCACACTTAAACGTGTGTGTCGTAACAAAAATTCAAATCTTTAATCACAAGCATCGTCTTGCCCCGCTGACGTAACGCACACAATTCTATTTGCGCTACTTTGTTTTCCACCGGCATTTCCAGCTTCAGGGGATGCCGATTTCGACTATCCGCGCAGGGTACCCTCAATGTCCCCCATGGGGACATATTTTAATCTTTCCACTAGGCACTAGCACACTTGTGGGCTCCTCGGTCTGCGGTTAGCAGACTCACAGGGCCTTCCGCGACAACACACACATGTAAAACAAGGGACAAACAATCGTGCCCAGGAACAGGAGTCGAACTCGCGCCCCTTCACACCGAGGCGCTGATTCGACACATGCCACCTCGGCCATTCAGGTCGGCTTCTATTTGCGCTCACGAAACGTGATGCAGACTTGCTGTGTCTTCTCAGCGAACGAAAAGTGAAAAGGAGTTTGCATGCAAGCGGGGATGAGTAAATACTGATCGCGGGATGCAGTCGGGCAATTCCGTCAGAAGGCCGTGCGTTGTTATCTTGCAACATCTCGACCGCGATCCCTCGTCCAATGCACAGCAGGCCATAACGAGGGTCGACCCCTAATGACGGACCGCTCATCTCAACGATCGAAAAGGAGAGATATTTGGCACTCGATCGATTTTCAATTTTGACCTGCGTCGTGATCGGAGACGGCATAGCTCACTTTCCACGCGTTCCTTCGGGAAGAATGTAGCTCCACGCGTGATGGTATAAAGCCCCGGCAACCGGAAGTCCACGGCTACTGGTTAGTTTATCACCTCATGGACCGCCTGTGTATCTCCAATCCACAGGAATTTCTTATAATCCGCGTGGAATTTGCAGTGTACGGATTTTGGGGCGCGATGTAGACTTCCCTCGTGACTAATGTAAACGCTATAGTTGGACGTATCGATTTCCTGTATTGGAGGTTGGATTCTGGTCTCAGCTGGTTCAACTCGGAAAGGGGCGGCCTATGACAATGGGTAGAGCGGTAGATATCCATAAAATGTAGCTATAATGGCCGCTCCCACACGTTCGCACAGGCAGGGTAAATTGTTTCTAAACGTCGTATATCACTATTAGAAGAATTCAGCCGAAAATTACGTCAGGAAATCAAACTCTCGTATAAATAGCTCATGACAATGAGTAGTAGAAAACAAATCAATTTCTTTAATACTAAATCGAAGTCAGTTTTTCGTTTCAAATTTCCCTTTCTTTTCAGTCCTAGGTTCTCAAATTAGGGTCTGCAGTGCTCCAGGGGGCAGCCATGCAATATAACGGAGACCTTGAAGGAGCCTTGAGGAATGGACCATTTACGATTTTTGCCACTGACTGCCACGCCCCGTGAACGTGTCGAATTTAGTTCCTCTGATATTTGGGATGGTCGTTTAGTCACACTGCGTTCTCGAAATCCAACAGCGCGTGTATCGAAGACTAGGTCCATTGTGTTCCCAGAAATCGCACGTATATGCGCGCAGATCGCCCATTCCTCTGCTGCAGGGAGATCGATCTTATCAATTCAAGGCTGTCCGCCCCCAGTCGGTCGTATTTTATTTTACCATTTCCTCGGTTATTTGTCTTTACAAAATAATGTACAATGAAATATGTTCTTCGTAAATATTTATTTTTCGTTTATTTTACTTACTTTGGTTTAGTTGAATCTGACTGTGTCTTTACAATACAGCTCCTGTAGATTTCCCCTAATCACCAACGTAGTACATCCCTAGCGCGTGTCGCGGCTTGGGATATTTAATCCTTCTGCCTCCGCATGTCTTGAGTTCCGAAGCATACAATTGTCATGCGGACGACGCGGGGTCGAATTCTTGCACAAATGTTCGAGAGCGATTACTACCCCTTCTCACCCTTCACTGAGTCTGTGAAACCGAATTACGCCCTGAAAACTATCGAATTGTGTCGCCAGTTGTTCCAATTGCATCTTATTTCACAGCGACTCGGTCGGTTTTTAATTTTTTATTTCTTATGTAAAAGCTCTATCCGAAAAATCTTTGTGTGGCAGAATTATCTAGAAAACCATAAGTAATAATAAGCCAAAAAAATCACTATCACCACCAATAAAAACAGCAACAAGTTTGTATTTGAAGTAGTTCAAAATTTACATTCTCGTGGGCGCAGGAAATATGTAATAGATTATTATTATTATTATTATTATTATTATTATTATTATTATTATTATAATTATTATAATTATTATTATTATTACCGGCGGGAAATGTTGGACCGAGGTTTCATAAGCGAAAAATTAAAATGTGTTGAATACTTAATTTGTGATGTGAAAACAGAGCACACGGTTCTGGGTTAAGTCAAAAGTTCTTTCTCCTCCTTTTTCTTCCTCTTTTTCTCCTTCTTCTTCTTTCTCCTTATCTTCTTTTTCTTCTCTATGTGTTCCATCTAATATTAATAGTCTACTCCAAACGTAATAGAAATCCGACCGTAGAAAGAGACGGCCAATGGATGATGGTTAGCTTGTAACCCTTGCGTCAGCGCTTCCAGGCCTACTCAAGCGAAAATGAACGTGTCAGTTCTTGTGGAATGTGGGGACGGACTGTTTAGCGCTTAGTGCGTCCCAAATACGATGAAACTCGTAGCCGAAAAAAGGGTGACGTTTGAGTGATCGATGTCCATCTTCAGAGCTGAGCCGTGGACAGAGATGTTGCGGGCCTATACGCACCATCATTGGTTAGAGCATAACGTACTGTCGATTTCACTCATGTTTGAAGCATTTTACAAATTTCGAAATCCATGAGTTTGTGATTCAGCGTAGACTCTACAACTGTTGCTCACACTCAGAAATGGTGACTAATGGGAAGTTGTAAGACTGGTCTATTTCTACTTTATGGACCGCGGTTAGAAATTTACTGCACCGGAATTCCTTACATTCCTTGATGAATTAACTCTTTAACGAACGATATTCTGTGCGCTCGTTAGCGCTCGTTCATTGTTATCGCGTGTGCTGAGTCATTGTTGGAGCTCTCTGGCAGCATAAGTTTGCAACTTTATGTACTATAAACCAGGGGTATGTTGCTAAATTATATACTAGAGCGCATTCAGGAATTCCAAAACTGGCTTATATGTTTCGTTTATGATGTCTACGTTCATAGAAAGGAATAAAATTCGCAAATTAAAGCAATGCAAGCGAATATGAGTTGTCCGAGGAAGCTGGGCTAAGACGTTAATCGGTTGTAGGAGCTTTACTTGTGGTCCCGAAGAGGTTACATTAGTACATAACATAAGGCTTAGTTAAACGTACCATCGGGGTTAAGTGTATTCGATACTGGTCACTATGTGAAATTTATAAAAGCGAAAATTTTCCCACAATATCGGCTCCCGACATATATCAGCAGTTGTTCGTATTCTTTGTAAAGTTTATACATTCCCCAATCTTTCAGTTGTACTAATATGAATTCTTGGAAGGGAAATTTAAAGGAAACACATGACGCTAATTTATGGAGTTCAACGACTGCGCTGTTTTCCATTAAATTCAGGAACCGTTTCCATCACCCTCGAATTTCAAATTAAGTGGTTAGACTGTAGGGTTATTGCCTGAGAGCGCCACTTAAATTGTGGCAACATCAATTACGTTCAGTTCCTGAAGGGATGTTGAGATCAGGGCGCTACGAGATCCAAGTGTATACAAACATCTATCTGAATTAGCGTTGCATACTATTCATTTCGAAAGAAGACATTGTAAAATGAAATAAAAATAGTGTCGATAATAAAAACAACCACCACCACTACCACCAGCAACGTCAATAGAAATAATAATAATAATAATAATAATAATAATAATAATAATAATAATAATAATAATAATAATAATAATAATAATAATAAGAAGAAGAAGAAGAAGAAGAAGAAGAAGAAGAATATCCGGCGTTGCCATATATTTATTTATCAATGTCATCTTTTATATAAAAAAAATAGTTCATACTGTCTCGCATTCTACCTGTGGCGAACTAATTGTACTTACATCCGCGCCCGCCCTTCATTCCTCTTCAGCGCAGCCCTCTCAGTGCGCAAGGCGGAGTGACCGCACGTGCAGAGGGTCACGCCTTTCTCCAAACCCCTTCCGTCTCGGGAGGAAGTGTCCGTAACCGCGTGGCGCAGAGAGACAATGAATCTGTTTCGAAATACCGTCGCCTTACTAGACAGAAAAGGAGAAAGGATGCGCAGTTGAAAATGAATAAATTAGTCTCCTTATTACCCCGAATATCAATATTTACATTAACAAATGAAATTGCAATCTGTAAAACAATCATCCAACCTGTTTTATTTACGCCTTCTCAATAGCAACATTTTTTAGAATGGTACGTTCGCCCATCCAAGAACAAAATCAATAATTGGAAATCTGAGCAAATCGGGGAAAATTTTGTTTTTGCTTAAGGAGGTTTAATTTTGTTCGTGAAGAACACTGAGACCCATATCTGGCTCTGCTTAGAAAAGCGTAAGAAGCAAGATGCAATGCCTTGCTGATTGCAGGGTCCAAGGGTCCTTGTGCGTCAACATGTCTCAACAGGAGATCATAATCGCCCCAAGAGCAATTGACCGAGTCCATTGGTGGCGTTCATTTGTATTAGCACGTTCTGTCATTTCACTGAGAAAAAGGAACCTTGTGTGCACTTTTGATGGAAGAAAGTACGCTTTTACTACTTAAAACAGAAATCTGAATTTGAAATAAGATGTACAAAATTATATTCGATTTCAACCTTACATATCAATGAATTATATCATAGAGGTGCTTTAAGTCCATGGCACATTCTTTAGCCGTGAGAGATTTAGGGAAGAGAACAGCAATAATAAAGGGTATAGCATTCCTCCTTTGATTTGCAGAAATAAACGTAATTAATTATTGAGTATAAACGGTGGTGGTTGGTGAATTCAGTTTGAGCATGTTGCTAGAACCATAGGCGCTGTGAGGGAGGGAATGGAGTCAGTTGTTCTCCCCCCCCCCTATATATATATATATATATATATATATATATATATATATATATATATATATATATTAATTTTCATCATTATTCAAAGGGTTTTAATATATGTTAATATAAAATGCCATTCATTTAAAAAACTATCGATTAATATTTATAAATTAATGGAAAAGTTTAACAACACAATAAACAAGGAATAACACGAAAGAGTTTCCTTTCCACTCTAAGGGGTTGTCTTACGAACTCTGGGCAGCGCCACCGATGTCCAGTGCAGCAGGGCTGCAGGGGGTGTGGTGCAAGAGAGAACCGATCAAGAGTTGGCTAGCGTGGACGTGTCGTCGAAGCTCATGTACGAAAAAGCTGAGAGGAAGTCACCATCCGTCATTACATTTCGTGTTACATTCAAACAATACGTTCGCCTCTGGCAATTATTTCATTTGAAAAATTTACTCAGAATAAGAAAGGAGGAAAATACGATTAATATGCCTCACGTAAATATGAGTTGCTTCTATTTTTATCATTACTCACGAAATTTACTGGTTAAATTAACCATTTGTTGGTGTCTTCATTGTGACCTACACTCTATATACTTCTTCACAGTAATTAAGAATCGAGGGCAAGAAAACTAGAGTGTGGATGTGTAAATAAATTATAATGTGGGAATGAAACTAAGCCTACACTTTCTGCCTGATGCAGTACTTGGCGGAATAAGTATAACGAAAAGAATGACTGGGAATCGTGAGATCTGTTGGAAAAAACATGAAAGAAGACGATTTATTCTTTGTAATTATTTATGAATATAAGTAATAGTCTACCCAAATTATGTTCTTTCTCATTTAGCGTATTCAAAGACCGCGTTGAAATTGCTCGTTGTATGAAGGGCTTTCGATGTTTTCTCTTTCACAATCTGCGCATGGAATTACTGGTTTCTTGCGTTTTTTATACCATTGGAATGGGTGAAGACCAAAACGCTGTAAGTGACATTTTATAAATTCTGAGAAAAACTTTTATTTTAGGCTGCATTTCAATGGCAATGTATTTTCGTGGTTTTAAAGATCATTTTACTTCCGTGGTGATGTTTAATGATGAAAGAAAACACTGCAAGTTTACGGGAATATTGACTTAAACAGATTTCCTTGAATTTATAAAATGTCACTTATACCGCTCTGTTTTCACTCATTCATTTCTTGTACTGTTTTATGCTTGTATGATCCACGCAGATGTGGAAGGGGACTATTTTGTATAGAAGTAGCCCCAAAGTAGCATGTAACCCAATTCCTTGTCTGTGAATGTGACGAGGTGGCGTTGTGCGCGTTGCAGGCAACCAGAGCGCGGCGCACCTGCGCGCGTTCGTGCTGGCGCCGCTGCTGGCGTGCCTGCTGGCTGGCGCCGCCTTCCTGCTGGCGGGCTTCGTGGCGCTGTTCCGCATCCGGCGCGAGATGCGCGCGCAGGGCGGCGCGGGCCGCAGCAAGGCCGACAAGCTGGAGAAGCTCATGATCCGCATCGGGGTGTTCTCCGTGCTGTACGCGGTGCCGGCGGCGGCGCTGGCCGCGTGCCTGCTGTACGAGAGCGCGCAGCTGGACGCGTGGGCGGCGTCGCTGGCGTGCCCGTGTGCGCCGCGCGCGCGCCCGCTCTACGCCGCGCTCATGCTCAAGTACTTCATGGCGCTCGCCGTCGGCATCACCTCGGGCGTGTGGATCTGGTCGGGCAAGACGCTCGAGTCGTGGAAGCGGCTGTGGCGGCGGCTGTGCGGGGGCGGGGCCGCGGGGGCCGGGGCGGGCGGCGCCGGGGGCGGGGGCTCGCGCGCGGGCGCGCCGCCGCCCGGCTCCAAGGCGGCTGCAGCGGCGGCGGCTGCGGCGGGGGCCCCGTGCTGCCCGCCGCCCGCCGCGCCCCCGCCGGGCCCCGTGGCCCCGCCCCCCGCCGGCGGCACCCTGCTGCCCGGGCCGCACGTGGCCGTGGGCGGGGCGCCCGCCGCCGGCTCGCTGCACAGCGCGCATACCGCCCACAGCGCGCACACCGCCCACAGCCACGCGCTCGCCCACAAGCCGTCGCACGTGTGACGCGAGGCGCAGCGCGCGCCCGCCGCCGCCACCGCCCCCGCCGCCCCCAGCGCCGCCGCCCCCGCGGCTGCGTTAGCGGTGCCGGCCGCCGCCGCCGCTGCGCCTGCCCCCGCGTCCAACGAGTGCGACATCTGATGTGGACTTGCTAAAGCACTGTCTCTTTCTTCGTGTTTCGTCTGTCTGTGTGTGTCTCGTACTTTAGCGTTCTCTACCTTTTATATCGACGTCGTGTGCGCGTGATTTGATACAAAAGAAGCGTCCGTCGATGCGTTCCTCGCCGGGGCCTCGGGCCGCCGCCGTCGCCGCCGCCGCCGCTTAGTGTTCAGTTGGCGCCGCGGGGGGCGCTCAGGTGCCGAGCCGCGCGGTGCCCGTCTTTTCTCATTTAACTATTACAGGGTATGTGTATTTATACGTATGTTTGTTTCATATTATATTAACATATCAAGATCTAAAATCAGTTATGTGTTGTATTTTTTAACGAATGCAGGGTAGACTGTTGCGTTTTGATACCATCTATGCAGTTATTGTACTATGTATATATTCCCATATCTGATACGTATAGCCCTTGGTAAGAACGCAATAAAATTTGGATGAATAAAGTTGTGAAGTGGTGTTTGTTGTTTCAACCCGCCTTTCCCGCGCCATGGTGCTCTTTCCCCGTTCTTGCCCAGCGCTTCCCTTCGTTACGATAGGCGTGCGCAGAAGAGGTCAGGGGGCCCATCGCTCTTCTGAAAATTTTGGAATGTACTCCATGATACATTGTTATATTCCATATAATTCCATATACATTATATATATAAACATACACACACAAACACAATTTCAGTCCCAGATTTCGTACTCTATTAACCCGATAATTTGGGGAATTATTACAAGCCATTTGGCTTGCTGCGTAACAATGGTTCAACATTTAATCAATTGTATTTATTGTTTGTATTCAGAGCTTTGTTTCTAGAAGAACGCGTTGGAATGGCGTTCCGATATCTCGAGAATTATTAAATTATATTATAAATCTATTAAAATGTCTATTAAATTAATAATTAATTCGAGAACCCGTTCCGGACCTACTTTTTTTAACTCAAGCACTGATTGTATCAATAGTTATAATTTAATTCTTCGTAATGATATGTTTATTTACTAATACAATGCAACATAAGTTAAAAAAGATTGATAGTAAGGGCCCAGATGTGTACTTAGCACCCTCTTATTTTGGGCTGATGACTCTTATTCTTCCTTTACAATGTGCACGCCGTCCACGGCTGACGAGCAGCACCGATTTGCTTCAGTTCAGGGCTTACAAGCGTGGTCTTCCGGGGCTCAAAGGCCGCCGACTGCACGGTTGGCTTTGCATGCCTTACGACTACACTGCTGCTATCTGGGGGCGACACGTAAAATTATGAGCTTCCATTTCGACCGCTAGATGGCTCTGCAATGCAGCCTTCATTTGTTTTCATTAGTATGGCTGCGAACATGTGGTAAACAGTGTTTGAGGTTATTTGGCGTGAATTTCTTGTTGTTAATTGTTTATGATAATACTAGCAATATTGACTTTCTCTGTGTTTTGTGAAATGTTATTCGTATGAACTATTCATACATTTACATGTGTTGAACATTCAAAAGTATGCTCTAATTCTGATCACTGGTGTGCCGCTTCTGCTATTGTACATATTTTAGTGGTGTGACTTCAATCATACGTACATAAATACATACATATTATTCTGAAATGATAGCTTTAGCAACTGCGCGAAGGTTAGCCAGATATTCTACGAATGTTTGGACATGGAGTCGACTGGATCGTATGAATCGAACGTTCCGAACAACCACAGTTTTTGCAGTACAAACGTTTGTGCAAAGAGAGAACGAGACAATGTATTCAGTCATAAAAGCAAATCCAGAATGCGCCAATACGCTTATGCGATTGTCATTAACGCGTGCAGTGGAATCACCCGAATTCGAGAATGTGTTGATGCGAGACTGGCAATCAGATTCGCCAGAAAATGTAGCTGAAGCTTTCAATCTTATTTCAGTGTATGGGCCTCAAAACGGTCGCGAAATTACAGAAGAAGCATTCAACAATATCTGTGATGCTGTAAAGGTAAGAATAGTGAGGAGAATGTGAACAGACCTGACCTAACCTAACCTAAAGGCGGCTCCATGCGTTCGGCATTCACCCTGAAGCTCGTCCAATCCCGAACAGCTGATGTGTTCGGTGAATGTTCGCCCACTTTGATGTGTCCTAAAGACCAATACGCGATGGGTAGGGCGAATACCGAACGTTCTGCTCGGGTTTCGGCGAACGGTTGCTCGGGATTCGCCGAATGCCGCATGTGTGGAGCCGCATAACCAGCTTCCAGGCGCGAGGAAACTTCATTTGTTACTTGCCTTTCCCACTGTACCAATTTAAAGTTGTGTACCATGATGAATACCATGGTGTTATTCAATGCGTGTACCGTGCGTAGGGAATTCAGCTGGTGTTATGTTATCTCTCAGTTCTACCCACATTCTGTACTGGTCATAAAATGTTTTATCGAAAAAATTTGGGAAATATTGAAGTGTATTGTTGAAAACATAAGCAGATGCGACCAGTGAAAAATTCGTATGTTACGGATATTACGTATTTACGAATATAACGCAAAGCAGTATTAAATACATGAAACTCAGTTGTTTTTTTTTTTTTTTAAATCGCATGGTGTTTAAATTGGTTTCGTTTTTTCAACTCCGGCATTTCACTTTATTCATTATTTTGTATTTTTCTCCATATTTGTAGTCTCCGATCTGTTTCAGAAAAAATGTTAACATTACCCTTACCCCTAAATTAAAATATGTGACATTGTTTAAAATAACAATCCTTTAGTTGATTGTAAATACATTTTATAACTTTTTAACTTTTTGAAATTCACGACAAGAAAGGTCACAACTCAGGCGAGAAGAGTTATGAACGTTCAACTTTTGTAGGAATTGAGTTATGAACGTTTCTAGTAATTTATTTTGATAATATTGATTACTTTAAATGCTTTCCTATTTATTTCTTAGCATTTAGTTACTTCCATCCCTGCCTTCCCGATGTGCTTTCCCCACGTCTGTCAATACGCTATTTGATTTCGTATCCTGAGTCAACTTACACGGTATAAATGCATGGTTTATTTCATTCAAAATGGTCATTACCGAAGGTTATTAATCATAGGCTTGCTCTGCCTAAAACAAGAGGAGTGAGACAACTACATTTTTAGATCCCCTAAAATTTTGATTTACTTATGACATATTTTACAAGGAAATAAATAAAACACGTACAACTGATTTAATGTTGGACCATTTACAGGTTGCTAGTTGGTTTGGAGAATTATTCCCCAAATAACGCATCTATTTCCCAGATTATTAGCTTAAGAAGGGAGAAATAAGAAATTGATCGTATTTACGAAAATAAAATTATATCGCAGAGCTTGTGTCCGCTTTCGGAATTTTCAAGGGGGCAGGGCCCCCTGCTCCCCCCACACGTGTTACTTATGATATTTTCTTGTAGTAAAAGAATAAAATAAAGCACAAATAGATAAATACACGTGCAGCACATCTTTGTATTTGGTTGGCTGTGATGGGAATAATTGAACATCCATTCGCGGATTCGGTTTTCCCAAGGGGAGTAGGATTTTTCAGGTGATTAAAATCTCTGTTTTCATGGAGGGCATCTCTGGCAAAGTTCGCAATGTGAGTCTATAGTATAGGTATCCACGAGGAGTTGAGTATCTTTTGTCCAGAGTGAATGCTTGTTAAAGTACAAGAATCCTTTGCTTTATAGACATTCAAATACGTATTTCCAAGTAATTATTTATTCATTCTTAAAGAAATAATGAAACCTTTTGCGGGTTGTTACGCACGGTTAATCAGTGTAACTGTATGTTAACATGAATATAAATGGAAGAATTACAAAAGCAATAAAAAGAAAATGCACACGATACACATATTGTATATAATAACTCCAAATATGGTAAGTACAATGTATAAGCAGAAAAAAAACTTACCAAAAATGATAACTAGGATGTATATCTTGCACATTTGATTTTTTTCTCTTAAAAGAATTTCACCTTTTTATTAAATATAAAAGAATGGAAAATAAACCAATTATCTTTGTCCTCCCATTCACACCTGGGAGGCTTGCTCCGCGATCTGCAAGTCGGAAGCAAGTGAAAAGCCTTCAATTCGTTTTTTACAATGCATGTGCTTGAAGTGTCCTCTAGTGTATTTTCCCCAGTCCTTCCAGGGCTGTAAGGAAAGCAGTGTAACCGCAATGTGTGCTCGGGTCGCAGGCGAAGTGCAGCGAGATGAAGGACGAGCACCTGCTGGGCGCGCTGCGCGACCTGTCCCGCTGGCCCATCACGCGCGACGTCAAGGTACGTGCATGGCTAGTACGCGTGTGAAAATGGGTTTGAACGGCAAGAGTGGCTCTCTTGTACAATTGGCAATCGCTACCATGTAGTAATAGCACGCGTATGTCTGTGTGGGTGGGTGGGTGGGTGGGTGGGCGTGCGAGCGAGCGAGCGCATGTGTGTGTGAATGTGTTAGTGGATGTGCGTGTTAAGAATGTTTTCGATACGTGTGAGGGTATGCCACTGCGACGCAGAATAGAGTGGGCATATGAAATGATTGGGTGTGAGTGCGTAGGTGAAAAATAGCTGTTGCGTCCCAAGATTTTTACTTTGAATTTTCTCAAAAATGTTTAAATACAGGCAGACAATACTTATAAGCAGGAAATGCTAATTAACTTCAATCTATCTCCACTGGAGGTTCTCTTATATTTTTAATGTTCTCTGTTTGACGTATGAGGTCCCGTTTCTTCCGTATTTACAATAACTTTGTTTTTGATGCCAATAAAATGTATTTAAAAACATATCTATACTTAGACGGCCTTTTCCACGGAATTGCAGCACTGTTCACCAGTCGACTAACATCGAAATCACCACGATGATGAAAACATCAATACAAAGTACACAATTGTTAAGATGATAAGCCTTGTCAAATACTGCCCAGCTCACTGTTCCCGGTCATCCGACCACAAACAGCACATTATTATAAATGAGCTCGCACGCGACGGAGTCAAGATCGGAAATCCTTTCTCATCTCTTTTTCGTCAATGCTGCTTGAGAGTAAAAACAATGTGCCCTCCCGCGCGCCGCGTGAGAAAATGTGTTGTTTCATTTTCTGACTCTTACTAGTGGGGAAAAAAATATCTGTTGCCAATATTCTGCCTACTAAAGACAGGGAAAACATATAAGCGAATCTCTTACTTGCGAGGGGGAAAATGGTCGTAATGTATACAAATTAAAATATCGGTTTCAAAGGCAAGGTGCCGCAACATCAGCCAGATCGATTGGGGAATATCAATATTAGAAAAAATCCGCTGAACGGTTTAGCTGCTAGCGTTGTTCACAGTAAGACGGACGACGGACACACGTTTTACAGTCATTTGATTTTTCGATATCAAGGACCCACAAAACATGGATCCTCTACGTCACGTGTTATTTTTCTACATTTAGCATCTGGATTTATCTACTTTTTTCGCTACCAGACCCTATAATACGAGTATTTCCGTAGAAAATTCGCCGTTTTCCCGCGCAGCAGTACGTAACTTTCTGTCTAACTTTCTCTCCGTAACGAGAAAGTAAAACTAACCTGTAAACCGGGTTGAAGGCGCGCAACTTCGACATGTGGGCGGCGCTGGACGCGGCGTGCACCCCGCGCACCAAGGGCTGGACGCGCGCGGAGCTGCTGCTGGCCGCCGACCACTGGTACCGCCTGGGGCTGGTGCGCAGCAGCAAGTTCATGGTGGCCTGCATGCGCCGCCTGTGCCGCAAGCCGCACAAGCTGACGGCGGCGCAGCTGGTGCAGACCATGTTCTACCTGAACGCGCAGCGCCGCCACGCGGCCGTGGCCGAGGCCTTCGAGATGGAGCACGCGCTCGAGAGCTGCGCCGAGCGCCTGTCGCTCGAGGACCTCGCGCTCGTCGCCGCCGGCTACTTCAAGACCGAGAGGAAGATCCGCAGGTGGGTGCGCACGCAGTCTGTTCCACAGCGCTACACTACAGGCCAGCATGTAAATTGGGGACCAAATGGAAAATAAGGGTTTAGTGAGAGCGTAGGCTTCCGCGGTCGGTGTCAGTATGTAGAAGAGAATGTAGAGAGAATTCATTTTGAGTTTTGTAAAGAGGTACCTACTGCCCCCTCTCTTTCTTCACCATCCTGTTGTTAAAAATTTCATAACTATCTATTCATAACTATTAGATCCTTTCGTATAGACTTACATGAACTTTATTTATTTTTATTCTTCTTGAATGCAAGTGTTTCAGAGTTTCGGACCCCCTACATTCTTTTGTCACTAAAAAACTCAACGTACTAGTTTCTGTTGATCTAAATCTATGCAAAGTAATACTTTATTTTTTTTTGGAAATTCATGCTCATTATCTTTAGGCATATTGAAATCATTAATAGTATACTTCATTATTCAACATGATAATACGTGTTTTAATTTTTTAAATATATTTTTCATTTCAATAGCCTTCGTTGGTTAACGTGCTCACTTTCCATAGCGCAGCCCCTTGCTCGACTCCCGGTCAGAGCAAATATTAATTGTCCGCTTTTCTTACAATGTCCCAATACCTATTGCTGTTTGAGCTCACTTCTCAGCTTGAGAATACTAGAAATACAGTGTAGAATGGCAATGTATTCACCGCACGCACCCTTTTAACCCATGGCCGCAAGGCCGGGAAGCTGCTGGTAGGCTTTAGCTCGTAAAGAGTTGTTATGCCAAAGAACATACATTGTTCATTTGAATACTTGCACAACAGAGATTTTTAAGTACATTTCTTGTTTTATCAATGGCTACCAAATTAAAAGTGAGGATGTCACAATTAGTGACAAAATGCATTTTTGTGCAAATTAAAAGAATATATTTTACCAATGCAACTTCTCGTCCGGATATCCGAGATCGTTAAGGCAGTAGTGCCGAAGCGATCTCGGGCTGAAGAAACGCGGGTTCGAGTGCCGCCTCGGGCATGTGTTCGTCCTTTCATCCGTTACCATCAACATATCACACCATATCGTAAATATCTATAGTGGTCGCTAATGACCTAGCAGTTGATGCGACCTTAAATAAAATTAAGAAAAAACAAACAAAAAACAATGCAACTTCACGTACATACGTATTATGTATAGAGAACACGGAGAAGTTTCCCCAAATACAGGGCACGTGCCGTGAAATGTTAAAGGTTAAAGTATCCTATGAGAGAGACGTCTCGAAACCTTCTGCTTAAACAAATTTACTTTGCGCTCCGCTTGTTTTAGCAACAAGGCTAACAACGTGTTTAAAATTCTCGGTGCAATTTTTTCATAAATATTTTATAAGATTTCAGGTTCCTTTAAGTGAAGTGTTCATTTCATGTTCATTTACGGACGTAGTCTAGTGAACTTGGAAATTTGCAGTTCCATTCCCCTGCATGTTATGTTCCCTTTACTAGGTGCTTGGAGCAAACTCTGAGTGCGGTGTAACCTTTGCTGAAAGTAGCTGTTACGTCTAACGAACGTTGCAAACTATTATGTACTAACTTCCCTAACATTTACTTATATTTAGCAAGTGAGAAAAGGCGTTAGTTGTTCAGTTGATGCCTCATACTGGTGATATTTGGATATTTTGAATATTTCTCCATGTGTATTATTATTGTTAAAGTTTTTCACTGCAAATGATAGGTAAAAATGGATATTTTTAATCTTAAGTCAGATAGATGAGAGTCAGATAGACGGACTTAGATGGCTCAGAGTGCACATCAGGACATTGATGACAGTGCATTACCTGTTACGGAGAGGTCCTAGGGTTCGAGTTCCGACGCTGGTAGGATTTTCTGCATTGGCTACATAGCTACGTGGAATTAATCGCTGACGAGAGAATCCTAGCGGCCGGCTGCTCTGATCAGTAGTTTTCCGTGGTATCTGAGATCAACGCCAGGCAAATGCTGGAGCAGTACCCTAACAAACGGGCCACAGACCGCGCGGGATCTTTCCTTCCTCTTCGTTGTTGTGTTCTCACACTTATACTTACATGCACTACATGACCACTCATTCCGGGAGTCCAGTTGCGAGCTTAGAGCTTGTATTGGCTGGTGGGGAATCCCCTACAAGCCGAAGTGTAGGTCGGGGCCGGATGTCAACCTCTAGCGAGGGAAGATCACGGCCACCTCCCGCTAGAAACCATGCTCAACACTTACGCGACTAGTGACCTTGGCAGCTGACGCGCCCGGAATCACTAATCGATCAATGGATCGATGAGACGGGAGTAGTCGATGTCCGCGTGGGTCTGATCGAGTGTCGTGTCGCGCCGTGGCGTGCGCAGCGAGCGGCTGCTGGGGCGCATGGTGGAGGTGGCGGGCGAGGGCGCGGCCGCGGCGCCGGACGTGCTGCTGGCGGCGCTCATGAAGGTGATGCGCTACTCGCTGCCGCTGTCCATGATCGACCAGCTGTACGCCATGCAGGAGCGCGTGCTGCCGCACGTGCCGCGCTTCTCGCTCATGACCTGCACCCACGTCGTCCTCGCCGGCACCAACGCACAGGTACGAGCGCGTTGCCCAAGCGAATTCAGGACGTATTTGAGGGCAGGGCAATATCAGCTCATGGGTTGAGCTTATTGGCCTGTTCCTTCTCAAGAGTATCCTTCCATCGCTTTATACGTCTGCCCCTGTTCCTTTTCCCGTTCGGGTTGTAGTTGTAGAGGCCTTTTAGCATTCAATATTCCGGCACTCTCATTAAATGATCATGCCAGTTCTTCCTTAGTATGTCTATTTTTTCAGTTAGGTTGAAGATCTTTAATTCATCTTTGATGTCCGAGTTTCTTTTATGCTCTAGTATTGCATAGTCCTTTAAAGGTCTAAGAAATCGCATTTCCGCGGCTTCTATTTTGCTCTTATCTGCTCTATTAAGGGCCTAATTTTCAACAGAATAAATATTTACACCCTCCCCCTATTTTGGAAATACTATTTTTTTTAACTGTTAGCATGAAGTGGTCACTTGGATCCGCCACTGATTCATAAACAAATACGAGTTTAGGGCTCCACCTGGAGAGGGGTTCCTCATAGTTATTAAATAGTATTTTGTAATAGTTGGTAAATGTTAAAAATATTTTAATGTTGATTTTTAAAATATCAATTGTAGGGTATTTTCACAAACGCATTGATTACTTGGGATCAATTTTTCAATATTATTAGGGAATCCTACAGTTGCACGCTTAGGGCCCCCAAAGACATTAATCTGGCCATGAAGCCAATGGAACATGTGAAGAGTACAGTAGAGAGATAGATGGTATAGAGATACAAAACTATGTAACACCCAACAACTACAAAGCTTTGCAATATCCATACAAAACATACAATGTAAATCAAAATCACTGAGGTAGTAAGTGCACGCAAAAGTTTATATAATCCAACGGTTGTGTGATGGAGAGTTTCCATTTCATTTAAAACTGAGAAGAAATACATTAGTTGTGGTTACGCGAGCGCAATCTTGGCCCATCTTGGGCGCTGGCGTAAAATGCGTTGGCTACTCAACACGTCGTTTCTGGATAATCATGGAGGCCGAGCGCCGCCGCCTCGCGTTGACGGAAAGATGTGCGAGCGGAGTACGTAAAATTGGCGACTTTTGATTAGAGAGTGAATTTAATCCAACTCTCTTCCCACGTACAGCGTTTTGAATCATCGCCCATTACACTGCTCATTCCACTCATGTTTCCTTTATGTGTGGTTTTGTTCTTTGCCAATGCAACATTCGCGCCCGGGACACCGGTTGTCGGAAGCGCGAGATTTCGTGCAGCGTGAAACAAGAAACGGCGAGCTAGCTGGTGCCCGTAGAGTCCCTAGGTACAGAACGTAGCGCATTCTGCCGAGCTCCAAAACCGCTCCCGAACCCAATATTAACGTTTTAATGGACGTGGCTTTCCGGGAATGTTCCGACGATCCCGGAAATTTGGCGATACCAGTGCACTCGGCCGTTATAATTTAATCAGCGTCCATTAAAGTGATGGCCTAGAAGGAAAACTATGCGAATCGCAGTCAAAATGTTCGTCCAATTGTCCGTCCTCCTGTTTTTAGATTATATAGTCTTAAGAATGATCATTTTTTTAAATAAATCCAATGAAATATTCATTTCCAACAACCCAAATTAAGTAAAATTGTTTACTTGGTGTATGTATGCACTGTAATGTAAGAAACATGTTGTAAATATATGTAATGTGCAAGAGTAAAGAGTAGTATAATTTATTTACATTGTTAGTGTACTTCTGTATGTTACACTTCGGGCTACAATCACATTCAAAATCTAAAAACTCCATTCATGTTAATGTAGCGATAGGTGATCTGGGATACCTCTTTATCAGTAAAGGATTCGAACACACATTTTTATTTCAGGAAACTAAAAACACTAGTATTGTACAATACATTGAAATTGAAACTTCGTTTTTCATTTTATTGAATTACACATGAATTACTGACCCCATTGTTAGCTTCTTCTATGCAAGATAGTACATCGCATTGCTTAGTCTAACTCATAATTGGGGTGCACTGAAAGATTTTATCTCGTAATCGCACTATGCTTGCCACCATTTCAAGTCTTTTGTTAATTCCATAAAGACCCTTTCCTCTGATTTTTGCACTCTAGATAAAAGCAATTAGCAGTCTAAGACTAATGTATTGTAATTTTGAAGATTCTGTATTTAATATTCGTTCCTTTCTTTTAATGACATCATTCATATTTCACTAATGACCTGCCGTTCTCTCGAAAACGTCAGAAACTTTAAAGGATCTTTAACGACTTCCTAAAATACTCTGGGCGAATTTCCAGAAAACTTAGGATCTTCAAATGCGATAAAATATCATCAATTGAAAATAATTACAGTAATTAAAAGACAACGATAACGAAATAGAATATTAACATCACTTCTGAACTTAGGGATAAAGCATTGATGCATTTGACAAAGAAAAGTATTTCATTGGCTTATAGAACACACAAAATGAGATTTCAATCTATCGAAGGAACTGAACAGGAAAACGGAAATACGTTTGGGATAAAAAGAAACATAATTCATTGAAGTAGAAAAAGTTAAATGATTTTTTGGTACTAATTTTCTTTCCGTATCACTATAGGAAACAGTCAGCAGTGTGTCAATTCGTGTACATATCACGTATAATATCTAAAATGATTTAGTGCAGTTGTTCATCACATTTGGGTGATTTTCCTTTCCCGAAAGATATTTATAGTAAAGGCAATATTTTGGAGTTGCCGGAGTAGAGTTTTCCGGCCTGTCTTTCTTGTAACCGTTTTAAACTTCTCTAGGGTTTTTTGTCCCAAGATGCCATTCTTTTTTCTTGTATATATGGCTTTTCTTTTGTCTTAAGAACTCGGCAATTTCTACTTTAGAAACTATCGATTCTTTGTTCCCGTGGACTAATCTCTATTATATTTACGACGTGACTTCGTAAACAACGGGTGGGGTTGGCTCTTCTCTAAAGCCCCGCTATAGGGAATATAATCCAGACAATTACGTTTCTCGCGTATTTCGGATAATGGCCTATCTCTTACGCCGGAAACTCTTTAACGATATTACCCTCGAACACAGTGAGTCCTGGATTACCTTTATCTTTCATATTTGTTTCGCCGGTAAGTTTAAATAACGTGCATCGCTTACAATGCACCGTAATTGCGTTAAACATCGTTAGTTGCAACGTTTAAGCTGCATTGTAAAATCGAACAATGGCCGAACGCCATGAAACGCTTTTCGAAAAAGCAGTTATGATAAAATAGACTTTGATACGAATTGTGCTTCAGTTTACATGAACTCATGACGCGCGGTAACATAAACACGGAAATGATTGCTATTTTTAATGAATGTGATGTGTCTGCCGTGCTATGATGTAAATTAACGTTTAGTTCAAATACGTTTTACGTGTTCAAATCCATCTGTAAAGATTTGACAACTTCACTGTTTAAATGATAGGGAAGTAGTAGGTGATCTTGCCTTCCACCTTGAATTTGTATAATTTGTCTTGGAGAAAGCAAGCTTTCAAATGATTTCTCATATCTCACTTCAGTTCAACCCAATGCACATTCCCCATGCTCCTTTGATTAATCCTGCGCCCCTGAGAGGTGGGTGATCCTGAGCAATACACACTGAAGAAATAGTATTAAAACACTCTAACGAAATAAAAATTACTTCTCGAAACAATTTTCTAGCATGTTTAAAATTTAAAAAAAAGATTTTCCATTAATTTTGGGGCAAGGAAATAAGAAAGAAAACATTGGATATGACCGCCTTAGTCTGATCAAACGTAAGCTTGTGCTTTGACAAAAGATGCAAGAGAGAGTTGCACGTATCCCCCATAGCACGTAAAACAATTTTTAATTGTTTTGTGATATGTGTTAATAAAAAAATACCAAAAATAGTTAATGGGATTGGTCACTTAATTGAGCCTAGTTTGCGAACGTTTCGGAACTTTATTGTTCCCTCCTCCCTATGGAACACATAATTACACTGCGTGGGTTTCATGTAAGAATTTAGCAGAAATTATTTTCATTTTGAGTTATGGCGCTTCTTTTTCATGTACAATAACTTAGCATATCATTTTTTTCTTAATATGTAGTCTCCAGTTATGTAACCCACCTGTATAGTAATCGTGTAATTATGTGTTCCATAGCCCTGAGGAGCGAACAAGAGGGTTCCGAAACGTTTGCAAACTAGAATTTTAACTAAGAGTTCAACAACCATTTAGTATTCCTAGAATTAATTGTGTGGTCGTGAATTCAAGAAGTAATACATAATATTTATGCACCAAGTTGTTATAAGAGTTCTAATGATCGAGCGCTCGATCATTAGAACCAGTTAACGCCTGTGGTACGTTTTTATTTTTTAGCGAATTTTAATTATTCATATTTACTTATTCACTAATTAATTAGTTGTTAACTTTACCTGGTTTGTCATTTCATGTATCCCTCTCATAATTCCCTTCTTGAGAGAACACGTAGATTCAACTTAATTCATATTTCTCTCGTCACCAAGATCCTCTCAATCCAGGTAAGTTATGCAGTAAATATCGAGCTTCGTATGGAAGGCAATAACAAGTAATAACGTGTCAGTAAAAAGTAAAATAGTTTTCACAACGTTTCTGCGCACATGAGCGCAATGACAATGAACGCGCGCGACGTGCGGCACAATTAGTCCGGGCGCTGAAGGGTTAATACGAGGTATTAATAGTACGTGTTTCACATAAACTTACGGGAGATCACATGAGCTTTTGTCGAATAAAAGGAGGTTGCGCTCTGAATACGACAGAGATAAACTATGCAGTTCTATCTGGGGCAAGGCTTATAATAACATCCAATCAATTTAGGAAATGAGAATTCTTCAATTGCGTAATCAGATCACAATTTGCTGGGGATTCCATCTGGAAAAGTTTCTGTGTTTAATCCAAGAATTAATTGCGTAGGCTGCTTTTGACCGATATCAAATCAAATGGCTCATGTGCAGTACAAATATCACGAATATTTAATGGCATCCAAATATATGAAAATGTGCTGCTGCTTGGGTGAAGGATCGCGAATTAATGGATGTTATTTCATCTTTAATTCGTTTATTTCCCTAATTGTCCTCCCCTGATCGATTCGATTTTAACGTGACTTGATTCAGTTATTATTTGTGAATGAAAAGAGGGAATAAAAAATAAATGCTGAAGGGTTAATACGAGGTATTAATAGTACGTGTTTCACATAAACTTACAGGCGATCACATTAGCTTTTGTCGAATAAAAAGTCGAGACTAATAGGAAATTTGTTAAATGCTCAATGTGACAGAATTGAGAAATCATCGATTTACCATTAGGAAATGCTATTATGCAAAGGTTAATTGCTTATCATTGGAGGCAAGACCTTTGTTAGGGTTTGAAGAAATCTTTGGTAGCACCCACTTTTTCCGAAGAAAGGAACAGTGTATTTTCGATCGCCGATTTTGCCACTTTGTACCTTTCGTTTGAACCCAATGCGTTTGTAGAAAGGAAGCAAAATATCAAAATAAATGAACGGGGATACCGTGAATCTTTCTTCTACGAAATGTTTTGATGTTGATAATGATGGTTCGATTGTATTGCAGGCGCTTAGCAGAAAACACGCATTCCCGATGTTTCGTGCTGTTTAAAATGTCCAGCCCTTCGGAAGTAACAGTGAGAGAGTACCGTCACAAAACTTCAGTTCGACACAAAACATCATCCGTCCAAAAAGAATGTTTTTGGTCTGTCGGTATGGCACATTTGAAGGTTAAAAAGGCCCTAAAACTTTGAAAGTATAATTTCTTTCGCCGTTTCTGAAACTAATTGTGCGTAATGCATAATTTACGATGATATTGAAAATAACGTGGTCTTCCACTTATTTACACGTATATTTGCAAGCCTGTCGGGGCAAAAACACAACTTCAAACCCAAATAAATTTTAAGTGATGTCACTACGTTGTAGGTCAACGGTAAATTGGTGTAAGGTCAGGTAAGCCTGCCAGTGATCCACAGCATGTGTTATCTGAGTCTGAAGTTACCTAGAGAGATCAGTGTACTTATTGAACTTTCTTTACAATCCATTATCAAACATGGGCTCGTTAAGAATCTGATTAGTTATCCCAGGTTCTAATTCCCTGTGCTAGCGGTAAATATTTATAGACATGTGTGTGTGTGTGTGTGTGTGTGTGTGTGTGTGCAAGCGCGTGCGCAAGTACTGCAGGAGAAGCAGGTGCTCACGGTAGCAGTACGGTTCGATTTAATAAGACAACTTCTGAAAATAATGTGGTATTGAGTCTCCGATCACCTGATCACAGATTTTGTGACATTGCTTCTTTCTATATTGACGCATCAAATTATAATAGGTTCAATAAGCATTGGCTCACCTCTGCCGCCTCCTCGTTTCCTTTCCGACCAGTGCGTGCAGATGTGACCCTTGCGGCTGATTGTGCAGGAGGTGGGGCGGGGAACGAATGATTCTTCATTCACTGTTTTGAACACTTTTTCTTCTTAAACACACGTGAGTATCAGATTACAAGACAGGCTTCGGCAACCGGAGTCAGTAGACCTTGGCTGTCCGAAAGATGCCGCGCCCGAATTACATCATTCGAGTAGTTGGTACTGGTTGTCCGCGAAATTCTAACAAGTTCGGACACGTGTTTATTGTGTAGGATGTGCTCCCCTCCACAGCCTGTCGATCACATGTCCAACTGACAAGCCGCTCAAATTATAATCGATTCATTCAGAGTTCCTCGGTTCCGTGGAATGCCAATGTCTGGTTGGTGTGCAAGAACTGCACGTAGCAGTTCGGTAGCAGAGCGGTTCGGCTGAATTTCCATTCACATAACTTCATACGCTTTGTAGTTCTTAAATGTTTCTAATTATAAGACCGCAACCGGAGTCAGTAGACTCTTGGGTGTCCTGGAGACGTAAAATGCGCAGAGGTGGGCTACGCGCGGGTTTTTTAGTCTTTGCTTTCTTTTCAGGGCTTGCCGATCAGCCAGCCATTCGGCCAAATTCCGACCCCTTGATCACATTTAATGCGTGCGTGTGAGCAGGTGCTGCACGAGCGGTTGGTGCTGGCGGTGGCGGAGCGGTTCGCGCGCGAGGCGGGCGCCGCGCGCATCAAGGACCTGGAGCGCATGGCGCTGGCCCTGGGGCTGTTCGGCGTGGCCCCGCCCCCCGACGCCCGCCCCTGCATCTTCGAGGCGCTCCAGCGCGAGCTGCGCGATCCGGCCCGCGCCAAGGAGCTCGCCGCCTACGGCAGGTGCCTGCCCCGCGTGCTCTACTTCCTCAGCCTGTGCGGCGTCTACCCGCTCGACCTGCTGCAGCGCGCCATGCACCCCGACTACCTCGACCAGCACTTCGGTGAGTACACTTCCCGGGTTTCGGCACCGTTCCGGTGCAGAGGAATAATATAAACTGCCTTTTCACCGGATTTGCAAGTCTCCAAAGCCTTCAAATGACTTAAAACAGTCACTAGGAAATACGTAGCTTGACTATGAATTTGGTGCAACAGGAAGCAATGGAATTTTCGCATTCCGAGAGACGGCATTCGTAATGCTAGCCAACTTTTTCGTCGACATGAACTTTAGAGGAGAAGACGACTTTAAGATGACGGATATATAGATTAGTGAATAAAAGCGTGTGCAAAGAGCTCACAAGAATCTATGCTAATATTTCGATAGTGTAGTGGACATTGTATGTCCACTCATAGCCATATTTGAGTTAATATCGTTTTTGGAGACCTTTCGATCATAACTACCTAGTTTCCAAAGATTGCATATAAGAGCAAACATTGCCGCTACACGAGCAACTGCACCTTTACAAACTTTCAAGTTTAGTTTTCTCGAGACTAGAAATTCTAGATATACAATGTGGGTACACTAAACCATCGATATGGAAAGTTGATTCCAAAAATGTAACGTGCGGAATTAATTGCAATGGCTTAAAAAGAACTTATCACTGTGACGTTTTGCAGCAAATAAAGTCTAAGGCCCGGATTCATAGACAACCTAAGGAATTAGGAAATACTTCAGCTAAACGTTTTTCTAAAATGTGGCCTTTAATTGAGGTGGGTATTTCATATATGTTCCTCATGACCGTGACTTGTATGCTTTTTTGTGTTCCAAAATGCGGCAACGTTCCACCAACTGTTTTGTGGCTGTGTGGGCATAAGTGTATTCAATTGTTTATTTATAGAGAGTCCCAAATTTGACGTGTGCGATTTTTAAATAATACTATATATACATCACTGGTTGTATTTCTATGACTCGCGTGTTACTTTATGTAGTACAGATGATGTGTTGCACATCAAACTGCAATCATTGTTAGTATTACGCATAACTGAAGTAACAATTATCGCGTGAGAACAGCCGAACCTCAAGAGAAGACCGAACGAGGAACTTCAAAGAGATCAGGCGACCGCCCTTGTACGAATGAGTTGTGACGAGCTTCTTTCGGAAGCTGACTGGTCACTCATTGGCCCCCTCACGTGAGAGATCTGCGTGAATAAGATTCGTAAACCTTATGGAACTCTCATTTTTAAACCTCCACTCCGGATCTAGCATATTGCGTCTCGAAGTTGACAGTCGACATTGGCATCCGTGCTCCACAGTTTTCGGGCATTTTCCTTCCTCTCTCCTCGCGACCCACATCATCGTCGCCCCCCTCGAGCCGCAGTCGAGGGGCGCGGCGCGGTGCAGGGCCGGAGGGTCGGGGACGCAACGTGCGGAGGGGAGACGGGAAGCGCAGGGGACAGCACAGGGTGGTTCGCCCGCGCACTCCGTCCGTCGCGCCTCGCCCTTCGCGATGCGGCGTTTACAGGCTTTATGGAATCCCAAGATGCCATGTTTATAGGTTTTACGCCAGTTTTCACTGTTGCATGCATTCATGTTTCGGTTATGAAGTCAGGCTTCCTGGTTTTATGTTGTGTGTACGCGCATTAAAGGTAAATGCAACCCCGAGATTTTGTTTGGGGTCTTCAGTGTGAAATTCATGAGCTACGTGCGCCAATGCTACGCATTCTGATAAGCGTCTTGCCTGTCATACAATGTAGGAATATATATTTGCTATACAAGTCTTAACATGTTTTATTTTAGGTCAAAACAGAAAATGTCTGAGAGCACCCTGAACTTTGTGCAAACTTCTTTTAATATCTGTTCTTTGCGTAGAAAATAATTTTCTTTTTTTTTCGAGTAATTTGTTGTGTCTATTCTTTTAAATTGGTTTTCCTAACTTTTCGCTATTCTTCCCCTTCCCTATTTCCCAGAGCGCGTCCACGAAGTCATGTGTTAAACCGAAGTATTTAAAAGTCTGCTGTACATATTTGCAGTTGTCGGCAATACCTCCTACATTTAGACCTAGACACCCTTTACTTGATAACACCTAGTGTTTTAATTTTATGAAGCAAATACTTCGGTTCAATCCCCAGGGCTGAGATGCACAACGTGACAACTCTCACACTATCCAGTTTCCATATTGTCTTTATTTCCTCTGCTTGACTGTGTTATTTTTGTGTTTCCCACAATGCTTTTGGGGGGTTGTGAGCAAGGGGTAGAGCAATGTCTGTCAGTTATTGTTATCTCTTCACTCTTACTCGTTAGACTACAAGGGTAGCTCCATCCCCAGAAAAAGGATTGATGTGCAAATGAAAATATGCGTAAACAGGCATCCCATGAACGGTCGAATGCAATCGCCGTTTCCTCGTATTCCCGTGCGTTCCGCGCGTCCGCCGGACCATCACGCGGACTTCAACCGCGCGCGTTTGGTGCCCCCTCGCGCGCCTCCCCCCGCGCGGCCACGCCCCCCGCAGCGGCCCCCGCGCACCCCTCGGCGCGAACCCTTCCCCGACCTCCAGCTGCGAGCGCCAGGGCTCGTCCACGCAGCGACCCGAGACACACCCCGTGGACCAGTGGCAGCGGATACCAATTCTTTTCCCACACTCATATAAAGCATTCAATGGCACATACTTCTAATACTTTTTCGGCTTTTCTTAGAACTCCGGATATGTTCTGCTGACTAAGAGAGGCAACGGAAACTCGAGTATCGAAAAGCTATGTGCGCAACTATTTTGCTTTCACACGTATTTAGCTCCACATGAGCTCTAATTTTGGATCAGATTTTAACTCAAGTTTGCCGCTGTGCTCGAACATTTTCTCCTGGCTTCAGATGAAGCTGAAAAAACCAGAGAAACGTAGAGAAAGCAAATGGAACTTTGCCAAAAATAAACACAAACTTTTAAGGCATCTAATATTTCGTTATCACATTCGCTTAGCTCTAAAAGAAAAAAGTTCTGGATTATTTCGAAGAGTCTAAATTTTATAGTTGCCTTACACCCGTTGGATATGTATAATTACGAAGCGAATACTTACGAAGCGACCTATGTTTTCTTCTGAAACAACTTTTGTTAAACAACTTACTTTGATATAGTTGAGAACTGAGGACACAGAAGTACTTTGGTAAGGATTGTAAATATTTTCTTTTGATAAAAAGGATGACAAACGCGTCGTGTATGAACTATAACTTTAAGTAATTGAGTTTCACATTGCAAAAAGAGAAAATGGGAGCCAATAAGTAATAGCATAGCAAAACCCACAATTTTGAGGGTTAACCTATTTTACGGCTGAGTCCTTCTTTTGAAGAGAGGGTCTCGTGCTATTCGCAGTCTGTGCGCCCATAATGACACAATCCAGCCCCACTTGCGTGCTTCTCTTCTCCTCGCATCCGACCGCCCTGTCTGAACGCCCTGCATCCCCCTACGTCGTATCTGGGGCCTTAGTTTTCCTCCTCCCAGAGGAGAAAGAGAACGGTGCGTTGTCTTCTTGCAAACTTTTCTCGTTTCCTCAATAATTTTCCATGTTTCGCTAATTTGAAGAAACTTCTCCCCTTCCGCTGAAAATATCTTCCTATAAATTTGTGTTAAATTGAATTTAAATTAGGCAGATCTCTATGCGAGATTATACTATGAATTTTACCAAAGGAGGAGCAAAACTCCTTTAAAAGTAACTCATTAGCGTTTCTTCGATTAACGTCACTTTTGGGTGATATTCGTCTCAATTGTGAATATGTGTTTGTGGGTCCGCCGTTAGACAGACGGTCTTCTTTTATTTACATTATGACAAATTTTGTTAGACTTCATTTCCAGTCGGTATGGTACTTCGTGTGAAATCAGTAATCACGACTCTTAATTGACGTGAAATCGATCTCGTGAGCGCTGAGCTGCACGCAGTGTGGCAATGAATTCGACCCTTTCATGACCATTAATAATGATAATGATAATAATAATAATTAATAATAAAGAGGCACCTCGAACACAAGCGGGCGGGCGGCTGCAAACAGCGTCAGTGTCCATGTTAGGGGCAGCTGCATCGACAGCGGGAAGTAGAGAAGGAAGGGCCATGCACCTTTGGACTTGGAGGGCACAGGAGAGAAACTGGGTTGGGACATCAGCCGCGAGGTCCGAACCTTGCATTAGCCAGCGAAGGAGGCTGCCTTCAACAGTCAGTGAAAATCCCGTAGGGTCTCTCGTTTGGCCCTGCGGGGGGGGATATCGCAAGGCCACTGTGGATCACAGTACTGAATGACAGAAAATAACCAATGGATTAAGATCTGTGGGCTCCAACTTGCTTCCTGCGAAACTCCACTTAAAACCAATGAGCAAAATGGACAGAACATGAAATCTAATCTTAATCTTAAGTGTCTTGCTCTTCCACGTCGCAGACCTGCTCCGAAACCACGCAAATGTCACCTTGTCGACGTCTGGCTATCCCACGGATGTTAGGTCCAGGGGCCCTGAGGCAGCAGTAGCTCGAAGTCATCGTCAGAGATGGACATGGGATGTGTGAAAGGAGGTAATGTGGTACTTTTACTATGAAAAAGCGAAAAATCAGAAATTAAAGTTTACACGATATGGAGAGAGCGGAACCCAGGTACGAGACCTACCCTAGATTCAAAGAGTTTGCCAGTCAACGATGATACATACTCTGCAGTGGAAAATTCACAGCAGAACAACTTGCTGACATGGAAATGCATATTATGTTCTTCGATGGAACTACCCCCTACACTAACATTTAGAATATCTAATACCTCTGAAAACGATGATCCTGTTGAAGATTAATGTCTTTCCAATAAATCTTCCGTCGGTGGAGAAAATTCATCTGGCTATGAATCACATGGATATTGGCATATGCTAAATCTCCTGCAACGTGAGATACAATGGATTGGTCTAGTTCCATTCAAATCTTGTGCAACGTTCAGGAGAATTTACAAAAATGCTTAAGCTAAGAGAGTGATGGAGACTGCGATTTCTGCTGGTACGGACTCCAGGTAGAGGTGTAGATATTACTGATATCCGCTGTATCTTTATAAATTTAGAAAATTTTGGCGCTAGCCGAGAACACTGACAGCCGACAGACGAACAGAGTAAACAGCTCCGTACCCCTTGGACGAAACTAAGATTCTCTCCCAAAAGCGGGCTGTCGTCAATTATTTTAGGAATGTCATCTTCCTGGTTTGGTCTTGACAAATATGTAAAAGTCAGTTTAAAGAGAGCATTGAAATTGATATGCACACAGGTATTCAAGATTCTTGAGCCAAGTAAAACACACATACACATTATATATCTGAACATTGAAGAATGTGAGAACATCTCGAACGACACTATGAAAGAGAGAATTTGCAGGAAGTAATTACAGAAGAGCGAGACTTGTTCTGCAGTCCACCCTGAACTCCAGGAATAAAATCTCTGCAATAGGTAGTTTGGCTGTGCCTGTAGCCGAGTACAGTTTCGGTCTAGAGAACTGGACTGAGAAATTCGAATTATGGATCGAAGAAACAGAAAATTCCTTACAGCGCATCATGTCGCTCACCCTGAAGCTGATGTATGAGTACATAGAATTTATGTGTCACGTAAATATGAAGGAAGAAGCCTCACACAAATTGAAGCCCCTGGCACAGTGCATAGTCGGGATGGGAAAGTATGTAGTCAGTCATCGAGATGATCCACTACTGAGGCAGGTCATTAAATCTGACCGAAGAATGGGAAACAGAGGCATTGATAGTGTAGCAAGAAGCATTGCGAAGAAATCTATACAAGACACGCAGAATAACATAGGCACTGAACTTCTGATGCTACTAAACATGAAATGTGTAAGACAAAAAATGTTCAAGAAATCTCTGTAATGGACTGGCCTGCACAGAGTCCTGACTTAAATCCTATCGAACACCTTTGGGGTGTTTTGGATGCCAGGCCCCACCGACCTACATCGACACCTCTCCTCAGTGCAGCACTCTACGAAGAATGGGCTGCCTGAAAGTATGCCTGCGAGAGTGGAAGCTGTTATCTAGGCTAAGGGTGGGCCAACACCCTATTGAATTCTAGCATTACCCAAGTAGGGTGCCACGAACTGGTAAGTCATTGTCCGTGTCCTGATAATTGATCACATAATGTATATTGAAGGAGCAGGCACCAACTTACGGGTTTGCCTGCGAAGTCAATTTTCATGATAATTTCGTCATCGCTTGAATGGAGTAATGATATTAAGACGGCTACAGTTGCAGAAGTGTATCTGCAATGGCTCTGTATTCAAATAGTACACGAAATTTTCTTTCCGATTACTAGTCACATGTAAAAATGTATGATGCAAGAAACATACGTGATTTTTGAAGCTAATTCTGTACAGCTTCTACAAATAAGCACTCCATTTGGTTATCCATGTAGCATTTGGTTTTAAGGTGAGGAATGCAAATATTTCCAGCTTGAAAATAGTAATTATTACCATTCACTTAAAGTATTCTATATGCTTTCTTGTAGCAAACCCCTTATCTCGTTATAAGTATCTGCGTTTTGCACGTATTGCTTTTGCGTACCTTATCTAAATTCCTCCCAAGGCGAAATTTCCTGAACTACGGAGAAGATACGGAGGGAAATTTAATTAACGATCGGAATTCTAATTAACCCTTACGCCGCTCCGTTACGAATGTTCAAGCAGAAAGAAAATTACTTGACTTGATAAGATCTCGGGCGATATAACGCATAGCGATCATTAGATTAGGATTTGATAATTCGCGTAAGCATGCTAAGCAAATACGCTTAATTTCATTTCACATTATATGTAATATTCATGGATAATCCACTGTAACTATACAGTTTATGTGCTTTATTTCAGAATTGTATGATTCCCTTAGAAATTTATATCCCTGCCCACAATTTTGAAATATGTACACTATGTACTGCACTTCAAGGATAACTTCAGAGAGGATCTATGGGCCATGGTCAGCTGAAAATATTCAAGATTAAAATAATATTTGTGCAATAAAAAAGACTGAAATTTGTACACATTATTGGTGAATTTATTTTAATACCACTACCGATTAAAGTATTTTTAAAATATATTTTAAACGTCCGGGATGAAATGCAAATTATTATAGAACGTGAGACTTTCTTTCAATGAAGCCATACAGACTAGAAATGAAAGAAATCATGACTCCTAATACAAGCATTTTTATACGATCATAGAAAAAAATGTTGTTCGTATTTCGTTCGTGAAATTGTTTGTCTTCTTACAATAATTTCACGTACTTAATACCGAAATACCTCAGTCTAATGTCTGGTCTGATTCATCACAATTCATACTTTCATTTAACAATATATTTAAAACTCTACTCTAAATCGTTTCCTTAAAAAAATTAAAGGTCAATAATTTACTTTTTTGGTTACAAATTTTTGTTGTAACTCGACATTTCTGTATCCGGATAGGGGTCCGGTTCCCTCGAATCCTCTTACGATGGAGTTGACACTTCGAAGCTTGGCTAGAGATTACGCGCCATCATCCCAATCTCAACTGAGCGCCTTCGCGCCAATGAGGCTCTCTGTAGTTTTCTCTTGTCTATAAGATGGAATTACCCAGGGCTTTCACACGTCGTGTGAAGGCAATCGCCGTGTTCCATCTGTCTTTCTTTTGCCCTGGTCGGGTTCGAGCTGGGATAAGCCCTTAACCGCTGCGGAGGCAATCACCTTGTCCCATGATTCGTTCGCTCACGGCCTTTGCAGACGTATGGGGACACGTGAGTGTCTTGGCTCCATGCCAAAAGCGTCCGGCAGGGTGGGTCTTTCTTTCGTTTTCTCACACTCTGCTTTTCTTTTTTCTCCACTTCAAGATTCTCCTCTTTCTTTCCTTCTTCTAGTAAGTTTCTTCCATTCTTATTTGGCCCTATTTATTTTCCTCTTTCCTTTTCTTTCCGTTCCTTTCCTCTTTGCTTCTGTTCTTTTCTCTTTTCCTATACACTTTATGTTTACGTCGTTCTTCTGTCTCTCTTGCCATTTTCCTTTTCATCTACATTAAAACCAGGAGGTCACGCATCATTTTGTAATAACGCTTTGATTTCCATGTTTTTACTTGGAAAGAATAAAACGCCCCAGTGAACAGCCAGTTTCTAGTCTGCGCCGGGTCTAATTTAGATTCTGGTTTTAATTTTTATTATTTGCTGAACAAAGCAAAGCAAATACCAAAACATTTATAGAATTTAGAGATAATCTTTCATGTTGCGTCGTTAAGGCAAATATTATGATATATTTAATAGTTACTGTATGATTACCCGACGTTGCCCGGGTATTTATTTATTACAATCATCTGTTAAGCAGTCTCTCCCGCCTTCCTCGGACGCCCTTTCTAGCCACCTTGGCCGACCTGCCCACACCTTCGCCCGCCCATCCAGCCCCATCCCGCTCGCCTCACTCCGCCCTTTTCTCCGCTCGGCCCGCTTTTTCGTTCCGCCTCCTCCATCTACGCCCGCTCCTTCCACCCCCACTCGCTCTAACCACCTCTACTCACTCCACCCGGGCCCGCTAGGCCTCATCCCGCTTCACCCGGCAACCCTGTAGCTGCGTTGGGAATTACTTTTAACTAAATATTTAAAAAAACACACATTTTGAATTGCAACTACATTGTTTTTTCTTGGGCGCTCAAAAGTATTCGTGCCAAATTTTGGAACAAACACTCCAGTGGTTCTAAAATTTATCCAGCACATAAAAACATACGTTCTCAAACGTTTATGTAATAGATCTACTAAATAGAAGATCATAGCCATGCACTAAACTTACGGGGCTAAGGACCTTAGCAAATGACGGGCGACCGCTGCTTGTTCCGCAGGGGACAACCCGCACGCGTACGAGCTGGAGCTGCTGGCGCTGGACATGGCCGTGAGCCTGGAGCGGCCGGACTTGGACGTGCCGCGGCTGACGCCCAGGGCGCGCACCATCATCGCCAAGGTGAGTGAACGCGCCGCCACCCGCCGTCCCTCTTGCCCGCTGTGCAAGGAAGCAGGTGTTAAAATTGGATTTTTAAATAAAGTCTTCTACAATTTTTTGTCAATATGAGTAACTTTTACGCATTACTACATGGATTTTTTAGTGAAATTGTTACAACTTTTGAACTAGAGGGGCTACATCAGTCTATACTTTGTCGCATTATCGGAAATAGTTATGCAATGTTGTAATTTCTGCCTTACTAAAAACTACATATGACTTGAAGTCAAATTCAACCAATTCAAACGAAGCGGCTGTAGTGCATACTTGCGTTCATTTTGATAGCCAGAAACAGAAGTCTAACTTTTTTACAAATGGAACAAACATGAATAAGTTGTATTGTTATAGTATTTGAAACATGTAGTACAGAAAGGCAAGAATTATTTCACACAAGCTTGCTTTGATTGCATTCATGTTAGCTTTCAGTTTTTAAATAACATAATCAGCGATTAAAATTCTTAAAACTAAAGAAGTGAATTTACAATTTTCCAAGTAATGCATGTAAAAAACTCCCACCCGAAATTAAAAAAAAATTCGAAGCCTCGACATCAGCGAAATCAATTAGGGAAAATCATTTTGGTGAAAATCCTGTTTATTGTGTAGTCACTAGCGTTGTTCACAGACAGAATCGATTTTTCGGTATCAAGGACCTACAAAACATTTATTCTAACTACACGACGTGTGAAGAAGCAGTAATCTATACTAATCAAAGTGAACTCAATGACACGTAATCGGCATCGATTTCACAAAGAGGACTGTATGAGTAGATACGAAATGTTTACAGGCTCTTCTTCAAGATTTGACGCAGTGTCCATGCAAAGTTTGGTAAAGATTAATACAACTTTAATGCGGAAAATAAATAATTTAAATAATATGCTGGTAGATGCACCACAATCATTATTTTTCGCCTGTCGCTAAGAGACATATTCCGCCAGAGGCCAGCAGTTGTGCGGTAGAACCAACCATGTGTCCGATCTCCATGGAAGATATCACATTTACTTTTTTTTTACTACCATGCTCTGAGTGCTAGACCCAAGTATTATCGAATCCCATATGCTCGCAAATATTTTTACGGGTTGCCAATATTTCGTGCTTAGTAGTATTGTGAAATTAAGTAACCGTTTCAAAGAACGTGACAAATGTATCCTTTAATTGCATTATTTCTTCCATGGAGTATACCGTAATATGTACAGGCATACATCTTAGGTATGGTTATGCTCTATTCAAAAGAATATTAACGAAAAAATTGGGAGCCATTTTTGAGCAACTTTTAAAAATGTCCTAGCAATTTCTGTTAAGTACTCCCAAAAATTAAAATATTCGTTTCAAATTCGCAAGTTCTAGAGTGTGGACAGGTCTGTCGGGCAATATCCGTTTCCGAGAAAATCCTGTGAACTGTGCACAGACGGACAGCCAGCCGGAAGATTAGCGTTTAAAAAAAAGATCGAAAGAAAAGTGTCAGAATCTCCCCAAAGGTGAATTTTCTGTCTAAATATCTAGATAGGCAACATTACACAACTTTCTCTTCACTATATATTCGAAAAAGTAAAAAAAAAAAAAAAAATAGTAATGTAAAACAGGTTGCCTAGAACAGCAAAATATACACATCAATGCAATACTGGTCGCTTAGAGGAAAGTCATGTAGCTGCATAAACAAATAATTAATCTGATTCAGAAGAAATAATTTCATAATCAATTCAACCAATTGAGCGATTGTAATGGGCAATCGCCGTAGTGGGCAATCGCCGTGTCGTAGCAAATAAGCAATAGTAAGAGAAGGGACGTAATTTAATTAATGCGTTTTCTAGTGAAAATAATCTGAGCCCAATGATTTTCCCTAGTAGATGCGATCTCTGAAATAGCATGTCAACTTCTCTCTGCGACGATTCCCACACCATAAAACCTGCCATTCTCGTTAAATAGAGAACATCAATTTATTCGCACAATTACAACTTCCGTTTAATTGCAATTATAATGGATTAACGCGGCAACTACATGTAACGGCATTCATTGTCGAGTAATGAGCCATTAAATTATTAATCACATTGTAATCCTAATTAAATTACAAGTATATCATCATTTTAATTGCATTTTCCTCATTGCTTTCCATCGATAACAGGTTTATCACGCACAACTGTCCCTTAATTCTCGAACGTCATTTGGCGGCGAAACCAAGAACCAGAGAAAGAATTATTAGACCTTCAATTGCCTTCATTGGAGAGGGCGGGGCGCACGCCATTAGGCCCCGCTCGTTTTCCCGCCACTTCATTTGGGATTCCGCGGAGGAAACTGCAGCAAAATTTTGTTCACGTCTTGCTTCTCGAACACGCGTTGGGAGGAAAGGTTGCTGCATTTCGGCGGGCTGGGTTTTAGTACCTCAAACAACAGTAAACATGAGTAAAATCCGAAAAGAAAAAGCACCTCTTACATGACAAATAAACGCTGCAAACCAAATTACGTCTATTTCGTCGCAGATCACATAATCATAAACCGGACACGCTAGTATTTTTGGAATATCTCATTAAAAGTTGTTTGTGTACATTCAAAAGTTCTCAAAAACACAGCAAAAATCAGCCCTTTAGAGAAAATGTACGTTTTGAAGTGAAATTATATAAATAGTAACCGTGATTCGATCAATCGGTATATTCGGTTTTCACAGAGCGCTTTAGCACTTCCTCAGCCCTTTGGAAGACTCAGCATCTTAAATTGCAAGGCAAGATTTCGGCTATCCCCGTGTGGTCTTCCCCGCAGCAAGGCTGTCAAAGCTAGGAAGAGTAATGTAATATTGCTGAAACATTGGCTGCAAGCCAAGGTCGCCCTCCCCCCCCCTCAAGGACCAAGGGCACCAATGGCGCTGCCAGAACTCACGACGCCTGGGACAGTCTTGGGAGTCCGCAGCCCTTCCACCGAGAAAAAAACCGAAGCAAAACAAAAAGAACATAGGGCGCATCGCTAAATCAATATGAGAAGGGTAGAAAAGGCTGTTGTCAACATTAATGCAGCACCATAAGAAGATTCGGGATGGGGAGCGGGTCCCCACACTTTTCGTCCTCTATAATTTATTATTTATATTGTATATTATTCTTATTTATATTGTATTTTATTATTATCTACACTGTATCTTATTATTATTATTGTTATTATTATTATTATTATTATTATTATTATTATTATTATTATTATCTATATTGTATTTATTATTTTTACTCTTAATTTATTTAAATATTTCTTATCTTTAATACGCTATTTTTAAATGCATTTTCGTACGTATCTGAGACAATTTCTAAACATTGCTATACTAGTTACAATTTTTATATTTATGACATCCCCCGAGAGATTTTATATCCCTCCAGATAGGAATTGTTTGTATTCATCTCTGGTAGTTTTTGAGAATAATTAATCCTGTGAGATATGCACGAGTAAGGACCTCAGTTCACGAACGAAATGTGCACCGGTTCCACGACTGCATCTGAACATACACAAGTTAAATACAAGCTAAATACAATCGAAGGGCTTGGCATTGCCGTATTGAGGAGAGAAAAAATACAACCGGGTTGAGAACAAATTTCAAAGTTCTTTCAAAATGAAAACCATTTGTGCATTAAATATTAAAAAATTAGCAATTTTCTACATACATACTGTGCGTACTATATACATATTGCACATACATACAATCCGTACATATATTCATTCTGAACTAAATAATGTACATGCATACGAATACATGCATTCCGATTTTCGGGTACAAAATTGCGTGCATCTCTTGCCCACCTCTCCACCATTGGTATCTTTGGAACAGCACTATCAGACCTTAATGCTGACGTGTGTGCGGAGTTACAGCTCTCGCATATTACGACAGAAATTCGAGATCGTATTGTTGAGGCCTAACCATGTGTGTCTTCCGGTCCCCAGCGGTTCCGAAGGGCCGCGCCGACGCTGGGGCGGCCGGAGCGCGGCGCGCTGGCGGACAAGCTGCTGGGGCAGCTGCAGGTGGCGGCGGTGGAGGCGGCGGGCGGGGCGGAGCGCGCCGCGGCCCGCCACGTGCTGCCGCACCACGCGCGCGCGCCCGTGGTGGTGCGCGTGGACCCCGAGGCGAGCCGGCGCGCGGGCCGCGTGGTGTGCCTGCCCCTGCCCGAGGACCTGCTGCAGGGCCCGCCGCCCGGCGCCGACGCCCGCCCCGCGCCCCGGGACGGAGCCCTGTGGTGCACCCTCGTCGCCGCCGGCTGGAACTCGTACGTGCACGGCGACGGCAACGGACGCTTCGTCGGCGGCGCCGCCGCCTTGCTCCGACAGCTGCCCGCCGTCGGCTACCGGCCCGTGGTCGTAAGTCTATACATTTTCGATGATTTACTGCGTAGCGGAGAGGCTCGTTTACACCAGCGAGTTGTGCCTAGTAGCTGTTGCTGAGCTCACCCAACGACTATTATAAAACTCACACTGTCCCTGTTCGTTGATCAAGTAAACTTCACCGGAGAACTAATTTACTAGAGGTGTTTTATTTCACATAAACGTACGTATATACGAAGTAATATACGTAGTATTTGGAAAAATATATAATACTGCGGAAAATCGATTTTGAGATTGCAGATACACGTTTTGGTGTCCCCTGATACCGGAAAAGTAGTTCTTTTCAGTGTCCTTAGTCTTTCGAAGTGTCCGTCCGTCTGTGAACACCATTGTTTTTTCTTTAAATTTCTGGTAAGAATAGAGTAAAATACGCTTATGAAAATGTCATAGTTCCGATTTTCACAGTTACCTCTAAATATTCTAAAATTGCAAAAGCTTGATTTTTCCCAGCGTCTTCCCACAACTACAAAATTGAAAATAGAGATTTTTCCATCAAGTAAACTTTTTGAAAGTTTTAGTAGCTTTCGCACAATATTGCGAGCGAAATGTGCAATTTAAAAAATAACAAAATCAAGATTTTCTCAGAAACGGCTCCAATTTATTGGTAGGGTTAGTGATAAATGAACTCTATTAGATGGCATCAAAGCCATTTTCTGTATTCTTTTTTATTACAAAAATGTGTTTTTTAACACCTCACATCGTTAATATTTACAGAAGCGGCGATTTGTTCACATTATTTTGTTTATGAGTACACGTGCTTGAAATAATGTCATATAAAGATTCTCGAAAACTCAACGTTTTCTGTGAAAACTATCTCAAAAGTTGTCAGAAACGCTCAATCGTCATTTTCTCAAAAACGGCTCAAATTTTTTCTTCAAAATTTTCGTGCATTTAGTGCCAATCGCACTATTTGAGATGACATAAAATTCATTTTGCTGTATAATTTTGTTTTTTCAAAAATTACACTAACGTATTTTTTTAATGCCTCACGCCTGTAATATGCACATTTCCAGCGATTTGTAAACACTATTGTATTTGTGAGTGGAAGTACTTCAAATGACTTCCAATCAAGGTTTTCAAAAACTAAAAAAAATTCAGTGAAAAAGAGCTTTAAATTTCGCATTTATAGTAAAGCTTAAATGCTATTTTCTTAAAAACGCCTCCAATTTTTAATGAAAATTGCCACTTACTCTTCTTTTAATATTCTCAAAGTAATATTTCGGTAAACCGAAAAATTGAGAAAATTTCAAAATACGTACTTTGGACGGCGGTAGATGTCTGCTGGCAAAAGTATGTGGCAAGACACAAGCTAGGTCAGACCAAAGAAATTAGGAAACTAACTAGTACCAGAAAGTCTGTGTGTCTATCTGTGACACCACTCCTTTTACTTTTTGACTGGAGACTTCCCTATTTACACCATAGCTGATTATTTTTACGACCTTTAAGTTAATCTTTGCTAATGTACTCGAAGTGGAAACTGATTTTCCCTGCTCTTTAACCAGTCAATGTCACGAAATGGCTAATTTACTCAATTATGAACTCTTTACTTTCTCTTATACGTAGTATAATGCTCCTAATAATGAATGAAGTTTTTATATGGAGGAAGTTTTATATATTGGTAATACAGGTAATGTTTATTGTCCATATTTCTGTTGTGGGCGTCATTTTAATTTGTAATATGAATTTTAATGTTTAACCAGAGACCATTCTCCTCATTTTTCCCCAGAAAATTTTCGAGGTTGCTATGTTTTATCAACCTCTCCCTAGTCTGATATCACTTACAATTGTATATTTTATGTAAATGATATACGGACCATCAGAAATGGCGAGAGAAAACTTAGGTTTGTGGAAAGACAAGAAAACCGAAAACTTACGTGTGAGAGCAATACAATATAAAATTTGCTCGATTATTAATGAAATGATTTAATTATGTCCATGTCACAGATTCTAGGGAAATGAAAGGACATCACTAGGATTTAGATTCATTAACATTAATTTCTCACAATAGGCTCTCCGAGTCGTTGATGGTGTTCCTATCTTAATCCTCGTACAAGTCAACCAAAGACGGCATGAAAATCCAATGCAGCGCAGTGGCATTAATCCTGTGCCCGTCGAAACGGCTTTGAGGCGCTTGAATGTCCGCCCCTGCGCTCACCCGGCAGCGCGCCATTGATCGCGAATGGTCGCTAAGGGCTCATAAAATCTCCACTGCTTCCAGCCGTGAATGAAAGCCTCGTTGACTGCCAAGCCTAATGCCCGTGAAGAGGCGGATGTTGAAACACAGCAGTGGGTCACGGGGAAGGGTAGTGAATAAGTACTATGTTTCTAGAAATAGATGCGAGTACCGGGTTCATGTATTTGGAATTGAAATGGTTTGAATGTAATGTAAATGCAAGGATTAGTCAACAAACGGTTTGTAGATTCACTTGATGTGAAAGTAAAGTCATGTGTATGCAATTGAGATAGTTCGTTACATTATTTTTCTCAAAATATCTTTATGTACTACATTATTGTGCTTTATTTTCTGGCGAAATTAATACTACCAATTCTTTCAAATAGGACGACGCCAGTACTCTATCGAAATGTGAATCATCAAAATTGATTCAGTACTAAATGTGTTTCGAAATAACAGTTTTCTATAACACTGACGGGAGTGAACGAGCAGAAATAAAAAAAGTAAAAATCCACCCATTTTAGCCAGAAAATTAATGTCTGTTGGAACTGAAACATATCTTGTCGATAGACAAGTAGTTAGTTGACTGCCTTTCCGAAGAGTTAGGAAGTTGTTTACTTGTTACCTCTTTCATCCCAGGATTCGAAGACTGCTAAAGTTGTGAAGCCCTTTCTATTGATGGTTTGCTAAACTTGGAGTAACTTGCGCGTGGATGATGAACGAAATTTGACGACTAATCGATTCCTTTTCTTGTGTGGCCTAGGTTTTTTCTAGTCTGATGACACAAGTTCTACAAAATACGTACAAAAAACAAATTACTTCAAGTGTCAATTTCAGAGCTATCTCTAAGTATTTTTTACTTCTAGTCCAATTATTTTCGTTTTCGGTAAGACGCATGAGGGAGGGGCAATGGTTAGAATTTCCCAATGAAACAGGTTTTAAATAACGTATATTAAAAGGATTGCGATCTGCGAGTAATTAATGAGATAAAGAATGCAAGTAATATTTATCCCTTTGTTAAATAATATGTAAGAGATTGGAAAATCCGTGGGCAAAGTAAGATAAATTTTATGCAAATTCCTTGGACCAGTCATTCCAAATGGCATTCCTTTCGCATTTCGTATGGAACAAAATATGAGCCGTAATTGGCAAATGCCTCTCCCTGACGTCATTTCCACAGGGAGGAGAAAATGAAAAAGAGAGTGTACTACAAAATTGTTCGTAAAAGAGATGCTAAATTCTCACCACTCATTTAAAATGGTAATGCTTATAATTGAAGATTATGTGAATCCATATACATTCATTAATATCTCGTTTCATGAATTGTTCACTTTTGTATGTTCGTAAATTTCAGCTCTACTTTCATCACGATCACTAAATTACACTGCTTTTCGCGTCACACTTTAATGAACTTCTTGATCTTAGAGACGTGTGGGAGGGATGAGTCTCAAGCATTTTTGATACCCCGTTTTCAAAAACAAAAACAAAAAAGATATAAGTGGTGGTTAGCTATTATCTTTCACGGGACGGATGATGGTTTGGGTAATTATGAGGGGCAAAATAATGCAGCAATCTCATCAAGCAGCAATAAAACTGAACGAAAAAAGAAGTACAGAAATGTGATTTTATAATGTAATTTTTTTTGTTAGTTTAATGCTTCGCAAATAAAATCATTTTTATCATAATTTTGATCATGGATCATGTATGTACGTACGTTTCTCGAAAAAACTTTTTATTTTATTACCTGAATTGCATTCCCAAGTATCATTTTGCTATCGCTACGAACTTCTTGAGCAAGAAATTTTGCGGCTTTACTGCGTCCTCCCCGATGACCCCAAAAGCGCTGACAAAACTCGCTAGGCTCTTCCCCCGGAGACCCCTCACCGGAAGTTACAAAGCAGGCGGGTGCCCTGCGGAAGCCGGGAAGAGGAGAATTCTGCCGCCGCAGCTTCCCGCGGGAAATCTCCAAAATCGAAACTAACGGTGCAGGGAGAAAGCCTACAAAAAGACGTCCACGCCCTCGCGAGCGGGATAACTACCCGTGCGCAAGTCCGTGCTGGAAGCGCCGAATGTGGAACCGGATTGCATCACAAAGCCCTGGGTATTACACAGACTGAGGGCCATTCTTTTCTTCTTGGTTACGCGGACTATTAATAATAAAAAAAAACTCCGCATAAAGTAATTAATGGTTTCTTGGTTCTGGAATCAGACAAGTATTAAAACCTTCGGAGTTTGTAGAATAATTTTAATCATCGCGTAAATGGTGAGGGATTTTATCAGCTCCATCAAAATAACTGGCCTTATAGAACTAATACTGTGAACCTACCATTGCATTTCTTCCTTTGTACCTTGCGTCTTAAACCAATAGCCTGATAATATCAGATTATGTTCTTCGGAAAACTATTATTGAATAAATCCACTCCTAAATTGTACATTATGAATCCAGTTGAATATAATTTGTTTTATTGATAATTGTTTTAGAAATAATTAAAAGTATTGCTGTGTTTAAGTTGGCTATCTTTCAAATTGAAAAAAAAAAATCTGCACACAATCGTTTGGTTACACCCCTTTGATGGCTGTATACCCTTTGCAGGCTCCCCGGCCCCATTGCGGCCCCTCTCAGCGGATGAAAGTAGGCTTATTTTTGGAATTTCTATAATTAGGCGGCTGTAATAGCTTCATGTGGAGGTAATCGTTCACCACACCAACAGTAAAGTTAATTTGTAAGACAGTGGGTCCCATGATTTTTCTCAGAACTTTTCCCATTTTGTAGGTAGCGGCAATTCATTGCTGTTCAGTTTATAAAACTTGTTGTGTGTTGAACGATAGACTATTTGACTGCTATATCAGTGCTGCCCGACGAATCACCCCAATCAATCATACAACAAAAAGGCAGCGGTTTTTAGTCGTCGCTCGTAGATAATTTAGCGGAACTAACTATCCACAATACATCTCGGAGTTTCATTTTAATAATTACATTATTAATGTGTGTCGTTCTCAGCAATTGTCACATTCATTATAGTTTTGCAAGTCTACATTGAATACCCCAAATTAATATTCCTCCAACATATGTTCCGCCGTTGTATGAAATACTTAATGGAATAGTAATTGCTTCATTTGGCAGTAAATGTGGCACCTATTGCAGCGGAGTTTATGCAATAAATGAATGTGCAATTTTTTCTGGTGTTTCTTTTTGCGAAATTTGGCATTAATGAGGACTGTCTCGAGTGCCTTTGCTAACAGCACAGTGTAATGCTTGGCCTCGATTTGCCGCAGGTGCCGTGGTACGAGTGGAAGAAGGTGCCGACGACCGGGCGGGCTGACTTCGTGCGGCAGCTTCTGCGCGAAGAGCTGGACCGCGCGGCCGCCGCCGCCGCCACCGGCGCCCTTTGATCAGCGCCTTCGATCGCCTCACGCTGGGGGATCCCTCGCCTCCCGCCCACGCACGGCCGCGCGCCCGCCCCGCCCCGCCCCGCCACGCCCTCCTTTCGCATCAGCGGGTGCCTCATCGCGGGCGAGGGGCGGCGGCGCGCCCCGGGCGCTGGGGCGGACAAGATGCTCCGCTCGGCAACGTACGCAAGCGTACGCAGCACGTGCCTCACGTGACCGATGACTGGCGCCCCAACCAGCCGAGTGACTCGTCTCGAACTCTTTAGTGTAGAGGCTGTGATGTGTGTGTTCGTATTGTATGCAAGACATTCAGAAGTTTAGTTCCTAAGGCAGCTGTAAAACGCCGTGAGTGGCTGAAGGGCTGGCTATTCAGAGGGAGCGCGGCGCGAAGGCGTCAATGCGCCATTCATTGAAGCCGCGGTGCGCCGCCGGCGCCGTCTCGCGCCCGCCCGCCGTGCGGTAGGGCCCTCGCGGCGCGCGCGGCGGCGCTCGCTGACGCAGTACGGCGCACCGCGGCCTTCTCGCGGTGGCGCAGCGCCGGGCCGCTCCGCGCCGCGCCGCGCCCCCCGCACCGCCCTTCGCCGCTTCTGTACGTTCTCAGCCGCAATAAAGAGCATTTCCTACCGAATGTTGACGTTGAGTGTTGAATGGCCTCTGGGGACCCGTCCTACCTTTCACCCCCCCTTTCCTCCTCCAAACCGCCCACTTCCGTCTCCCTCGCTGTCTCTCCCCCTCCAGGGTAACGCCGTATCGACCGGCAGTGTTGACGCGTCGCCATAGAAACGGCGCCGGGGCGGGGAAGAGGAGGAGGGGGCGGCGGCGGCGCGGGGTCCGCCTGCCCGGCGGGGGCGGCGGCAGCCACGTCTATCGACCAGGTCCTGCGAGAGGCTGCGTCGCACCGCTCGTCTCCACCCGCCGCCGCCGCCGTCGCCGCACGGCACGCACGCGCGTGCGCACGCGCCGGCGCGGATGTCGCCCCACGCACGCACGCGCGCGCCATCGACCGCCGAGGCCGCGGCCGCCCTCCCCTCTGCGCGGGCGCGCGCCCGCCCTCGCCCCCGAAGCCGCCCCGCCTCCGCGCGGCGCGCAGCTCCGCCACAGCGCGCCTACGTCGCGGGGCCGCCTCCGCCGCCTCCTCCTGCTCGCGGCCGCGCCGACCGCCTAGGAGCAGCAGCAGCCGGAGCACCATGAGCGGCAGCGGCGGCGCCGACCACGTCCCGGCCCCGGCCCCGGCCGCGGGCACGAGCGCGGGTGCCAGCGCCGGCGCGGGGGCAGGCCCCTCGCCGCTCGCCGCCGCGCGCACGCCACGCTCCAGCATCGAGGACCTGAGCGAGTACACGGACGCCGACGAGTCGCTGTCGTCGGCGCCCACCGAGTGCCTGGCCGAGGTGAGTGCCCGCCCCCGCGCGCACGCCGCCCCCCGCCGCCTTCCCCCCGCGACGGGCGACAGTCTCTCCTCCAGTGTTAGGCGTTTTTTGCCACCCTGTTTCGTGGTTTCAGTCGTGCTGACATGCACTCTGCTTGTCATGAAAGCTTTTTGGTGAGTGGGTGTACCCTCTACGACACGCCGCCATAGCTGTTCTAGAGCACTAATGCAAGGATAATCGCATGAACAGTCCTTCGATTCTAGATATATTGTCAAATTTTTAGAGAATAAATATAGAGTATCTTTGATGGAGGGATTTTTCTGAACATGACAATGTCATTTTACTGAAGGAAATATGAAATTGGGCAGTGCGTGTTTTACAGACACCTGGAAACTCGACTCCTCCGTTTAATTTTTACATTTCCTAGGTACACTACACCGATGTATTGTCAGCTCAGACGTGTATAAGAATAATTTCAAATTATTTTGTGTACGTACGAACCGGTGTACATAAGTGTCATGATCAGAAAATTTGAAGTTATCACTTCAATACATGATACAATCCATTATCGAAACTACGTATCTAACTATCGAAATTAGTACGTACCTACATTACTCATAATTGTGAATGCATGGCACATTAATTGTGAAGAATGACAATCGGAGCATAAGTTGTAATGGCTCCTGAAATCAAACTCCTGTAGTCTTCTGGTATTCTCGTACTGGTTCGAAGCAGTTTTATGAGTTATTGACATATTTCGTTAGCTACCTAAGTGTTCATGATATCATGATATTACTGCCTGTACAACTGCTAATTGGTATTAATATTTTCTAATTACTAATGTACGCAGAGGATGAGGGTATATTATGGCGCTTTTTTCTGTCTCCGCTCATCCATCAATGTTGTAAGAAATTGGAGCCGGGTTTCTTTGACGCCGTTCTTGTTAGTACGTGAAATGACATTTAAAAAAATGGCAACAAGGGAAAGGACATTTTGTCTCCCGGCGAGAGACGCCTCCGCCTGTCAAAGGCCCCCGAAGGCCGTGGCTCCTCCCGCGTGGCAGGCAGCGGTGGAAGGGGGAGCGCAGTGGCGCCGCGCCGCCATCATGTGGCGCGACTTTCGCCACGTTTCGACTCGGCCGATCTGCGCGCCTTGGTTAACATTTTCTGCCTTCTGCCACTTTGCGTAATGTTACTCACGTATTTCTAAAGATTTCAATAGCTCTTTGCTTAACGCAAACAAGAAATAGAATAGATCAACCTAGGAAATAAGCATTTCAACATTCGAAAACAAGTTATTTCCGACAAACAAGCACACTAATCCCTTCCTACATTTATGTATTCAATTTTTAACTTATTGGACTTCGAAGACTACGAAGATTGTCTCCCGTAATAGTTAACTTGTAACATGAATGACCTAAAAGTTTGAAATCATGATCCTCAAAGAATATTTTAAAAAAGGGCGAAAAAGGTGATTAAAGGCGATAGTGAGTTTCAAATAAGAAAGTTTTGTGGGAAATTTTGCACTTCTGACATATTCTATGGGCTTCATTTAAAATAAAATTTCCATTCATTTATGTCATTCAATTAACATCATATGCCTTCGCTATTGCAAGATAAGTCATTCGTGCCTCTGTCTCCAGGTGACCGTAATCAAAGGTCACTGACCTATGAGGTCTTACAATATTCCGTGCTACGAGTAACCCGTCAAAATGACGGAACGAAATCAAACTCTCATATTAATCATTTCTTTAAATCTAAATTCAAGTTTTTTCCATTTCAGAATTTCCGTATTTACGAGTATCGTAATAGGTTCTGAAAGTAAGGACCGTTGTCCCCTTGAGGATACAGCCGATCCTGGAGGGATCATAGATGTTTGTTAAATAATAAATATTTGTTATTCTATTTTTGTAGCGTATATATGATACTTTACAATATTATTTATAAATAATTTAATAATTTTAACATAAGTAAATATTAAATTAATTTTGGCAAATAAAAAGGTAAAACTCGTTTTTCTCTAGGGCTTTTGGGAGGCCATGCCCCCCCCCTCCCCGGATTCACCACTGCTTAGGGAGACCCTGAAGAGGTTGTGTGGTGAAATGTTTCACTATTGCGATTGTGCGACTGAGAAGGAACCGGAATTAGTTATCCTGATATTTGTTATAGTCATTTAGACACATTGCGTCCTAGCAATGCAGCAGCAGCAGCAGCAGCGGGTGTATCGAAGATTAGGTGTACTGTGTTTACAAAAACCGCTCCCGTTCGGACTTCTTCCATATCTCTGCCATGGGAGCAGGTACTAACTCGCTATTTTTGGTATTTTACTAATTGACGGTGGACTTAATCGAAACTGACTGGGCCTGTACAATTTAGCTTCTGTAGCTTTCCCCTAATCACCAACGACGTACATCCCTAGCGCGCAGCCACTGGGATGTAATCCCTCTGCCTCTGCAGACCTCCTGTGCCAAAGCACCATTGCTAGGGCGTGCGCGTGGCGCCGACATCCTGCATAAACGTGCAAGAGCGTGTGCCGGCCTCGACACTCAAACAGTGAAACCGAATTGCTAACGGACAACCGAATTATACCGCCAGATGGCGTTCTAATATTCCAAAGCATGTACTATTAGACTGGGAGCCAACAAGAAAATCCACGTATGATAAGCTCAATGGTAAAAACGTTTTGAGAAGTTATGAGTGTTATGAGTAGGGGCGGATTTTGATTACCTAAAACATCGCCGAAAATGATCAATAAAATGCTATTAAAATGTTGTAAAAATGCCCTAAAAGCAAAGAAAAATGACGTAAAAATTTTGATGAAAATCTGAAGCTGTTGGATACGTTACTGATGTAATCGATGCTTCTTCTATTCGTTCAAGAGAACTTTGCTGTCATACTTTTGGTTTGGACTGTTTTACCAGAAAATCTCAGCCTTTAGTTTTCCCAAAATCGGCTAAACCGCGTGATCTTTAGATTACATACAATGGCAGACATTACAACTTCCCAGCGAAGAATCGAATAGGCTACCAGGTATAGGTACTCAGGAATTCTTTGGAGAACATTTGTTGCATCTTGTAAATATTATTTGAAGTATTAAAATGACATTAAAATCGATGAAATCAGCAAAAAATGCATTAAATTGGACATCTTTGAATCAGTATGACGTCTACGTAGAGGCGTCGAAAACGTTTGGCGTGGTCATAATCGACAAAGAAAAAAATTTTCTACCAGTAGAGCAAAACATTGAGTTCGTAATACAAAAGAGTATTAAAAAAATGACATAATATGGCGTATACTTTGAGACGCCACATCAGTATGGCATACAAATGCTTCACACTTTGACTATCTAACGACCAATATCCAACAAGAATTAGTTGTGTACTCATTACCCAATGACGCCGTTTTTTTCGACTCATTCAAAAAATTGTGCAGTGAAACACATCTCAAAACGTTTTAGCTCAAAACTTACCATACGTGGATTTTGATGAATCTGTAACTATAGCGATCCGGTCGATATTCAATTTTTTAGTTTCTTATGGAGACGTTCTATCCGAAAAATCTTGTTTTTTGCAGCATATCCTTAAATAATACGTAATATTATAAAAAAGTTTCTACTTTGCTTCAGTTGCTGAAACTTTACGGGACAAACGCGGGAACGCCGGAAATTGTTTTAGAAGATTCTGTAGTCTGTAGGAAGAAATTGCGACGTTAGGAGCATGCAGCTTACGAGTTGTAACTTAATAAACGGATGTTTAACAGTTATTTCCACGTAAATGTCATAAAATAATTGTTTTGCTTTTTGAAAATAAATATTTGCTAGACTCCACGAACCCATAAATTTCTCTCCGCAAACACATGTTTGTGATTAAGAACATGTTCTCATTTGAGCCCTTGAAAAAATATTCCGAAAACGTGAGTTTCCAGAATGGGCATTGCTGAAATAATTCTTATCCTCGCTGGTTGACTTAATGAGGCATTAAATATACAATGTTTATCTATGTCTACATTAGTCAGTGTTGCTTTCATAACATATATTCCCGAACAATGTCATGTCCATTTCAGTCTTTTAATACGCTTACTTAATAATTAGCATGTGAACTATGCCCGTCACCTTTTCTATATCGTTTCAACATGTCAGTGACATTTTCTCTCAAAGGGTGAGTCATCCATGGTGTTATGTGCGGTGTTCCCAACACTACGTCTAAGAGCTTTCGTTCGTGATGTTGATTGCAAAACTGGCCTAGGCCCTAATTGTTTAAAATACTACTTAGTTCTCTCATTGAATGAGATCTGATGGAGTTATCAGTTATATTCATTATGATCTCTAAAATGAGTAATCAACCAGAAAAATAAATATTTATAAACGGAACCATTACGTAAATATTGATTTTTATCAATAAATAACATCAATCCAGTCAACTATTAACTTCTTAGTCGCTTCTAACATTTTTACTTTCCTGTATACGTACGTGTATTGGGAAAGTTATATAATGTTGCGGAAAATAGATTTCGAGATTTAAACGGAAATACACGTTCTACGGTCCCCAGATAACTGAACAAGTGTTTTTTTTCTTTTTTCCCAAAATGTCAGCCTGTCCGTCCGTCTGGTGTCTTTGAACACCACTCGCGCCTACACCATGCGTAGGAATTTTTTCTAAATTGAAGAAACCCCTGTCCAGCAGGTTCGAGTCGAAACTTTGAGATTTTGAAAAACATTCTTCCAAATTTGGGGTACTTTACATAAAGCCCTCCGAACATTTTCAAAATTTTCTCAAAAACTGCGCGAAATTTTTTCTTCAAATTTCTTGTAAGAATAGAGTAACATACACTTATAAACGTGCCATTGGTCCGATTTTCCTGGTTCACTCTAAATTTTCGAAAATTTCAAAACTAATAATTTTTTTGGGGCGTCTTCCCACAAATACAAAATTTAAAATAGAGATTTTCCCTTGAAATAAAATTTGTTTTCCATAGTGAGTTCTTGCCTTAAGGTCATGTACATTTTTTTTGAAAATTTAAGTAGTCTACGCACAATACTGCATGCAATATGTACAATTTTAAAAAATTACAAAAACAAGATTTTCTCAAAAACAGCTCCTGATTTTTACTTTAAACTTTTGGTAGGGATAATGCTAAATGACATAAACACCGTGTTGCTCTATTCGTTTCTTTTTTTCAAAATACACAAAAATGTGTTTTACTTGTCTTTCTAGTCGTTAATATTTATAATAGCGATAATTTGTTCACATTTCTGTTTTTATGAGTAGATGCGCTTTAAAGTTTCTCTAAAACTCTACCGTTACTGTGACGATCAAACGCCATTTTCTGAAAAACTGCCCCAAATTTTTTCTTTAAACATTTAGAACGGATTGTGCTAATTCTACTCTTTAATATGACGTTCAGTTCATTTCGGTATATTTTTTTCTTAAAAATTACACAAATGTAATTTTTTTGAACGATCTCTCACGCCGTTGATATGCACATTTCAGCAATTTGTAATCACAATTGCATTTGTGAGTTAAAGTACTTAAAATGACTTTAAACGAAATTTTTCGAAAAAAACATTTTCTGTGAAAAAGTGCTTCAAATCTACAGTAGCGCTTAAACACCATTTCTTTTAAAAAATTCTCCAAATTTTTCAAAAAATGTTGCCATTTAGGACGAGGTTATACTGTTCTTTAATAATCTTAAAATAATATTTTCACCATACAATTAGGAAACAAAAAAATTAAGAAAATATCAAAAATTGTACTTTTGGCGACGATAGATGGCAGCTAGCAAATGTATGTGGCAAGTCCGAGTAGCTAACCGAGACCAAAGGAAATAGAAAACTAATTCGGAAAGTCTATGCTATTCTATAGCACCACTAGTTATTTATTTATTTATTTATTTATTTAAAGATTAGCGATTACGTCATGTAATCAATACATTTAAAATTCTTCCCCAGATTCAACTACAACATAGTATCTCTGACAATATCTACCAAACAGTAATTGCCTCATGACCAAACAGTTTGATTTGAAATCTTAGCTTTCAAACCATTTTTATTTCATTGCTGACATTTTATGCAGTCATGTGTGAGCCTCTTTAGAGCTGTGACAATTTTTGTTCAACTATTTTGTTAAATTAAATTTAACATTGTACTTGTAAAATGTTAAATTAAATTTAACATTGTACTTGTAAAATAATGATAATTACCTCAACTTATAGAAGACAACTGATAAAACTTTGTCAAGCGAAAAACAATGTGGTGTTACTAAATTTAGATTATTAAGTAGTAAGTTTTAAGAAAATGCATGGAATTTAAAAAAAACTGATTATACAAATTATGTAAATTGGTAAATATTACACCAATAAACATAAAATGGTGAATATTCATAATAAATATTATGAAAAAGAGTACGAAGTTCAAGTTTGTACTGTAGATTTGATTAAAACGACATTGATGAATCATTTTGAAATTATTCATTATACAATTCTTTTTTCACCAATTTCGACATATTTGTATTCCGATGTTCGACAGTACCATTTAAGTTTTAAAATGTGAACAACATTTTATATTAATGCCATTTAAACATTTTACACGATCGTGAAAATTATACTGCTGAATATATTAGGGAGTCTCATTCACCCTTTGGTTACTCCTGCATCATCTGATTGAATTGTTTATGACTGTATACGTAAGCTTCCGCGGCTCGAATCCATGAATTCTCGGCTATCCGGGAGACGCCGCGTCGTTGGCTGGGGTGCCAGCCCAAGGCACCCCAGCCAACGACGCGGCGTCTCCCGGATAGCCGAGAATTCTTGTTTATGACTGATCAAGTTGCAAAAAGTCAGTTATATCCAGTAATGAGCAGTCGATCACTCTCTATTATTTCGGAAAGTTGTGCCATTATGTACAGTTAATTTATCATTTTTAGGTTACATTATCTTTGTCCCGACTGGTTAAATTCAATTTTTCAATTAATTATTCAAGTGGCATTCAGTGACTGAATTAAAACAAATCTACAACTATTGATATTTATCTACAGCGTAATTTTGAATTAAACGACATTATGCAGTATTCCAGTCACTTTTTATGACATTAGAAAAAATTCTGACCAAACTGAGCAATGCGCTCATCCAAGACACATTTCTGGGCTGAAGTAACAAACGTGTACAGTCTCTCCCTCTATTGTTTTCGCTTGTCAGTAGAAATGCAGAAACTCTCAATCTCCAAGAATTCTTCGAAAGTGCAAATTCAACCCCACCTATTCTTATGTCTTTCTTGTCCACAGTTTCTGTCGGCGCTCATGAAGCGCGATTACCCAGAGGCGCTGCGGCTGTGCAAAGTCAGTGAGTATCCTGCACTGCGTGCTGCGAATGTGGCTTTTCTTCCTGACAGATCGAAAAATGAAGCGAATTGACACATGAAATCCTTTATTCGTGTGCCAACATTGGTGAAATGTTGGATTAATGCAAGAAAACAATGATGTGAAACAGTAATTGACATTTACATCCCTGCATAAAGAAGTTCACTATGACTTTGTTGTATTTTTAGACATCAAATTTGAGTAATACAGATTTTTGAAAAGAAATAAGAGACTTTATTTCATCTGACTTGAATATCATAATTTAGGTGTGGTACAGCTCTCAACAATAAAAATTGTGCACAAGAGGAAGAAAACTTAAAAGATTTTGTAGTTCATATATTTTCACGGTCACGGACATTTGTAACTATCAGCTGAAATTTGTACCACTTTTTTCTGACAATTTTATTGTGGAAAGGTGCATGAACCCTCAGAAAGGTTTTGGTATTCTTTCCTTTCTTTCAGGTTATGTAAAACTATTCCACTTGTGAGGAAACACGTAGCTTTCGTAGCGTTCAGCACGATCTCTGTTGCCATTTACCGTCAAAGCCAACTTAGTAGTTGTATTATGGAACACGTACAAAACGGTAATGATGAAGGTGAATCACATTCTCCTCTCTCTCTCTCTCTCTCTCTCTCTCTCTCTCTCTGACACATATCTGTGTGTGTATGTATGTGTGTATATATATATATATATATATATATATATATATATATTGTGACGTACCTGGTGATGCCGGGTATTTCACTGCAATATAACACTAAAGGAGGGTATCTTTTCCGTGAATGGGTCCCTGGATAAGTTGGTATAATATTGGGAAAGTTAATCAGAAATAGAAATACAATCATGAACAAGATTTATTTGCAAATCAAATTTGTTAATTACATGATCTGATAACATTTATACACTCTGCCTTGGTACCAAGATTAGGTGTAATATGCATTTATCATACCTTCGGGGCCCCGACCAAGTACCTTCGATGCTCGTAGAATAGCTCGTATCGACAGGGTTGCCGACCTCTGCAGCAGCTGTGGGCCGTCGGCGGCTGATGGCGTGGCGGTCGTCCTGGGCTGGTGACTTTGCGACTCCTCCCCGACTCGGATCTTGATACCACGGCGTTGCACCTCTCTCGAATCACCTTCCGTCGATGGATTTAATTACTCAACCCGCACCTATCACGCGTACTGTTCTCAGTTCCGTACCACACAGTTTCGATAAGGTTTCCACTACACTAATCAATACCAGCGCGATCGATTGTTTTATCAACACGAATCTTTTATTCTAATGATGCTCTCATTATCTACTTCACGTATTTACTGCTTCACAGTTACTAGTACTTTACGAATATATTGCATGTTCCCTTTTGTCCATGCGCTAACGGCGAGCTTTTCGCCACACGTCCGAACTCTTCGCCGCTCCGCTAACGTCTGTCTTCTTCGCGATTCTCCTAACGACTGCCTGCACGTGCTCGCTGCCCGGTTTGTAACCGACATTCTCACGCTGGCCACCCGGCGGTGGCACCGGTGGCGGTAGCGACCGTTGCTAGCTCCCGTCGTTGTTCGCAGCGCTTGGCGTACGTACCGCGCAGTCCAAAATACATACTGATTACTTACACTAATGTTTTAATTAGTGTAAGGGAACACATTCTGTGTTTCAATATATATATATATATATATATATATATATATATATATATATATATATATATGCTCGTTGATACGTTCGAAATCGATCAACACCGACACCGGTTGACCGATCTTCATGAAAGATGGCGCTTCAGTTAAATGCAATTCACCTGGGAATGAATTGAACACAAAATTAAGTACATTGTGCTACGCGTTCAGAATTCTTTCAAATTCAATCAGCCTCTGTACTGCTCGTTGTGTCTACCATTACCTTGCCCCTTGATTTATGAATCAGTGGTTTTGTCAAAAATGACTTACTCAAAGGTGGGCACATATTTTCAGCCAATGGAGACGACTAGAACACTCGACGTAGTAATCATATTCATCAGGTGGCAGTATCAACAGCCCACTACAAAAACTTCACACACAATACTTGTACGTTATTTCACAACACACTACTAGATGACATTAAACGATTAAATTGGATAAAAGTTTGTGCCAAGTAAAATCTTTTCTGTTGCGTAACTGTTTCTAAACAACTAGACACCATAAAGCGAGCATCAAAGAGAAGAGTAATATTAATTTTAATAATGGTTTGGAATGTGTTAATGGCCATTTGGACTGTAAAATTCTAAACACCCTGTGACAAGTAATGTACCTCAGCTTCTGGATCAATGTCCTCCATCTCGGTCAGGTTTTTCGTTTAGTTTCGCTGAACCTTCGAAGGAATGCTGAGATGGCCCCTTGTTTTGCTTCTGGGCATAAATGTAACTTCACTGTGCACGTCTAGAGTACAGTGGGTAATATAGTTATTTAAATTTATCGCTCTCACGGCAGGAAGTCCTCCACGATTACTTCATGAAGGACACGTTGAGGGATAATAGTCAAAATCTACAGTTGATTTACATTTGCATATAGTTTTTATTACGCTAGAGCGAATTTTCCTTATCGATTTTTGCCAAATGCTCATTTCATCTGCATTCAGAATTCCAACTTGTATATGGGTTAAGGTAGGAATTCCAGAATTTCAGAAAACGTGCACAAAATACACCTCTCTCCATAGCACACCCCAGTTTTAACTCTTTTGGCGTTAATTAAATAACAACCCAGCTTCACTGTTGCTGGGCGTTGCCGTGTGACGCGGGCGAGGCCGTGGATAGCTGAAGCGGGGAGAGGGAGGGAAGAGAAAAAGAGGGGAAAAGTGAGAGAGAAGGGGAAAGAGAGAGAAAGAGAGACAGAGACAGAGAGAAAGAGAGAGGGGGAGGAAAATAAGAGAGAAGGGGGGAAAGAAAGAGAGAATGGGGGAAAATAAAAAAGAAGGGGAAGAGAGAGAGAGCAAGGCGTCTGTCGGGTTCTGCTAGTTACTCATAAAATGTCTCGACATTGGATCTTCCTATTCGCATAAAATCCAATATTTTATTATTTATTGAGATATAGGGGCCCTTAAATTGCTACGAACACTGAGACCCACGAGTTCTCAGTAGATGATCAGGTAGAAGATAGAATCACCAGATGGCAGCAATAATGATGGAAAAATTGTGGAATGAGAGGTAGGGGAAACGGGAGAAAACATGCCAAGAGCTAGCACTGTCTACTACAAATGCCAAATGGATTGGCCAAGGATTGATTCCCGGCCCCAGCGGTGAAGGCGTACGCGCAAGCCATTACTCTTTCGGTTTCTAATGTTTCATGTGATTATGATAGTGGAGATTTACCCTAGGATGTTAGTAATGTTAGGTGCAATGCACACTAAACGTATACATCAAATTACAATTAACGAATTCATTACAACTTAAGCGTAGCAGCCTTTAACATCGAATGACCTTCGCATTTCTTTTGAAGATCATTACTTACACGTACGTGTGACATGACAACGCATTCACTCGAAACCGGCATGGCACACAGCTCGATATTCACAAACAGGACAACGGTCAGTGACCTTTATATGTGGAACTTGAGATTGCTTACTAAATCTAATATTGAATGATTGAACTCGTGTACTGTGTCAAAAAAAGCAGAAAGTAAAGAAAAAATACATTATAAATGTCTGTACTACCCAAAAACCCCTAGTGAAGCTACAACAGCACATACTTTCTCGCATTATTGGAATCAGCTCCGTAATATTGAAACTTGAAAACGTCCAATTCAATCAATTCAAACAAAAGCGTATGATACATATCTACATATATTACGATAGTCAGGAACAGTAAACATTTCTTACTTCTACAAATGAAACAAACAGGAATAAATTTGACTGCTATAGTATTCGCAGCAAATTATACAAATTATAAAGACGATTTGGCCACGGATGGAGATATTGGAGGTAACTAAACTCACCGCAGACTGATAACAGAGTGCCAGTGTATCTTTCAATGTTAGTGTCACTACCAGGTCCGGCGGATAAAGTGGGTAAGATGGGTACACGAAAAATGCCCAGTGGATACAATACCCATTCGGAATTTGGGGTGAGACAAATATTCTATAAACGTGATATTCCAGAAATGAACAAAGTTTCTCGGTATTGCGTCGACTCAAAAGTACAGCAGGACATCGCGAATCCGAAATTTCATATATAATCGGAACAAAATTCGGGATGGAGGGAAAATAAACAAAATAAATAAAATGCTTATTTGTAGTATAAAGGGCGGATTTTATAATTACTGTAGAACTAAACGACTAATTATTGAAACACAAAATTGTCGAAATGAAACGTTTGTTGCACTGGTAACTACAGTAATTTTCACCAAGAGGAACTTGCAAAATTGGTAATCTTCTTTTGCCGTAAGGAACGTAATCTGCTTTTCGATGCGATATGATGATGCGATCGCTATGCGAAGTTGCAATTTTCTTACATCGCACGCTACGTTTTATTGTCTGGTAATCCCCTAGATATATTTGTATAAGGTACATTTTTTCGGATAATAAGAACATTTCCGAATCCGACCAGGCCTCATCCCCCAATTAGTTCGGATGACCGTGGTTCTACTGTACATGCGATCAACTATGTTGCAAGATCGGCTCAACAGTATTGCGATTTTACATGTTGAAAGCGACATGGCCAACAAAAGTGATTTGCAAAATAATGTTAAATGAGTGATATCAAAAAATGCACTGGTGAAGTTATATAAAATAAATATGATAACAATTTGATGTCAATTTCATGATAAACTTAACAATTTGAAAATATTCTGTCTTATATTTTCCCCTTCAAATATATTTTCGATACGTGTTGGAGGAGGATGGGGGATCCCCCAGGACATGAACCGCCGGCCCTGAGCACTACCTCAAAATCGTGGGTTGAGAAACGGGTGTACTTGCATTCTCTGACGCACAATCCCGTCCAGATCTCCGGGTATAAGCAAAGGTAGCTTCGACTGCACTCTTCTCGAAATAAGGTAAAATTCCCTTTCAGTATCATGAAAGTGATAAAATGACGTTTTGATCGGAAAAACCGCAAACTGGTACCGCCGATGTCATCATAGAAGAGCTGTGACACTAACCGCAACTCAGCGATTGAGTTCTCGGTGACACGATTATTCAGCAAATATCTCGCCCTTGCACGTGCTCACATTAGACAACCACATAGGGGCCCTGTGATGCTACCAACTCTACCCATGTTGCAACTACACCCGCGGCAGTTTGAACTCGTGTGACCCGCGAATCAAGGACTTTGCAATCCTAAAGCATACGTACGGCATTTTTCCTAGTACCTACTTCAATTCTAACTCACAATTATCGTGTCCTGAATAGAATCACACACTTAACTGAATACGATGTCATGTGTGAAGTTGTCGATAAATCTGGAAATAACTAAAAATCCGTTTTCAAATCCAATACCCGTTTTTTTCGGTTCTTTCAGGCTTTTCCTAATTCCCGGTTTTCAAGGATTCCAGGTTCGCTGGTCCCCCTGTACATGTGACAACGAAATTAATTACACATATTTTATTGTCAGTTGATTTGTCTTAATAAACTGTCTTTCCGTAATAATTGTGACATAAGAGGGAGCCTTAACCCTCCTGACAATTTTGAAAGGAGGCCTAATGATATGATATACTAATTCAATGATATGACAAACAATAATATTTTATGTATTAATTATCATTTGGACTGTATAAAGTAATTCTAAACAACATTAACAAATATTGTACCCTAGCTTCTGAGTCAATGATACTCATCTCGATCAGGTTTTTCGTCTAGTTTCCCTGATCCTTTAAGCAAATACTGAGAGGGCCCCGTGTTTTGCCTCTATACATAAATGTAACTTCACTATCTGTCTAGAGTTCACGTTGTCTAGAGTTCAGCGAGAAATGGTTATTCAAATTGTCGTACTCCATATTGTCGCGGCAGGAAGTATAGTCCTTCACGAAGGACACGATAAGGGATGAAAGCCTCAAACTATAGCTGATTTGCCCTTGAAAATATAATTTATTACACTGGAGCGCATGTTTTTTTTATCAACTCTTGCCAAAAACTCTCATATCTTTCTGAATTAAACTTGTATACAATTGTATGGCTTAGGGCAGAAATCCCAGAATTAAGAAAAAGTGCAGAAAATACACTTCTCGTAGCACGTTTCACACAGTTTTTTAAAGTTAAATAAAATATATGCATTATCACCAAGAAGGGCACAAATAATCAAAATCCTTCAATATTACTACGACTGTCATAAGTGGTACACGTACTATGCACATGTGCAGTGATTAATACATTTTTTAACAATCAAGACTTTTATTTTGACGACGATTTGGACAAATATATTGCAGAAATATAAAAAGACAATATATTATTAGTATCAGTAAAAAATATCGAATTGAGTAATAAATACAGTCGACTCCGGTTGAAGTGAACTTGTGGGGACTAACATTTTTGGTTCATTGTATCAGAGGTTCACTATATCCGATGATGTCAAAATTAAATAGAATTTCTCTTCAATGAGTAGTTTTATTAATATAGAGATTCAGAAAAATACGTTAACAGCACGAACTAAAAATTTCAATATCTTTATTTGTTCTTTAAAAAATCAATTATTTTCAATTGTTTGCTTCATACACAAATTTCTGTAGATCCTTCTCCAGAGTTTGATTCTCCACTGTCCTCTGTCTCTAAGTATCATATTGCAGTCTTGACACCCTTCAGTGTCTCTTACACTGTTGGAACACTCTCGGGGGAGCTTCTTCGATTATGACCTTTGGTTAACGATATTTTTTCAAGCTGCTTAGTGTTGGAATTTGTGGCACTGAGTTAATTTATTATTTTTCAGGAGATAATTAATTTCCAAGACGTAATTCCTATCTTCACTATAGCCGAGGCTCAGGTTTACTAGAAACCGAAACTTCTTACGCTATTTGTAATGTAAGTGAAACGGGTCCAGGGACTTAAGTTTACTATAACTGAGGGTTCACCCTCTTTGATTCACTATAACTGGAGTCGACCATCTTATTCGTTTTCAGATGCCTCAGCACTGAAGATATTTTACTACGAAGTGCCAAGTCAGCAGCTATAAATCTTGGTTGCAATATAGGCACAGACTGTGAAGGGGCGAAATCAAACGGGAAGCCATTCAGAATGAAAAATCGCTGTCTTCGAAAAGAAATCGAGAAGGCGAGCTCTTAAACATGTTGAGTTAAAATGTTGAAACCTTTTGTTTCTCTTCTTCAGCAATTCTATCGAGACATTTTCAATGAAGATAATTATACTGAATACTCAATTTCTCATCATTAATGCAGATAAAAAAAAGTGGCATGAGATTTAGGAGTAATTTATTGATGATATACAATTCAACTATGTAGAATTAGATTGTATCACGTCAATTGCTTCTGAGACTCCATTTTTATCTTATATTAAGGAAATAAGAAATTAATATAAACTAAATGAAAATAAATAAGGAATAAGAAGGTATTTAAGAAAATAAGAAGATTTACAAGTTCACAGACTAGCACCTCTTCTCACCTTCATTCTTATCGCAATATCAATCGGCTTCCAAGCAGAATCGGATTTAGGTAAGGCGCGATCCCAAGCACATGTTGGCGTTTCCTTCCGAAAACAAAATTCAGATTTTCTAAAAAAAAACATTATAATATATCTGTTTAGTATAGTAGACTATTTGATTCACAATAATTTCACATATTTAAACATATTTTATGACTTTTAGAATATTTTAAGAAATTTTTCCGGGGCGGTAGGTTTTTCGTGGATGTGATACCTAAGCAACTTGCTTTTTACTCGTTGATAAATACAGCCTTGGTTCCAAGATCAGCTTCAATATCATAATGAACGCCAAGTAACATGTACCTTTTCTCTTGCAGTTCTGCGCTACGAGCCTCATAATACCACGGCGAGAGACTTCTACCCGCTCATCCTGGAGAAGATACAGCTGAGTAAGTTACGCACGCTACATATGCGACCTCTTAAAACACATAGAAAAGTGTTATGTTACGTTCGTGTAGAGTAAATACAATTACCGGAAATGTTGGTATGCCCAATCTTCTTATAGGACGGGATCAAATTTTAATAAAATTTAGAGCCATTTTTGAGAAAATTTAAAATGTTCTAGCGGCTTAATGTAAAGTACCGACAGAAAACAAAATATCGGTTTCAAATTCATGGGATCGCAACATCTGTCATATCGACAGGGAAATATAAAGTTTGGTGAAAATTCTTCATACACTTTAACCGCCTTGTTACAAAAAATAACAAATAAGACTATTTTCCATAAACCAATTTTTTGATATCAAATCTAGTTTCTGACTACACACATTTGAAGAATATAAATAGACAACAAGAAATGTACTCTTTTTTTCGCTATTGGGGATCACAATACGAAGTCTTCTGCAGAAAAATAGCAGTTTTTCGCTGCAGCATTACGTAATTTTCTCTATATTACGTATGTAGTATGCGAGAAAGTAATCATTTGTCTCCAATATTGTAATTGCAGTAACAGGCCGAGCATTTTTTGAACTTTTGAAAGCATCGAAAAATCAAGGATTGCAACGAAAATGAGACCTGCGACATTCTTTTAAGCTCCCTTGCCGCTATCCGAGTTAATGCTTAATGAAAAAATATGGTTTGCTTTTGAGACAATATTGAAAATGTTTTTGAGGCTTCATATAAAGAACCCTCAAAAATCAAAATATCCGTTTCAAACTCAAAGAGGGCACTGAATTTCTTTAAATTAATTATCAATTATTGATCGAGGAATGTGAGGTTAGGAGAAATAGGGTTTTTGGCGCTAGCGTTGACCGCAGACGGACGAACAACGTTTGCTATCAATCGATTTTTTGGTATTAAGGACCTACAAAACATGGATTCAGACTACGCAACGTGTTAGAAGACTTTTTCGTTACCAAGGCCCGACAATAAGAGTTTTTTCGGCAGGAAATTCGCAATTTTCCGGCGTACTATTACAATACTTTCTCTTCTTACGAAGAAGAAGGTTAAAAAATCGTGCAATAATTCTTGCAAAATGTCTAGATAACGTATTCTATGCCAAATGATCCAACCAGAAAATATTAAAAACTGCTTGAACAGAAATGAACATTTGTGAATTAGGAAACGACCTCACACGAGATTTCATTTGACAGTTCCTGCAGCATGACCATTCCATGCTTTACTGGGCTTGTGACCCTTGTCAGCTATGCACATACGAGTAATACAGAGAGCGGAGGGCAATAACTGCTGATGCACGCATCACAATTGATGCAGGCCTATTTTGTTTCGGGGAGAATAAATTACTTTTCTAACAGGCTTTTTCCATTCAGAGGCCGTTAATTGACGCGTTACACCAATTTGTGACAACTGCTACTGAAGATAAATTGGCATTAGCCCTGTCAAATGTAAAATAATGATTAATTACTTTAATGTTAAAAAGTGATCGATGCTTTGTGAGCTTGACGTTTCATTCATCTCCTATAAAAACAGCTGGCGTCATCATTTTCACGTCTGGGAGGCTAATGCATCGGAAGATGAGTTTATTTCGAACAGACATACGGGAGGAGAGTAAACAGAATTCGGTAATCAAAAAAGTGGTCGTGCAAACACAGAACAGTATATTTGGGGATAAATAAACACGTCTATATGGAACTCTAGTAAAATCCACCAGTGCAACATGTTGAGAACGTACGCCGTGGTTCGTGGGGTTAGGATACCAATTTATCGCCCCTGCGCCTAATACCGCCTACTCGTGTTTCGAAGGTGTCATGCGCTCCATATATGGTTTCTTATGTGAAACTCATAGTTCGGGCGTATGTGAAACTAAAACTGCATACACCAGAACAGTGTCACGTAAGAAACCATATATCGAGCACATCTTGGAAACACACGTAGGCGATATTAAAGATAAAATTTATTTAAACTGCAATTGGGTAAAACCCGGTGGCAGCTAATTACATAAATAAGTTCATATAACTAACATAAATATTATATAATAATATAAAAACTGATTAATGAAACATTAAGTTGCATGAAGAAAAAGAAGCTTATAATCTAACTTCGCACTGAATATTTGTACAATTTAATTTGAAATATTTGTTCAATTAAGACCACACTGCACTGCACTTCACTATGACTCTTAAATCATTTCCTTCATTATGTCTCTGCTCGACACCTCACTTTATAATGTAACACTTGAGCATCGCTATATAACCTACTATTCTTACATACGTCCTTCATTTACTTAATAAGACCTTAAAGTAATTTCCTTAACTGTTGAACGCTTCGTGGAAAGGGTTGAAGTCTTTGGAGGCAATATATTCCATTCCGTTATCGTTCGATTTGTGAAAGAAAATTTCCCGACATCTGTTCTCTGCGGCCTTAAAATTTTCTGCCTGTGATCCCGTCTACTGATGTATATAGGAACATTTAGCCGTCGATTAATTTCTTTCCAAGCTGGATGACCGCTATAAACTTTATTCAAACCGGTCTTGCTACTAATCCCCTGTTTTTGAGTGAATACCACCCTGTCAATTTCTTGTCACTGAAAGTAAATTTAGCTGCCCTACGCTGAATCCTTTCCAAATTTATTAGGCACATGGGCGATAATTGGTTTACTGATCCTAATAAATTATCCCAAATCAATACACATATCATTGCGAAAGTAATTATATTGATATAGTGACACGTCCAAATAACACCGCACGCAGTCCTCCCAAGGAAATATTCACAAGGTCACACTACCGTTTATCAAGAACATCACGGACCGTATTGGCAAGATTCTAAAACGTATCAAAACCCTTTTAACCCTCACCACTCAGCTCCGCAATCTCTAGATCAGTTAGACCGTAGGGACGCTCTAAAGACAGCAGGCGCCTACAAGCCACTGAGGATGTCCACCGCAGACGTGGACGAAACATTTCGCCCTTCAATGACCACGGCCTACCCGCCCGGAAAATTTATCTTCCCTACCATTATTGAAGCGAGTAATTTTGTTCTGAAACCAACAGATTCTTTAAAAGTACCTTACATGATTTCATGTAGTTTTGAATAAAATTCTGTATCGATATATTTTTCGAAACTCTCGAGCATCTTAAATATTTGCATTTCAGATGCACCTTGTGTTTTAATGTGTGTAACCTGACCCTCAGAGTCGAGCGCACGACCGAAGATACGGTACCTACCTGTTATCGGTAAAATAATCTCTAATATTTCTTTAACTATGTAGTCTCAAAGAAAGTATCTCAAAGTTTGAATACTAATGCCCTCAACAGGGCGCTTTCTTGTTCTTCCATTTGTTGATTTTAACACTAGACACAGTCCACTTATTACTACCCATTTACATCTCAGACCACTGGAGCACTCTTCAAACGATGTTGCAATGTACCAGGCACTAACAGGGCAATGATGAAGTGGCGTATGTACTAGACTGACGTTCCTTCTCCAGAGGTTAATCCGTCTTTACTGATATTCATTTATGTAGCACAATTGCTACCAACGTTTATACGGTGTTGAATAATAGCTTTACGTATATCAATTTAATCAATTGGATGTAGCAAATGGGATCACTGAGAAGTGTATGGAATGAAAGGAAAGTGTGTTAGGGATCCTTATTTTAGACACTTTTGTAGATTAATTTTCAAGCATTTATATACTATATATTTTGTAATTTTAAGTCCGACTTACACAACTGAAGAGGGCGTAAACAACTTCAATATGATTGAAATACACGATGATGGCATTGCGCAACGGATGTAGAATTGTTGGTATATTACGTGCAGATATGGAAACTGGAAAGGAATGAAATAATTCATGGTGTCTGTCCCATATTGTTTCAACGGTGTAAATGGAAGTAATTTTACTTCCGTCTCAGCGTCGCCGCAACATTTATAGAAATGCATGTAGACCTATTACGCAACTACGATTAATTGGATCTAAAACAATCACCGAAAGTCACTAATGAAATTGAAGTGAGATCCAATTAAAATTTAATATTTAAAATATAAAAAACGCGTCCACAAACAAGAGAATTTCCAGAATACGGTAAGGTTGTAAAACGTAACCAGGGAGATGAAACAATTAACCAGGAGACACTATTGTCTCATCTGATGGGATCATTGATACTTCAGGGACATCACACACTCAATTCAAAGATTATCCCCTTCAGAGTTAGAAAACAGAATTTTCTAAACCAACCATTCATGAAAACACGTAACATTGAGAACGTTTTTTATCTACTAAACTACTACACTTGATTACAAAGCATTTACGGACGGTATGAAGAACAAACGATATACAGCCTTATCAACCTGCAGTGAAACGAATCTGGTGCTGAAGAGCTTAGTGATGTATGTAGTATGTGTGAGAGAAAGTTCGGTGTTATTCACCTAAACTTTCAGAAATAAACGTTCCAAACAATTAAAAGCGCTTTGAAATCCATTAGATAGTTGTAGTTTTGGAAGACGTAGACGCGAACAAGAACTTTCTCTTACATTATCAACATCAATTAACTTATGACTTAACAATTGACATTCCATACGTGAAGTAGTCGACATCACAACTTCCCTTACAATGAGAAAAAAGTGTTAAAAACCGTTTCTGAACCCGCGCTCTCACCTGCGCAGTGCGAGCGGCCGCGGAGGCCCCGAGCAGCAGCAGCAGCGGGAGCGGCAGCGGCAGCGGCGTGGACGACAACGGCAACTCCCCGGCCGCGGCGCACCACCACCTCCTGCGCGCCGCCGCCGCCGCCGCCGCCGCCACCACCTCCAGCTCGGGCGGCGCGGCCGACAGCTCGGCCAACAGCTCCTCGTCCAGCACGTCCTCGAGCAGCGAGTCCGACTCCGAGGGCACCACGGCCAGTTACTCCAGCCTGGAGGACGACGAGGCTTCGGCGGGGACGGGGACGGGGGCGGAGACGGCGGCGGCGGACGACAACGGCAACGTGAGCCGGCCCGCGGCGCTGCTGGGCGCGGGGGCCTGCCCGACGGCCGCCCCCGCCCCCGGGGCGGCGGGCTCCGACTCGGAGTCGCCGACGGAGCCCGCGTGCGCCGCGCCGCCCCCGCCGCCGCCCGTCGTCCCGCGCGGCTCCCGCTGCGCGCGCTGTTGAGGCGTCACGCCGCCGCCGGTTCGGAACCGGGCACACTGCCTCCTGCCACATATCACCACCGCCGCCGCCACCGTCCCCGTTTTCGCTGCGGATGGCCGGTTCACCTCCGCGGCTTTGTCAGCCGTTCTTACTTGTGAAGCCCAACAAACCCGTTTTGTAGAAAACGCCCCTTGTCTGCGTTCGTGTGTGTACCTTTGTCGTCCGGTGTTCCGCAACTGAATGGAAATGCGAGCTAGCGAATCTTTCGCTCGTCCAGACCTTTAGAACGAACAGAAAAGGTTTGTGATGGAAGTGTATACCTTAATGGCGCAACGCTAAAATATTTAACTACTTATGTATGTGGTGAAGGTTTTCTTATATGTCCGTTCTCTGTCAATAAATTTGTATCAAATTTACGTGGCAAATTTCTTAATCGCCCATCGCTTCAAATAAATTGCAGGAAGCTACCTTCATCCAGTTCTAGAATCAACGGTGGAAGTAAAAAGGAGAAGGAGGTAGCACGTTCAAGTGCAGGATTTTAGGAGCAAGAGATGCAAAACTTTGCACATGTGTTCTACAGAGTGTAATTTAAATTTTTATATTGACATTATGTAGCAGTAGAAAGTTGCTAAACAAAACCTAAAGTACACAGATAATTATACCTCATATGCATTCTCAGAGTAATGACAAAATATGAAGAGGCTTAGAAAAAAACAACACAAAAATTCCCCATACATATCACACACACGTATGCATACAAATACATACTTACATACATACGTACAAGAAATGTTCCAGTTAATTTAGTTTTAAACATCTTTTAACTTTAAGTACCTTTACAAAATGTAAATTCAACAATACTACAGCTCAGCAGTGAGGCGCTAGACCTGTGGAACTCGGAATGATGGGTGGAGCAGTGAATGGCTGGAAGGAGAGGTATCCGTTGGCTTGTACTTGGCGGGAAGCACCCTGCTTGGGAGCTATGGCGCGAGGCTGGGCAGGGAGGCCGACAAGACACGCAGGGCCTAACTTATACATAGGACTAGGCAAACGGCAACTGCGTCGGGCTCACTTCAGTAATACAAAGTCTGCATTAACAATGCAACAAAATATCTATACATTGCATTGGTAATAGCTGTTGGTTTTTAGTTTCTCTCAGCAGTATGAAAAAGACATTTCATGATTACGAGTCTATGAAAATTAGTTATCTAGCTCCTGTTATTTGTAGTGTTTGTAAGATAGTTGCAATACAATTTTTGTACAATTTTATTAAAAACTGTTGAGATCCTTTACTATTAAAATTCTTTTAAATGTAACACCATTGAAAAACTACCTAGAACAATATAAAACAATTATCTGAAACTTTAATCAAAACAATCTGAAAAGACATTATATGTAAATGCATAACAAATTCATATCAAAAACCTTTGTATTTTTTGTTCATTATATATCAAATTGGAATTTACCTATTGTACGGTATATTGAGATATAAATGTCATTCATTAAAAAACAGGTTGTGTTTTTGAAGCCCTTAAGAGCACTTTTGCCTCCGGTCCATTAAAATTAAATTAGGCCCTGCGAAAGGGGAGGGCAGAGCATGGCAAGGGACGGGCAGGGGCAGCCAGCCGCCAGTCAAGGGCGCACAACACAGACACACAAACAGCCACACACATAATACTATTGCATGGAATACTATCGCCCAACTTACAACTACACGAGGTATTTCAATGGCATCCTGAACTATGCTGATAATATCAGTTGGCACGCATGACAAAGAAACAGAACATGGTCAGTGGTGCCATCCAGCAGCATTGCGGTATACAAACAAGTGCACTTCAGCAGGAAGCACGTTTCCAGTGGTTGGCACCACTGTCCCAGCACCATTCTAAAATGACATTCTCCTGAATTAGTGCACAAACTTGGTATTTCATCTCCAGTAGTAAGACTCTACAAGTGGTCAATGAAATAGGCACCACAGCAAAGTATGGTGAGCCTAGTGCTCCAAACCAGGAACTGAATAAAACACTGTCATGTTAGAATTGTGCAGGAGGGAACCGTCGTGCTGGCCACTGATTGCGCCAGTTCTGCTGCCTGCTGCCCTCCCTGACGTTTGCTGGTGCACCATATTTTCAGTGCATGCGTCACTGGCAGGAGCCAGCACAGGAAATTTCCGGCTGGTGCATGTCTGGTGACGCAGGGCAATAGGAACGCTATGTGCCATGTTGCACAGGCACGGTGTGCTCCTCTGGACACACACAGACCTTGTTAACTACATAATGGGTCAAAGACACATTCAACATTTTTTAAACAAACAACTAAAATTATTGCCATACAGACAAGGGACTAAACTGTAGACACTTTAAAATAACCATTATACTAAAAAAGAGCTCAATTGATACAATGCTTTTCTTTACATCAATTACAAGAAACTTCCACCTGGGAGAGCCATGGGGAGGGAGTGAGTCACTCCAAAACCATGGGAGCATAGAGCCTTGCTATGAATAAGCCCAATCCCCATGGCTCTCCTCATGCCTAGACAGCATAGTGTTACTACCAAGTACGTGAATGTGCTTTCAAATAAGCTGCCACTCCAGAAATACATATCAATTATTTATAATTTTCTAAATTTGAAAAAATATCGTGCATTTTTTTGTTCTTTTTCTTAAATGTATGTTGGAAAATTTCTTAGGCTAGTGTTATAAGAAAATTGTTTACATAAAAATAACCTGAAAAACTTATGACATAATGAATGCAAAAATGTAGTTTTTGAACTTTTAAAGACGATAAAGCACCATTATTATTATTTTGTTGTAAGGATGTTGACTTGACTGTACAATAACAATGTTATGTAAAGTTGCGAGTAGTGTCTGCCTGGGGGCAGAATGGGGCTGGGGCTGACTGGGACAGGAGGTTCGTTGAGCAAACACATAGCACTGGGCCATGCCATGGGAAGAGGCAGAATTCCCCCTTGTGTCCCACAGGTGCCACACCCTCAAAGAGGAGAGGCATCAGGGGGGAAGGGCAGAGGAGAAAGGGGGGCCGGGCGGCAGTGGAGTGCTTCGAACAGCCCAGGTCCGAGGCCACAAAGAGGCTGCAGAGCCAACCCAAAAGCCCTCATTTGAAACATCTCTAGGGAACAAGACAGAGCCCCAGACTCAACAGGCTTACTAGAAAATATGAAACTCAGAGGCACTGCTGCCTAACGTTAATTTAAAGTCCAAGTACAAATAGCAATTTCTAACTTGTACATCTTGCACCCTGGACTACTAACTTAAAAAGTAGGGAAGAGCTTCAAAAGCCATTTTTTTTTTTTGAAATACCTACACAACATGGTAATCTAGCACTTAGCATGAGCTAATGTACTAACAAGATTATGAAAAGCCTTAAGCTGCCGCAGAAGGTACAATACCACCCTAATGACATAACTGTCTATTTGTGCCAAAGTTACTAATCACCTACCAGTGGACTGACATCACTTCAGCGTCCAGCTTCCGCACGGCCCAAAGTAGAAAGGAGCAACAGAGGGCTGCGCTGGGAGAGGAAGAGGTCTGCAAGAGGTGAGCTCAGCCATAGTCCCTGATCCACCCACTCTGCATCCTGCTTGCACTCCACCCACCCTTTTGTTCTTCCACCTAGGGCTTAGTTTAAAAGAGCATGATGAGTGCAAACCGAGATGAGCTGAGATGGTTCAGAACAGGGACTAGAGCCCTAGATATTTTACTGTCAGAGATGATTATCTCACCAATCAATGGCTGACATGGCTGAGCAGAAACCAGAGTTGAAAGGAACTAAAATTATGAATACATGATTGTATAAAAGGAAATGTTATGTCATATGTTATAAAAGATAAAAATTTAGCACTTGAAAACATCTTCCATCACTTAAAAATGAGTGACATCTTTCGATGGTTAGGTAGTGGAGTATTTGAACAACTACTATACACTTGTGTTCAATTTAAAAACTACAAAATTTCTCAGTTTCTCAAAATTATGAAAAATGCACAATTTCTGTTATACAATCACTAATTCATTTACAAGAAAAGATCATGTCATAAACAAAGAAGAGGAAGAGCATAACAGAGAAAGGTACAACAGGCAAGAAAAAGAAATAAGAAACATGCAAGAGCTGACATGGAACCTGAGGTAATTGACTATACATTAAACCGTTACAGTAATTCTCATGGAGTTTTCATCTGAACCTGTAAAAGTCTTAAAATGACATCTCACTTAGTAATTAAAAAATTAGGTACAAGAACAACTACTGTAATAAAAAAAACACCTATTACAATGTACTTGTAAAGCTACAAATTTAAAAACTCTACGTAATTCTACATACTTCACAGAGTTTCCTCTTAATCTCGCTAGAACTAGCCAAGCTGGTGCTTGGGCCGGCCTCTACCTTCGAGAGAAGTTTCTGACTGTCATTACTCAGGAATGACACGGCATTTGCCAAAACACTCACCATGGGCAAAGCCTGCCAGCAACCCTGCCCCTTCTTTGGGGCAAGGGCTGGTGCCTCTCAACCACTGAAAGAGCCGGCGCACCTCCCAGTGTCCCAGCCACCCACAACACAGCCACATTCTCACACGCACACACACATACTCATGATGTGAAATTAGGCGCAGGGTATATCTTAGTCAAAATATACCAAATACAAAAAATATAATAAAATATATACACGATATATACTTAACAACAGTGAAGAATAGGAACTCAATATGCATGGTATGTTGTACGTAATTTGATACCTGTCTGTCTGCTGTAATTGGGTGGATTCGCAGCGTTGGTGCAGTGCACCAGGCAAGAGGTGGCGGTCAGAGCCTGAGGTAAGGCTGCATGGAGTGACATTGGTTGTCGCCTCCGCAGCTAGGGAATCGCGTCAGATTGGCCTATCATCCCCGAGTGACACTCTCTGAAGCATGCTCGTTCTTTCATTCATCCTCTCATGAAGACACACACCGGTGTTGTGGGCATGCTGCCTGAGTGTGCTGACTGCTGGATGATGCGCCGGCTCCTAGATGCGTCCCCCACCTACAAAAGTACCCACACGAGTTGCTAACGGGCAGTTGGTTATAAAACGGCGCTCTTCTTCTGCTGGCTCCTTCAATCATTGGCACACAGATCCGGAGAAGAAGAAATGAGTGAGAAACTTGTGAGGACTTGTAAGAAGTCAGCTGCTGCTACAATGCGCGTATGCGGGTAGTTCTGTTCCAGGTACTGTAGATCAAGTGCAGGTACTCGATAAACAAATCCACTGCAACATGACAAGAAAAACAGCAAATAAGATCTTCATTCTCAGTCATCATGTTCTTGCAGGACTTAAAACCTGATCATGGATATTGTGACTGCTAAAACTTAATATATATCACAATACAAACAGAAATTTAACTTCTCAGGATTTGTCTGCTCTCTTTATGACACTGATTATTAAGAAGCAGTATCATGATATCTATGAGGTTTCTGGGCTTAAAGCTCCACGTAGGGGTATGCATCACAAGATGATTAATTCCAGCTTCTCCACATTAAAGTTTCGCAGCAAAAACTATTGAATTATACTATGTACAATTTGAGGGTACATATCAAGGGAGGTTGAGGGTATATATATCAAGGGTATATATTTGTTTCTATAAATAAATGAATTACACTGTATTGAACAAGGCAGTTGATAATTGGAGATGCTTCCAGTTCAAATTGTATACATGGAGATGAACCATGTCATCTCAATAACAAATCTTATTATTAATCAAACATCATTTTCTATAAAATAATGTATGAAATTAATTACAATGAGGGTTACAGCAAATGGAAAAGCGTGCACTGTTGTGGAAGGAACAAGGAGATCGAAAAAGAAAAAAAAAAAAAAAATCATATAGTAGTTGGTCGCACAGATAGAAAGTCAGTCATCCTGGTCATAGAAAGTTTCTAATAGGGAGCAGCTTCACGTGTTGCAAAAACTGAGTTTCTGTTGATAGGTATTTGATGACTTGAGTAATTTGTTCTTATAAAAGCAAGTATTGAGGTAGTCGTGTTCAAGAGAATGCAAATTTTGAATATTAGTTACAAATTCGCCAGGGTAAGAAAATTGGAATTTTAAAAATTCTTGATACTTGCGTATGTGTGCAGGTGCATGCGTGTGTGATAAAATGGATGGTGACAGTCTGGTGTAGTTGGGTAAAGAATTGTTCATGACATAAATTCATCATTCAAGCATATTGTGTAATCTTCCAAAAGGGAACTGAAACTTTATGGAGAAAGACATTTAAAATCCGTCCAAGGTGAAGATTGAAATTCATTTAAAGTAAAATAGAATTCATTATTAATTGGCCATGAATGAATTTGAAATTAAAGTCGTGCAGATGAACAAGAATGAAGTGAATGGTTTTTATATGTTGAAAAGTGTGAATGTGATGTTTTATTTTTATATAATAAGGGCAACGGTAAATATTTGTCTGTTCACATACGTTTAAAATATGTCAAATGTGATGTTGCCCTGACTGATAATAAATAGCATAAGGCGTTGTTGCACTACAGTAATTATCATGAGTTTTGGTGTAATTATTTTAGCAATAATTAAATTATGTCTACATAGATCCTAAATTCCTGAATACAAATTATTTCAGTTGAGAACTCAAAACGTGCAGTGAATTTCCAGGCTCACTCTTCTTCATATCTAAATATGAATACAATGGTATTAAAAAAAAAAAAAAAAAACCTTGAAATATCTGAGCATTGCAATTACATGTTTAAGACGACTTTTAATAAAGACAAAAAACTGAGCTACTGAATATTAACAGAAATTAGAAGAGATACAGTAAAACCTGCATTTTACGTTTTCCTGCCTTTTACGTAATTTTTCGTTGGTCCCATCAAAAAGCCTATATTTACAATGCATTCTCTTCCCACAATTTATAACTTTAATATCAAGCGTTTCCCGTCTTTTACACATTTTTTTTTCAAGTTCTTTTTTTTAAGGTAAAAATGATTTTTGAATCGATTTTGGCAGAAGTTGTCACACGTAACCCCTGTTTTCACATGTCGTCAGCCATTTCCTATTTCCGGGTACATCGCAAGTTTTGTAGACATAGTGATAGTCTTGTCTCGTAATCAGCTTGCTGTGTTGATGAAACAGGTCTTTTTTATAACATTCTGCCAAGTAAGACATTGTGTTTCAAAGGTGAAAAGTGCCATGGTGGAAGCTCAACAAATAGAGGATAACTGTTTTGTTAATGGTGAATGCTGATGGCTCTGAAAAATTACCACTATTAGTAATAGGAAAATTTAAAAAAAAACAAGGTGTTTTAAACACATCAAAAATTTACCAACCAAATATGAGGCAAACAGTAGTGCATGGATGACCAGCAGTGCCTTCTCCTCCACCATGCATGCTCTGGATGCAAAAATGGGAGCAAGAAATTGGAAAGTGTTATTACTGCTATATCCTGCCCACCCTAAAGATCTGCAGCTCAGAAATATAAAATTAGTATTCTTTCCCCCGAATTGTACCAGCGTTCTTCAACCACTGGATTTGGGCATAATTCATTCTTTTAAATGGTAGTACAGAAAAATGCAGGTTGAAAAAGCTTTGTTTATGAACGTAATGGTATGGATTCAAAGTTGATGACCATATCAATTCTTGATGCTATGCATTATGTGGCCAAAGCATGGTTAAGTGTGACTCCCGAAACAATTTCCAATTGCTTCCATAAGGCTGGTGTCAAGTTTGTAGAAGTCAAGAATTATGAACAGGAACATTTGGTGGAGCCTAATCACTGGTCAGTGATGGCAGGATCTTCATTTGAAGATTATGTACATGATGATGCCGAAATTACAACTTCAGCATTACCTACTGTGGGGGAGATAATTTCCAACCACCTGGAACAAGAAGTTAGCAAAGACACAGAACCAGAACCTGTTGTCCCGACAATTGACAAAGCAATGGATGCAATCACTATTTTGAGGCAATTCATTGAGAGTGGATCAGGTGGTGAGGATGCATTCAAAGCATTGTATATAGTGGAGAGGCAGGAAGCAGAAATTCATTTACAGAAAAAACAAAAACAAATGACAATTTTAGATTTTTTAAAATAGTTTAAGTGTAATTTGTAAATGATTAAAAGTTTAATATAAGTAATTTAATTATGTAAACAAGTCCTTGTAATAAATAATATAAGTATTTGCTTAGCCTATCATTTTTTAACATTCCTGCATTTTACACTTTTTTCCATCGGTCCCCTGAAAAGTGTAAAAAGAGGGTTTTATTGAAGTAACAACAAAAAGCGAGAAAAGAGAGTACTTTTCATTATTAGAAGCACCCAAATATTCAATTTAGATTAGTGATATGTACATTTTTAACATTCTAAATTCTTTATTTCTTCTTCCATCTTTATGTGCTATTCTTACAAGTAGCTGTTATTATTTATTTCTTTATCTCATAATTTATTTTGTTTTTAAGTATGCAATGAGCATCTCGTCATGAGTACACACAACATGATTACCACAATTTTTATGAACAGTGTGCTAAATTGTAATAATAAAATAAATTTCTATTTGGTTGATCTTGTTACCTTGGTGTGGGTTGAGCGGCCTACATGTTGGACTCCTTGTGCACAACATCAGCACAGGGGGCGCTGGGCATCACTGGTACAGGCACCAGGCGAGCCTGCAGGGCCACTCGTTCCACGACGCACGACGCCGAGAGGCGAGCCTCAGCATCGTGGTCCCAGCATTCCTCCATGGTATCACAAAGCGCCACCAGCCCCTGCACACACAGGCAATGCATAACAGTCAAGGTCAATGAAACATTGCATTCACTACTGTTTACTGGTGTGGTCAACACTGATTCTGCTCAAACCCCAAATTATGATGTACTTAATGGTCATTTTACTGAGCAATACATGGCTTGTGTTCTGGATATCAAGTCTGTTCACCTGGTTTGCAAAATTTCAATCTCTTTACTAATATTTAAGAATGTTTAAAAAAAATCCTTTTATTATCTTCACTGAAACACCTATCCAAAATTCCATTGTCTCTCCTTTGGAACTAGAATAAAAGTTTTCTCACAAGACAAGCTATTTCATTACTAAAAAAATTTGCAACTGTGATATTTCATTTACTTATCATATTATACACTAAGAAATTTGTAGGAAAGGTTTATCTACAATCAACCAGGACAGCAAAAAAAGTATGGGCTATTAAATTCCAATGCACTACTAATTAGTGTACACGAGCACGTATAGATAATATTTAGGTTGATTTGGTCCCTGGCTGTGCACCTAAGGGACCAAACGCTCTCCTAGGAACAATTCCCAGTAAAGAGATCCCTCGAGCTCCCTGAACATCATTTTGTGGAAGCCCTTGAGTCAGGAGTGGGTGCATGCACCATAGTTTTGGGTGTAGGGAGCCAGTTCTTCAATAACACACATAGATCCTACACAGTTACTTGTCCGCTATTTGCAAGTTATTTTAAAAACCTGTATATGTGATGTATCTCATTCACAGTTTTCTAATGTGATTTGCGAACAGCTGGACGTAATTGAGGCATCCGCTACACAGATTATTCTATTTATTTATATTTCAGGTTGTTATAAATACATATTTTCAGTATGACATATAGAACATACTGCAGGAGGCTAAGCCTGTGTGCAGATCTGAAAAAACTGACAAAAACTTTTCTCTAAATAGTAACATGTCCTTTTTCATACTTAACATAAAATGGGAGTAAAAAAAATAATTTAAAATGGTAGAAAAACAAAAAGATGTAGGAAGCTATTGTAAATAAGAGAAAAATGAATTTATAATATTTATGCCCAGACGAACAATAACTTTTTTTACAGTAGTAGGTTTTAAGATATCAGTTAACACATTAAATACTTTAATTCCAACTACATTATGTCTTCTCAAGCACAAGCCTTTGTTAAATCTTGATGGTTGTATATTAAGTAATCTTTAATTTTAATCAAACTTAAATATTTATCTTGAAGCCAGTCACAATTATATAGTATATTTTTCAATAAAGTAATGCTTTATATTTATTATATTGGTTTCTTTAAATCAAAATTCTGTGGGATATGATATAAGTTTTTCTAAAATAATTTTCATAATCCTTTTTTGAATGTTAATTAATGGTACTAGTATAGATTCATATACTCCACCCCAAGCTACTATACCGTAAGTTATAATTGACCAAAATAAAGCATAGTATATAATTAGCAGTTGTTTAAGTTTCGAGAATTGATTTGCGTTTGTCAAAAACATATATAAGAAATCTACTTTTTTGCATTATTTGCCACACAGGATATTACCATTTCAAGTTATGGTCAATATAAACTCCTAAATATTTAGTAACTTCAGCTTTCAAAATATTTGTACAATTACAGCCTAAGATATTACAGTTTGCTTTATGCAGTTTCATGTCACATGACTCTGATACTATCCAAATAGCTACCAAACATAAATACAATCTTTTTTATAATTAAACTTGGGATATTCTAACTTACAGTCTCAATTTTCCCAGCCATTTTTAGTCCTACTTCTAGAAAGAAATTATTTAAATAATTTCATATTCTCACTTATTTGATTATCTGATTTTTATCTGAAAAGCATGATTATTTATGGCTTCTATGAAATTTTATTTGAAGAGGTGCTTGTGAAATGCAACTGAACTGTAGTTCAGTTTTCTGTGTCATTTGGTCCCCTTAAAGAAATGAAATTAATGGGCTTCTTTTACAGGGATGAGAGTGAATGGGATTTTATAGCTATCGCTACGTGAAATAAGGCATCAATTCAATTCGATTCAATTAATGTGGAGTGGAGGGTGGCTATTTAACATTTCAGCTATCTCCTGAAAAATACATAAGCATATCTTCATCAAGGTTTTTTGTTTTAGTATATATCTGTCCTATAACACAACCCCAACTATCAAAGGCCTATGAATTTCATTTATATCAGCAATCATCACTTCTTTCAACTGGAGCTACTACAGCACATCTGGCAGCATTGGCTTCTGGGAAACATTCACACTGATTAGTGCATGGGCCGAATCACGAACTTGCATGAACAACCACTAAAAAAGAATACAGAATAAGACACATGAGGAACTTCCCAACAATGAATGTGAGGATGTACTTCAGGAACTATTTGCCTCAGATGATGAATGTGAGAAATTTTATTATTATTTTTTTGTATCTGCCCTGTAACACAACCCTGTATTTTGGGGGCTTTATTTGCGATTCATCTACCATCTTATCTACCCAAATGGTCCACAGTAAAAGAAAAAGTAGAGTTTTGGCAGTTTCAGAAAGTTCAAAGATTTTAATGAAAATCTAACCTATTCCATATTCATAAGTGCACTTCCTCCTATTTATTACAGTTTTGCAATATTCCAAATTTCAGAAGATTTCATGAAAATTACCCATTTTTCAATGTTCTTTCTTCTTCTCAAGCAAAAAAATGTGTAGTTATTTTTTAGAAAATTAGGTGCTAGTGTTACCACTGATGAATGGACAGAGAGAGAAACAGATTTTTCAAAAATAAAATTAACATTTTTTTCCAGTATTAGGGACCCTCAAAACGTATTTCCATCAAAATGAGGTCAATGTTTTTTTTGGCAATTACAACAATATTCAAGAACGCAAAAGGGGCATTATTGCTTCTGGACACACTCACAGCAGGTTTGGTTTGTAAGGAAGTTTAGCATGCTGCTCTATCCTCCACATTAGCAAGCACTGGCTGCTCCCTTTTTCTGTTAGGATAGATGCAAAGTTCAAGCAGTGACTCTCTGCCTGTCTTGAGATCTATCCATATCAATTGATTAACTTCATTAGCCACCTCAGCAAAAATCAATGAAAATGTTTAGAACAAGTTTGACAAATCAACACCAGATACTGATATTTAACTTCATTTATTAATATTGTATTATAACCCTAATACTGAAACGAATTTTGAATTTTCGTAGATTTTTGTGTCGTTGCACAGATTAATGCATGATGAAGAGCACAGGCATTTCTTATTTATATTTTTTTCTTTTTCTTCTTTCTGTTCTCTGCATTTTGCTATGTCCTGATACAGTGAATGACCACTTAATATATGTTCAGAATACAACTTCTCATTAGAACCAGTTAAAAAAAGTTTATGCCATAGCTTTTGAATAGAGTACTTCGTGAAAGTTCTCGGGGATACAGAGCCATCTACACCAGCAAAGTTTCAGGGTCAGAATTGGCAGTATTTTCCTTCTTTCATTTCCCTTTGGAAAAACATTTTAAATAAAATTCAGAACCACAGCACCCTATTCTCAATCCTATAGCAAACACAAGTGAAATATTTCTTCCAATTCTTATATTTGATACATCATTTTTATAAAATAAATATAAAATATTTTGTATTGCATTTATGAGAATCTTGTTAATTTTGTAATCTGGTACGACTTTATAAAATTTGTTGAAAAGAATTCTATTGTATATTCTCTCCATTTTTCCAAAAACAAAACGAATTTCTTGTCCCAAAGATTAGTTTTACTTTCTGACATATCCATTCTGAATGAAAATTATCCCTCTCCTGGACATGACCCCGATTTTTCTACTACTGTACTTGTTACTTATAAATTATTACTACTAAAAATTATTTGTTTTGCATTCAAGCATGATGCAAATTATTTTCCAGTTACCTTCTGAACTCTTGTATGTATCTTACAATGCAAAAATGTATAACTTACAAATAGAAAAGAAAATTAATGCTTATGTGGAGAAAAATCTTAAATCTCCAAGAGTCTTGAACTATGTTCTTTTGAAGATAAATTTCTTCAATAAAAATGGGCAAAAGACACTACTATCCCCTTAACTTACCTATAATAAAACAAAATTCAATCCAAAATTTTCAATTTTTTATTTATTGATATTAAAACTACAAATATACTCAGGCTTTTAGATTTTTGAAATAATTAAAACCCTGAGTATACTCGGGCTTTATGTTGTGGTTAATAGTAACATCACATAATGGCAATAATATTAAACTCACTGAATGCTTGCGCCATGTCTCCTTGATCGCTGGCCTGATCTTCTTCTGTACCACACACTCTTGCATATCCTCAAGTGTAGGGTGCTGACCTACTTCTTCTTCAAAGGGAAGCAGGTACTCAGGGATGGGGCCCTGCAGGAATAATTCAAACTTATCCTCACAAGAAAGAGAGACAATACAAGTCTAAGTTTCTACATTTAAAATTCTAATTAAGGAAAGATTCAGGCACTGAATTTCTTCACTCTACTATTATCATAAAATAAAAATGTATTACTTAAATGTGAATCAAAAGCTTACCTCTTGCGCTGTACAACGCGAAGCCAATTCCCAAAGGACAAGGCCGCACGCATACATATCTATGCGCAAAAAAGAGTCTCTAGAGAAATTAATGGCTCCTTCCAAGACTTCAGGGGCCATGTAGCGCCGAGTTCCTACCTAAAGTACACAGAAAGGTGAATGAATTTAGAGAGTTTTTAAAAATAATAGTTAAAAACCTTCCATTTTAGTTTCTCGATTTAGAGTATTTAGAATTTCAGTGCAATAATTATTGTAAGCCTACCACTGTAACATTAGAAAAAAACAAGAGTCATGGGAGCTGACATTTTCCAGTAGAGTTAGATTTCACAATTTTTTTGAAACAGAAACATTACTATACCTGGCCATGTGTATCCCCACATGGTTTTCCAGGTAGAAACAGTAATGCCAGGCCGAAGTCAGCTATACAGGCTGTCAAATCATGCTTCAGAAGAACATTCTTGCTCTTGAAGTCTCTGTGTGCAATAGCTGGTTTAAATCCTTCAGCCTTAGAAGCAGGTATTTCTCCATGAAGATGCATTAGGCCCCTACAAAAATAACTTTTATTTTTAATCATGGACTATTATGATTTAACTGAAATATATTTTTCTTAAGTGCCACTTTAATTTACAAATGCATTCCTTGAAAAAATCCTTAATTTGTAAATACCTTTATGCTACAGGAAATAAAAATAAATAACCACTTTCAACTGTTACAAGCACTGAGCAAATGTTACATTGGCAAATTCTGATATTGTCTCACCTTGCCATTGATTCAGCAATCCGGCACATCTCAGCCCATGTCACAACATTGGCTTTGAGAAAATCACATAGGGAACCTTTCTCATGGTAGGCAGTAATGAGCCAAAATTCTGCTTGCAAGTTCTCACCTCTCTTCTCCACCCCAATGTAACGTAAAATGTTCTCGTGATCCATATGTGGCAGACTGAAGATCTCATATTCTGATACCCATGATTGTTTATCCTACGCAAACAGAAGATGCAATTTCTCTCTTGAACTCCTCTTAATAAAAACATGTTTGAAACCATCTAGCTCTATTGTCAATAAATTTAAAAAAACTTCTAATACCCTTTTTATTTCAACAAATATTTTGACATTTTCTCAGCTATATACGCTTACAACATAGAAACAAAATTAAGAAAGATACTTTTACAGATTTGATATTCAAAATAATTTCCTGTAATCACCTGAATTGGGAAGATCTTGACAGCCACAGTTTCCGTCTTGTACTGAGCTTTATAAACAGCCCCAAATCGCCCACGAGCCTTCATCTCTAACAGCTGTATGGGACGGAGACCCAGTACAGGAGAGCGCTGTGGCAATGGGTGTGGCTCAACTGTTGGAACCTGCCAAATCAAATATTTTTTCCATTTTAACAATAACATTTTAATGACAATAAACTGAGAAATGACTTACAAATTTACGTCATCTACACAAAAATTTACAAATAAAATTAGCACCTGTTAACTACACATTTGCTTTGTGTCATTACTCAACATGTAGTAAGTACCTCCAAAAATATTCACAAACATAAAAAACAATTTTGTTAAAAAAAAAAAGAAATACTAATACAGCAGTGTTAATAATTTGAATAGAGAGTAATCCATATCCAATTCTTACAACAAAATAACGAAAAAGCGCATATACTTACACTACAGTATTTTTTCTGTAATTAAAAACATTAAAATTTTACTACATTATGAGTTTTATTTATCTACACCACTTCTGTAAAAATCGGAGTGAATTATTAATAATTTTGGCAATTTGTTGTTTGTTAATGTTCAAGACTGGCTCTTTTATTAGTGCATTACAAATAAACAATTCAATAACCCAATTAATTCAGATTATTAACATTCTATCATATACCATTAACACACAAAAATAAGAAACTTACCCACTGTGAGTTCAAAACATCAGAAAGCATGTGAGAGCAGCAAAGGTCAGTGGTTAGAAGCAAAGCAGTGCAAATAAATGAACAGAGATAATTCAAAACAAATACCTCTTACATTAAAATTCAAAGCCCCTAAAAAGAGGGATAATGTCAACCAAATACTCATATTCAATTTTGGGTTTCAATATGCTCTTTTAGACTGAAATACAGACAAAATGCTGTTTAAATTTCAACAAGAACTTGGATGTACTCTTTCTATTCATTTACTTCACATCACTGTGGGAGAGTATCGCATGCCTGTCCTTTTCTTCTGGATGGGGCATCGGCAATCTCCTATTTCTCTTGGGACACTGCACAACTCGAACATATGTTTTTATGTCAGAGTATTCCCAGCTTCCCAAAACCCTTTGAAATCCAATTATGAAGATTAACTACCCACTGAGAACTCTATCCTTGAGTTTAATGTCTCATTAATACTGGAATTTGAATGTTGATTTTAAGGGTTGATTCATGTTACAAAATTAACATAATAATACACCTATTATACTCTCATGTAAATAGAATTCCTTTCTGAATGAGGACCAGGCCTACGACAGGCTATCACAATACTGCATTATTACTAACATGGCGTTGACGGTGGAAGTGGTAAAAAAAAATGTGTGGCAGGCTTCTGCAAATGTGAGTCACAAACATTATATGCATTCAACGTACAAATATGGTAAGGTGTCTTGAATATAATAATGTACAATACTGTTTTAATTCATTATATGATTATAAAATATTATTTTGCAGAATATGATTACAATATGTCTTATTAGTAATTGTTAGTGAATGTGTTCCTTATTATGAGTCATTTAATTTGCCTCTTATTAATGAGGATGGTAATACATATGGTGGGTATATAGTCTTAAAATCTAGAGCCTTTATGAGGGAATAATGCACCATATTACCTAAATAGTATAAGATGTTTCTAAAACAGGAAAATAGTCCCCAACAATTTAAATGAAAAGAAAAAAAAAATCACATCGATATAATTTATAAATTATGTACAAATAGTCTTCTGCAGCTGGAATCAATAATCTAGATTCTAGATATTCGAACTTTTCCATTTTTTTATATGAATTATTGCAAATCTATTTCATCAGACTATACAGTAACAGGAAAAGAAATCTTCTATAAGCAAATGAAGAGCACAGGAATATTCTTGAAAATTCTATTACCAAATTGGTTCCTGGGTCAGGACCCAACAAGATGAAGTTTTAAGATTGCCATTCTATATCACAAAACGTGTAAATGTTGACATTTCAATAAACTGTGAAGACATTAAAAATATAACATGAATGGCATTGCATAAAATGAAACATAATGTAAAAACGAATGCAGAGTTTTTATTAGATGATGCGGATCTGACGAGGCAGTGCGAAATCTCTGTTCGATGCCCAGTGAATATGATTCTGCATTTTGAACAGAGAGAAACAAAGGACATCAACAAGTGCAGGACAGATAGAAACAAATACTCTTAGGTGGTGTCTGATAAAGACTATGAACAACACCAAATTAGTCTGCAAAACTTTCAGAGGGATCTAAAAAGACAGATGTTGCAGCATGGAAGGAGGACCAAAAAGAAAGAAACATTGATACATGTGAAGATGATGAGGGTAGTGACAAAAACCATGATTATGATTTTAAAGAACAAGAAAATGATAGTTCAGCAATAAGTCTTAACATTCTCATCAAGAGAGCAATTTTCTTGTCAATAAGACAATATAATTTTGACTAAATAGTAAGAATTAGTTAAAAATTTAAAAAATTCTCAGGAGCCCTTTTCACAATTAGGGGGTTGTCTTATATTCAGTCTACTTATGTTCGGGTAAATACAGTACATACATTTTTACCCTATTTTGAAGGAAGACACTCAGGTGCAAATACAATTTGCAACACGTGACCCACTTAACAGTCTGCTTTCAGTGATTGCTAAAATTTACAAATTGAGACATTTGGAACCTTCAATTTTGTATTTGGAGGGTTGGCTCTTCAGCCCCACAGTAAGTAAAATTGTGCCAGACATTTTTCTTGAAGCACAAAAATAAGACAACCACCGATTGATAGAGGATAGAAACTGGAAATAATATTTGTCTAGCATTGGAGGTAAATACGGAACATTTTCCGAAACAGATGCTAACTAAAATCACAAAGTTCTTTTAAACCATCACCATTACACCTGCTTAACACAGCAATAATGTTCAATAATTTGCTTTCAATCAATTGCATTGACATAATTTGGAAATACATCAGAAAATCAAACTCGAACTCGGATTTTCCTCAACTTAAAAAAAAAAAGAAAGGAAGTATGCACTTAAAATAGACAACTTTTTCTAGTTTATGCATGTGATACTAGGAAAGAAACAATAGACAATTGTAAAATTAATGTGGGAAAATATTTGTAAAATTATTCACATGAGAACCAAATCTAAACCTGACATAAGTTGTGCATCAAGTATTACAAATCAGAGTACAATGAGACACATTGCCATTTGGCTCTATATTTGAAATATTTTTCAAATGTTGCATCGCACACTTCTACTTGTCAATTATGCATTACACCCTGCATGAAGGAAAATGATTGTTACCAATATAAAGGGTGTAGTATAGGACAGACTCAGGATATTTAAAAACAACTAAAACACTCATTCATTTTAAAATAGAAATATTTTATTAAAATTGTATTTGATCATAATAAAATATTTGTTTTAAAATTAATTAATGTTTTGATTGCCTTTAAATATCATGAGGATACCACTGTCCTACAACATATCAAGTAGACAATCATTGCTTGGTTTCATAAACGATATGACATTTAGTCCATTACTGAAAACACAAACATATTTATTTTCTACAAAATTTTATACAACTGAAGGAAGGCAATCTTATTATGAACATAACTGGGGCAGGAATGTTAGAAACTAATAATTTTTCCTTCACAATTCATAACAAATGTTTAATACGCATTAAAGTTACTGTAATATAAAATAATATAAGGACTAGTAATCAATTCAACGTGCTGTTCTTACCTCATTGAAGTAGGCATGTTTGCGTTGACGATATATGAAATATATAATGCTAACTGCAACCACCACTACCAGCATCGGCAGCACTATATAGAACACCACATTAGGTCCAGAACGTGGCTCGGCAGGAACACCTAAGTAATAATCATTTCCTTAATTTTCAATTTCGTAGCCATGTAAAAGATCTTTGAGATGAGCAAGTTACATTGAAAACATGTATAAGCATTTCACCTGCAATTTTGAAATATTTAATATTTTTAATTCAGGTTTTCCCCATTAACTTCAGACTATTTGATTTCTTTTAGCAATCCTTATTTTCTATTATATTAAATTTTGAAGGAGAGAAAACAAAGTTTTACAGCAAACATAGGTACAAGAACAGTTACTTTAGTGCCATCTTTTGCCCAATCTTCATACAATGTGAAGACAAGCTGCTACAAGCGGTATCTGATTGAATTACATGAAAAAGCTATCTTTTCACAAATGTGTTCTAGGTCTCTATCATTCTTAAACCGTATTTTATTCACTTTAAACAGTATTTCAATCAGAGCAAATCATTCCAATTTTAAGGCCTCTTAAGTGGCCAAAAATGCTCACAATTCTGTCACTACTACATGATTTTAAGCACTTTCCCTACCATTCAATGGTGCTCAAGAAAATTAACATTTAATGCAATGAGAATATGTGAATCTATCCCTAACTTTCATTAAATCTTTAGAACCACAGTGTAAACTAAGGTTTTTCGTAATGTCAGAACTTAGGAATATTAACCGCTTAGCCGATTTCATTTCTTCTCCTACACGAAGTCTGCCAAAAAGAAGAAGTACACGAGAAAGATAAATACTAAGAAAAGGAAATGAAAACAAAGTTGAAAAGGAGAAGAAAGAGTGAAGGTCATAAGGATGAAATAATGAGAGGAAAACAAGGGAAAAATGAAAAATAATAGAACAGAACAAAGAGGAAGACGGTCAATGGGAAGAAGAGAAAGAAGGGCCAAAGAGCTGGAGAGTAATGGAAGGAAAAGAATAAGGAGAGGTACAAAGAAAGAAGGGAAGAGAAAAGTAGATATGAGATTGAGGGAGATAAAAAGATGGCAATGTGATAGAGAGGAAATAGGTAAGTAAAGAATAAAAGAAGAAAGATAACAAAAAGTCCAAGAGGAGAAATTAGGGTGGGAAAGGAAAAAGATAAATCTGAAAGAGAGAATAAGTTGATGCAGAAAAATAGTTGAGGAATAAAACAAAGATGTAAAACCTCTCTATCTTTCCTCTCTCCCTATTTCCCTTCTTCTACTTGTTTTCCTCAAAGAGAAAAGACAGTAAACATGTGGTATTTTTTCTCTCTTTACTTTAATGAATTAGTGGAAACTTCAAGCACAGTGCACCCCCACTCCCCAAAAGAAATTGTTTTCAGTAGAAACGTCCCTGAAGTTGAAGTCTTGCATATAATAAGTCGTTTTTATTTTCCACTTGTGAAAATGTATGTGTACTTTGTCATAATTGAGAGTAATGAAATGAGAAGAAAAATTAGACTCTTTGGAATCTCTATAATAACTATGGTTATACAGCATACTCACAATAAATTTTATTAAAAAGTGATCCTGACATGCCCTAAAAATTTGTTAGTGAAGCTGTGAGTTAAGAGGGGAAATACATCGACACGTATCTGCTTCAAATGAATCTTCTTAGTTGTTTCAACTCTGATCGCTTAGCTAACATTGTGTTCAGTCTAACTGTGGCTACTAATTACAATTATTTTAAATCTTTACTCAATTTTAATCAACATAATACAAAACTAAAATCCTGAAAATGATATGTTTCTAAAAAATGTGTAAAACAAACTTGTAATACTGATATATGCCTCATACCTAAAAAATTTGTTGGTAGTATTAACTGACTTTTCTTTCAGTGTAAGCGAATATTCATACACTTGTTTATAACATAATGCAGAATTATGCCATTTTCATACTATCCTTGACTATTGATGTTCACTGAAATGAACTGAAAACAGCAGATGTCAAGAATGCAGAATTTTTGTTTTCTTCAAAGGTATAAAAATTCATCATAGTTAAATCTCCAAAATACAACACAGACATTATAATAAACCATAAAGCAATAAAAATCGTCACAAACAGTTATGATTTTCATCTGGGTTTATTTAAGAGAAATACACACTCTTTAACTTTCATTGTTCCCCTAAGAGTTAATGTTAGAACACCCTACAAAGAATAAATTAAAATTTGTTTCAAACACTAATTAAGTAATCAATTCAGACAAACTTTACAATTGTCATTTTAAAACAATTTCATATTTTCCTATAAATTATAAAATGAACTCTGCTTCTTTCCTCAGAATCCATCAAGCAAGAATCCTGTTCATTTGTGGAACACAGTTCCTCGGCACACTGACACTGTCTTCTTCAATACCTACTTGGAATCACAAGATGAACATTCTGCAACTAACCTGTAGGCACAGGAGGTAGAAGACGAGGCTTCCAGGTGAAGTTGCTATTGCACATGTTCCCTTCGCAGCAGCAGAATAGAAGTTCTTTTTTAGGCTCTCGGCTCTCTACACATTCCCGTTTGTTGTAACAATCAATATTGTCCAGAAAGCACCCCTGTAGAAAGAGACATTCCAATTATTTTTAATCATGCATTAAAACTTGAAAACATGCTGAGAATTTTCTGAATTGATGAACAAAACTTTTCTAGGATAATACAAAGAAAAGGAGTATTAAAAGGATAGAGGCAGAGTAAAGTAATACAATTTATAATACTGTACCATTTAATTAATAAAATTAATTTTCTTTTTATCAGAGAGTTGGGGCCCTACTTATACTACATTATTAGATACTGTACAGACTCTTTTACTATCTGAAGGGGGTTTTCCTTTTCTTCACAATTCTAATATCACTATCAAATTTATCATGAATTTATTCTAAGCTAATTTCAATTAAATACAGATATTACAACACTGTGGTAGAGGTGAAGATGGTGTATGTACTTAAGAAAAAACAAAAAACAATTGTACAAAAGTGAATACTGACAATAGCACAATTGGATCAATTAAAAATCAAGAGAGAACCACAACCATAGACATATGGTACAATTTCATTTATGATAACTACAAATCACACAATTTAATAAGTAACAATAGAAAACAAGTTAACATGTATATTTACAAACCTTAAACTAAAAATGTGTTTGTAAAGTTAAAAACTATTTAATAATTAAGCAATTATTAAAACGCAATAAAATATTCAAGTAGGGAAATATATGTATCTTGTGTGTAATGGATTTCATAATACTATTAGAGAATATTATTCTAATGCAATACAATGACAGATAATTAACATGATCATATTACTTTCAAAGCTCTTTTACTATCTGAAGGGGGTTTTCCTTTTCTTCACAATTCTAATATCACTATCAAATTTATCATGAATTTATTCTAAGCTAATTTCAATTAAATTTTTAATATTACAAATGTGCAACTTTTAAAACTTACTTTCAGCTTGATGTATGGTTTGCCAGTGCTGTTGTTCTGCCAGAGCACATAACAATGATTCCGTTTTTCAGGTTCAGGTCGGTCACATATCTGCACCGAAAAGCAACTTTCCTTGTTTGCACTTGTACAGGCAGTATGGTTGTAGAATTCACATTGTGTAGTGCTCGGGACACTTGCCCCCACACCTAGGACAATTATAAACAAAAAATATATATACACCCTCTTTTTACATTCATATATGTTCGTTTTCATTTTTAATTAAGAGGGCAAGAATTAAGTTTCCAAAAAGGAGAAATTAATAAAAATAACTTTTCTGGAAATATAAATTAAAAGGGTTCCCCTACACAGGGCTTGATTTCTGGTGGAACGTGTTCTGGTACCTTTAGTTAACTGTTAAAATTATACTATAAATATATAATTATTACTATTAAAATAATAAGTAGTTTGGGGTGCGTTCTGAGACAAAAAATTTTATAAATCAAGCACTGCTCCTAAGAATATATGGGAATTAACTATTACATCCACTAGTATATCTATTGGCGTATAAGGGATATTTATAGGACGACCAGACCTAACCAGAAAGTGGAAATATGACCAGCATTTTGTTCTGTCCCTCTTTAATCCTCAGATAATATTTGCACCATCTAATATCAGGATAAGTTATTTTTCACTTTTATTAGGAAATATCCTCTACTTTGTTTAAGGGATATAAACTGGAGGTTGCAATCAGATTTTGTTAAGTATTTTTGTAGCTTACAGTCATTTACGTAACCAATTAAAATATTTTAATTGTCAAAAATCTTCACAATTTTGTGAAAACAGGAACAATCACATAAATCAGGCAAACAATTCAAAAGATTGATTCTTTATTAAAACCAAGTAGTAAAAAATATCATCTTACTATTTAATTGAATTTAACCGTTATATTGATTAGCTTAGCAACTTTACAATTTTGCAGTGTAGAAAATTGATGAACAAAGTGAATGTTACAATTATTACATTGATTTTATATGTTCAATCCAACTTTTACAACAATTCTAAATTTGAAAATGAACAGAGTAACAAAATAAATATATTTTATACAGTTCACTTTTATTTACTTCTAAGAAATGTAGCCCTCAAAGGAAAGGAGTTTGACATCTATCTTACTGTTTAATGACTAATTCTGACTGGTTAATTCCTGACACTGACAACTTCTAACCAGTGAAAATTTTCAGACAAGATTTGTATAAAATAAACACATCTGACATTCTTTTAAATAAAACTTTATATTCCAAACCCAATAAAAAATACAATAGATATTACAACACAAAAACAATATAGTTGTAGGAATACTAAAATTATTCTTTTAACGCATAAACAGGGTTAAATCTGATTCTTTGAGAACAATACTGGTCACAAATATAAATATATTTCATTACAGGAATAAGAGATAAAGAATCAATATTAATGAAGGTTTAAACCAATTCTACATAAAATATTTTGAAATAAAAGTTCTTTGATAACAGTACACACAAATTCATGGCTAAATTACAAAATTTGAGAACTTTTATTGAATTTTTAAGCTATATTCCAAATGTATGAAGATTACCATGCATATAATTATTATTTTTGGCCTACACAACATACATGTAGTTGTATTTTAGAGACATGCTCTGTATGTGTCATAGCTGGAATGTCAACAATCTGTCATCTGATTATAAATACGAGAATATGAATGAAAAGTTTGTATTAGGCAGATAACATAAAAGAAAATATGCAAAAATGTGTGTATTGTAGTTTGAAAAGAACTCATATTTCCAAATTGTACAGGTGTTTTCATCACAGGTTATGAGAATAATATGAAGCTTTTCACGCAGTTTTAGTAAGTTTTCAATTTCTATACTCACCATAACAGAGATTGAGAAGAAATGGCAGCAATATCAACTGGGTCCAGGGAAACATTGGAACGGTATTGAAACAGTAACCTTTCAAAAGTGAGTCATGACCATTTTAGGAAAAATCTGTATACGCTAATGAAAGTGAATTATTCCTCTAAACAAAACACGTTTTTTAGAAGCCCGATAAATATTAGGCTTTGGCACAAGTTATCCTGAATTATAAGAGGCAATAAGATTTGTACTCAAACTAGGCCTAGTACCGACCAAAACAACATCCTTAGGCCCCATACATATAAATCCAATCTAAAAAATCTGCGGAACCGTGTGGTTTAGATTTTTACATGAGGTTCGGTGAAGACGGTATTTGAAGTTTGTACTAATACTGTTCGCTCCAACATGCCCTACTCCCGAATCACATCTGCAAAACACGTTGTCATACGAAGAGGCGTGCATGTCCTTCAGACATACGAACTTCGATGCTTCTCCTCCTTCCCCTTCACCGTCTTTTATGACTATAAACCTTCAACATGCTTTCACAACAACCGCTCACTTCTTGCACACGACAAATTTGTATGAAAATGTGTTTTGATTAACGAAGTTCGATTCCACCTTTCGTAACAAAGCAATCACTGTAACATTTTCATTGCATAGAACTCCACGTATCCTTGATAACAGGAACAAAATTGAGCTGCATGAAGGTAGATCTTTGCGATAAGCCCTGAGAATCGGTTAACTAGGCTCCAATAGAGCACGTTCACACCACATTCCAAAAAACATCTGATATAAACACTGCTATTCCGTCAGGCAATATGGCGTACTTTTTTTTGTAGAAAAACCAGACCTGCGCGATAACACTACGTTATTCGTGAGTGAAATTTTCAATATAATTATAATGATGCACCATCTACACAAAATTCATTATTATTCTCTTAAATATTTTGAGACTGATACAATTATTGTTGGTAAACAAAGTCATAAAACTAGTCCAAGTTCTGAAGTTCCCCTCGACTAGCTTTAGCATCATAGCAGGGACAAAAGAGGGTGCTTATATGCGCAGTATCCACCTGCGTAGTTTCTTTATCGGATCTACCGATTTTCCCCATGGCCCTCTTCCAAATATTTTAGCGCCGTCACGAAATTAACCATTGTGACAAAAATTACGCATTCGGTATTTTGTGGGCGGGAGAGGGGGGGTATAATCGTGATTTTAATAAACACGGTTAAACACTCTTCTCCATTCATATTTATTTACACTTCATTCAAACATGACCTTGCACGACCATTACACTCAATTTACATAACTTTCACACAATTTCACACTTAGTATTTACTTTATGAAATGTACAATGCTCTTTCAAAAAAGCAAAACTAGGCAGGAATATTTTAACATAAAAACAATATTACAAGAATAAGAACAGTGGTTTGTGACACACAAAAACACCTTTAAATATAAACATTTGACAAGAACTCAAAGTCTCTTTATCACATTGTTAAACCAGAACGGAATAGAAGTAGTTTTGCAACACCATTTTTTAATAGCTCAAAAGTGATACAATGCTAGCGTAAGTTAAAATAAATAGTGTTACTGAATGTTCTTAAAGAAGCGAAACGGTATGCTTTCTTTCAATGATTTTGACCGTGAAAAATTTACTATTGTTAAAGTATATTTTCAATACAATATTACAATTAACGTTGTGTATGAGGGAAATGAAAATAACTACATAAATCCATAGTACCAAGGATATAATTTAAATGAAATCTTACTTTTTTTTTGGAACTCTTTTTCATGTTTGACATGTAAATTGAAACATAACAGGTAAAATGAATACTTAAGTCAGAATAACAAATTGGAAGAAAAACTAATGTATGGCATATGGAAATCTAAGACTTATTGAACCAAATCTTCAAAACGCATAATAGACATAAAAGCTGTAATAAATGAAGGGCTGTAACACATTCCTAAATCTTACTTTAAGATAGAAGGCAATGTACCACTTCCAAATAAATTAAAAAATATGGCGATTCAAAACTACACTTTCACCCATATAATTATGGCAAATCAGCCAGACCATAGGCTGTGGGCAGTGGACATCATTTGCGTTGTGTTATTGACTGCAATTGTAATCGATATTGTTCTGCTTCACGTTCTTTCCGACTTAATAGTTCCTTGTATGTTTGTACTTCACGCCGAGCAGCTTCTAGTTGTTGAGCTAATTCACTGGCGGAAGGTTCAGTTGTTGCAATTGGAACAGCTGTAGGAGGACTCTGTAACAAAAACAATAAGTTATCAATGATAAATACAGAACTAAAACACACAAATCATGTTATTGAAAACTATTTAATACATACAAAATAAACTTTAAAAACAAACCTCATGAAACTTTTTTGAGATTAGAGACCAAAGATAGTGGCGCAGTTGAGATTGGTGTGCCACCCGGGGCAAAACTAATGGCATCACCCCCCACCCCCACCCAAAATTAAATATAAAATGTCTATTACTGAATAGTTTATACATTATTTAATAAAATATAAGTATATTTCCACATATTTATTTATAATATATTAAAAAACTGTATGTAATTCAGATTAATTGAAATATAATTTTTAAATAAATAATAATATAATTTCAAGTATAAAATTTTCTAATTGGTGTCGCCCCTAACATGGTCTCACCTAGGCCCCCACCTCCAACTACGCCTATGACCGAAGACAAATTTCATGAAATGTATTGTATTGCCAGTCAGCTGAACTGGAGCACCAGGTAATACCACAGAAGTGTCAATTCAGTGAGTACAGTTGGAGATTAGGAATAGTTTTCACAAGTAATTTAGTTTGTACCAATATTGTCACTCAAAAGAATATTTTACGATTTGATTCAAATTATGCCAGAAAGCTTCGGAAAATTTTAAAATAAATTCCATGATAAACTCAAAGTGATGCAGTGCACCTTGAAGAGGGACAGACAGTCCTCAATGGCCAAGATTAAAGACCCACTCTGTTCAATTTCATCACACTTTCAGTAGTACGATGTATCAATTTTTAATCAAAGAATAATCTAAGAAACTAATATTTAAATTCAAATGTGCACTCTTCTTGAATTCTAGCAAAATAAGAAATTTGCTTTCATACAAACATTTCCCATGTGGCGAAATCACAAAAATAATAGGAAGTATCACAATTCCCCCACAAGTTGGCCAAAATTTGTGCAATTATTGCGAATCTTCTTTTCATCTTACTTACCAACCTAACTTACTATCGAACAAACTATAAGGGGAAACTTTTCATATACTATTCCAGAGGAAAGCAAACAAGCACCTCAGCATTAAGTAATTTAAAGCAGTTTGTCATACGAATGTGAAATGAAAGAAACCAATGGCAATTACAATTAGAAGTCATAGAAATGCCCAGAAATATGATGAAGTTTTGCTCTTGGTGAATGCTTTTCTCTTAAGAACACTAGTCACATTATTCTTCACAGCATTTACTGAAACAGTACCTGCTTCTTAACTGGAGAGGTCACTGTGAATGTACGTGGTGCTGCCTTGACCACCACTTTTGAGGGAGCAGAGATGATTCTATCACTTGACGAGAGGGGTCGCTTGAGAATGTTGGCAGTCTTATTTCCAGGCATGAACAGAGGTCCAGCACGTATAGTAATCACTTTCTTCTTAGGAGATGGTGCCAGAGGACGTGGACTTATACTCGTTGTAGGAGTTGATTTAGGTCCTGGACTTTTCTCTGCCTGAGTTAATCCTAATGCTAACCGTCCAGCTTCTGAAAATGAAACAAAACAGCAATTTACTAGACTGATACAACATTTGAGCACATATCTCTACTTTGAAAGGCAATGTGTGCCTAATTCCACAAAGAAACGTTATTTCTCTTCTTGAGGTCACAATAGTTACAATTAAGGGGTTGGCTGAAAGAAGGGCAAAATTCAAATTATGGCATTTAGACGTAAAATATTTCAAAACATTCTTTAGGTAACTTTCTACCATCCCTCCAGATTGTACTGCACTAACTCCAATAGATGGCATATGAGAGGTGTTTGAAATACAGAATTCGTCCTTTTTTTTTTGTAACATTCTTACCTCAACGATCTTGCATAATTTAGTTTCACAGTGTTTAGAACATCGCCAGGATGGCTGTGAATACAGAAGATGTAAATTTGTCATGCATATCTGATTTTTCAATAGATGAGCGAGTTTAAGCCTCCAGATAATAGTGATACATCTCAACATGCTTATTTATGTAGCGTTAAAAATAAACATTAAGGACCAGAAAGGAAAACTTCTCCAAAAATCAGAATTAAAGAATCTTAATTAATCTGGATGAAAATGCAAATTATTCTGCATTTCTGAAATTAATACATGCAGACTTTTATCGAAGAAAACACTTATGATTATCTCTTTAAAGCCACAACCACACAGAGCGTTTTGTGATGTGCACTAATCTTTTATCATATTTTCTTCAATAAAATTTTTTTTGAGACAAAAATTAAATTCAATAATATTGGTAGTCTTCAGAAGGGGATCACAGCAGTTGTAAAGCCATGCTATTCGGCGGGAGGAGCGAAAGTGAGAAGCAATGATTGACGGGCCCAGTGGTAAAGGTACTCGACAGATTTCCGGCATTGCAGAGAATATTGACCCAAGGACAACATTGGAGAAAATAGGGCAAATTTACACCCATCAAAACTACTAAGTCCTTTATGCTTCAGAATTTTATACAAGTAGCATAACAATTCATATTATTTGTGTAGCAGAACTCAACACTATAAACAAAATATAAGTTCAACATTTCTATTACTATTACTATGAGGGTAGTGCAATTTGGAAGAAAGAATAACTGTCATTCAGTACAATTGATGATGAACATGTGGCAATACTGTATTCTCTTACTCCCAGGTGTCAAGTAGCTAGAAATATTTATCAGAAAATATGTTTGTAGGTTTCTCCCTGACAGTCATGTGATTGATTACACTGGCCTGCCAACTTAAAGGTCATAAAAACTTTGTTTTTTTAAATTTATACAAAAGATATAGTTTTTTGGGGTGCTGATTTCATATCTGAGCTCAGTTTTATACAGTCAAACACCATTTTTTCACAACATACTATGAAGTTTTTTAGCTAACCAACATTACATTATCATTTTTATTAAGGGTATATGAACAATAAAACACTTTTTCTAGCAAATAATACACATAATATTTATTATACAAACTATTTAATAGATTTTTATTTCTAAAAACATTATTTAAGTCTTGTAATATCTTTTCCTTTTCTGTGTGAAGCTCTGAATTACTCTTCTTCATATTTTTGCCCTGTGACGTGTCCTAATAGAGCATCCAGAAATAATTGCCCGTCATGTTCACGTTCTATCGACCCTGATATCCTTTTTCAGTCTTGTTAATACCTTTGTGGAAATGCTCGCCTTGCTCCTCGCTCATTGCACCATGATTTTCAGGAAAGAAATCCAAAGCATGCAGGAAGTGAATCTTGAAGCTCATCCAACACTCCAAATCCTTAAAATTCTGCAACATATTTTTAACATTGATTGCATAACCTGGGCCTTTCTTGTTTCCTAGGAAGTTCTTAACCACTCTTTAAAAAGAATTCTAGGCTCTTTTCTCACCATCTGTCACCGTGGTGGTAAATTCAACTAATAAGTCTTCTCATGTCTGGTCCAACTAACATTTCTTCTTTTATCTTGGCTTCTGAGAGGAATGGAAACAGATGTTTAAAGCACATCCCATTTCTTGGCAGAGCTATAGTTAACCGTTTCATGAGTCCTAATTTGAAATGCACAAGTGGTAGTAGTATTTGTTGCAATGAGACCTTTCTTTAAAATATTCTTGCTTCGTGGTTCTGTAGTAGTTCATGTGGGCCATTCCAATTGGTCCCAGGGGTTCACACTTGCACGGTTGTCCCGTTCACAAAGGAAACAAGGAAACTTTATATTCCCGGACTGTTGTTCAAGGAGCATGCACAAAATCTTCAGGTCTCTACATATCACCTAGTTGTGATTGTCGTACTGTATTTCATAGTAAGGATCAGTGCAAGATTTTTGTAAGTTTCTTTCAGGTGAATTGAATGCCCCATAGGTATTGAATCATACTTGTTGCCATTGTGTAATAGCACTGTTTATAAACTTCTTTTTATGAATCCATGAAAAGTCTTCAGTCATTCGTTTCCTTTATGCATCTATCTTGGATGTCCTTGGTTTACACCCTCATTTCATTCTTACAAACAGGTACATACTACCATGTGGAGGGAAAACTGCAGAAATTGTACCACCAGTTTATAGATGGCATGAATGAAAAGGTATATATTGATGCCTTGAGGAAAACAGCAAATGCTATCACGAGTTCACAGATGGCATCACTAACCTGTATGCTAAATACAGAAAGCAGCAGTGACTTACTACACAATTGAGATCAATTTGTGAAAAAACTGTGGGTAATGGAGCATTTCTAGTTACATTTTCGATTTCAGCATACAAAAATACATAAGGAACAGTTAAAATGTTCAAAAAAGTGTTTTCATTGCAGGCCTGTGTTATTTTGTGTTCCCACGCATATCAACTGCTATGGTAAGTAGTACTATAAATGTAGTGCAGTTATAACTTGGCTGTATCAATAAAGATATTGTTGTTGTTATTATTATTAACAATACATTACTATTATTATTACTATTATTATTATTATTATTATTATTATTATTATTATTATTATTATTATTTCTATTTCTTGGGAAGAGACCATGTTTCTCTCCCTCTGGAATGTGACATTTGGTAACATCCAGTACCAACTGTCATGTCAGCTTGCACAGTTTCCCTTCTCCAGCAGGCCATTATCACAGCTGGAACAAGCTCTAAGCTCTCAGACTGACATGTCTTGTTTGTGAGTACATATGTGTAAGGGGAAAGGAGGAGACAAGGATGAGTACAGAAACATTGTGCATTGTCTGTGGCCATTTGTAAAGGTACCACTCTAGCTCATTGATCAGAGCACCAAAGGAAAACTACCAAGCTCATACAAAGTACTCAGTATCAGGCTTATACAAATATTCTCCAGATAGCAGTTGAATTGACCTATCTCACTAGCATCCATCACCCTAGGGACCCTAAATCTCCCTGTCAGAAACGTTGCAAAGGCAACAGCTGAACCATTTCAGACAGTCCTAACAGTTGCAGTTTCTGTTAGAAAGGAAATGCATACAAGCGTGAATGTGCCACGAGTCATGAAAGAGAAGGGATACTTCTATCATACTACTTCAAAGTATGTATACTTCTACATTCTATCACACTACATGTAAAACAATAATGCACATGACGATACCAATTAATTTTCTTTTATTGCCTTCAGAACTGAAGCGCATAATTTTGTTTTGACTACTATTTACTTTCTGTTTTTTGAATCCATAGAAATACTCTTAGTTTGTACATGGTGCAGAAAATAAAATTACCTGTTAACACTACAGTCTGACCACTCTCCACAGCTGAAGCAACAAGGGTTGATTCATCAGCAGGTAACATTGTGATACCATGTGCTTGTAACAACTGTAAAGTTTGTTGACCAGGTGAGATTTCTGGAAAAGAAAATGTGTATTTAAGTTATTTTATAATAAAAATGTACATGACAATTCAATTAATAGACTTCAATATACTATATATCCCACAATCCATTATTATAAACATCAGTTCACAAAATAATGTTATAAAAAATTTTAAAATTAAAAACCATAAAAAATAGGTATGTTTACTTTCAGTAATAACAGATTTTTAAGACTGCATTTCTCACAAATTTGAAGTGCTCTGTTTTCATTTTACAAGACTAATGACAAAACTACAGCTTCATGCTCCTGTGAACACTTCAAATTTGTGATAAATGCAGAAGTGTGTCTGTGTGTGCATCTATATCTCTGCGTGTGTTTGTGTGCGTGTTTTTACGAGGGTTGATGGAAATCTTTATAGGAAAATGGGTAGCCCGTACTACCCAGCATGTGAGATTTTTACTTACTAAAACCGAACCTCCTTTCTCCTCCATCCTTTCCGCGGAATCGCCTACAGGGATTACATCGCGGAGAGTGGAATAGTGACCCAGTACATAAAGTTAGTCAAGTGAGGGAACAGAACTCTTTCCTTTCTCTATGCAACGCAATTTCAGCAACACGTCTTGCGCAAATTTACACACCGACCTCCAATTGCTGTCAGAAACATGCAGACATGCAACTACGTTTTCTGAAGTCCTCTGTCCTACACCAAGAATATCGTCGACGACCTACACAATAATATCAGCGACTCGTTGAGGTGCGAAACGTGGACACTGACAAAACACGTATTCAGCGTCCTCGACATAAGGTTCCCACACAGAAAAATGTGGAGAATCATCCAGCAATCTGTGCAGGTAGGTTCTAAAGCAACCATGCCCCGTTAGAAGCTGCGTGAGGCAAAAATTTACCCCGCTGTGCTTTCGTCTGATGCACGATTCAACTGTAGGAATCAGTCGGTATGTCCATCTTCCCTTGGAGGACGTGACGCATCTCTGTTGCTATTCTGCTAATTGTTCCGGGCCGTGCTGTATCCCTTCTCTTTTGTCATAACGCATCTGACGTTCACGGGGCATTATATCTATGGAGATCATCCCTGCTTTGACGCAAACTGCTTCAATCCTGCGGAATCCAGCCAACGACGGCAATGGCTTAATTGTAAATACACTCCATCTCTATAAATTTTGCGACGACGATGGCAACGTCTGCGAAGCCTATGCTCTTCTGGGAGTGAGAGCCTAAGAACCTCTTCATATATAATATTCCACAGCGGAGGACTCAGTACCGAACCTTGTGGGACGCCGGCGGTGATTTGTACCTTCTGTCCGTCAGTAACGTACACAAGAATTCGTCAATTCTGACATTCAGCCACTATTTTTCTCAGGTACGTAGGATATTGATTTGATGGAGTGTCTTATGAATGTCACGCCATCTTGCCGAGATAAAAGCATTCTTAATGTCCAATGTAACAATTGCACAGTACTTTTTAGGACGTCTCCTCCACCTGCTCCTTCTAATAGCCTGATGGGCATTGTCAATGACAAGCTTAACAGCATCGATTGTGGAACGAGCCTTGCGAAAACCGTACTGGATTCTACTGCATCTTCCAATGATGCGCTAATGATGTGCTCGAAAACCTTACCCGCAGTATCGAGCATGCTCATCGGCTGATAAGTCGCCGGCTCTTTGGGAGGCTTTTTTCCCCTTCGGAAGAAGTACTAGTTGCTTCTTCCATCTCTCAGACAGGTGTTGTAGAGGTCTGCGAATACTTCACTACGAGCGGATATCGCAGACTTCAGGGCGATGTTGGGGATACTATCCGGCCCTGAAACCTTTGTATTACCAATTCAGCTGATTACGTGCAAGAGTTCATTCGTAGTGACAGTTGGTGTCTTTTTCGTATAAAGTGGCATGGTGTTCGTCGGTTCGCCGGGGTGGTGTGGGAATAAAATTCTCCGAAGAATGTTTGGGCAGGTTGGAGACTGGGTATGCAACTTTATAAACTTACCCATGACCGTCTTGTATGTTCTACCCCATACATCTTTATCAACTTCATCGCACATGCTTTTAGAGCAAAGACTTTTACTTTCCCAGATTGCAGTCTTCAACTTGTTTCTGGCCAATTTATATTGTTTTTGAAATCGAACAAATGTGTCTTAGTCATGTGCTCGTTGGTTCAGCCTCCACAACCGTAGGCGTTGATGTCTTCATTCCACTAGTAAACTGGTAAACATCGGTGGTTGGTTTCTCTTCTGGGCATAGATGCATCACAGCTCATAATTTGGATAACTTTGGTCTCTGCCGTCCCTGATGGTAAAAACATTCTCCAAAGGCGGAATACTTCGTCGAATGTTTTTTGGCTTTCCATCCCTTCACCTTATATCCCGGTCCAACGTAACCCTTTCTTTGATATTATACATCGTATACAATAGCCTGATGGTCGCTGTGTGTGCAGTGTTCGTTGACTTTCCAGGATACTCCCATTCTCAACAAGCTATCTGTCATAAACGTCATGTCTGCCACTGATCCTACACCACACATATGCGGAAGCTGCGTGTATCTCTGGTGTTCACGAGCATTACGTACAAGAGAGAGAATGACTCTCGCACAGCTCGACCTCTTTTTTTCGTTGCCAAGCAACCCCACTCCACAGCTCACGCGTTCAAGTCCCCAGTTATCACGAGGGTGCTGCGTCCTCAGGCATCACGAACTAGACGGCCAAGGAATTGCTCGAAATCATCAAAAGTAGCGTTATAGTGACGCGTATCAGCTATAAATATAGATTCCATTTATTTTGACCCAGACGATGCCAAATTCATCTCGTGTCATTACTTGTTGAAAAGGACGTTTTCCACATGCCATTCCCTCACAGACTGAGCCAGGATATCCTGAGCAACTTCACAATGGTTCGTATTTAGTTGAACGATCCTCATGGTCTGTCCAATATTGCCTTTAGCGCTCTTTGGTAAGAAGGACAATTATTACACCCGGTAGCATGTATGCTGTCTTTGCCGCTTTGTACGCACAGCAGGCACTTTGGGTCCTCGTGCATGTCTTTGACAAGCGATCATCTTCACCGCAATTCATGCACAACTTTGATCTATCACACGGGCTCTAGCATGCTCGACTAATGTGCCCAAAATAAGGATTTGAAGCACCTCAGCGGGATTTTCCACTCACACAATGTGCAGTTTACCCATTATATTCTCACATTTCCAACAGCCAACAGAGCGTTCGCCACTGTGGCTGGGAAACGGACTACTGCTGTGTTACCCTGTACCTGGTCTCAGGAATTTAACCACTGATGCCGGTAAATCCTTTGCTTCTGGAAATTAATCAACCAAAGCACTGTGCACTTCTTCTTTGGTAGTGACCTCATCCAGGCTCTTCACCTGAATGGTCACTTCATGGGCGAGTGTTCTCACATCGGCATACGACCCAAAAATATTCTTTACTGAAGAATGGAACTCCAGTGTTCGGCTATCTGCGGATCTGCGACGTTGTAAGCAGATAGCTGCATTCTGTCTTCCGGATATGAGTGACATTTGAATCCAGATTCTTAAGCTCAGCGTCACTTTTAACTTTCCGCAATATATCTGTATAGGAGAAGCTACATCCTTTTTCCTTATTGCTAAAGTATCCGGCTTTGGCGACTTTTTTTCGCGTTTTCGAACGTTTTTTCTTCTTTCTTCTGTCGACCTCTTGCTACTCGAACTCGCTTCCTAATGATACTAAGAAAGGAGTCTCTGCTCGGGTTTCGCCATCATTGCTCTTCGGGGTTTCTTTCAATTCCGTTGCCGCTTTTTTCTCGATGTTCACGATTGTGCGGTGGCTTGCTCTTCGTCTTCGCCCCTGTACTCGCGCTAGTTGCTTTTCGGGGGACGTCTGAGTGCTCCTCTCTTTTATAGGATTCTTTGTAGGCTGAGGATCTGGAGAGGACGGTCCTCTTTCTTGTACCGCAACCACGTCATTAAAACGGGTGAGAATCGCATAGGCTAATTTCTTGAAGTCGCCATGTACATTGTGGCGCGGTTTGACAAACTCAAGAAGAACAATGATCTTCTCGAGATTACAAAGAGACTCTTGTTTCTCTTCACCTCTCTTAATGGCTGCTACAGCTACCAATTTTTCTCCCTCTGTAATATCTTTTTGGACGTTACCCGACGAAGTCCGAAGTACAGCTTCCACTCACAGCGCCTTTGGCTAAACTCACAACCCTTGTTTGAGAGTACTTGTTCCTGTTTTGGCAATTTGGCAATCACATGTCTTTGCCTCCTTCCAAGACAGCCGTCCCTGGCAAGTCAAGACAACAGAGAAGCATGTGAGCATTATAAGCTGCAGTGTGAGCATTATAAGCTGCAGCAACTTCCCTGTTTCTGCGTTTTTCCCATTCAAGAGCTTAGGCAGACAGGTATTCGGCTCATACGCTGGGATCTTTTCGCGCTACGCAGGGTGTTTGGGGTGACAGTTAAAAACTGTGTGCGACGTGCTATGGGGAGAAGTTAATTTGAAGTTACATTCATGTCCAGAAGAAAAACATGGGGCCATCTCAGCATTTGCTCGAGGATCAGGGAAACTAGATGAAAACCTGCTCGAGATAGGGTTCATTCACCCAGACGCAGAAGTACAATACTTGTTACAGATGTCACGGTCATTATTGATTATGGGCCATGATTAGAGGTCACGCAAAGCTAAGTTGTGCGCAGTGTGCAAAGTCGTCCTCCACAACCGGACGTCTGCGGTGCGACACTGTGGCGCCTGCCGACCCAACTCATGCACGAGCGAAACCGACAACAACAGGACGCTCGCGGTGGGCCATCCCATGGGGTCATCATCATGACGCTCCTCCTTTGCACACGGCACGTGGGCCTCGCCCATGTTTGCGCACGGCTCTGCTGTCACGTGACCCGAGTCAATATATTGGACTGACACCCCTCCAGGGGCTCTCTTTAAGCTCTCAAAAGTTCACTGAGGCTCTGCGGCTCGGTAACTCTTCAGTTGCTAAGCTCGTCTCCTCTGACGAGACGAACTGCTTGGTTGGTGCGACCCACGCACCCCGCCTTCTCGTGACGAACGGTCACACTCTGCTGATGTATTCAGACACTACGGTAAAGTGGAGAACGACCCAATGGTCATTGTATAAGTATTCAAACATGTAAAGCCATAAGCTTTCCATTAACCATGTGCACGTCTTAGCTATAGACAATAAACTGGGTTAAGGATAACCGTGTAAGTGTGTGTTTCACCTGCTCACCAAGCCCTGAGGAAACTTCTTCCTGTAGGGTGTAAGTAGTCCCGATCCCTCTCAGTGAGTTGCTCTCCTATAGAATGTCTCGTAGTTACGCCACCCCTGTCACCCCATGACACAGGTTCTATACAATTATGCACTCCAAATGGTATATAATGTATTAAATGTCATTGTTAAAATTAATATTACTTTCCTTTTGGATGCTCGGTACAGCCTCTAATTGTATAGAAACAGTTGTGCAGCAGAAAAGATTTTACTTAACTTAACTGGGACTTGAACTTTTGTATCAAATTTAATCGTTTAATGTAATTTGCAAGGTGTTGTAAAATAATGTACATGTATTATATGTGAATTTTTTGTAGTGAGCTGTTGATACTGTCACCTGATGAATATGATTACTACGTTAAGTGTTGTAGTTATTGACAACGGCGTTTGCAGAAAATATATTCCCACCCTTAAGTGTCATTTTTGACAAAAACCACTGATTCATACATGAAGGGACAAGGTAATAGTAAAATACCTATATTAATAGAGGCTTACAAGAATCAAGTGGTTGGGATTTGCTTATTATTCATACAATTCTTTTTTGTAATCTAAAAGTCTGGGAGCTATGAGATGTACAGAAATTAATGATGATGAATTAATGAATGATGAATTTCTAAATATCTCAGTCGAAAAGTACGGGGTCTTTTATTCGCAGATTACGCTGCACGGTTAGGGCTTCTTTTACAGTGGCTTTCCGTGTAAAGAAACTTGCAATTGTCGATGTAACAAGCTGCAAAGACTGTAAAAATATCGCACGAATCTACGACGCGTAATTATATTCGCGCTCGTAATCTCGGCATCCACCGCGAATATGCCGTGCGATTCAGACCCATATTTTTAAATAAGTCTGTAAACAGAGAATCTCAAACGAATGGCATTGCATCAAGGAAAACGTAACGTGAAAATGAATGTCGAGATTCTGTTACACGACGCGGGTTGGACGAGGCTGCGAAAAGGATGTTAAAAATACTTTCTAAGCAAAAACTTACGTATTGCGCACTTCGCCCGCGAAATGGAGGGACAGAGTTTTACGAGTTCGCAGTTCTCAACTCCATCACACGAACAGAAAATGATGCTAATTTCAAGAATATTCAATTAAAGAGTGCGAAAGAACTGTTACCGGTAAGGAAGAATCAGAGGCAATCAACAAGTGCGTGGCAGATAGAAAATCGGGCGACACTGAAGGGAATGTTCTTAGACGGCGGGGAAGAAAGACAGCGCAAATTCAATGTGCAAAACTTTGATAGGGGCCTAGAAAGTCAGGTGTTGAAGCTCGGAAGGAAGGGAAAAAATACATGTGAAGATGATGAGGGTACTGATGATACTATCATAGTGTGTCAATAAAGCTATACAGGTAGAGTGCAACACACACTTTGTGTGTTCTTCCTGTTTGTCTAGAGTTTGTCGGTTTAGATGGGTTGTTTATTATTAAGCACTTGAATTTCTCAACGTGAAGTGTCAGCCCAATACCTACTGGCTACTAATTTGGCAACGATGGAAGATAAAAACCTGAAAAGTATTTCTTCACATAGTTTCAACCATGACAACATCATGTGTTTCAAAATTGTGTATCGTTACTTTACCTGTTACCGCCCTACACAAACCACGAACAAGAGTAATTGTGCAAAAACTGAAATTCAAGATGCAGATGGAAACACACATCTTGGGGGCCTCTGGCAGCCAATATAATCATGACAATGTGTAGAAGTAACTTTAAGATTTAATTCCTTTGTGGCAATGAATGAGTATTCTTAACATGCACACTTATTCATGGAAATAGTGTAGTAAAAAATTTGAAGAGACAACTAGCTATGTAATGTTTTTGCTCTTAACATAAATTTCAAAACTTATTCCTTAAGATACTACTCTGAGAAATTAGTTCATCTACGCAAATTTGAGTAAAATAGCAATACATACCCCTAATAACTTTCTTTGGGGCTGCAGGCTTTGGATGTTGTCGAATAAACACTTTCTCAAGGGGAGGGTCTGGAGTTTCATCTGGAATAGGGCAAACATATTACTTATAGGGCACAGATATCTTGTGTCTCAAATCCCTCATTACCAGGTTACCCAGGTAATGAGGGATTTGGGATACCAGATTTTTATTTCATGAACTTCTTATAATTTACCAAATGTAGCTTCTTTTGATTTTTCATAGTGAAATTAAAACTAAGTTCAAATGCTTTGCTGAAGAAGAGTCTACGGCATTCAACAATTCTAATCTAGTCTGTCAGAACCACAAAAGGAATCCAAAAAGAAAAAAACACACCTCTATAAAAGAGGTCCAGAGGAGATAGTATATGTAAACCATTTATGATAAACCTCACTATAATTAAGTAATCTATCTTTAATCAACACTAATCTCTCCACATCATATGTACAATATGAAAAGATGATAAAAATATCTCTTTAGTTTTACAAAGTAAATATTTTATAAGAATTTTTAAGAAGTAATTTTATATATGTTGTTTAGAATTTTCTTTTTCCATTTCTGGTCACATTCTTAATTTTTTACTGAAGTGAAGTAGACTAGAGAAGCCTGGTTATATAGCCACTTCGATTAAAGCTCAATTAGTGGCCATTTCTTCCTAGAACCAATTGATTTTTCCTGAGGTCTTAGGTAAATAGTCTCTCCGCCGTCATGTGACCTTGCAACAATAGCACACTTTTCATCAGGATGCAAGATTGACATTTCTTAAGCAGTTACCTCTTTTGATTTTGAAATGCAGTAGAATAAGAAGCAGAAATATAGTGGAGATTGCTATTAATACAGAATCTTCCATCTTCCAGAATGCACACTCAGATTACTTTTAAAAGGGCAAATTTTGAATTGCTTATGTAACAGGGGAATTAATTTATTTCAGGTAACGATAGAATATTTCAATATACTCGTTTTCAAATAACTAGCTGAGTTAACTTCCCCCATTCAGGAGCATTAACCTGCTGCCTGTCAGTGGAACCTTTTGGTTTTTTTGAGGCAACACTTCTCTAAAGTTTATGCAGAATGTAAATTGTATCTTCAAGTCGAGTTTGCTCATGCGTTCCGATGGGCGAGGATAGAAAGCGAGTTTCTTGAGTAAGAGATGAGTTGTTTTACATTATTCATATGTTGATTGATTGTTAGTGATTCTGGGCATGCCAACAGACAAGGTCATTAGTTCCATAAGTTATCCTGCCGCCATCAAGGCTTGACCCTAGGACCTCGCTGTCAGAGGTATTGCAGCGACATCAGTCAATATCCTGAGCTATCTCTCCCAGTTTTGACACTACTCAAGAGAAGGCAAATGCTCATAGATCCCTATTGTAAATTGCATTTGACAGCTTAGGGTGATTAAATTGATTTCATGAAAAATCAATTTGGTTAAAGTTGAGTACACAGTATACCCGTAGAGAAGCGCGGTGGTGGGCGGTGGGGGGAAGGTGGGCTGAGGAGGAAAGGTATCTCCTTAAGCTCTCACTCCAATTACGCTTCGGACTCTGATAGAAATGAATAAAACTTATGGGTATGAGATTTTCAAGGCTCACCCTTCATACCCTTTGTCCCCACCACATTGTAATGCCAAATTACTTTCCAAGGCAAGTTTTCTCACTTTGCTCGCCCGGATCCCAGTCATGGCAAGACTCGGGTCTTTAGCCCTCGCATTCACTATAAACATCCTTAAGTCTGTGCATCCCATGATTACTAATTCACTTTTATAAGAAAGCACTTTACAAGAAAGCCTCCAGAATTCAAACTGCAGTTGCAAACACATTGTGAAGAAAGAACACTACAACCTTTGCTTATCACCACACCAGACCACAAACATCGAAATACTATTTCATAATGGAGCTTCGAAAAGATTAGGGTGAAATTGCCTCCCCTAACTTATGAGACGACATGTTCGAGACCAATTACACACAACCTCATCACCTTCACCATGGATTTCCCCCTCACTGGAGCAGTGCGAAATAACACGACTTCCATAAGTTATACCGTATACTAAACTTTAGCTATATATTTAATTTAATTTGATTCACACCATTACATCTGATGTACACATGCAGTTATCTTATAACTAATTATGCAGCCACCTCTATTAACATCAACTTTTTGCCAGAACCATCAGTGACCACTTAAGACAGGTTCCACTACTTGGAAGTTTTAGATACTCTCACTAGAAAGAACAGCAATTAATTACACTCAAGAAGAAATTTTGAATATGACGATTGTTTTAAGCTGATTTTTGGCTAAGTAGCTTCAAGTCAGAATAACGTCTGGAAATTAAGAAGAAGAATATGAATTCCTTGATAATTATATGTGCTAACCATAGTGACAGAAACAGCAATACGATCTCAGTAAAGAAAAGGGGGGCAAACCTCCTGTTGTTGTTGCTGCTGCAGCTGCTGCGGCCGTGCTGGTCTCCACTTCTTCTTGGTGAGTGGCTGCAGGAGCTTGGGCCAATTCCATTGCCAAGCTTTGTGTTGCAGCTAATGTTGCTTGTTGCAAAGCAAGAGCATCAACAGATTCTATGGTTTGTACTTCTGGTCGAGCAGTGGCCTAAATACAATAGAAATGCATACCATAATAAGGTAGTGCAAAATAAATAGGTCTCTTGAATTTTCCCAAACTTGTTCCCACAAGAAACACTTTCAAATTAATTTGCAAAATAAGTTATTTTTTTAACAATGCTCAAATTTTAAAAAATGAAATATAATTTTAAAATATTTCTGTAATGTATAGGAATGCCTGAAATGTATTAAATTTAAAGGAAAAAGATTGTTCCAATATAACTCTAGACTTTAGAACCACTAATATCAAGAATTAAACCAAAACATTTCAAAAATTCATATAAATTGTAGGAGGCAAGTTATATTTTCTAAATATTGCTTAAATAAAATCTATAAAGAGAAAAAGAATACTACATTTGTTTTAGACACATTTCAGGGCCTAACAACTCAATATTTTCTTGGCTCTAAGTACCTGCAAAATCTGAAGGATATCCTCTCGACCATTATCAATAGCTATACTGAAAGCTGTTTTGTTGAACTTGCTTGTGCAATGAGGATCAGCTCCATGTTGCAATAACACAGAAATTGTTTCAATATGTTCTCGTTCCACTGCCCAATGCAGAGGAGTCATTCGCAACTGGGGGTCAAAGACACATTTCTAAATAGATTAACTAAAATTCTATGTAGACAATATAAACATTATTTCACATTATAGTCAGTCAAAATATTTTCAAATCAACATCACTGAGGCAGACCTACTATTTATTGATTTTCACATTGATTATGACACTTAAAACAATAACAACTTCATTTTTAAGAATAAAAAGCACTTAATACAATTGTTTTACTTTCACTTCAATATTTTTCCTTAAAACAATAAAAAGGTAAAATATATCTAAAGAAATAAAATTAAATAATTAATAGCCTACTAATAATACTTATTTAGATACTGTGTCAACGTCTACATTCATTATTACAATGAAAGTGGAATTCCTTTAATATTATAGTTAGTTGTAAAAAGTGATTCAATAATTTTTAAGTAGTTTATTCTCTGTTCACACTCATCTTATCTGGCTGTACATGATATATTATTGTTGAAATCTAAAAATTTGATATACATTTTTGGAGTAAATTTTTAATTCAGGGATTGCTTATTTCATAAAAAATAAATAAATTTACTAGAGAACTGACCTAGCAGGCCATCTTGGGTGACAATGTATCACCTTGAAGAGTACATACCATGTCCCTTGAATCCACCTCAGCCCCTGATGAGAGCAATAACTCCACAACACCTGTGTTGCCTTCTTGCGCTGCAATGTGAAGAGGAGTACGCTCTACTTTGGTACGAGCATCTCGAGATATTCCAGCTCTAAGAAGTACTTCAGCTGTCTCAACATGCCCAAATTGAGCAGCATAATGAAGAGGACTTATACCCAACTGAAACAATATATTTACTTAGTAGCAATTTTCAGTAGTTGTGGCAAAGGACAAATAAAGAAAGAAATCTCACTGAACTACAATATGTATAACCTGATTTTATTAAGGATGAGAGCTCGCAAGAAATGTAAATAAAATATTTTCAGGAATTTAAGGATCACACATCAAAATTAGAAAATTGGATAAGAACTGAAACCCTATCAAAAGAAATAAAACAATAACAGAGAAAATGGAGAAGGCCTATAAAATGTATAAATCAACAAAGGCTATCAGAGACGACATTAAACAACCGACCCGAAGGCAAAAAGTCGAGGCTGTCAGACAAGATGATAGCATCCATCACTATGTGAATGAATTCTGCTTTTCCACCTGAACCTTCCACTAAATGGAACCACTCCTAAACTGATGATAATGAGTGTAGGATTGAAAAATGTACAAAACAACCAATCTTAGGACAAAAACAGTAGTTACATGTTTGTTCTGGAAATGGTTTTCATGTAAATGTCAATCCAATGCCAATTCTTTGAAACAGAAAGGTGGGTGAAAAGTCCAACATTATGTAAACAAAAGAAATTCTGAAAATCTTGGCACATTTAACTTAATATTTATGCTTCAATAATTTTTTTGGTGAAATAGTATGGTGGGAATATTTAGTAAAGAAGTAAGTTTTAGAAAGACATTGTACATTTGTCAATGTCTTACTTGCTTACGCATCTTGCATACAATAACTACAACCTGTTAATAATATTTGTATTTCACATTTTAGCTCTGAGGATGATCGCTATGCGATCGAAACGATCTTAAGCTGAATAAAAAGTATTGATAACAGACAATATCTTTATTTATTTATCATAATAAAAAGGTATCTACCTCACCAGCAATCCAATTAATGTACATTTGTTGTACGTACATTGTAAGTGCAACAGTCCTTGACAGAAAATCTGCTGTTTTTGGCTTGGAAATAAGTGTCACCACATTAATTCTGGGAGCTTGTCACAAGTCAACAGCATTACACACCAAAAATCTTCCCTTACAGGGAGAAAAAAAAAAAAGAAAAAAAAAAAAAAAAAAAAAAACACACACACACACACACACACACACACACACAGCACAACTGCTTTAAGGGTAAGTATAAGAGTGTAAAAGTGCCACAAAGGATATGCTCATAATTTATGATGTAATTAAATTCAAGCACTTTCAAAGAAAATCAAAAACTACAATAATCCTCCAATTTTGTGCCTTTATTCACCATAATGAAACTATCAGAAAAATAAATAAAGGATAAACTAGGTTCTAAAATAAATTTTTCATCAAATATTGATTAGTTCCTAAATCAAATTACCCAATTTGTTGTAAATGGAGCTCCTCGGCTCATCAACTGTCGAACTTGCTCAGTGTCACCTTCCTTGGCACTCTCTAACAGTTTCTTTCCTAATTCCACAAGTGACAATGTTGTGACAGATCGAAAGGCTGGTGTGTGACCTTCCACCTGAATCTAAAACCAAAATATTATACTTAATTTCTCAAAAATCAATCATGTTTCAATTGAACATCAGAGAAGATATTAAAAAAATTCACTTCAATTAAACTTTCAAGGCTACATGTTAATATGCACTAAAAAAATTAATTTGGCAAAATGTTACAATTAACAACATACCGGAATGAAAGTGGAATCCAACGCTCCAACGTCATCAGCACACATAATGGCTTGCATAGTGTCCATTAATTAAATCACTAAAAACAATATAAAACATAATTTTTGTTAAAATAAGTTGCAACATATCATTTATAAAACTGACAAATGCAGAAACTTACTCCTCGAAGCACAGAAAAATTGTATCTTTCAACTGATAACATCCACCAGTATACATTCTACAACATAACCTCTTCAATAAAGAGAAAACGATATCTGATAATGTTAGGTTACAGACCCACTTGCGGTATAACCCACTGACCTCAACCTATTCCCAAATAAATAATATTTCGACAAGAGTAACATGTCGAGTGTTAACCTGCACAAGAGCTCTTGTCACTACAACTGTCAAACGTAAATCGCTACCACCGATCTTAACTTAAAAATGAACAGGATGTTTTCATTATCGCCATGATGCAGCTGGACTTCCTGTTCCTGTTTCAAACGGAAGTGATTTTCTAAAGGCGCTATTAATTTTTGAAATCTGACTGTACTCCGCTTATCTTTCAACGAACAACACGTACTTACCACTAAATAGTTAAATATCATAGATTTTTTCGACGCACAAGAGACGACGCTAGTGCTTGCCAGGACATCACAACATGAAGATACTGCATCACTGCCTTCTAAACTCATTCTTCAACATGGCCTCCGTTTCCCATGATGCATGTACTTATTCGAGGAAATAACCACTGCCAAATGTAGCAGGCTGTGAATTACGTCGTTCTGCTGGAACATCGGGAACGTTTTCAAAATCATGAATCTGTCGACGAATAAAAAAACCTTTGCTTGTGTAGCATTATTTACCATACACTTTCTTTTCATACATACAATCATACTATTTTTCCCTTGGTGATGTTTTTTACTTCACAGAGAGGAAGGAGGATTGAATGATAATATTTTTGATATTTAGGAAACGGTTAAAGAGAAAAGAGAAAGAAGTAATGAATTTCAGTATATTTTTCAAAATTTATGGCATTTTATGACTTGACACGGGTCATTTCTATGATATACTTGAAAGAACGCCATTATCACTAAATTATTGGAGTTCCAAATGCACCGCACATTCCGGAAGAGGAGACCAGGAAATCGTAAAACATCGCAGTGCCCCGCCTGACACTGGCTCTTCGAGGAACATGTTGATCCCCGCGAAATGGCGTCCATGTCCTTGGGGGACCTGGATTTGGGCCACGGAAGAAGACGGTGCGCAGAACAGAGCGGCGCGCGGTTCCGTCGCGCAATCGATAGGTCGCAGATGTGCCCGCAGCTCTCGAGTTTTATCCATTCGCTCACCCGTCGTTCTACCCACCCTTCTCGAGGCGCTGCCGTTGTCGCCAGAAAATTGGGCGCCTCCTGTTGGCCGTGAATTCGGAGAGGCGGCGCCGCCATCAACCCCCCGCTTCCCTCCTCCGCCCTCCCACCCGTCCTCCGGGCGCACGCGGCCGGCCGCGCTCTTCTCCGCCTCCTTTCTCTCGCGCTCGCTCCGTTTCACCGCTAAGCCCCTGCCTCGTCCGCTACGCCACACTCCGAAGCTGCGTGCGACCCGGCCTCGCGTTTGGGGAGGGCGGATACGGCCGCGGCATGGCGGGGCGGGGAGGGGCGGGGCGGGCGCCCGGCTCACGTGCGAGCCCGGGCGGCGCGTCGCGGCGCGTGCGCGTCGGGGGCGGGGCCGGGCGGAGGCGCGGGGGGCGGGGTGCGCGCCCGGGGCGCGGCAACCGAGCGCGCCGCCCGCCCGCCGCAGTTTCGATCCGGTGACCGGAGGTAGCGGAGCCGCACCGCCGCAGCCGTCTTCGCCGCTGGGCTCAGCGCCGCAGCCGCCGCCACCGCCGGTGGTCGGGCCGCGGGTGGGTCACGCGCGCGAGCGGTCGGGCGCCGCCGCCGCCGCCGCACCGCCGCATCGCCCCCGCCGCCGGAGGATGCGGCAGCGCGCTCCAGCCGCAGCCGCCGCTCGCCCCGCCGCAGCCGCGGGCCGCCGCAGCCGTCGCTGAGGCCGACGCTGGCGCGCCGCCGCCCGGGCGCCCCCATGGCGCGGCCCGCGGCGCCGCCCCCGCTGCCGCCGCCGCTGCTGCCGGTGCTGCTGCTGGGCCTGGCGCTGGGGCTGCTGGCCGGTGAGCGCGCGCGGGCGGGCGATGGCGTGGGCGGCGACGCGACGCGGGTCACTGCCGGGTTCATGGACCTCTAGCGCTTACGCGAAAGAGTGGGGGAGGGGGTGCTGCGGCGGGGCAAAAACATGCAAGCAATGTCTGCAGTCCAACTAACCAGGCAAAGGGTTGAGCTGGTGTAGGTACAGTGTGATGCATTTACAAATAATCTGGGGCAATGATGCGTCACATGGTACGCTACATGACATATGATAACCCAATGGGTCCTGGAGTTCAAATCAAGGAAATTCTTCAAATCATGGCTCGGTATTTACTCGTCACCATGGGAACGGGGAAATACTGCATGAATGTCTCTCGGATCGACGTTATCCATTTGATAGAATCCTGCATGACGTGGTTCGTAGAGCCTCGAGGACCAAACCAGTACCCGTTCGCCTGGCATTTTGGAATCAGGGCGGAGCGGGGTGCGGCCGCAGCGAGCGGGGACTTCCCTTGCGTTGCAGGCGGCGCGGCGGGCAACCCCGACGCCAAGCGCCTCTACGACGACCTGCTGTCCAACTACAACAAGCTGGTGCGGCCCGTGGTGAACGTGAGCGACGCGCTCACCGTCAAGATCAAGCTGAAGCTGTCGCAGCTGATCGACGTGGTGAGTGGCGTGGCGGGCCGGGGCGGCGGGGTGGGGCGCGCCTATCGATCCCGGGAGCGCGGCTCTCCACCGCCGCCGCCGCCGTCGCCAGCCCAAGCGCCGCAACCTCCGCGCCGCACGCGCCGCCGCCCCCCGGGGGGTCCGCCCACCCACCCATCCGTCCTCCCGCGGAGGTGGCGCGGCGCGGCGCGGGGTGCAGGTGCCAATGCGGGGCGTGGAGGCCGTTGCGCAGGCACGCGCGGCGCGTGGCGCGGCGCGGGACGGCGCGGTGCGGCACGGCCGACGCGGCGCGGTGCGCCTCCGCGCTGCTCTTCTGTCTCTCTCCGGCCCTCCGCATTTCACCCTTCCCCGCCCCTCCCCACCCTTCCCCGCCGCCGCGGTCGCCCTGCAGCCTGCCGCACCCGCTCGGTTTGGGAGCGGCCCGGAGGGCCCTCTCTGCCGGAAGGGCCTAAAGAGCGATTCTGACGCGATTCGGTGACCCGTTTCACCGACGGTTCCGGGGTGTCCCAGATAACCTTGACCGGTCGTTCGCTGGGGGAAAGAAAAGAGCTCCCGGATTCACGGGAGGGTGCGAAGGGAGAGGGGAGCTTTTTCAAGAATTAACGAGGACGCTTGTCTTTTCTGCAGCCCTCGGCGCTTACCTGCGTGGGCGCCGCCTCTCCTTCCTGTCGAACGCATAATGGATGAGCGATCGGCGGGACGGCTGCCTGTCAGCTCCACGCGGAGCGGGAGGGCAGGCGATTGGGGGAAGACAGGATTTCAAACACGAACCGCTAAAGATCAAGCGGCTTGAATACCACGTAAATATTTGATGAACTTCGATTGAAATCAAATCTCCCGCTTGCAAAGAATGACAGTATCTAGATGTGAACGAAACATTTTCATCCACCCTGAAATTGTCTGCGTTTCGTCCTTACATTTATTTTTGCTATTACAGCATTTTAATGACCCTTTCTGCGTTTTGTCCTCAAAATGAAATTTGATATTAAAACAGATTTAATTATCTTTTCTGCGTTTCATTCTCTAAATGAATTTTGATATTACAACAGATTTTAATGACCTTTTCTGCATTAATGAACCTTTCCTTCTTCATTATTTCCTACCGATGCCGTAGCCAGAATTTTCTTTGAGGGGTAACGTAATAACTGCGATCTCATAACATTCAAAACTAAATCGATTTGAATAAGTAATATTTAGAAAAACTCAATTACGAAATTTTGATTCATATTAATCTCTACGATACTTAAATTATTGTAAATTTTGTTTCAACTTTAGAGAAACGCCAAGTACCACATCACAACAAAAATATCTCAGTTTAAAATGTTATCTCGTGTATAGCACGAACCCTCTTTAAAGCTGTATCTTGCCCTTTTCTCTTATAGTGAACGAGCAATTTTGATGATGTAACATAGATGCCTCAGAATTTCGATTACACTGCATCGTCTCGTTTCAAAAATGACGCTCCGCTCGTCCATTCTCTTCGTCCTTTGTACTGTCTGTCTCTCTCGTCTCTCCGGCTGCCCGAGATATTGGAGGAGGGAAGTTGCATAATGGCGCGGTGCAATCATGCAAATTTCTGCTGTCCCGCCTCTACATTTCACCCTCCCCCTTCCCTTCCACCGCCGCCGCCGCCGTTCTCTGTCTGCCAGCTCTCCAACAAGAGCTCAACGTCTCCACAAGGCCATCTGGTGCTTCAAAATCAAATGCAGATCTTATGAAATGCAGGAGAGCGGTATAGGTAGAACCGGTTAACATTTTTGCCAACAGCAGATGCGCAACCAGGGAAGTGGGTGGGATAATCGACTTGTCTTTGTTTCAAACAATCAAAGAAAGACGAAGTACTTCTTCAGTTGTTCCCGGAGAAGGGTTGTGGAAATAAGAGCATGTAATGACTCACTGTTCTTTAAGAAAGGAGTAGTTCAGTCAGCTTTTTTCAGGAAGATTCCGATTGTCTATTGTTTAGGAGACGATGAGACCATTTGGAACCAGAGCGAATCCTAAGAAGATATTCTTCTTTGACGAGAATAAATGGAATCTTCAAGATAATTAATCGAATATTTCATAATTTCACTTACGCAAATTATGTAAAGCTGTCCTTCAGAGAAGTTTGACTTGCGTATTATTAAAAGATAAAAAAAAGAATTCGTTTTTATTTTTCAGATACTCGTGATATCTGAAAGCTCAAAATATCTGGATGATTATTATTATTATTATTATTATTATTATTATTATTATTATTATTATTATTATTATTATTATTATTATTATTATTATTATTATTATTATTATTATTATCATTATTATTAAACACTATATGCGTTGATCACATTTTATAGAAACGGACAGATTTCAGTAATTTATTAAAATAAACTTGTCGAAGTATGCTCATTCATTATAAAATGATTTTTGTCCGTCACCAATTCATGATATTCAACAAGATGAGACTTGTGTATTCTACTGAGTACTTTGTATACGTTTTAAGTGTGGTAGCTGTCTTATCAGTGTTATATTTCTCCATTTTTACAGCCTGACGATGAAACCTGAACGTTGCTTCAATATTGTATTTTATCAGATATTTTAACTAATAAATTAGAATTGATATAACCAAATTTCTTTTAAATGAGGTTGAAATCTGTCCGTTCCTTTAAAACGGGGATAATATATAGTGTTTATATAAAAATATAAACGGACAATTTACAATTACATATGTATTTTTAATTGCATTCCAGTGTATTATTTTGGATAACGCATTAACACTATTATTTGTGACTTTCTACTCTATCACAATGATTTGTTCAAAACATACTGCGTTATCAATAATAAAATCAGTTTTTTAACATGTGCAGAATTGGAACGCTCAGATCAAAAGCTTACAGTTTCATTTTTTACGTGCGTTATACTATTAAATACGGGCTTTTGAACTACCTACTTACTAGAAAATATCGAATCATCAAATATCAAATCATCAATATCGAACATTTGCGTATTATAAACTTATATTGATGACGCAATCAATTTATTACAATTGAATGACACATTACCTAATTTATTATTGTAAAGTTTGAATACATTGAAATTAACTAATACTAAAACTACACTAAAGGCAACATCAATATGGAAATAATTTATAGAATCCAAAACATTAACACAATATTGAAATAAAAATTTTTGTATTTATCGACTTCTTTTCGTTTTCCGCCTATAAAAATACAACGATCTGTAAAATACGATATGAAAAACTGCTTCTTAAAATTAATTACAATTTTCCCCCTGTTGCAGAACCTCAAGAATCAGATAATGACGACGAACCTCTGGGTGGAGCAGGTGAGCGCCTTAGCACGGGGGAGGGTGGCAGGGGGTAGTGTAAGGCTCTGCTGACACGCGCTCTTTGTGTGTAGTCGTGGTACGACTACAAATTGCAGTGGGACCCGCGCGAGTACGGCGGGGTGGAGATGCTGCACGTGCCTTCAGACCACATCTGGCGGCCGGACATTGTGCTCTACAACAAGTGAGTCGCGGCTAATGAGACTCCTGCCGAGGCTGCTCTCGAAAAGACACCCCCCTGGCCTAGGGCCCACCCCTTTCTCCGCGCCTCCCCCCGCCCCCTCGCCACACACGCCCCCCCCCCCCGCCCACGGCCCGGCCCTACTCCCGCCACCGCCCTCTCTACGAAACCAGGAACCTGGTTTCCACCTGCAAGCTCACACTACAAGGACAAGCCATGCGACTCTCTCTAGACGCAAGAGAATTCCCTTAAAAAACAAAAACAACAAAAAAAAAACAACAGAAATCATGTTTTAAGGTCTTTCAAACATTCGAAGACTGTTCATCTTCAAATTTCACATTAAAATGTAACGACGAATCATAGTAAACTTTAGGAATGAAAGAAATGAACTACCCTAGTGCACGAATAAAGGTATGCTTTTGTTTTGACTGTCCGGAGTACTTGAAGAAAAAATATTTCGATGATCAGAGCCATTTAAATAACTATTTAAACTAATGACGATTTATGTCTTAAAAATAAATAAAGTATAAATCAAATATAAAAATATTTTGATTTTGGATTTTTAAAATTACATTCTATTCAAACTGTTACTATTTAGCTTGTGTACATTATAATCCGATTTGGGCGACTTGTGATCTTTGACGGGCGCTTGCTCACGCGAACTCACTCAGCTGTTGATTTCAAACTGATTTGTCTTATAAAACTCTTCCAAAAATATACAATAAAATTATTGAATGTTCGTGTACTTTGTGATCATGAAAAGTTTTAAACCAAACGAGATGAATATTTAAGTAAAACGTTTAATATTCCGTGTCAAAGATAGAGACCAAATTTTTATTGTCTCTAAACAAAAAAAGAAACTCTCGTTTGTTGTTGTAAGTGTTGTTCTTGTTTTTGAGGTGAAGGGAATATAAAGTTTCATTCAATCCGGAGCCTGTATAAATTATGTTACCTGAAAAAGTTATTGCGAGTTAGATGGAACGTAACGCAGAGTTCATCCCACCTCCTCCCCCGTCAAAGCTTCTCCTCGCCAACAAGTCACACGGTCTTTGGCTAGTACATCAGCTGATTGTCTCGAAAACAAGTTAAAATTTCATTACGAATGTTCCAAATAAATCGATAAACTTGCAATTAAATAATCAGAGTTAAATTTTCACTGCTATTGTTTAAAATGGTCAAATATATTAATAAATTATAACAAAAATAACGCTAAAAATCCAAATCTAAATCCAAATCTAAATGTGCTTAAGGTGAGACCAAACTTGAGATGACATCGTCGGAAGCCTGTTCTGTTTTATGAGCCCTTTGACTCTGTGTGGCAGCGCCGACGGCAACTTCGAGGTGACGCTGGCGACGAAGGCGACGCTCAACTACACGGGTCGCGTTGAGTGGAAGCCGCCGGCCATCTACAAGTCGTCTTGCGAGATAGACGTAGAGTATTTTCCTTTCGACGAGCAGACATGCGTCATGAAGTTTGGCTCGTGGACCTATGACGGTTTCCAGGTGAGTGCTCTGCTTCGTGTTTCTTTGTTTGCCCTTTCGCAGTGGTTGCCACGTCAGTTGTTTCTATCCGATGGTTTGCGTGTATTTCCTGTCTGCTGTAGATTCTACGGTAGTTGTGAAGGAAGGGTCAAATGGAAAAAGTTATTAGTATTCCTAGAATTAATAGTGAAAATGGGATGGGGATCACGTGTAATCCGTGGCTTGGTACTGGATTCCCCTCACCGACTATCGCTAAAAATGGTCAGAATAAAAAAATGTTAATGACGTAGTAACTTCATTCGACTTGGCTATGAACTGTTGTCGAAAAATGTCTGCATTTATACTGAAAGGTAGAATCTTTCGAGCGAGAGAAAACTAATTATGCCCGTCTCAATGAAGCCAGTTCGTTCCAATTTTTTGTGGATTACATGCTATTTAATTTCTATTTGAAGGTAGAATGGAATTTTTGATTAATAAAATCGTGGCCAACAATACACATAATTCAGCCCATGCACGCACACACACTAACATACATACATACATACACACACACACACACACACACACACACACACACACATATATATATATATATATATATATATATATATATATATATATATATAGAGAGAGAGAGAGAGAGAGAGAGAGAGAGAGAGAGCTAAATTAATTTTCTGTTGACACTTATACGTTTGCATTATATCTGTGTGCTAGGTTAATATTGTGAACATGAAACTAACTCGTTTGCAACCCTAACTTGGTTGCAGATAATTTTGAACCGTTTGATCTACCGTTTCAGAGCAGCATTTCGTGTCCAACATACGTTTTATTAACAACAGAAATAGATGCAAAGCAATTTGCGTGCTCAGAGGACAATAAGAGCCGCAATTCAACAGCAAATTATTGCCGCAAACATACTTACGCGCGAGAAAATCTACCAAGGCATATCATTCGCCAGATCACTCCCAACTCTATCGTTGAACAGTAACATCATTGAAAAGGTGAAAGCAGTATGCATTACGGCGCTTGATTATATTTACCAGTAGCCAGGAATTTGTCTTCGCATTCCAGCTGCGACATTTTTTAAATATATCGGTGAACGGTTTTGCTTTCAATAGCAAATACATCGGTAAACGGTTATTGCTGATATCTTGATGACAAGTTCATGTACAGCACAACGTATAAAGATAGCTTCTTTAATGGTCTTAAATGCACTATTAAAATTCTTCGAGATTAGGAAAAAATCATAAATCTCCATCGGCGTTTCTGTTCTTTTGTTATCAGTTATAGATTATTAATATTATTATTATTATTATTATTATTACTATTTATGCATACATAACAATAGTTTTCCAAGTCGTTTTTACTTCTTTTGTTTCTGTTTTATAAGTCGCTTTTGTTTCCCCTCACTGCAAGTTCTCCTTGCATTTACCAAGTCACACTTGTTCGACGCCTTCCGGCTATAGCCCCATCCTCCTGCCCTTTTCTTCCTCGCTCACCCTTCTCTGCTCTTCCCTAAATCACCGCCCCCACTTTATCTGCCGCGCGCTTATCGTTCGTCACCTGCTTCCGCTCCTCCTTTCTCGCGGGGTCCTCGGGCGATTGCTACTCGTCCTTGGGCCGCCGTCCTTCAACCCGCCCCCTCCCCGCGCCCTCCGGCGTTCCACTTCAGGTCCTGCCCCCACCGCCGCCGCATCCTCGTCCGCCGCTCCAGGACACTCCGCGCCCCGCCCCGCCCCGCCCCGCCCCGCCCCGCCCCGCCCCGCCCGCGCTCTCGAGCGGCCGGCGAGCGAAGGGCGGCAGCGGGGAGGGGCGAGTCAGGGCAGAGCGGGGCCAAACGGAGGCGGGTTGGGGAGACGCAGGGCTACAAGTGGAAGTGTGGTGGAGGGGCGAGGGTGGGGAGGGGGCTGAAGGCGAGGTGAGCGTGGTGGCGCAGGCGGAGCAGCGGGAGTAGCGGTGGAGGCGGACCGAGGGGAGTGGGAGCGGGGACGGGGTGAGGGATAATGTGAGGCGAGGGGAGACAGGGCGCGGGGCGGAGGGAGTCAGGGGCAGGGGTAGAACCGAGTGGAGAGGGAGGGATGCGGGGCGGGAGCGAAGGCGAAGCAAGGATTCAGATGCAACCGGAGCGGAGATGTGAGTGACGGGCGGGAAAGCGCTGGGGCGGGGCACGGGTGGGGTCGGAGTGGTGCGGGAGGTTGACGTGCGCCCTTTCTGCGCGGGGGCGGGGATGGGGCGGGGCCGAAGCGAAGGTGAAAGAGCAGGACGAGAATGGGCGGAGGTTGGGGTGGAAAAAGGGGCGGGGGCACGGGTGGGGTGGGGGGCGTCCGAAAAGGGTAGAGCGGTTGAGAAGGTAGACGGGCGTCCTCGCTGGACGGTGGCGGGGGCGGGGGCCGGGCGAGAAGGGGAGGTGAGAGAGGCGGGCGAGAACGCGCGGAGGGTGGGGATGGGGCGGGGACGTGCGGGAGGGGTTGAAGAGGCAGGCCAGCGCCCTCGCTGCGAGTGCGAACAGCCTGGGCGAAATCGACGCGCCGCCGCTGCCCCGAATAAGGTCATGACACATTTACGGTACTAGATGGATATAAACCAGTCATGCGATATGCGGTAACGCTTCGCTCGCGGCCTCCCGAGGCTCGCTTCTGCCAGGCTCTCGAAACGACCGCATGAAAGCGGGATCCAACGCGCGGAAAGATTCGGAGATCGAGATCGAAATGAAATCATTTAACACGTCTTCGGTTATTTCATTTAGAGATGTGTGAAGTGAATTTCAATCGAGGAAAAGGAAATATGTTTTCGAAGTGAGTACTACGTGGTAAAGAAAAAAGGTGTGGTGTATTCCTCTTGATATAAACTCACTAGTTCATACAAATGTTTAATTAAGTTTTTTGGATTAAATATATCGAGGGATCATAAAATATATCTATTTGTACTAACAAAACTTGCAAGGATATACACGCAAATTCCTTTTGGTGTAAGTTTCAAATATTTTTGGTTCTCCGTTTCGTTAGAAATAATCAAACTGTTTTTCAAACAAACAATTCATTTTTATATTGTTGGTTTTAAAATAAAATATGTAGAAAATAAAATAATGCTAACATATTGTCATTTCCTGTTAAAATTTCAGTATTATGATATTACTTCAAACGTTTGCATTTTGGGAGAGGGTGGATTTTATTTCGTAATGATTTTTTTGCAGGCGTGGTATAGATTAAAACTCGAAAAGTCAAAATAATATTTTCAGAATTCATTGGTATTTCCAATGAGTAAACTTTCTTTTCAGTCTAATGCGAGTACTAAGAGAATATAAAACTGTACTAAGGGAATATAAAACTGTGTTTTTGCAATAGTTTGCACTGTATTTATTTCTTACGATATGTAACTATTAATGAAAATATCTTTCATTTATTCTAGTGAATGGGCAATAAACGGTATTTTATGATAATTTATTCGTAATTGATATATATATATATATATATATATATATATATATATATATATATATATATATATATATATAGTAAGATGGAAGAATAGGGATTCCGGAGATCGCGAAGAGGGGCGCGGAATATACTTTTCCCCACTTGTCACATAGAGTTTTACTTTCTTTTTGCGGATCAGTTTCCCATTAGAGAAGATGTAACTTGGCATGCTAGTAACGTTTACGAACATTTCCTTCAGTTGACTCTTCTAAAAAAGGTGTAATATAGGATATTTGTGTGTAATATGTAGGTCTATAAGAAAATTCAAAATGCGATATAGCATCTGAAATACAATTTGTTTTGTCACAGGAAACGAGGCGTAAAATCGAATAGTACACTTCTCTATTACTTCCGAAGTATTATAAATTTTATAGATTTTTCAATCTTTAAAAGAGTTTTGGTTACCAACTTCTTCAACTTTTATACTTGAATTCGGTCAATCAATTTTTAATTTCCGCCACTCCGCCACGCGCCAAACTTCCTAGCAGCTACTTAAACATTTACAGCATCCAACGAGGAAACTTTTTTGTTTGAACGAACACGCATCATCGTACAAATCGCTTCCGCCCGATACGCATCCACGGGGCGACGAGAAGAGGAATCATTGCACTTATCCCGGCAATTTTCCAATTAACAACGAAGGGCTACGTGTTGCAGCGTGCATTCAAAACTTGTATTCTCAAATTTGCATCTCGGTTTTATTCTTCTCTTTCATATTACCTGTCCACTCATTTTTACACTCTCTATAAATTTAAATATTTTTTTCTTGTAGTAGGTAAAGAAATTCCAAAGATCCACATCCACGGTAATGGGCATATTTCTCCAAATATTTCTAATTTTTTAATTAGAGAATTTTTCTAAAGAATTTTATATTAATTTCTTTTACTCAAAAATTTTATTCGTACCTTTTCATTCAATACCTGAACCAATATTTCAATATTAAGGAAGATATAAAAATGTTTAAGACCTAATGAAACACACAAGAAAAGGCGGTGATTCGTCTTAGGTACGAAGTCAGAAGAAGAATTTTAAAATGACAAGGAGATATTGGTTATGCTCCAATTATCGTAATATAAATGTACAAGGAACATTATTTTAAATTTGGTGTCATATTGGTAGGTATTATTTCACTGTACGGGCTGTAATACTCCTCGATTGTGATTTATTATTTATGATACCGGGTCCGCCAAGGACTTTGGCAATTAAACCCGTAAGCGTAGTGTATGTTTTATTCCGAGAAGTGGGGTGTCCCTCTCTCCCCGGAACTTGTGATCCGGTAACGATCTACAAGTTAGCTTGCGAGGTTTTCTCTTCTTCTCCACCCCTCGGGAGGAGTGAGGCCCTGCGACATGGTAGGTAGGTAGTGTAGCGCATGTAATAGTGTAAGTGTGCGTATAGCAGGTGAAAGGAGGGGACACGGATGAGGAAGGAAAGATAGCGCGCGATCCGTGATCCGTTTGTTAGGGTACTGCTCTGGTATCGGAGAAATAAACCAAAACAAGCGATCACAGCAGCCAGCCGGTGTACTTCCCCTCGAGTGTGTGGCTGAATTCGACATCTGGATGTTACGCATTAAACCTGTGTCGGTCATAACCAGCCGCCATTTAGTAGTGAACCTGATAAGTCCCAATTTTTCGGTTTTAAATATTTAAAATTACTTTTATTGAATTAATGTTTTAAGTTTTCACAGATTTAAAAATATGTTCATTCAGGGAATTAAAGTAGACGTGCTTCAACAGCACATACTTTCTCGCATTATTTGTAAGTGCTCCGCAATATTACACTACTACACGAACCTGCAAAAAAGTTTCCAATCAGCCAACGTCGGTGCAGGATCTCGCCTTCCAGCGGGGGAAGAACACCGCCATCTCTCGCGATAAAATTTGCACTACACATACAGAACTAATGAAATTAGCAATTGGAGTGCCAGTATTGTTCTTTGTTTAAAAAATGATTTAAAACTGTAAAACTTGCTTATATTTCACTCAAAATAACGTGAAAGCTACTCATATTTTCAAATAATTATACTTGACCTTTTTGCAAGATCTGTCTTTAAAGAACAGATTTAATTAAGGAAGAACATATCTATTTTTAATATTGTAGTTGTAGGAAGACCCGGAAAAAATTAAACTTCTGCACCATTTCAAACTCTGAGGGACTCGATTTTCAATTAAATCGATCAAGGAATATCAATTCTGGTGAAAATCGGTTGAACGGTTTAGGCACTAGCGTTGACGGACAGACGCACGGGCAACGGATGGACAGACGGACGTTTTGCCGTGAATACATTTTTCAATATCAAGGACCCACAAAACAAGTATTCTGACTATACAACGTGCACAGGAAGTAATTTAGTATACCTGGATTTATTTAGAGCTGCCTCTGACGTAAATCAGCTGTTACGAAGTCATCCATTCGAAATGTTGAACGCCACCATAGTGACGTCAACAGTCACTTGTAAGCTCCCGATTGAATGACACCGTAACAGCTGATGACCTGTCAGAGGCAGCTGTAAATAAATCGCAGTGTATAGGAACAACATTTATCCACTTTTTCGTAACCAGGACCCAGCAATAGAGAAATTCTTCAAAAAATTCGCCGTTTTCAGGCGCACGTTTTTAATGTTTTGAGAAGTAAGGGCGAGAAAGTAAGAAGTATGTTTCATGTAATTAAATGAATTCATAAGAACAATAGGTTCTGTCGATTCTGTCTTTATTATTCTGTAAGTTCCTCATAAATTCTTTTAACGTAACAGTGAATTTTGAAGTACTTGTACTTTCAGAAATAAACCCCTCTTTAGGTTTCGCCAGCATCCGCTTAACAGCTAATAAATTGTAATTCCATGTCACAATGAAAGAGAAGCGAACTTAATTTTTTAGGGTTCTATGGAAGCTTGCCTTTCGCAGTTTAACATTCAATTTCACAATACTTGTCGTTTACATTTTGAAAATTAATATATGCACTTCTATGTATTTTAGAACGAATTAGGTCTTTTTAGGCCCCACATCTTTTATAATAAATTAAGTAATTTTGTATTGAAAAATATTTATATTGAGCGAGAATGCCCATAATGTATTGAAGGAGAGGTATCGAACTTACTTATGACCTATTTAGTTCTTCAGTCGAAATGTTGCCTTGAGTATTAAAAAAATCGTGTAATATTGCAATCACGAACGCATCCCCGCCGCTTTGGCTTCTGCGCAGGTCGACCTACGCCACATCGACGAAGTGAAGAACTCGAACGTAGTGGAGATCGGCGTCGATCTAAGCGAGTTCTACACCTCGGTCGAGTGGGACATTCTGGAGGTGCCTGCCGTGCGCAACGAGAAGTACTACACGTGCTGTGACGAGCCCTACCTCGACATCACCTTCAACATCACGATGCGGCGCAAGACGCTCTTCTACACCGTGAATCTCATCATCCCCTGCATGGGCATCTCCTTCCTCACCGTGCTCGTGTTCTATCTGCCCTCTGACAGCGGGGAGAAGGTACGGCGGGGAGGAGAAGTGTGGGGAGCGGAGATGGGCGCAGCGGCGGGAGGGGACGGGGTGGGAATGTTTGGGGGGGCTGGGTGGGAGCAGGACGATCAGATGCCACCAATTATGGCTTCTCTCCCGGCGTCTTTTGATGCAAGAAGTCTGTAAGTGAGGAGAACGTAAAAGAATAATTAATGTTTTGTATTGTCGTGCTTGTATATAGACGTCGGGGAAACATTTCTCCAAATATTTGATGCATCTTTTAATCCAGTGAAATAAAACTGAAAAAGAATCATCATATAACGTTCGAAGTCTAGAAAAGACAAATAATTTCTAAATATATTAGAATGTTATTTTTCTAAATTTTTCTTCTACTATGTAAAATGGGATCGTAGCGGATTTCTAAAGACCACTATTATTCTACACTAAATGCAATTCTTATACCTTTACGATATATTTCACAACTTAATGACGCAATGTAAGAATAATATGAGGTTGATGACCATAAAAAATCATTAAAATGCAACGGATTTTTGTTTTATTTCTATTCAAAGAATTCTTTCAATGAATTGCACAATACAAACAATACCATTTCTTTGGTAGTCGTGCTATTTTGGAATACCATAACAGAATACAGATGCAATTGTAGCATATCTCCATGTTCCAATTTTGCAACGCACTTCCCGTTGTTATTTTTTCGCTCATGTCAAATAACCGAGTTGGACTGCGGAACGAAAAACAGAAAAAAGAAAAAAAGAGATAATTTTGCAACACAGAGTCGAGTAGAAGTAAAATTCAATTACAGTACTCTGGACGATCGATTCGCGGTTTTTGTCGCCAGAAAAATAACCACGAAATAAGACCATCAATCATCGTAATACAAACGCAAACGAGATGAAATTAATGATGATAAATTCGTTCATAAATGAGAGAGTTGCCTTTTTCATGATAAAGTAGAAATATGTCGACGACTGTATGAATTTTAATTTACAATTCTCACTGCTTTGTTACCCTCTGGAGGGCTGCATTAACGGTCGAGGAAGATAAACAGGAGCAGCAGAGAGGAACAAATAGAGACGGGATAATAAAACGGACGCAGCGGAAACGCGAGGGTCGCGCCCAGCGCGTCGGGGGAGCGGGAGGGCGGGAGGTGGCGGGGCGGGCGGGCGGGGAGAGCGGGGCGGGCGGGGCGCGGCGGCGGCCCTGACGCGCTCGGCACCCGCGCAGGTCAGCCTGTCCATCTCGATCCTGCTGTCGCTCACCGTGTTCTTCCTGCTGCTGGCCGAGATCATCCCGCCCACGTCGCTGGTGGTGCCGCTGCTCGGCAAGTTCGTGCTCTTCACCATGATCCTGGACACGTTCAGGTAGCGAGCCGCGCGCGCGCCGTTCCCGCGCTGCACCGCGCCGCGCCACGCCGCGCCGCGCCACGCCCACCGCCGGCGCCGGCGCCCGCCCGCGACGCCCCACGCGGGCGGCGGGCAGTGGGCGGCGGCGCGGCGCGGTGCGGCGGCGGTGGCGGCGGCGGCGGTGGCGGCACAGCCCCGCCCCGCCAGCCCGCCCGCACGCCCGCCCGCCCGCTCGCCCCCCGCCCCCGCCCCGACCGCCCGCGCCCCCTAAGACACGCCGCTAAACGCCCTGCCTAATCTCTCGCAGCGCCCGGAGGCGGCCGCAGCCCCGCGGAGCGGCCGGCGCCGGCGCCGCCGCCCGCGCCGCCCCCGGTGCCCCCCAAGTGAGTGCTCGCTAACGGCGGCTCGCCCGCGCCTAAACGCTAAGACGCCTCGCTAACACATCCGCCTTGCTCGCCTCGCCTCGCGCAAGCCCTAAACACTCGCAGCTAACTCTGAGCCCATCTAAATCATTCGGCCCCCGCCCTAAACGAAGGCCTAACCGCTAAAAGACGCTGTCGCTGTAACGGGGCCGGGCGCCCCACCCCGCCGCCGCCCCGCGCCGCGCCCAGCCCCGCCCCCCTCGCGCCGGCTCACCGCCCCCGCGCTCGCCCTCTGCCTCCGCAGCATCTGCGTGACGGTGGTGGTGCTCAACGTGCACTTCCGGTCGCCGCAGACGCACACGATGGCGCCGTGGGTGCGGCGCGTCTTCATCCACATCCTGCCGCGCCTGCTCGTCATGCGCCGGCCGCAGTACCAGACGGAGCGTCGCGGCGGCGGCGCCGTCATGGTGCGCACGTGCAACGGGCTGGAGATGCGCGACCCGGCGCTGCTGGCGGCCGCGGCGGGCGCCGCCGCCGGCGACTCGTCGGCCTCCGAGCTGGAGTCGACGCGCACCTCCGAGCTGTTCCCGCGGCTGGACTCGCACGACGAGCTGGCGCCCGAGCTGGACGGCGCGGGCTGCCGCATCCACGGCGCGCCGCCGCCCCCGCCGCCGCCCGGCGCCGCCGCCGCCGCCGCCGCCGCGCTGTGCGCCGCCGCGGGCGTGGACGAGGCGCCGCTGCCGCCCCCGCCCGCGCTCAACGGCCTGGCGAACGGCGCGGCGGCGGCGTGCGGCCGGGCGCTGGCCGCCGCCGCCGCCGCCGCTGAGGAGTGCCGCCGCGCGCGCCACTGGCACCACTGCCCCGAGCTGCACAAAGCGATGGACGGCGTCAAGTTCATCGCGGACCACACCAAGCGCGAGGAGGACTCCACGCGGGTACGCTTCTCCCACGCCCCCTCTTCCCATCCTCTCTTCTTAGCTTTTGAGTCTTTGAAAATCCTTGTTGAGTATCTGTCTCTAGTTCCTAGAAATAAATTCATGCCGTCTTATAAATTATTTTCCATTTTTGTATACACGTATAAATCGTAAACGATTTAAATTTTTTCGCTCTATTTTTTGCATTTGTTCGTCTTTTTTCTTATCTTTAAAAGTATCATTTTATAATTTTAAAATATCTGTAGCCACTTCTTTTCTATTATTATTATTATTATTATTATTATTATTATTATTATTATTATTATTAGATTTACTATTATTATTGTTACTGTTTATTTCGTTGCATCTTTTCACGTTACTCCTTAACCATACTATTCTTAGTTGTTTTTATTTTTATACTTTGTATATTTTCCGCTTATTTCTATTACTTAACTGATATTGTATTTCTTTCTGTAGATTTGATATTGCTTTGCAGATATTGCTTTGCAAAATATAAGTGATGTGCCCGGATTGTGCGTTGAACAAAATCTTCAAAGAAAATGAATCACCGATAAAAATGAAGACACACGTGAATGTGTGATGACTGTCGGGATTAAGAATGATATCTGAAATTAATTTCTTTATACGTTTAGGAAAACTTCTACAAGACAAAGTCGATGTCTATAAAAGTAAAATTATACCGGGGAGATGCAAAACTTTCAGAAGCTACTGTTCCTAAACTGATTCATTACCGTCGGTCTCATAATATGTTCGGTTTGTGTTTCACATTGAGTACAAAACGAACAAGTTTTGAATCAAGTCCCCAATCATAAGAGTCATTCATCATTAGTATGACTATATATTGATTTCCTTGCTTTTAAAAAATCATACCGCATCAATGACAAGGATTAGAGTGTATACAGTGAAATTCGTTGTGTATGTCCTAATCAAAGACACATGTTTCTCAGTCCGCATTTATATAAATCATTTTTCAATAATATTATCAACTATTGCATTAACCATTGCAAATATTTGCTAATTTCACTAACTATGAAGAAGAGTATGGAAGTATTTGTTGCCTTGATTTACAAACTAGAGATTTTTTTCAAAAATTACTTACTCAAAGGAGAGAACATATTTTCACACAATACAGACGCCTATAACTGTAACACTCGATACTGTCGTGATTTTTATCAGGTGTCATTATCAACAGTATATTCACTTACAATACTTGTAAATTATTGTACATCATATTGCCAGATAGCATTTAATCGATACCCAGGTGTAACTGTCAAGTGAAATATTTTCTGCTGCATAATTGTTTCTACACATTTAGAGACTAAACTGAACATCAAAAAAGTAAAATAATAATTAATTAATGAAGTAATTTAATAACATTAATGGGTGATATCCTTTACAATTTTAACAGTGATATTTATTGCATTAGTTACCATTTGTATGGTACAATTTTAAGAGACTAATTGTTTACATAATTGGGTAATAAAATCCATTAGTCACTACAAGAAAAAGAAAACTGAGAAACCACTAGGAAACTAGAAAAATAACTAACTTTTTTATATGTACGTTTCCCAAAGCTATAGGGACAGGCTTCTCCACATAGTACGTAAACTCTTTTAACTGTATTTTGACGTTTAGTAAAAAATGAAATTATTCGCAGAAAACACACTTGCGACTTTTACACCAGCACTGATAAATTAACACGTAGAGTTTGTATATGCAAAATCCTTCACCACTTTTTATATGGAAAACAGGATTTTGCATACTAATGCGTTAAATTATTTACATTTTAAATAATTCAAACACTGAGAGAAAATGTGTTCATGAATAAATCAAAAGTTATAGCGAATGACCTGTTATACTTAATCGCGACCTCTATTCACATTTATATTCATATACACTCAAAATGCATACACGTATTTCAAGGGAATTCTAATACTTGAAATATGAAAGAATTTGATGCACTTTTAATGTTGTTTACATACTTGGGTAAAAAATCTATTAGCCATTACAAGCAAAAACTGAGAAACTACTTGGAAACTAGAAAAATAACAAAATTTTTTATATGTACGTTTCCTTATGTTCGTTTTTTAGTAATTTACTCCAATATTTGTGGAATGATTCACTTGCAAGATATTTTTTTTGATATTTCAAATATTGTTAAACATCAGAAATGATTTAAATGCTGATTTAATATTTTGAAAAATATGATAAAAATCAATTTTTGAATTGCTTAATATCAAGTCCAGAGCGTGAAACATTTTCTCCATGACGGACTCTTTAAAACAAAAAAAAAAAAAAACAACAACAAACAAACAAAACTAACAAAAAAACCGCAAAACATGTGTTGTTGAAACATTGCATATATAAGTATGTGTAATTATCATTATCGTATAGAATTATTATTTGTTGTTAATACTGCAGGTTTTATATTCATTTGTAAACATTTTGATAAATGGTACGAAACAAAAGAGACTTTCATATTTTTTGAGTGAAAAAAGTTTAATGAGCCTTTTTGTTGGTATAAGTTTCTCATTACTGTTACATTATAAGGTTCTTGAAAAAATGCGTTTGTATTTCTTTGCCACTTGGATGACAATTTTTTAATGACCTTATCACAATACAATTTGAATCAACTCGAATTGGACAAACTTGTGAAGCGTGACAAAATTGGTAATCATCTCGAATTGGATAAACTTGACAATAATTCTAAGAAGTTAAGGAAGATACAAATTTTATTAGTAAAAAATTGACATTTAATTTAAAGGAGGACATTGAGTTAAAAATTGAGTCCATAATTTCAATTTACAGTTATTTAAAATATAATTTGTAAAATCATTTAAATAAAATGACACTCAATGCAAAAGGATTAACACATTACAATGAATAATTTTATAGATTCAACTAAACACTTTGGGTAACTATTAAGAATGTTTTTGGAGTTAAACAACAATAACTTGATAAGACGTATTCAATTGACAGCTGCAAATGATACCATATATTTCATATACTACATTACAAAATATCATACTCCTTTACAAAATGTTAAACAATATGATATTTTACTAATTTTTTATCAACACTATGAAGCGAAAACATTTTAATTGCATCAACGTGATAAAATTTTCATCCAGTGAATGCATTAGAGAAAACGCCAATACTAATGATAATTATCAATGGCGCACCAAAAGTTGGTGGGATGGATGTCAGAGGCTTAGCCCCCTCAGGAATCACTGATACATATTTACGAATACAGTTTTGGCTACTTCTCTATAATAAAAAAAGTCATTCAATATATTAATTGAAGACATTATAAATAACTATAAATAATCAAATAAAAATCAATTTTATATCGAGTATAGATTAAAAAAGTCTTTAAAAGAACACACTAAGTTGACTGGCACGTACAGTAATAGCTCCCATCTCATTGAATAATCTTGGTTACGATACTGACAATTACAAATAAATATAACTATGATGTAAAAATAATAATTTTGAAAAACTTAGAAACTCAGCACTTTCAATCATTGGGAATTCATGGTTATTAAAACTCTCAAAAACAAACTAAGAAGTAAAGACATCAAATAAAATAAAATAAAATAAAATAAAATAAAATAAAGAGAAGGAAACTGTTAAGACCACAAGGAGCGTACAGAAGGCATCTGTGTGCTTGTGCGTAGGTGAAGGAGGACTGGAAGTACGTGGCGATGGTGCTGGACCGGCTGTTCCTGTGGATCTTCACGCTGGCGGTGCTGGTGGGCACGGCGGGCATCATCCTGCAGGCGCCCACGCTCTACGACGACCGCGTGCCCATCGACGTGCGCCTGTCGGAGATCGCCTCTACCACGGCGAAGCCGCACGTCGCGGCGGCCCTCTAGCCGCCCCCCGCGCCACCGCCGCCGCCGCCCCTCGTCTTCCGCCGCCGCCGCCGCGCCCCGCGCGCCCGCCGGCGGCTGCGGCCGCCGCCCCCGCCGCCCCGCGCCCCTCTGCGTAACCGGAACATAAAATATTATATTTTACTACGTTTTATTCTGACACGTCACGGATAAAATGATACAATAAACGACAGAGAAGTTATAAGATTCTTTATACACTCTATCCTGTAACTAATCGACTAAATAAACTGTTTTGTAAACACTGTTGCTAAACGACTGAGTGTGTGTAGAAGCGTGGCTTGCGCCCGCTTTCAAAAAAAACCCAAAACAGCCTGCCCCAACCCTTTCCCGTTCCGTATCTGTTAGCAGTAGAACGCCAGCACCCCGTAGTTAGATCGCACTCCCCCTCGCCGCCCGCTCGCCGCCCCGCCCCCCTCCCACGTCCCTGCGGGGCCACGGCGCGATGCGACGGCAGCGCTGCGAGCGCCACGCGTTCGTTGCGACGCGCACGCCGCCCCCGCCGCCGCCGCCGAAGAACCGCAGCGCCGCGAGGCGCGGGCGGCGGCGCTACCGCGCGTCACCGTCCGGCGCGCGGGCAGATGGCGCGCGGGTGGCGCGGCTGCGGCGCGGCTGGCGCGACTGGCGCGTCGCGGCGCGGCGCGGGCGTCGCGGGCGTCACGCGCGATCGATGGCCCGGGGCACGTGCGGCGGCGGCGGCGGCGGCGGCGGCGGCGGCGGCGGCGGCGGCGGCGGCGGCGGCGGCGGCGGCGGAGGCGCTGCGGGCGCAGTGGCGAGCAGCGCCGGGCCGAGCGCGCAGCGAGCGTGCCGGGTTGCTTCGCCCGCCGCGTCGCCGCAGCCGCGATGGCGCCGTCGGCCGCAGAGGCGCTGCGCGCCTGGCTGCTGTCGGCGCTCGTGGTGCACGGCGCGGTGGCGGGCAACCCCGACGCCAAGCGCCTCTACGACGACCTGCTCTCCAACTACAACAAGCTGGTGCGGCCCGTCGTCAACACCTCGGACGTGCTGCGCGTCTGCATTAAGCTCAAGCTGTCGCAGCTCATCGACGTGGTGAGTGGGCGCGGACCGGGCACCGGCCGTTGCCGCCGCAGCCGTCGCCGCGCCGCCGAGGCACGTGCCCTCGATCGATGGTCGGCCGCGCTGCAGTGCGGTGCCCGCTCCGCACGTGAGCCGCCGCCCCGGCCGCCGCGTCGTGCCGGCCACGTGCCACCCGGGCGTCGGCCCCCGGTCCCGCCGAGCCCCGCCCGCGGTGCCGTGCGGTCGCGGCCCGCGGGCCGGACCCGTCCTCCGGGCCGCGTGCGGGGGCGCCTAGGGCTTCCGGCGGGAAGGCGCCCCACCTGTGCCTCCGCCGCCGCCGCCAGGTGTTTACGGGCGCGCCGTGCCGCGCGCGCCGCCCGCCCCCCGCGCCGCCCGGCCCGCGCCCGCCCGCTCCCTCCGCGCCGCTTTACGAGGTGTCGCGGCCTCGCGCCGCGGGATGCATCATGCAGCGGCCTCCCGCCCCCGGCCCCACCTCCGCCCCGCGCCGCGAATAATACATCAGCGGAGCGCGGCCGGCATCGATCGCGTCCCGGCGCCGCCCCCGCGCGCCGCCCCGCCCCGCCCCGCCCCACCCCGCGCCGCCCTCCGAAAGTGGCGCGTCCCGCCCCCTGCATCCCGCGGATCGCGTCCCGGCCGTGCCCCGCCCCGCCCCGCCCACCCGCGCTCGATCTCGCTCCCTGCGCCCGCGGCCGCCCCCGCCGAAAGTGGCTGCCTCCGCCGGCGCCAACGCCGCGCTCCTCCCCGGTCTCGTTGGCCCCGCGCTCGCTTCATATTTCCCCCCGGCGCGACGCGGCCATCCGTCCCGGAATGCCCGCCTCGTGTTTGTAACGCTGTTAGCCCGTGCGTTGCAATCTCTCCCGCCTACTCCTATTTCACTGGAATTCCGCTTGTCGAGGCTCGTATTTTGGGGAAGTTTCTCTGAAAATCAGTGGCATATCGGTTTTCATTCTATGTAGAAGCGTTCCCAAATCATCTTTTGAATTTACGTTTCATCTCTGGGCTCCTGCGGCATTTACTCCATTGTTTATTTAACTCACGTCGTACTCGAAAATGTAATGGTTTACTTGTTTGCTCTCTCAATCTCCACTCTTGCTTGGGGTTCAAGTTCTTCATTTTCTTCCCGTTGTCGACCTTCTGCTTCCCCTACAATGTCTACTTGTTTCATGGTAGTCCGTATTCTTGCCCTTTGGCTAGGCCTTATGTGATCTTCCTTTGAATTTTGTTTCGAGTTGAATTTCCAATAGAAACATCGAATAGAATCAAGTTCATACCCGATGGGTTCCATGCTTTTTAAGGCAATTTAAAGCCGTTTGTGTTTCATTCATTTCACGGTCTCGATGATTGAGTATCACATACTTAATTAGATTCGACCTAGCTTCTAACAATTTCGGATTCACATTAATTTATGAACATATCCATTCCAATTCATTTTCATAGCGTGAATATAGGTAATTGTCTATAAACCATATAATAACGTGAACAAGTCTTATTATATTCACCATAATCAACAGCTTTTTAGTACCTCAATTCTTTAATCTACTCGTTGTGATAATGAAATATGTTAAACACATATCATTGTTTCTACGAGGTGCTCGACGTAAACAACTCAAACGATCAGCTGCACTTCCAGGGTGAAAGTTTTTAAACCATAGCCATTATTTTGGAAGTTTATTTACGACCAAAATAGTATCGTTTTCAATCGAGGTTCAAACGGGTTCTAAACATTCTCAAACAATCGAAATCCATAACCCCCCTCTCTCAAAGCGTTCTATTTCTTATAATAATAATAATAATAATAATAATAATAATAATAATAATAATAATAGACTATACGAATGGTACCTGCTAAGACATTTTAATTGCAAAGAAACCAATAAATTTCGGAAGACGCTTCGCTGGGATTAAATCAGTTGATATGTTCCAAATATCATTACATGTAAAAAATAATTGAGGAATAGTAGAAAAACTGAGATTGTACGTTAGGGATACGAATATGAACACATTTTAAAAGTTTTTGAAACTACTCTTTGAATCGCGAATATTTTACGAGGTTCGTGAATCCAAGGATTTCAATATCCCATCTCTATTAATACAAACTGATCATACAAAACATTTGCGATGATATTAAAAATTATATAATTGTTGCATATTAATTTGCGGTTTCATTTTCGTTTTGAAGCGAAGTTGACTTTCCGATATTGATAACGGCTATCAACAGTTAATACATCACGTGTATATTGAAGCACTATTTACAAACGGATATTTCTCTCATTTTTCAAATCCGACGCTTACAGACATATTTATGACACGGTTTTTTTGGTCCTACGTATTTTTCTTTCTGATAAAAAACATAAATTATTCTGTTATTTGGACTTTGGTTCATGACTCACTTTTGCTTTCCGAGATTTCCCTCTCAAATTTCCGCTGTTCGTTTTGTTGTTCTACATTTTCAATTCTCAATAACTTGTTTTAAATATCTAACTTCTGTGGGAAATTATTTTATGCGTAACTTAAAAATTTATTTTTTATTTGGATTTTTAAAAAAGGTGTTGATTAGCAGTGCATTTTATAACCGAGTACGTTTGACAGTGGTTCAACTTTCTAACTTGTGCCTTCCTATTACATACCAGCATTTGCACTTTCTTAGAGATTTACCAGTGTCCTTCAATGCTATCTATTTTCTGTGGGTATATTATTTTTATATTTACTGCCAATCATTTCCTAATCAACTTCATCAAACATATATATCTACCGAAAATATATGTTTCGTTAGTACGTCTATTTAGTTGCCGACTATTTCGAAAAATTGTATTTCCTCAATCCTCAATAATATATTCTTACCGAAAATATATGTTCTGTTAGTTCATCTATTCAGCTGGCGGTATTTCTGAAATATTGTATTTCATTTTGTTTCGTTAGAAAGCACTACAAAACAGATTGTTTTTACTTTTAACCCTTTAGTCGGGTGATGTAGAAGCATTCAAAAGAGGAGAAGTGTATAAGCATCAAAACAGTTTTCAATGCCTGGCAACGGCAAAGGGAGTATAATTTAATGTTCTTTTGCAAATAATATTCTATAGTGAAAAATATTTTTTAAAAATATTATTCATAAAATTTCATAACATTTTTGTCAAAACATTGAAATGATCTCAGTGCCATGGGACAAAACGTTGATGTCTCTTCCAAGAAACGATTATTCGTAGTAAAATCGTTTGAAAACACCTGCATATATTTTTTGAAGGTGGGTTCCTTTAATCCCTTTGCGGCCGTAATACTCGCACAACACTTTGCTGAATTATCTGATTTAATGCGACCTAGCAGTATGGGTACTTTTTTTTACAGTGCTAAACTTACAAACAGGTATGTTTCTCGTATCATTTATTAGTGAAAATTTTCAATATTTTGCAGTAAGTTGACGATTATTTGAAAAATATTGATTTTTTTGGAAATGAAGACATTAGTAATTGGAGAATTGAGAGAATGAGCTGAACATTCTCTGATGAGAACTAGATGACTATTCATTACAAAGGAGTACTGTCCTGCCAAACTGACAACCGTTGGTAAACCTACCTATAATATTACTTACCTATAATATTTACAAACAAATATATTACCACAAACAGGCCAAATTATTAGGTTTTAGATGATTTTGCATCCGAGAGAATGAAAAGATAATTCTTTATTTTAAACATTATCATGAAGCAATATTACAAATTATACAGAAATTTGAAAATTAAATATTTTAAAACTAATAAAACATCCTAAAAATTACAAATTCACTAGGTATCCCAGATATTTTCACGTGCTTTCTAAGATCATGAAACAGAAGACTTCATCTGAAGCAATGCAACACCAATGTTCCTCGCCTTGACATTCTCGTCATATTTTTAAAAACAATAATAATATTTATTTTCTTCTTCAAAATGTTAATCATTTATTCCATTCTCTGCTACTGTAGAATCTCCGACTATTCTAATTGCAATATTTTCAGCCACATCTTCCGAAGTTCTCTTTTGTAACTTCATATCGCATAAATTTCACTTCTTAAGTTCTGAAGTAACAGCAACAAAGACATTTGTTTCGAAGTAGAAACTTTTATCTTATCTCAAACCCTTCGTTTCAGAGCTATTCGATTTCATTGCTTTTGAATCGAATGCATTATCGCTCGCGCAAAAATCTGTCATACTTCATCCGTCTTCCTTTGACATATTTCATGCTTCGACCTGCGACCCATTTTTCGCCTCAGTGTGCCCCCGTCGCGTCTCTCTTCCTCTATCGTCTCTTCTCGTTACAATGCTCCTTTCCTCCACTCCATCTCAACTCAATAAAACGGTCTGTTCCTTGCCGTTATCTCGTGAGCGACTCGCGGTGCGCCGCGTCGCGCAATCACTTGCCTCTCGCGCTCTCCTTCCTTTCTTTACTTCCACTTTTTACGCGTTCCGCCAAACCTGAAACCGTCTACGTTTCCCTCGTAACTGTGTTATGCTCTATCTTGGCCGCGCCGTGAACGAAATGCAACCCTCCTTCTAGTGATGACCTCCACTCGCTAGGAAAGAGCTTTTAGTGAAGCCGTTTTCCTTCGCCGTATCACTGCGTCGGCTACCTTGCGTTGAAATGTCTTGAAAACATTGCCTCCTCTTACCGCTGTAACGTTTTGCCTCTCACAGATTGTGGAGAGCCTGTTAAAGATCTTAACAATATATACATTTCAAATTAAGTTTTGACGTACGGTGTATCATTGGTTTAATGACTATTTTGCATTCCCATCATCCCGTATTTTAAATTGGTGGTCTGAATTTAAATCTCCGCATCTTTGATCCATTGCAACCGACCCCGATGGTGATTATTCTTTGTTACATACAAAGCACGTTAGTGTTTTGTAATGCTAGGATACTTGCCAGAGATTTCACTCTGTGTATCATTTAATAATGAATCAATTTGAATCATATGAAATGCTGCGCATCGATATCTCTATTTATGATTTTCAGCTAAGAAAAATTGATCACCGAAGACACGTGATATATGTCTCCACCTACCATAACATACCAGACCCTTATATTCCCCCCCTCTAAGGTCTCCCGTGCATGGTCCCATGTCGCAGAACCTCAAGAACCAGATCATGACGACGAACCTGTGGGTGGAACAGTCCTGGTACGATTACAAGCTGCGCTGGGAGCCCCGCGAGTATGGCGGCGTGCACATGTTGCACGTGCCATCGGACCACATCTGGCGGCCGGACATCGTGCTCTACAACAAGTGAGTGCGGCGCCGAGAAGCGAGGGCTGTGCGAGGACCGGTGGATACGGAGGAGGACGCGGAGGAGGAAGAGCATTCCGTGCGGGAGGGAGGGTGTGAGGGAGGGAGGGAGGATGCTGGGGACGCGGGGAAGCGTCGGAAGACGGCGTCGCGGGATCGATGGCCGCTGACAGCCCCGCGGCGCCCTGGTCGATGCGTGCGCCGCCCCCGCCCCCGCACGCGCCCGCCCGCCCATTGCGACCACCGCCCCACACTCTGCCCCATCGCCCGTCCGCCCGCCCGTCTGCCCACCCGCCCGCGGTGCCCAAACGAGAGCGGGCGAGAACTGGGTCACGCGGCGGTGCGAGAGCGCGCGGGCCGGCGCGGCAGCGGGAGTGGGGTGGGGGTGGGCGGGAGGAGCGCGGCGGCGTTGGGATGCGTCCCGCCGCGCCGCGCCGACCGGGCCACTCCACGCGAGACCGCGCGCCGCGCCCCTGCTGCGCAGATGCTGTCCCGACGCACGCTCCGGTCGCGCGGGTTGCCTACACAAGCGCCTGCGGCGCCCGCGCGCTCACTGGGTTGCTGCTGGATGCGGGTCCTGAGGATTCGCCAGACGCATCGCGAATGGGAACAGAATCTGGGTCACGAAGGATGTGGCGAAATTCGTCGGGTGCGGAATGGATATCGATTAGTACAGTCAAGTTATGAGAGGAATTGTTTTCTATGATGTAGAGGAGTAAACGTAAACCATTTCAGAGAATGAAATAATTGGGAAAAGTAAAGAAATTAAGAATGCATATTGTAGGGGAAAATTAATATTTTACTACTTTGTAAAGCGTGAATTTTAAGTAATTAAATACAATTGATTACTTTTCTTCTATCATTCAAAGGATGTACCCTAGAAAAGTGATAGTAACGTACTCGAAAATCTAGAAAACCCATGCGGAAGATGCCGGCAGAAAAGAAGGATATAATAAAAAATAATGAAAGTGAATGAAGTCATAAACATAAAAAAGGTTATAAAGACAGAAAATTAACATCGTAAACGTGAATTAACTCTGATGAGAATAAATTTTAATCTAGTGAAGCATTTGCCTCAATAATCGACGCCATTGACTGACCGTAACAATGAAAACCGACGTGGAAAATATAATTTCATTAAAATCCCTCCAGGGTACAAAATCTCAGCATCATATCGTTTACTCAGTCTAGGATCCGGACCGGACCATTAAAACAGCGAACGGAGGGGAACCGAACAACTAAAATTTACACGAACATTCCAGAGCGTGTCTCGGGGCAGTTTGGGCGAGCACCGCGCCGCGCCAGCGCGGTCGGCTTCCTCCTCGGCGCTGGCAGCAAACGTTGCTCTCGTCGCCAGCCGCCGCGTCGGGGGCGAGGGAGCGAGGAGGGAGGGTGGGAGCGAGAGCGCAGCGAGGGGGTGGGGGTGGGGGCCAGCCGTCGCTCCGCAACGGCCGCGCCGCCGCCCCCGCCCCCGCCTCCGCCGCCGGCGGGCGTGCCGGCAACGACAGGCCTCGCGATGGAGTCGACAGCGCACCCGCCGCCACCGACGTCGCCGCCGCCGCCACCGCCGCCGACGTCGCCCTCGCTCGGCTACCAGGCCCTACACCGAGCGCTCGGCGCCCGGCTCGACACCATGTGGTGAGCCCCCGCTCCCATCCCCTCCCCTCCCCTCCCACGATGCGACGCCACCACCTCCGCCGCTGCTCCGCCTCTCTCAGCCTTATTTACTCTCGCAAGCTTCCCCACCGCGTATTTTATCCTCCGGTATTGCGAAGGGCGCGGGTATTAAACTTTAATATTCGCACCGAATAATTTACTCGTACACACGAACGCACACACTTCAGCTCCGGCGTTACAATATTCACATCGTTAGGAACCGGATATTTCCCTCTTTTTTTATGCGTATGAGTTGGCAAGAAACGGCAGAGGGAGGGGGAATGTTTTGTGTCCGCGTTGATAGATCGCTCCGTGCGTGGTACATTTTCATGAGTTTGAAAATTAGTGACCGATTTGTTGGATACAGAAGCACTTAATCACATGTGAATAATTTAGAGGTCGATATAACGGGTTACTTAAATCGGAAATAAGGATCTTCTGTAATCCTAAGGAGAACAGGGCAAATTTAAATCATTCATGAATATTCTCGAGTATGAACCTTTGGTCTAAATAGAACGAAAACTTTGCATAGAAATAAGTCATTATCTGCTCATAATATCTAAGGTGTTTTGACACATTGCAAACAAAATTGGAAGACACATAAAGTTTAGGGTGGATATCAGAGGATAGGAACGACATTACATGTGAATAAAAGGATTAAACTGTGACTTTCCTAACAAAATATTTACAAAACTGCCTCAATGTGAATAATAAATATTATCAAAAAATAACAAGCAATGCACTTCATAGATATAACTTGGTACTTCTGAATTCGAGAGAATATGTAAACGCTCTTACTTCAGCAGACGATGAAACTTCAAGTGAAACACTTGGCCATTTCTTATAAATAGCAGATGTTGCGTTCTTGAAGGTTACAGATTTATGTGAGAGTTCTATCCATGGCTCTGAATAATTTAGAATTGTAACGCGATCAACAATTTTTTAGTTGTATATTGATGCGTTTATTTAGTTCGAATGTAGAAGTGCCTGAAAAATAGAGGCAAACCACCCTTGCTGTATTTATTAAGATTGTTGTTCTTTTCTGTTTTTACGAAACTCTCCTTTACAAAGAATACCCTTAACAAGGAGAACATATACAATTATGCTTCATACGGTCAGGATGATTGAAAGGAAATTTCTGGATTTGGGGTCCATTGATTGAATGATTTTTCGGGCATGTAGATGGCTGTGGTCAGAGGCCCCTTTAGTGTAGTGCATGTTTTATCCAGGAAGGTGGCAGTATTCTTTCTCTCTAGATAATTGTATGTGAAGGGACAAGCTCTAAGCTCCCGAGTGGTCTCCCGGCATGTATCATAGTGTAGTGCATGTAAGTGTAAGTGCCTCTACGTAAAGAGAGAGGATAGGACAAGAAAGAGGAAGGAAAGATCGTCTCTGGCCGGCTTGTTAGGGCACTGCCCCGGCATTCGCCTGGTCTTGATGGAAAAAACTACGAATCAAAGCAGCTGGCTGCTAGAATTCTCTTCTAGACACTAGTTGAATTCGACCCAGCCATATATTATCGGAATTCGAGTCTTAGGATCTGACGGCCGCGGATCTGACAGCTGTAAACGAAACACTAGTCGGTATGATTTTGGAGTGTCAGGATCAATATATTTACTTAGCATTTGTAAAACAATTATTGGGAAACTCTAGGCGTTGTGTCTAGCTCATTTGATGCTCTCTGGCAAAGAGAATGCTATTTATACCGAATTTAAAATTTATTTTTATTTGCTGATTTATAGTTAACAATAAAGTAATAAATTCAGATACGGAATGACTCGTTATTACAGAAAAAGTAGAAATTATATTTGTGAATATATTTGATCGGCTTCGGAAATGGGGCGACTTAAGTGCAATGATCCCCGCCCCCCCCGTTACTTCGATCACTGTTATAACTTATTATGTTTTCTTGTTGAATATATAGGAGGCCTCTATCACGCATGTTTCAAGAAAAGTGGAATATTAGTATATGCAAGAAACTCATAAAGCTTTGCGTACACCATCTCCGTCAGTAGGGATCTAGGAAGTTCTCGACGATGTCATTTCCTCACAACATAATACTTTCTAGCTCCATTCCTATGCATAAAATATTCGTGATTACATTTGAAGTACGTTTTTCATACATGAAATTCATCTATAAAACTGTTAAAAGCCGGACATTAAGTTCTCAATCATCACACTCTTTGTAGAGTATTAATACACAGAGTGTAATGTAAAATATCAATATATTTAAATAATCTTAATATGAAATCACTGTAATTACCTGTCAGATAAAAGCTCCTTATCTACTTTTATTGTAAAACAATCTACCTGTTTCTGACTTTTCCCAGTACGCATGCGTTGATACCTTTGTGAATGATACTGTGAATGTGTCAACATATGCCGAGCGTAGGGGTGTACCGCAAACTGAATAATTACCTTCCGTACCTACGCAATATTTCTCATCCCCACCATCCCGCCCTTTAGAGCATACTACCAGTGTCTGCATGATCACATTTCTCATTCATCACTGCTGTGCGCAGCAGGATATCAAAGCACATTCCATATAGGTGTGGTTACTCGCATCCACTGCCGCCGTGTCTACATGCTACTAAGTTCTTAATGATTACCCTCTGTTTAAGTCTCGAATTGGACCGCAACCGCGATTTATGAGGTTCTACTAACTTCTACGCGATTACCTTCGTGTGTGATATACCACATCAACCATCAACTTTTACTGCAAACTGCCGCAGTCTAATTTGGTTGGAGCTACGAAAACGAGAGAAGTTCGAGTGCAACTTCTGATTTTACGAGCAATTAGACGAAGCGAACGATACATGAAATTCATTTTTTAAAGAGCATTTCTGTCTTAAAATAGTCTCGAAGGGTGAGAATGTATTTACGTTGGCATTACTGATAACGTAATGGTCTCATGACTTCTGAAGTTTACGTGTCAGGAAGCATTTGTTATTGAAATCAACATTCACATATGTTGTGAGTAGCTTATATGTTATAATATTCACGACTCTGTGAATACGCGCTAGATATTCCCGCTACATTCCAGTTAACAGCATAATACTGCTATGGTACGAAGGCATTATGTAACGATCTATTGTATTATGATTATATTACTCATCGTTTATGTGCGTAAGATATCATTCGCGTAGTATTCCCACTTCAGTGATTATGCTCATACTTAAATCTTCGTTACAGCATAACATTTCGGAACCACAGGGATGTAGCAATCCATTATTAGCTTTTTATCGAGCTAGAATATACTACATAGAGTGACTGAAGCGCTTTCATCATTGAAGCAAATTGAAGCCATGTTTTTTGCACTCAAAGCGGCGGCCTCTGGGAAACAAAGTCTTCTAGCAATAGGTTAGGCGCTGGTTACGGACGGTTACACCGGCACTCGTATGATTTGACTACAAAAATCATTGCGGTACTAGTTCTACGAGGCTCCACTAAGAGCGCTGTCTATAAAGACAGCCACTCTATGTAGTATATTCTAGTTGGCCTTTCTCGTTGACCTAAGTATAATAACGCACACCCACTAACACCGTGTACAATAAACTTCAAAACACTGCAATTCTATTGCACAGTGAACGTTACTGTACATGCTCCATATCCTTCGCCTCCCCAGCTTACCTATCACCTCGAGATTAGTCTCCGCCAAGTTCTCTACGTTTATCATTTGAGTCAGCTAGCATGATACTTCAATCAGACTATGCTTAAGCACACTAACCTGCTCGCATGTGCATGATTGTTATAAACGTCCAAACAATACGCTATACTCACGTTGTGATTACATCGCGTTTGCCTGTACGTGTTTAACCTGTACACCTCGCTGAATCGACCAGCACCAACCGCCGCCGAGATGAAACTCCAGCAGGTTCTCTATGTTTACATTCAGCACCAGCTAGCATTACTAGATCAAACAGCAGGGTCAAACGATATTGTACGAGAATATGCCTTATAGTTCTAAACTTCTAAATAATATTCAATATTCGGTCTTAGTAGCGTTTCTGTGTTAACCATAACTAGAGGGGGAAATATTAAAGGATGCTCGTCTTTTGCGCAACATACTAAAAATAATAAAACAAAATTGTTTTATTTCTGTCCAGCCTGAGCTAAGTATTAATAATCTCGCTATTAAGGAAGCATTTGCCACTACGAAGATAAATGCTTCCATTTCAAAGTTACATCGGCCGGAAACACAATATTGAACTGTCTGTACTCAACTGCTCCTTACTTGCGGCCATGGGTTAAGAAGTACTTGAGGTTTGCACATAGACATACCTACGCCGTATTATGGCATTCTCAATCTAGGAAGTGAGATTTCTCATCGTCACACTGCAACAGATTCTGGGACATTGCAAGGAAAGCGCACACAATAATCAGCCCTGACCAGAAATCGAACTCGGGATCGCGTCATGGAAAGCGAGCGCGCCTACCAGTGAGCTACCCTTGGGGCCTCAGATTGAACTACAAAGTGGAATTAATACTAGAAGTAATTCTATAGAATAAAAGGGTCCTGTAAAATATATGACAGACCTTTCATATTGAGAAACATAGCTGAAATACGCAGTGCAACATTGATATCAAAAATAATGCAATTCATTTTTTAAAAAACAATTATTAAGATTCATGTAATACATTTATTCGACGAGCTAATCGAAAGAGATATTTAGGGTGTTTTGTAGGAGCTGGTTTTCTCAAATTTTGCCCCATTGCCAGAATAATAATTATTAACATTAATATTATTTTTATCGTAAGCATATTAGGGCAACATGCTTGCTCACCATTTGAAACTACCAACGATATTACAATATTGAAACAAAGCGGGAGGGTACAGCGACATTTACCGTCGCTTTGCACATATCGACCCCTCATCAACCGCTGTGGCGAGTAAGCGGTGCCCGGTTCTCCAATCCCCTCCGTACTCCGCAACTGCCCGCCGCAGAACGGCAAGGTCCGTGCAGGTTCGTCCGCAATTGCAGCCCACGCGCCGCGCCGCTCCGCTCCGCCCCTCCCCCCACGCCCCGCACCCGCCCCGTCCCCGCCCCGCCTCCGCCCCTCCCCCCACGCCCCGCACCCGCCCCGCCCCGTCCCCGCCCCGCCTCCGCCCCTCCCCCGGAGCGCGCCGCCCCGCCCCGCCCCCGCCCCCGCCCCGCGCCTCGCCAAAGCAATCGGGTGCCGCCACGTTCGGCCGCGCGGTGCATAGCGAGGTTCGGACCGGGCGCGCGGCGCGGCGGCGGAGGCGGCGGCGGCGGGGCGCGGAATCGACCGGGTCCGCCGCCGCCGCCTCCACCGCCGCCGCCGCCGGGGGCGCAGGGTGTCGCAGTGGGCGGAGGGCGGCGGCGGGGGCGGCGTGGACCTGACGACCGAGTCGGAGTCCGGAGGCGACGAGTCCTCGCCCGCCGCCGGCCCCCGGCGCGACACCACCGCCGCCGACGCCGATGTCGCCGCCGCCGCCGCAGCTGCCGCCGGCGGCGCGGCCAAACCCGCGGGCGAACGCGCGGCGGCGGGAGACGAGCCCGCCCCGCCGCCGGCCGCCGGGGACGCGCACCTGCGGAGGTGAATGGGCGCGAAGGGGTTTTATGGCCGTCCACTGGGACGCGCGACAAAGGGAACGAAGCGAAGATAACAGAAAGTTTTTGAAATGATTCGCTCGCTGAATGGAAGAAGAGATTATTTCTTGGTTTTCGAACAGGGGCAGGAAAATGATGCCACAAATTATTTGGAGGTAAATGGCGATGTGGGAAATTCTAAAACTGAATATTGATAGCCGAGATTCGTTTTCGTTTCTATCTCTAGTTCTACAAACATTTTAAAATGATTCGATTAGCGGATGAGAGATGCACATTTTTGGATGGCGTAAGATAAATGATCTTCTTAAATTTTCAAACAGGTATAGGAAAATAATACATCAGATGATTTGAACGAAAGTGACAATGAAACAAACTTCGACTTGGATACGATTGCATAGGCTTCTGCGGCCGGAATCTGTACTATCTAGGCTATCCCAGCCGAGCTGCGTCTCTGTCGTGGAAGTTGACGTTTCGGTCAACATATTGTGGCGTTCCTCAAAGCGTGCTGTTGCCGCATGAAAACGACAGTAGCTTCAGCAGTTCACTCTGACAAAGGCCAAAATGTGTTGGTGCCGAAATGTCAGCCACCACGACAGAGACGCGGCTCGTCCCGGGTAACCTAGACAATGAACTTGGATACATTTGAATAAAACGCATCATGAATGAGCAGAAAGGTTTATTGTGATTGCCCTCTGGGTCGGGAGAATTGGTCAAAGGGCAAATAACACAAACTTAATGCGTTCGTTCACGCCCAGAAAAGTTAATCATCAGACTATTTGAAAATAAATCGCAATGTAAAGAAATATTAAATTTCAGCACGTTTGAATATAGGGAGCTGTGAATGGACAAGGTTTTTTGTCATCTACGGAGGCAGGGGAATAGAACAAAGTGAATGAAACGAGATAACATAAAGTTTATTACATGATTTGCTAGGTAAATAGAAGAAGAGATTATAGTTTGCTTCTCAAACAGAGGTACGAAAATTGCACACCAGAAAAATTAAAAATAAAATGACGATAAGGCGGAGCACTGTTGTGGCTGCACAGTGTTTACATCTCACATTAACATTTTTGACGAATAAGAGAAATTCCTATTTACTTTTGGCGACAAAAAATGAAATAGTGTGCTAATGATTCAAGGACGGTGTTGTGGAACTTCACACATTCCTAGTTGTCAACTTTTAAGTATCTTGACTCGTAATGAATAATGGGTTCCAACGTTTGGTAGTTAACGGCGAAGATAACTTTTTTAGATATCAAACGCGGTCAAACAAAACTAAGACATCATATTGATTTGTTGTTAAATGTTGAAAAAGAGTAACATTAAAAATCCTCATGTCTTTTTAATCTAGACTTTTTTAATGATGATGTTCAATGTTAATGTGATTATTCACGATTGTGCATTAAATGCAATGTTGAATATGGTTACTAGGCAAAGAGCTGAACATAATTTATATGAAAAGCATAACTACGAACATGAATATAGTTTGATAAGAGATAATGGATGTGAATAAACGAATGATACGAATCTGAATAATGGATAGAGGGAACAATAAATGCACCGACCTGCATTCAACGCACTTTATTGCGATCTATTGAGGGGATTAAAATATCAGATTTATTATCATTACCAAAAAAATTAAGTTCATTCTTTGTGATTCACTTTATTTCGGGAATAACAACTAATTTTTGCTTGATTCTATACATTTTGTAATGTTGCCTATCAAACTACTAAGTCTTTATCGGAGATATGATAAGGATAAATTATTATGCATCGATGTGTTGTATACTCAAATATGAATCATCAGATAACATATTTGTTTATTTTCACAAAAATATAGGAAAATAACTCCATTAAATCCACTGTTGCAAAGAGAACTCCAAAAATCAAAATGCGATTTCTAGCAAGCGCATGAAAACGACCACCAGAGCGCAGGCCGCTCGGCCACGCAAGCCCCCACGCCGGGAGGGGAAAATTGAGGGCCGCCTGCCATATACGCGGAGGATCAACGGAATCAGTGATAGGTTTCAGCCGGTTCGCACCGGTCGTATCGAGCCGTCTCTTCAAATTTTCGGAGTTCGGCGAGCCGACAGTGACAGCGGGACTGGGTTAATGGATCCCCACGGCACCGGGGGAGAGGGACGTGGTGGGGCGGGGGAGGGGGGATGGGAGGAACGCTCGGTGGGAATACCGGGCGGGAGCGGCGGCGTTTAAGCGCTTTCGACTCCGCGGAAATCTGATTCAATATTGATTAGCAACAGTGCCGACAGTTGCAGCGTAAACTCTCGAAAAACCAATGAAGATAGCGAGACCAGGAAGTTGTTTGAAATTGCGAAGTGATAATGCTTTCCTTACGCAGCAGTCTTCCATTGCTGAAACTGCGCCGACTTTCGTAATTAGGCGAAAACAGAAACATTGCCTGCTTTAACGCCGAATTACAGTGGAGGTCTCAAGTTCGAAAGAGACGTTTGATGTCTAGTGCTACAGATATTTGTAACAATTAAACGAAGCGGTTAATATTTAAAAATTATAGAAATAAAGGAAAAATATCAAATTGTCATGTTAGTTTGTATATTATGTTTGAATGGTTCATTACTGAAACCATTTTATGTTTACGAAAGCAGTAAATGAAATGATTGAACAAAGAAATGCAAAAAACTAGAGGAGATATTTTCAAATCGTTAAATATTATTCAATTTATATCCTTACCGTACGATTTTTCTCTTAATGATTGAAGTAATTAACGCCTTTAAACGCACATATAGCAAAACGTAGATAATATTGGTGGTGATAAATAGTTTTCGTTGCGGAAATTGTATTGAAATGTTTTGCATCCTCGACATCCATCACGTCTATTTGTTGCGTGCGTCGTTTCATCAGGGTGAAAGCAACACGAACGCCTGCTGCTGCATCATAACGAAAGGAGAAATTTAACAATTCATTTGTGTGATTTATGGAGCAAGGAAGTACAAAAGAAGACTGGATCACGCAATACCTGCACCTTTAAACGCAATCGCGTTTTCGATTTCTTTCCGGAAATGATAATTATTCAACCAAAATAATGCTGAAAAGTAAAGCAGATTATGAAACTGTTCTTAACTTCTCGTATTCATGCATAGTCACTCCCTTTGAGAGTGAAATAAAAAGAAATACCTTGAAGGTACCTTTTGAATGGGATTATTACTCAATTTCTTACTCAATTCTTCATCCCTTTAATTCTTACCAACATTTCTTTTTAATTACTAGTTGATGTAGAAACGGACGGGGTGATATCATTAGGTCGTATAAAATATGTAGTACATAATTGGTAGAACGTAGGACGAACTGTCACGAAATAAGGTAAAAGGATATAAAAATAAGGGGAAGAAAGGTGTGTACAACAGAACCACATTATTATGTTTTTATTATTTCTGCGGGAAACTCTTACTTTGCACCAGAGAAAAATTATTTTCAATAGAGTGAATTATTACACATCAACGGATGATATATTAAACTTGATATATAACCCTAGTACGACACATTTGGTTCCCTGTAATTTAGCGAGTAAATGTCTAAACAGACCAAGCTGCGATCGAAAAATTCGCGTCTAGTAAGAGCCGTCTGTAGATCAAAGCACATCTAGCTCTTTTTTAGAGATATGAGATGAGATTGCGCTTCTAAATCATAAACCAAGTTTGCGTGTAACTTAAGCAATGAGCTGGGAGCTGCGTGACCATCGAAATTACTCATCCTAGACGTGTGAGAAAAAAATGCCGTCATTATTAGCTTTGCGTGAGGAACTCCAAAAAGACACCCAGGAATCTTAAAAAGGTCCGCTCCAGAGAATTCCATTAGTTAAGAAGAGGCGTCCAGGGAGAGATAAGTATTAATATTTATGACAGTGTGATATTAGTGATAATTTCTAGAATGGAAAGTTACATAGAGGCCTAGAACACACTACAACCTACCCTACTTTCTAAGTGCTGTAAAAGTTTAAAACCCTTCGCGTTTATTGGGAAATCAGGTGATCAGGGAAGTGAAAATAGTTGATCAGGTCAGAGGAGTGATGGGCGAAGTAGAAATTCCATGGGGGCGGGGGTGGCAGGAACATTGACGCGAGGTACCAGAAGCGATCGATCGCCAGTAACCCGAACACGTATGCAACTCCCCAAAGCAACGTGTACTCGCTCATCATGCACGAGGGGGGGAGCAATAGTCTGTATCTCGTAGGTGAGAATGTGAGCGCGTCAATAGCTAACGTCATTTGTCCCGGAAGTGTACTGCTTCTTTTTATCGCGGAAGGTGGCGGTGATCTTCTCCCGATGACTGGCAAGATTCCTAACAGACCTACGTCAGCGTGCAGATATTTTCCCCCACCAGGTATCTCCCACGAGCGCTGGACTGCCCCAGATGGGACAAGCTCTTAAGCTCGCCACCGGTCTCCCAGCATGTAGGTGTAAGTGTGTGTGTAAGGGGTGAAGATATGACAAGGAAAAGAAAAGAAATATTGTACGCGGTTCGTGGCCTGTTTGTTAGGGTATTTAGTCTGGCATTCGCCTGGTGCCCATCGGAGAAAATGCGGAAAACTATCGATTAGCCCAGCCGTCCGTAGAATTCTTCTCCAGATAGCGACTGAATTCGATATAGCTTTGTAGTGTCGAAAATCCTGGCACGTCGGTAGTGGAACCTGAGGACCTCCCGCTCAGAGGTACCGCAGTGCCGTTAGTGGATGCAGTGAGCCGGATTTGCCTATTCGTGCCCTTGAATGCGTGTCCGCGTGGCTGGCGTAGCGCGCTGGAGAGCCGGCTGGCGGGGCTGCAGGAGCGGCTGCAGGGCCTCAAGCAGAAGGTGCGCGAGGAGCGCGCGGCGCTGGCGCTGGCGGCGGGCAGGCGAAAGCCCGCAGGCCCCGCCCCCGCCCCCGACCCCGACCCCGTCCCCGGCCGCGCCCCCGCCTCCAGGAGCGACTTCGAGGTAGAGACAACGACAACGAAATATCCATGTTTCTAAACATCGATGAACAAAATTAAAAAATCGATATTAATAAAACATCGACCCCAAACCATCGATGTCATTAATCATGGATGATTTTAAATGTGGATGAGTAACTCTTGAAGTTTTACGAAAGGGATTTAATTTGAATGTGGTTTATTTTATTAATTTTTAATTGAGGGTAATTCTCCTGACGATTTTTTGTCAAAACAAAGTCTAAAATTCATCTGGACAATTAACAGAACTTGAATTATCTGATTCGATAATGAAAAAAATAATATAGGCCTTGTTATTGGCAAAAACTAGATTTTATTTATTTTTGACCCTTCGTCACTTTTCTGGTCTCAAACAAAAATATTCAATTTAAGTATATCAGGAAATTATTAAAAACATCAAACACACGTCAACACTGTTAAAAAGAATATCGACTTCAAAAAAATTGATGATTTTATAAAAACATTGCTGTTTTGAAAACATCAATGAACTGAATGTCGCATGCCTACTTGGAGGTGGCGCTGCGCGACGCCGCGCTGCTGTGCGCAGCCGAGGCGCAGCGCCTGCGCGCCGTGCGCTGCGAGCTCGAGGGCCTCTCCTACATCAACGCGGAGCCTCGCGCCCGCGCCCGCGCCCGCGCCCAGACGCCGCCCGCCCCCGCGCCCGCGCCCAAGCAGGCGGCCGACGGCGACAAACAAAGCGCCTAGCTGTTCAATAAAGAAAGACCGTTTTTTATATTGTCTTCTTACCAGAGATATTTTTTCCTTTTATTTATTTATTTATTTATTTATTTATTTATTTATTTATTTATTTATTTATTTATTTATTTATTTATTTATTTATTTATTTATTTATTTATTTATTTATTTATTTATTTATTTATTTATTTATTTATTTATTTATTTATTTATTTATTTATTTATTTATTTATTTATTTATTTATTTATTTATTTATTTATTTATTTATTTATTTATTTATTTATTGAAAGTCGTAGTCAATTCATGTAAAATGGTCTCAGTTTCTGTAGGTGTGACGACGAAATGCTCAGGCAGGCGGGGTTTGCTAGTTACGGTCAATGGAATATGTCATCTTTCTCTATTTTCCCTTAAGCGGGGGAATTAGATTAGGCCAGCCAAGGGGAACACCGTTAGCTAGCCGGCAGTCAGACAATCGATCCACAATGCCAAACACATACATATACAACGTCGCATCGATTGTTGGTGTCATTAGCGATTAATATACATTGCGTAGCAATATATGGTCAAGCTTACACTATTTCATTTTATAAGTGCCATTCGGTAGTATACAGTTCATTGCGGATGTTCTTTTATTCATTAGCATTAACGGAGATTCCTATTACCGGAGTTCTTTATGGTATTGGCGTGTAACATACGAACATGAAATTTTGTCGGACCTCCTCCGTTAACGTAAATAAGCACTTGTGCTCGCGGTCGCGCCCCTTCACTCCGCCTCCGCATTCTGCAGACGATGAGAAATAAATTGCTTGATTGATGATTAACGAAATCGCGTTTCTTATTTTATTACCATTAAGCGAGATTGATACTTTCTTATTACCATTAAAGGAAGTTTACGTTATCGGAGATATTCGAGACATCTAGTTCGGTAACCAGGACTTTGTTTCCCGGGTAATTTCGACATTCAACATAACTTAAGACTCAGAACTACTACGTCAGGGTAGAGAAGCGCAATGTTGGCCAGAACCTGCTGTGTCAGTGTCCACGCAACATCTAAATTGTTTCAGTTATTGAATGAAATCAGAAAATAATATTTTTTTCTGAAATTACCAGTACAGAAGACTTATAAAACCCCGAATCTTTGCCACATCTAGTGTATTTGTCGAAAGTTTCACTAGAGGAAAGTTCATTCAACATGCGGAAGCCTGCAGAAGCGCGTACAAGCGCGTACAGCCGCCTCCAGCGTCCGCTGTTGCTCTGGCCTCTGTGAAACGTTGTATATGAATCCTGAGAGCACGTGTTTCTAAACCCATTCCCCTCATCTTCTTCCCCTTTTGCATTAGCCTTCCTCAGATTTAAATGCTTCGGCATGTCTTCTTTCTGCAGTACTTCAATTTCAATTATTATGGAAGGACTAGGAATGAGATCACCAAATTTCAACACAATGTCAGGATTCACACCAGAATAAGCCACGCGTACAACTCCGTTTTCGCTCACTCGAGTACTGTTTGCGGACCCAACACACTCGCGTCTCCGTGATGTTAGAAGACGCTAAGGCCATTCGCAGGCATGACATTTGGAAAACGCCAATAGTCTCGAATGGGTTAATTACTTCGAGTCCGGAGTTCTCGTTCTTTCAATGGAAACTCGTTCACCGAATATTCATCAGGAGATGCAGGGATATCCGGTGCATTCGGAGAAGACCTGTCGCGAACCACTGTTGACCATCACATTTTACATGGATTGATCCACGGAATGCAGAGATAGAAGGTTAGGATGCTGGCCATTACGCCCCCAATAGGAGAGATCGACAAGAGATGGTAACAGCACATACGACTCCGGAGGATTTTTCGCGCCTCCGACGGCGCGATCAGACGTCGCCTATTTCGCGCCGGCGACAGCCTGCGAAAGACGCTGGTACAGATCGTTGTTGGTAAAATGATACGACGTTCAATATCTTATTAAATTGCGTTAGCGGAGATCTTGTGTCGTATTTACTGCCGTTGCCAGCATTTTCTTTCGAAGTTAGCTTTCGAATAAACATTTTTTAACATAAGACCATAAACGCTTTCTTACTGATCGGTCGATTTTGGCGATCGCACCTAGTCGCAACCGGCAGCACATCATGGTGCGAACGCTGAGACAAAAAATAATTTGCTCCATAAATAAATAAATCAAGAACTTTTCCTTGTTTAATTACCCTTCTCGAAATTTACGATTCCGGACATCTTGGCGTATCTAGTGCTGTTGTCAGAAATATCTTTTGAAAGAATAGATAATTATGCCGTTCAATTAAATACGAAAGTCAAGTTTGTAAACGCGAAAAAAAATAGTCGCGGTTTTTAGGGATGGGAAATAGAAACGGCTGTCGCATGTCACAGATTGCTGCTGGCGAAAAAACCTCAAGCCCAAATGACATCTGAGCAAAATTTTGAAATCACTCATCGCCCTTTTAACAATTCGTGGCTAGGTGGCGTCTGACGATAGTCCTGTACTTGTCTGACATCATTGGTGACGCGATAGGAGCGTAAACTAATTCTCAAATGTAATGAACTTCATTAGATTCTCAGCGGTAAAGGGTTTAGGGCTTAAAACATGGCAGAATTACAAAATCAATAAAACAATAACAAATGCAGAATATTAAGCTTCCCAGAACTCTCTTTCATCTCCATTGAAGCGCGAGAGGCGATCAGATGCAGTCCGCGCCCGCGTTCCCTAGTTTGCCGAGAATAATCAGCCCGGTTTTGGTAGTGATGGTACAGCGCGCAATTCCTTATTTCATTTCGTTAGCGGGGATCTTGTCCGCATCCAGTGCTACTGCCAGGATTTTCTTTCGGGGGAGCTCGGCAAGTGAACATTTAATAAGAATGTGAAACTCCAGCTCTTGAGAATGTACGCGTTCTGCTTACATCCACTCAAAACGGGGACGCCGAGACGCAAAGTGCTTGGTCTTTTAATAATGAAAGCACGAGATATCGTTATTTAGTTAATATTATTGGATACTTGCGTTACCGGAGATATTAGCTGAATCCAATGATGTCAAAAATGTCTTTCGAGAACAGCCCGACATTTAATATAAGTTAGGAATTTTAAGAGAAAACATTCTTCGTATTTCTGGGGGCGGGAAGAGAAGCAAATCTGTTTAGTCCATGTTACAAGTGAGCTGGGTGTAAAATACCCTCAAGCCTATTACGTCTAGGTAAAATTTTACAATCGCTCATTGCTCTAATTATATGCTTCTAGGTAGCAATATATCAGCCTCTGTCACAAGGCAATAATACTGCGAACAAGACATAATCATATTATTGATCAAAATAAAAATCGTTAGATTCCAAGCAGTAAATGGTTTTGGCTCCAACATCATAGAATCACATTATCATTATCATCATCATCATCATTATCAACATCATTAACAACAACATCACTATCTCTATCCGAAATCCCCTCGCACACTCCAAACTCCGAGTGGTGGTTCGATTTAGGAGATAATTACCCCATGCAATCCTTATTTCATTTCATTCCCGCCATTCTGTACCGTATCTCCCGCTGTTTCCATGATTTTTATCTGAGGGAAGCTAGACGCGTGAACATTTAACACGAGGGCGTAAGACAGCAAAGTCCCACCCCCATCTCCTTTGGGACCGCACGCAACGGCGTTCGCGCCCACGGACGTGTTTGTACACGCGCACGCTCTGGAGTGATACACAAGTCCTTTGTTGGATAATGAAAGCAGGTGCTATTAAATTATTGCGTTTCGCACCCGCGGAAGTTTTTCGCGAGTCGGATTTAGTGTCATTGCTAGATTATTCCTTGAACAGAGGGCTTCAAGTGAATATCTAATATAACATTTCAGACTGATGGATATCTAATATTAAATATTGCAATAGCCAATTACCACCGACCAAATTAGTCAAAATTTGTGGATTGTTATTGTAGTTTGGAGTAATGTTTGAATGCAAAATACAGAGATATGTATGTCGTGAGACCCACAAGTTAAATCTGTTTAACGACACACCTAAATGACCAAACATTACAGAAAAATGTAGGTAATTCCTGAATGCGCATTAGGCAGAGCACTAATAATAGATGAACTTGCTGAACACGTGCGATCGTACAGAATATTTTTCTGTTTTTTTGGTACCTCACTTGTTTAAAACCGTTCACTGGGAACCGATTAGGAGACTATCAAAAACTTTCTCTTTAGAGATTTAATATATATGATACTCGAGCGTATGATTTGCTCTAGCTGTTAAAACACCCTTATGCCAATACACTTATTAATTGTAATTTATATCTAAATACCGGTATGTGCATAGCCCGACGTACGTAATTTACTCTCACCTAGTTTACATATGAATAACATTTAACTGGCTGCCCTTCAAAAAGGCAAGTAAGTCAAACACTAAATATATTCGCTAAGGAATTATAAGAAGCATCGCCCGCGGTGTTCTGGCATTTCGTTTGCCATTTCGGTCGAGGACGCGTCGCGCGCGGCACTCACAGCTTCTGCCGCCGCCCGCGAGGCGCCGGGGCTCAGCGTCGGCTCAGGCTCCTCAGCGGCGACAGGCGGCGCGCGTGACTCACGAGCAACTCCCGTCCATTAGAGGACGTCGCAAGCTGAAAAGGACTCTTTGGCTGAAAAAACGCGACTTCTAATATTAGTTTTTAGTAGTCAATTTATCACATTTTTAATGCATGATTTTATTTGATTTAGTCCAAAGCCTTCAAGTGTACATTACGTTCACAAAATGTTTACGCTATCGACAATTTATATGACAATTGGTCTCGTCACAGAGATCTTTTCATCCCATTAGAGCCGTTGAAAAACTGAATACTTCGCCGACGGTACTTTTGAAACAATCGGAACAATTAAGATAGGAGGAGTATGCCCCCTCGCAAAGAATGTACACAGTCATGGAAAGTATACGTTTAATTTGTTGAAAACTTGCCTGTAGTGAAGTATCGAGAACGTTCGATCGGTAATGATTTTTGTAACTGTTCTATCTTACTATTGTTTATAATAATATTTATCTTTAATTATATAAGATGTATTATTGTTTCAGTAGTTATATCAACTGTAATTCATTTGTTTATTTGGGTAGCTAAACGGTGTCCTTATTCCTCATACGGAGTAAATGATGACATGCAACTAACTGTAAACTAACAGTTAATGACAAACATTTATGGTTGTGGCGTAATTTTCTCTTTACCAATAACCCTCGGGCTCGTACTACAAATGTTATTTGCATGTTTATAACAAAATAATTGTAATCATATATTGCTTTTCTTAATTAACACTTCACGCCTTTGCACTGTACCATCTGGTGATATTCTTTGAACTACTCACTCGTTTGGAAACTTCAACTTGACCGCATCCGCTTAATAGACAAGCAAGCATAATTTATATTATATTGTTCATTTATAATGCAATCACTGCATTACCCCTTAACTGCAGTACTCTGGACTGTACGAACGTACTAGGACTGGACTCCGAACCCAAGTCCGTTCCATACAGACACGAAAATATAATACGCAATTTTCAGCCTATGAGGTAGGAGATTTACTCAAGATGGTAGAAAGATAAAACATAATTTATAGATAATACCATATACTTGTGTTTTCAATGCTGTAGAGTACTACACAGTTCTTTTATACACAACGCTATATATTAATTCTACCATCCAAAATATTTTCATTTTTCGAACAATCGACGACCGAATCGACAGTTCGCGTTCGGATTCTGCGATTTTTTTGTTTCTAGGGAACTTTAGGGAGTGGTGTCGATCCTAATTTTCTTTCTAAACTTCGCTCCTCAATATTTCAGAACTATCTTTATACACTGCTCCCCTAACTTCTGTAATTCGCTTATGATATTCCAATTCATTCTAAAATAAGTTTAAAATGACTCAAATTTGTTCCTTTCCAATAATACTATTGATTTCCAATATCTTGCTCTTTGAACATACAAGTTAATGTGCATTTTTGTTATTATAATTTTGGTATAAGTAATAAACACCAAATAAACGCTTCTTATTTATCTTGTAACTATTATTCAATCAAAATATTCTGTACATTTCAAAAATACTTTAGCGATTTTGCTATTAATATGAACATTTAATACGAATTCTTAACGATAGTTATAATTTTATTAACATGTTCAAATTGTTGTTTTTTTTATTTTGATATTTTGACAATTTGCCAAGTATTGCTTTGCCTAGATTTGCCAACCTACTTAGACAGTACTGTTTTTTCAAGAATGCTCTTGAATTGTGGTGTTTTTTAAACAAATTTCATTTCCCAGTTTCAGATGCGAGCAAGATTGGTAGATTTCCCGTATCTTGGAGTAATATCATTCAATTACGCAATGTAAATAATCTTTTGAGCACCATTTGCAGGTTAGGTACGCTAAAGAAAATAATCCACAGTAGATCAACACTTCATAACATAGAGTCTAACGGTAACACTAACCCACTCTTTGGAATCACTAGCGTAACATTTTGTAACCACAAAGATCCATTTTGTAAGCGTAGGTATTGTGTACCATGGTGCAAAAATCTTCGCATCCTGTAAGAAATAACTGCTGCGAGATTCTTCGACTGCGCTCGTCCGAGAACCTAACGGGGCCCGTTTACTCCCCCCCCCCCTCCCACCCGATCTTCGCCGCTTCCAGAACGCTTCGACCTCCTGGGAAGAACTGGGCCTCTGGAATAAGCCAACACTCCCCCTATTATGTTTAGTACAAGCAAATGAAATAATGCAACCGACCGTTAATATGCCATGAAGATAATTGATAGAAGTGATTGATATATAAGTGATATTTAAGACATTACAAAATTGAGAATGAAAATGAGCAGTGTTGAATATAAAAATCAAGTAACATTATGTTGTTTTCAATATTAGGTTCACTACTAATGCATAATGAACAATTTAAACGTAAACAAATCTGTTGGGGTCAAAGGTATTTTAGGAAAGGCTCGATATGATTAAACACTAGTGTTCCTCCCTCAAGAGGAGGATCATACATTCTGACACTTTGTTAGCTTAACTACGTCATAATAATACTAGTAATAAATTTAATAAATGCAATGTAACAACAAGGAGGAACTGACAAAGGAGCGGGCGTTGCTCTTGAAAGCGTCACGTCGCGTGAGGCGGGAGTCCCCACCCACGCCGCAAGAAGTGCGTGACTGTCGGAATTTCTGAAGGTAGCTCAGCGAGGAGGGAAACTTCTCCTCCGCCGTCGTCCCCTGCGCCTCGGCCGCCGCCGCCGCCGCCGTCGCCGCTGCCGCCGCCGCCGCCGGGTGACTTTGAGGCAAAGCGCTTCTCTGCCGACACTCGCGCCAGGCGAGCAGCCACGCCCAAACAGCCCCCACGCCCTCGCGCAGACACGGAGCGCTTTTTCACACAGTACCTCGTTTCTCGAACCTCCATAACTCGACCCTCCATATCTCGAACCTCTGTATCTAGAATCTCCGTATATCGAATCTCCTTATATCGAATCTCCTTATATAGAATCTCCGTATATCGAATCTCCGTATATCGAATCTCCGTATATCGAATCTCCGTATATCGAATCGCCGTATATCGAATCGCCGTATATAAAATCTCCGTATCTTGACTCCGCATATTGAATTTGCATCTCGAATCTCTGTATCTAGAATCTACGTATCTCGAATACCAAGGAAAAAGGAAAATTACGACATATGAAATAGAATAGAACCTCGATAATTCGTACTTCGACAATTCAAATTCCTAATTATCTCGAATTTTGTTTGTTCATTTAATGTTGTTCTACATTATGGAATATAACTATTCAGGTCTTGTTATTTCGAAGTATTCGCTAAGTCAAATACATTATTATTTTTACTTTGATTCACATCGTTGTTCAACCGTAAAAGTGGAGGAAACAGGAAAAAAGTTCGAGATACGAATTTAAGGTTTTAAAACACTGCAACTCCGTTTATTGTCTGCAACAATTCTCGAAATTCTTCATAATGCTGTTTTATTTAAGATGAATGTCTCAAAAATACCCTGTTAACTTAAATTTACAAAATCGGATACGCCAGTTATGAAACTCAAAATTTTACACTTGCCAATTACTCCTAATGGAGTGATGTTTTTCGTATTAAAAGACTGTTCTTTGCTGCTTAATAAATCTGCATAGACGTCCACTAGAACTTTAGACCCTGCTCCGTCCTCTACGTATTGAATTACTACCAACAAAACGTCATGAAGTTCACGAAGATAACAATTACATACAACCTCATCTTTACACGCGTTGACAGTAAACCCCATGGAAAAATAAATGAAACTAGTTTTTTATTTCGTTATGTGAGAACCACCGATATGCATTTGTTTTGGGAGATGTTAATGAAGCTGTTCGCTACGTCGAGTACATTTACAAACAATCGTGTATTCTGATCATCAGCAATTAAAAAAAATGTTCAATTTAAACTTTTACCTACATAACTCACGATACATAAATTCAGTGCAGAATGTGAAGTTCAACTCTGTAACTGAAGAGTTACTACTATAGTCTCCTGTAGATGCACACTTTGTTGAACAGTGAATATATATAGTTCGTATTGTCACGTCAGATGTAATAATTTAAGATAATATACCTTGAAAAAACTCTTCTCGTAATTTTAAATTGATACCCCAATGCCAAAGAATACATTTCTTTTGTGTGAATGTTTGTGTGGGGTATATAACTATGTTTATTGAGCTTCACAACAATAAAAATGGTGTAAATGGCTTCTTCCAATACATTAATCATGTGTGTTACTCTGTAAGCATATCTTTGAAACATGCACCACAAATGTGAAGGATCAGCAACAGTCGTGCAGTCATTATATTTTCATATCGCATTCCCCTTTTGCTGAAAAATCACAATTATTGTGTGATGAAAATAATACCATACCTGAAATAAATCAATTTCTCTTTAAATGCTTTTGTGGAAAAATAGAACTCTTTTTGAGGGTTAATTATAAAATTTTATTTTCTTCCTTCGGCTTTTTCCAGCTTCAGGGGATGTCGATTGCAACTATCCGCGCCGAGCACTCACTCTGTACCTCTTTGGTACACATATTAACCTTTTTACACTTGTCACATACGCAGGCTTGCCGGTGTGAGGTCAGCGGACTCTCAAGACCTTCCACGACAACACACACACATGAAAGACAATGGACAAACAACCATGCCCATGGCGGAGCTCGAGCCGCGACCCTTTAGATCGAGGAGCCCAGTCGGCACAAGCTCTAGCCACCTCGGCCATTCAGGGTTACAGGCCTCGACCGACAGAGTTAATTATATATATATATATATATATATATATATATATATATATATATATATAATTTATAATATAATATAAAATTTATGCTCTTGGCGATGTATTAAGTGTTCAAATACCTTCAAAAGCTTATAAGTACATATAAGATAACTACGAAGTAACGAATACGTTTAAAGACTATGTACTTGATATATCTTCCCGATCATTCACCTAGAAAATACTTTCTATCTGATGTTATTATACCTAAATATGGTTTATAAAAACGACATTAGAGCCAAACGTATGTTTTCTCAAAGTTCAATAACAATTGTTACAAAATTGTCTCGAACTGGAATTTCAGAAATGAACCTCATGTCTCATTGACATAAATATCGTTAAAATTCACATTTCGGAAATAGGAAACTCAGGTTCGTAAACCAACTGCTTAAATTGATAGGTAGATAGATACTCATTAATAGTAATTTTAATATGATGACATGACGATTGTAGTTGTGGTTTTGCAAATACTCGTTGAAATATTCTTGAAAGAAAAAAAAACATCTGAATGACTCCGGGGCTTCTCTTAAAGATATGAAAAACAAGTTCACCGGTTGACTCGCTTGGGTCGGAGTTTCGCGAACACCGATAATGCTGAGAAAATCATTTACGGAAGTGTTCCAAAGCTAGATAACAGGGTTAGAGCCCCGCGCCCTCGTATCAGCTGCAACCGGGTCTTCACTCACCGCCCATTGGGCGGGTAGTAACGATTATCGCCGACGCTCGCAAAGCGGATGCCCGAAGGCCCCCATCAACCTCTCTACGAGCGCCCTGTGCACCCACTTCCGGCGCGCCCCGCCCCGTCCCGCCCCGCCCCCGCTGAGCGGCCCGCCGCCCCGCGCCGGCTTCTGCCCGCAGCGCCGACGGCAACTTCGAGGTGACGCTCGCCACCAAGGCCACCATCTACCACCAAGGCCTGGTGGAGTGGAAGCCGCCGGCCATCTACAAGTCCTCCTGCGAGATAGACGTTGAGTATTTCCCCTTTGACGAGCAGACGTGCGTGCTCAAGTTCGGTAGTTGGACGTACGACGGCTTCAAGGTAAGGCCCGCGCGCGCTGCCAGCGCAGCTACTGCGCGCGACGGCGGGGGTGTTAGCGCCGCCGCGCGCGCCCCCGCCGCCCGCCGCGCCCCTCCCCTCCCTCGCCCCGCCCCCGCCCGCTCCCGCCCCTCCGGCCCGCCTCCTCGTCGCCCCCGCCCGCCCGCCGGCGCCGCGCGGCCGCCGCCGCCGCCGCCGCAGCCACCACGCCCCCCCCCGGGGCGCGCGCCAGCACCCGCGTTGTGTGTTCTAGCGCGGACGGCAGCTACGAGGTGACGATTAAGACCAAAGCGACGGTGTACTTCTCGGGGCTGGTGGTGTGGCAGCCGCCGGCCGTGTACAAGTCGTCGTGCGCGATAGACGTAGAGTTCTTTCCGTACGACGTTCAGACGTGCGTGTTGAAACTAGGCAGTTGGACGTATGACGGGTTCAAGGCAAGCGCCCCCACGCGCCGCCGCGCCGCCTGAGCGCTGTGTTGGTGTCGTGCGCCGCCCAATCGCCCATCGCCCACTGCCCGCCCGCCCAATCGCCCGCCCGCCCGCGGCGCCCGGCCGGGCTCCGCCCGCGCACGGCGCCGCGGGCGCTAGCGCTAGCCGCCCCGGCAGGTATAAAATTGGCGGCCCGCCCCGCCCGCTCTCGCGGCGCCCCGCCCGCGCCCCGCCCGCGCCCCGAACCGCGCCCCGCCGCCCCGCGCCGCTCCGCCACCGTCACCCGCCGGCGTTAACTAAACTAACCTCTAAACCGCGCGATAAACGACGACGTCGCCGCCATCGACGCCGCACCGCGCCGCCAGCGCGCGCCGCCGCCGCCATCGGCGCCGCCGCCGCCGCCGCCCGGCGCCGCCCGAGCAGTGAGGGCCCGCAGAGGCGCCGCTGCATGGCATGGCTTCACCCCGCATGCCCCCGCCCCGCGCCCCAGCCGCCGTCAACGCGCGGACAGCGGAGCGCGCCCGCCCGCCCATCGCCCATCGCCCACCGCTCGCCGCGCGCCGCCCTCCCAGCGGCGCCGCGGCCTGCAAGCGCAGCGCGCCTACTACACACTAAACAAACCAGTAAAGAAACACGCCTCCCGCCGGCCGGCATCGCCCCACCGCCCCGCGCCCCCGCCTCGCTCGTCCCACTCTGCCCACGCTGTCTACCCGCCCCCCGCAACCCCGCACCGCCGCCCGCCCGCCCGCCCGCCTGCCCCGCCGCCCCACGGCGCCCCCCAGATTTTTCAGCGGCCCCGCGCCGCGCCCCCCCTCGCAAAAGAAGCAGAGATTTTGATTTTTGATGTTTTTGCGCAGCCGGCGCCCTGTGCCCGGCTGCGCGCCCCCCGCCGCCAATTTTATACCTCGCCCCCCCTGCCCGCCGCCCCTGCCGCCGCCCGCCGCTCAGTGTGTGTGTGTGTCGTGTTGCTGTGGCCCTGTGTGTGCCCGCCCGCCCGCCCGCCGCCCAACGCCCTGTGGCTGTCTGCTTGCGCCCCGTCCTCCCGCTACCACACACTGCACACTGGCACACTCAGGCGCCGCGCTGCGCCGTCGTCGCCGCCGCCCGCGCGACGCCGCCGCCGCCGGGGCCGCACCGCAGCGGCCTCCGCCCCGCCCCGCGCCAGGCCGCCCCGCGCCACCAAGGTAAGGCCCCGCCCGCCTCCCGCCCCTCCCGCCCGCCGCCCTGCACGCCGCCGCCGCACGATCTGTAGCCGTTCGATGTGGGAGGCAGAGCCGCGCCCGGGCCCGGCGCCCGGCGCCCGCCGCCGCCGCCGACGCAGCTGCGGTGAGTAGAGCCGCGCCGCGCCCCTCACTGCTCGCGGTCGGCGGGCCCGCCCCGCCCCGCCCCGCCCTACCCCGCCCCCCTCCCACGCCACCCACAGCCCCGCCCGCCGCCCGCCATCGCCGCCGACCGCTCACCGACCTCTCCCCCACTTCTTGGTCTCTCGCCGCGCGTCATCCAGTGCTCTCTTCTCCTCGCTGCCTTTTCTTCAATCTCGATTTTTCGCTTACGCATTGTTCCATTGTGATATAATAAATCATTGACTGAACACTTATCGAGAAAATGCCATCCCGTGAAAAGATTATTTCTTTTGGAAAATCATCTTCAAGTCATTCAGGCACGAAGCATTTATAACAGACCATTCAGAATTCCGAGCTTCTTTACTGCACCTAATTACTTTCAGCAAATGAAATGTCATATTCCTCAGTGATTATATTCCTCACTAATAACGTATCTTTTAAAACGATGTCTTCGCCTTGTATCAATCCAATCGAACACAAATGAAAACGAAACAGCTGGACGATCGGCAGTGATGCTTCTCGTAAATAAAAAAATAAAAGTCGCTGTGGAAGTGGCCGCCACTGGATGCCGCGCTGCAACCCCGGTCCTCCCGCCCCGCCTCCCCCCCTCCCCGCCCCCGCCGCCCCGCCCTCTCGCCCCGACCGCCGCCCGACGCCCGCCTCGCCGCAGGTCGACCTGCGCCACATGGACGAGAAGGCGGGGTCCAACGTGGTGGAGGTGGGCGTGGACCTCAGCGAGTTCTACATGTCCGTCGAGTGGGACATCCTGGAGGTGCCCGCCGTCAGGTGAGACACCCTGCTCTGCTAACAGGCCCGTACACTTCGGTGTACTTGCAGGTTTTACCCGTTCGGGTTGCCGCGTGTCTTATTTAACGTTCCCCAAACACGTTCAAAAACACCTAGGCTTTTCCTCATGAATTTACGCATCTCTTACAATACAGAGCCACCTGATGTTTCTGGTGACAGTTTTGCCATTTTTGGTCATGCATATCTTGCTTATCCGGGTGGATTAAATGGTACCAGTAAAATAATCCCGTATCTCGAAAAGCACATATGCCTGGCTTCACTGCTTCTCGCATGTAACAATATTTCCATTTAGGAGGATGGTCCAAGATTTATTAAAGGCAATCAGATTTTTTCTTCTGAAATTTTATTAATATAAATCTATCAAAGCCAACGTTTTGAGATTGTAAGTACATCACATTAAAAAATATACGTTGATTAATGTGATATATCATTACTGGCTTTATATTTTTAACTTGATTTTATACAATTCCTTCTATTTTAACCTTGATAATGAGACCAAACAAGACGTCGTAATCGATATATATCAAAAAATCTGAAAAGACAAAAAACTGTCTTTAATAAATCCTGGATCATTCTCCTGAATGTAATTTTCAAAATAGACCGTCTAGTGAATTAACTTTAAATAATAATATTTACTTTCATACGTTTAATACAAATGCATTCTGTACATGTGTAAGCATTCAGAAGTTAAGGATACTGCCAACAACAAACCCATTTGCAGAAGAAAATCGGGAAACATTATATTTCGTTCGCGATAGTTTTATCCGCAGGTTTGTGGCTCCAAACGTGGTTTTTACCTGCCCGGCGTACTGGTAAATCTGTCATGGATCCCGAATGTGTATGGACCCATCTACGTTTTCTTGGTAGTGTGGTGCGCCTGCACATACAATTCGAAGAGTTGGCGTCGTTTGCTTGATGTAAGCTTTTGTGTTTGTAAATACGAATCGGTGTATTTGAAGCATTCGCTTTTGTTCTCTCTTATTTTCTACTTGAGTGCTTATTTCTTTCGTTCCTTATTATTTATTTTTCTTTTACTCTAAAGTTTGCATCTCTGGAAGAGCATATAATCACGGTTGAGACATTCATTAATGAAATTTCAACAATTAAAAGAATGTGACATAATGAAAGAACGTCGGGAAGTAAAGATGCAAGTATTAACAAAGTAAGTCACAAAACATATTTTTTAATATTTTCTTTAGATATTTTATAATTATTATTTATATTAAAATGTTTAATTTCACTCTCTAGGTCAGTATTATGTTATCATTGACTTACTGTATTAATAATTTAAAAGTAAGGAATATTAATTAAAATTAACAGGTCTCTTAAATAACATTATTTTTTTATAGAATGCCTACCAATGGCAATAATGTAAATATCTTCTGTATTTAAAAAAAATTAAAATATTACACAGAAATAATATATATTCCTGAAACTAAAATAAACAAGTACAATAGACAAAAAAATCCATATGGAAGTCAAACTTTCAAGTTGTTTACATGTTCTGTCATCTCAGAAATACTTCTTTCATTTTTAAATAAGATGTAAATCAATGAAAATTCAGGATAAATATTTAAATACAATTCTCGCATAGTTGAACTACGGAAGATATTAATTGGACAACGTATATCACAATCATTATTACAAACACTTCCCGTAGAAATCTAAACATTACCAACGCGTACAAACGTGACCACTGAAAGATAGTTTTGATAAAAAAAACGTAAGGTGTAACAGTACCAAATATATGAGCTGAAATAATTTCAATTAATTTTTTTCATTTAAAAAATAGATACTATAAGTTTTATTTATTCTTAAACTTCTAACAATTACGAACATTTTCAGAATTTTCAAAAAATAATAGTGTGATTTTTCTAACGACGTAAAGACATTCATTACGGTATTAATCACACATTGTCTAACTTCTGTACTTAACTTATAGTTAAAAATGGTGGTAAAGGCACATTGCATGACTTCTTGCTTTAGAAATACGATTTACCAGAGGTCGCCGAGAGTTCGGAGAGTCTCAGAAACTTTACGAACAAAAATTCTGCGCAAAGAATTGAATGCTAAAGTAATGGAATCCGAGAAAATGTACTTTCATTCCTTTAACTAGAACGAACCAAGACATAATCATAATGTATAAAGGGATAACACGATATTCAAGTTTCAAAATTTGTTAAAAGCATTTTAACACATTACTTACGTTTCATGTAAAACAGCAAGTGTAAACAGCAGCAAATTGATATTTTTATGTGAATGGAATTTATTTTACTTTAATTTAATTCAATGTTTTACATTGCATAAAATATAATAATGGTGGTAAAGAACAGATAATGGGGTATATTATCACAAGCAAATAACGATTTTCTTGCGGGTATTAAATGAAGGATCTCATTTGGCTTTGTTACGATTATCGAATTAAATAAGCATGATCGGAGAAGGTCTTATATAAACCGGCCAAAATGAAGACTGCCGAGATAAGTGCCTAAATGTCAAGTGACTTGTTAAACGTGTGCATGGTTACTGTAACTACGTAGACAAGAACACTTTAATCCTTTATGTTGACTTTTTGAAATTTAATAGAAAAATAATCTAATATAGATGTTAATTATCGGATTTTTTCTACATTCTCTACCATTAGTACTTAACGTTTTTCATTCATGCATGTATAAAAATCATCATATAACATACATTTTTTTATAATTTTATATCAGATTCAATACAAATAACTTTATTGAGACGTTTGTTTTTAGTTAAGAAACGAAACGTATGTGATTATAATTGAAATCTGTTATTTTCTGTATCTTATGTTTTAAGACAATTAATAATAGTATTTTATACGTAATCAGTAAATTGTATTTCTATAATTAAAATTACATTAAATACCATTTACTGTATACCTTTTAAATAATTCTACAAATTGTCTTAAAATATAACATACCGGAAACAACAGAATATATTAATGACAATCAACATAATTAGTGAACGATATTAATTTAATTAACATTTATAAAATAATATTACATAGTACATTAATGATTCTTAATGGATACAAAACGATACTTAACCGTATGTTATAGTGTAAATGAAGACTACTCTTTAACTGAGAAAGAGACTGTTAAATTCTTTATACCAAACTTATTAAAGTCCAACGTAAAATATTATTTCACGTAACTTTTAAGTGCAAATTGCGGAATCCAGAATAACGAAAACTTGACCAAGTAAAACGCGAACGCTACGACCAAAAGTTTGGAAACCTTGGGTGTTGGCGACCCGTTCGGTTCGAGCCTTTCCAGAGAACCTCATTGGCAATGCTGCTCACCTTTTGCCTACGTTCAGCATTCGCCTTCTCCACAGGAACGAGAAGTTTTACACGTGCTGTGACGAGCCCTACCTCGACATCACGTTCAACATCACGATGCGGCGCAAGACGCTCTTCTACACCGTCAACATCATCATCCCGTGTATGGGCATCTCCTTCCTCACGGTGCTCACGTTCTATCTTCCGTCGGACAGCGGAGAAAAGGTGAGTTCTCTTTCGCCTTCCTTTTGTTTGCGTTTGAAATGAAATACATGGTGATCCGTAAAGTACGATTGCTAGAGAGAGTGAGTGTATGTGGGAGTGAAAAAGAGAGAGTTAGGGGAGGGACGGGAGAGTCAGAGCGAGAAAAAGAAAAACAGACAAAAATGAAGAGAGGGAGGGAGACAGAGAAAATTAAGTTTATCTAGGAATGTATTATTATTGGAAGCAATAATCTATCCATTTCGGATGTTGGCCTCTGACCGAGAGATTCTAGAGTTCGAATTCCGACAGTGACAGCATTCGACACTAGGTGGGCAGCTAGGCCGAATTTAGCCGTTGTCTGGAGAACAATTATTGTGACAATTGTTCTTATTATTTTACTCTGATTATCACTAGCTGGAGCTGTTCTGAATAAATAGGTCACGGACTGCGCGCGATCACTCCTTTCTCTTCCTTGTCTTATTCTCACCACTCACTAACACACACCTAACTTACATGCACAACACTACCACACACGTTAGGGGACCAGCCGGAATCTTAGAGCTTGTCCTGGCTCGGGCGGTGGCCCGCTGGTGGGAGACACCCGGATGGGGAAATTCCCGCACGTCAACGTAGGTCGGCGCCGGATCTCATCAGCGAGCAGCGGAAGAACACCGTCACCTCCCCTGATAACAGCTTGCACTGCGTTTAAATGACCATAGCAGTTGACGCGCTGCGAAACACGAAACGAGCAATGAACCCTTCGGAGCCCTCGACCTACGAACTTGATGTCGAGGTCGCTCGAACTTAGAAGTTCAACACATCAAGCAATTTCCGTCACTCGTCCGGAATAGAACCCGCGACCGTCCTGTGAACGGCACTCTCAAATATCAAGCGAAGCCTTTTAGTCCATGGGTACCGATACTTTTTAGGAGTGTTAGGCAGTGCAATATCAATAATTAAGAAATTGTGTAACAAAATGCATTCGTTGGTCAATATATTTTTCAAAAAATTTAAAAATTTCAATCATACTGTTATTTCTAGAATACTTTCCCATAAATAGAAAATAATATAAATACACTTTTTTGTTTAATTAAAAGTGATTCTAGTGTTCATTCTCTTCTCTTTATTTTACTTTAAGAAAAGTTAGCGTTTATTTGCAATATGTAAAAAACCATCGACCTAAACATATTCAAAACGACAAACATAGTAGTTAGAGGAGTATGGCATATTTAATAACTCAGGCGCACGTGCCAACCCGCAACATTTTCGCTGCCTTCCGTAAACTACAATTGTGAAGATTTAATTTTTGTGTTCAAAATGTGTTCATAAAAAACAGATCTTCAAAGGTCATGTTAATTTTTTGAAAATATGAGTATTTTTGTGTAATTGGGACAGACAGAATAGCCCGCTCCCAATTGATTGCGCTTCGGGCTCGTAATAGAGATAATTCCAGCAGCATGCTTCGAGACCCAACTGCCTCGATCAAAATCAGACTTTTGTAATACTTTAAAGAATTAAACTCATTCCCATTACGGAGAATTTTTAGGGGGAAATTGCAGTAGTTTTAGAGAAAATTTAGTTCGAACATTTTCGAAAATTCGCCATTTTCAGTTCCAGAATACTTAAAAACGTATGGGTTTTGAAAAGCTATGTAGAGATACTTTCACGCTTAACAAAGGTGTTAAACAATAAAATTCATCTATAAAGTAAATTTTAACGAAGTGAGAGATATTTAAAAAAATTACATTTGTGGAATTTTTGAGAAATCAAAAGAATACATCAACATGGCATTTATGTAATGTTATTCGGTGTATTTAGTCATTTTGTACAAGTTTAACGAAAAAAAATTGAGCCATTTTCGAGAAAATGTCTCGGATACTTAATTAAATTTAGAGATTTCATTTCAATTCAAGTCGGTACAGATCGCTAGAGAAATATTCATTTTGCCAAAATCCGGCGGACGTTTTGTAAAAAACACCTTTTCCGTATTAAGGAACCACAAAATGTGGATTCTTACTACGCTTGTAGATGAAGTAATTTACTACAGGTAGGAGCAAGAAAAGTCCTCTTTTACGGTGCCAGTGAGCCACAAATGGAGTTTTTCTATAAAAAAAACGCACTTTTGTTTGCAGCATTCTCTACATTACGTTTATTTCTCATTATATACGTACGAGTATACGAAAAAGTAAAAATATGTTTCATTTACGCATAACATTCATATGAACATTTGTAATGGGAACTATTTGTTTGCCACTGAGGGGGATATTAAGTTCCTTCAGAGTGTGTTAAACCACTAGATTGTAAGTAAATTATTTGGCCCATTATAGGGATCAGCTTTATGAATGATTCCCTCTTCAACCATTCACTATCTTTGGTTTTGCTTAATCAGTCTGGCCTAGTTTTAGCTTTATGGTCCTCGTGACGAACCATTGGGCAGTTGTAAACTGCAGGTATTGGGTATTGTTTCGCCGTTCTCCAAAGTTTTCTATTTCGCTAATAAATCTGCACTGCTACGCATTCTATTGAGGAGTTTCAGGTTCAAGACTTTGTCTTAAAATAAACGGAATTGTCGAATTATTAACAAACAGTACAATTTTATCATTTGGTGTAATTGTCTACAGTACATATTTCCAACAGTACAGCAACCAATTACGAAACTAACTGTGAGTAGTCTTTTTAATGTGTATGTCTTCAAACTAATTGAATTAATTTAAATAAATCACTTCCAAAAAATATAATTTTCTCGACTCTGCTCTTTGGCGCAACAAACAACTATTGGAACATTCACAAAAAATTCTCTTCGTGAAATATGTTAGTAACTATGTTTAATGGTTCAATAATTCAAACAGCTGCAAGAAATGAACGCAATTCAACTATCGTAGCAGGTCTGGCCGAGGATTCAAACCCTGGCTACGGTCGTGCACGAGGGCTATAAAAGAATTTCAATGGCCTGTTATAGTCCTTTCAATTTCCTGCTGTCTTGACTTTCGTCTTCCGTGCTCCGTGAGCCGCATGAAAAGGAAATGAATGCTGCCTGCTGTCATGCGAGGCTGTTTCGGCAACTTCCACCCAAGTGTTCATTTCTATAACATTCTTCACACCGAAGTCGATGAAAGTCACATTTCAGACTATTTGCAACACTGAGGTCTACTAAACTTTTAAATTGAAACATTACTGTTCATTACAACTAATTAGGTTTCTAAAAGATACTGCCGTATTTCACAGTATACTATTTTTGCTTGTCGAAAAAAGTCCTAGCTCATTAAGAATTACAAAAAACAATACAAAAAAAATTAATAAGAATATTACAAAAAATAATAAGTAAGGTGTGATCGTTTTTAAGGACGCTTGGGGGCGCGTTTGTCCACTCGCGATACACGCGATCGCGCTGCTGACGTCGGTTGCGAATCAGATGAACGGGAAATTTGTTGGAAGAGCGATCAGAAATTTTATGGAAATGGAATGTTCTTCTTTTTCATTTTCCTCTCTTATTCTATTTTTGTCTTCTATATTTGCTATTCTTTTTATTTTATTTCTCCATATTCTAGTAGTCTTCTTCTATTCCGTCTCATGCATCTTTTTCTTCATAGCTTTTCGATTTTTATCTGGCATCTTTAACACTTTTTAACTCCGATTCTCGGGCCGTACATTAGTGTTACTCACTTGCCGTGTCTGATGCGGTCAACGGAATTGGAAGTCATGGGTTTCTCAGCGCATATGAAACACAATGGACGAACTTTCATGACAACGGGTGGATCCCATCACGCGACTCTTCCGGTTGAGTTGTTGGATCGATGCCTTCTCAAACCGCCTTTGGCAACCCAACTGTGTGAATCAACTTTCGTAACACCCAAAATTATCAAGCTAAGATTACGCTCACCCCAGTTCATGATAACTGTTCTTAGAAAATGAGTATATTTGGATTTACTGACATTTTGAATTTCCCTTTATGTACTCGCACAAATACGCTTAGCGAAACGTTTGAAGTGGTTGTAAATAAATTTCTTTCATAGATCTGCCATATACAATAAGTTCGTAATTTGTACATAAAAATATAATATCACAATCATTTTTGTATTTCCATTTCGACTTTTATGTATTACCATTTCGATAATCGTAAAAATGTTGGATTTGATAATCGTACAAGTTTTATAATGCGATTTCTTAGTTCCCTTTTTGAAGAATCTAGAGCATGCCGGTCGCAATAGAACTGGAGTTGGACCTCTGCAAGTACATGGAGAACACGGAATGCTGCAAGAGTATGTTCTACGCAAGGCACTTTTATTTTCGCCATGTAGTTGTGGTGTGATTAGCAGTATATATTTCATATGAACCATTATCCCATTCATAATAATTCATCTCTCATAATCATTAGCTCCCGCACGATCACCCCTTCCAGTCTTTATACAGTGGAAGGCAACGGCACATCACATTCGTTGTGATATGTCTGAAAAAGGAGATCATAGGCAAAATCCTCCTGTGTCATTCACGTTCAGAAATGTTTTGGGCACTAATCATCATCATTATAGTCATCATCTGTAATTTATGCCTGACACCCTTCTGTTTCAAGGGACCATTGTAGACAGGAATGTGTAATCGATATCTCATTTTTGGCGACGACGTAGTGTCTAAGGGTTTAATCTTTCGGATTCCGGCTTTGTTCCTCAACATTGGCACGGAGTAAGGACAGCAGATTAGTATGTTGAATACTTTCAAGGACAAATAATGGGCGAAAACCAGAACGGTATAAGTGACATTTTGTAATTTCGGAGAAAAACGTATTTATATTAGGCTATATTTCAGTGCCAATGTAATTTCGTGGTTTTAATGACGACGCAAAGCACTACGACTTTACAGTGATATTGAATTAAATAGTTTTCTCAGAATGTATACAATTTCACTTATACCGTTCTGGTTTTCACCCATTGAAATAAGATATATTGCCCATTGAGTTCATTGGAATAATTTATGCTTCTGATAGAACAAACAAACTAGAAACAAACTTTTATTTCCACTGAAGTATTGACATCAAATTTTACATGTTTAGAACGAAGTTCACGTCCCTTTCTAATATATCTGAAAAATCAAAGTAAAATAACTTAAAAACGGAGTGTCGAGGTGAGAATTATTTAAACATTTTGTGAACATAATCACCAGTGACAGCTCCATGACAGGAATAATAAAAGTTATGAAGTGTTTTTTCTCAAAGTAACAGACAACCAACTGTTTGCTTGTAATTTAGGCAGTGGCACGTCGGAACGGGAAACTACGTTTCCATGAAATTTTCACATGACTAAACTTCACACTTTCGGGAGACGCCAACTATGGTTTACGGGATAATTTGGAGTGACTTCGACGTTCGAGAAAATTAGATCCTTTTAACTACAGTGTCTCAGGAAGAAGTTGCATTAAGGAACTAACTTCGGAATGATGTATTTGAAAACTTTTCGCATTCCCTGTTGTTGGTACATTAACTTGGTGGATTAAATTATCCGTGATTATTCTCGTACGAACGGTTAAAGTTGTGACAGAATACAAGCTACACATAAAAATTACCTGACATAAAACATTGTGAGATAATATTATGACGTAAGCGATCAAGAAAATACAGCACAATTTTAAGATAGGTAAAAATGATAGAAAGGCGCTCAACCTTTTACTATTTATTTCAAAAACGTATTCTGACAGGACTATACATGTAAGTGTACTAAACGCGAGGGCGGAGATAAGAAAACTCAGTCCGATTTTGGTAGGTCTATCAATATTGTTGTCTTATACCTGTTAATAAATATTATATTTTAACAGTCTGATACAACAGTATCTTGATATGCTATTGTAGATCATTTTCAAGAATTCGGTGGAAAATATTCAAGAAAATCGGATGCACAAAAACTTAAAGTGTAACCGATCGATATAAATACTTGTCACACGGACTCTTAAAAAACATTAGAAAATCCCAAGAAGATATACTCCCCTTAGCAACTTTTAAATTCAGTAATTATAAATTTAATATTTAATGATCATTTCACATTTTTACACGTAAGTTAATAAACAATACCTGAACAATAATCTGTAAGGAGAAAGTTGAACTTTTGTTTGGATTTCTTGTGAACGTGTTCGCTTTCCTTCGCTAAAAGACAAAAAGCATGGCAGTTAAAGTTCCAAAGGCAACGTAGAAGTAAAAACAGAAGATGAAGACGAACGGAGAAGGAGCACCATTAGCTACGTTATAAGAAGATATTACGTGAGGAAAGAGTCCAGGAGGAAAACTTGAGGGGGTCTTTTTTCGTCTATTCTTGTTCTTATGAAGATTTACGTCTTACTTTATGGAATTCTCATTTCTCAGATATTGGGTCAAGAAACATAAAGACAATTTTTATTCCAATTCACTATTCGTCATTTTTATATTTCTCGATTTTGAAAGGAGGAAAACGCAAAATGCTTGTGATCTACCATTGATTTCTGATGGCAGAAATAAGAATGGCAAAACAGTGCTAAACTTCTAGTATTTGGACAACTGGAGGCACGTGTTTAATATTAAAATACCAACATACATGTGTGATAATTGCCATGAATTTATACATTTCTATTTGATGAAGTGGGAAATTTATACTTATTTGAATTATTTTCTAAAAATTACTCGCTTTCCTTCTGCTAATTTTCTTCCTATTTCTGGAAAATTAAGTATTTATTGTGATTATGACTTTCTTCAAGGCACAGAATAAACAGAATCACGTGCAAACTCTAATACCCCATCGCATCGAGTTGTTGCCAAGCGCTATAGAACACTCGTAAACTTCACGGTATTTTTGAAAAAGTTTGTTTATTAATTCTTTGGGAACAAAGGTTGACAACGTCAGCGTTTCTAGTCAACAAAGGGTGTTCCAACGGTCTGTAGCCACAAAGAACTCGAGTTTGATTAAATTTGTACCATTTCCTACAAGCTCCTTTTTTATTGGGAGCTCTAGCAACCTTTAAAATGGCATGTTCAAAGTCGTGTCAACTCCCATGCCAACACACGCTCGCTCGCGCGCGCGAACACACACACACACACACACATTTTTAATTTACTCCCAGTTCTCTAGAACGTTTCTTTTCGTCAAACAAACCATCAATCTAAATGAATTCTGCCTCTTTTTCTACAGGAATTCCATTCACCTCACACATTCACAATCGTTTAGTTAATCGCAATTACACTTTTATGTACAAAGCCGAAAGTCACACATTTATCCTGTCTGAAAACAAATTAGTTAACTACTGAACTAAAGTCAATGTTCATTTGACGAACGTTTCTCGAATGAAATTTTCAATCGCACTTCCTCTGAGACAAATTCATTTATTTTTTATAATTCGAAAACATTTACTAGTCTCTAAAATGCACAAGCTCTACACTCCTGACTCACTTCTCGATCATTTGTGGGTCGATAAAGTGTATGTGTGTGGCGAGGAGGTGCGTGCGCACAAGGGGTAGGAAAGGACAAGGATCAGGAAGGAAAGTTCGCGCATGGTCCGTGGCCCGTTTATTAGGGTATTGCTCCGGCATTCACCTGGTGTTGATCGAAGAAACCAGGGAAAACAACCGATCCGAGCAGCTGACTTAGAATTCTCCTCCAGACAGGGTCTGAATTCGACCAAGCTATCTACCTGGTGTCGAAAATTCTCCATCGTTGGGACTCGAACTCTACGGCCTCCTGAGGAAGAACAATGAAGTTTTTTGGTGGTCGCAGTCTTTTGAAGTCGACACAGGGGGATTTAACGAATTAATTTCTCGTACACGTAGGCTTCCGCGGCTCGAGACCATTACTTCTAGGCTGTCCGGGTGACGCCGCGTCGTTGGCAGATAGGCCGACGTTTCGCCTGTCATGTCGCAGGCTTCTTCAGGGTAGTGAAGAAGCCTGCGACATGACAGGCGAAACGTCGGCCTATCTGCCAACGACGCGGCGTCACCCGGACAGCCTAGAAGTAATGAATTAATTTCTCGCCATCCCGATTACATTTCCGAGTGCGTGTTCCACATCTGGCGCCAATTGCTTCTGAATCGCTGATCCCTCGTTGCCGTCCGCAGGTGACGCTGTCCATTTCCATTCTCATCTCCCTGCACGTGTTCTTCCTGCTGGTGGTGGAAATCATCCCGCCCACGTCGCTGGTGGTGCCGCTGCTCGGCAAGTACCTCATCTTCGCCATGATCCTCGTGTCCATAAGGTGAGTAATAAATGCAATTCGTATACTAATTGACTTGGTTCTACTGTTTCAAATGTGATATCTGATCTTCATCTATGATTTGTCAGAAATTGGAGTGAAATTCAAAGTTTCTTTTGCGAAAATGCGATTCTGCTCATTAAAGAATATCTTCATTAATGGAATTAGAACGTTTGTAGAAAATGTTTTGAAGTTGTATATTTAAAATTCTTGATTTATACAATGATACAAAAATAATATAATACAATAAAATTATGTTATCAATACAAATTAAAAAATAATATAATTAAATTATTGGTATAATTCTTATTTTAATGTTATAAAATTATTTATTTTCAAAAATTATATTCGTATATTCATTCTTGAGATAAATTATTTTTTGTAGAACATACAATTAATTTAATTTTTTTAGAATATATCTTACTTACACTTTGCGAATTCGGGTTACGTGGATCCCATCAAAAAAATTCACAAGAGGAATGAATCAACGCTAGTTACATCAGTGGAGTGGAAAATTTAGAAAACGGAAGGGAGAATGCAATAAAGCGGATGAAATTAAGGGTAGAGACGTAGTTATCGTGAAGATTAATAGAAGAGCATTGAAATGGCAAGCCAATCGTGAGTCGTGCATGCTCAATATTGTAAGGTAGGAAAAGTGAGAGACTATATCTAAGACGACACCCGTATAAGAAAGATGATTGTTTTGTTTTTTGATTGATGATTGCGTTTATTCCGAGAATTCAATCTTAGTACTTTGATTTGAAATGCATCGTTGGCCAATGCCTTCATTAATAATAAAGACTTTTCTATAACTTACCTGGAGGTTAAACGTCAGCTGAACTATCACATAGCAAAAACCTATGTAAAACAGTACACAACAAAAATGAAAAATTCGATTATGAAACTAGTGATGCTCTAACAGTACAACTTACTTCCATTATTTGTAACTTTTGCAATTTTCAAAAATTCAGAGAGTTCAAATACAAATTGGGTTTACACCATGTGTACAAGCATACTTATACACATGGCGCAATTAAATAAAAAATTGGAATAACATTTGAGAAACTCTTGTTTCTTAATTTAACATCATTTCGCGCAAAATTACTCACCACTTTAGATTTTGAAAAAAAACAACCTTTATTGAAACATCTTATTTTGAAGAACATGTTTTATTCTGAGGAAAAATCTTTTTCAATGTTGTAGTAAGAAGACGCCGACAAATATCTGAACTTTTGAAATTTTCGCAAATTAAACGGAAATGTGACATGAGCCATTTTTAAATGCATACTTTATTCCCTTTGAGAAACATTAAAAAATGTTAAACCTCTTCCTATTTTTATCAATCTTTTGGAGCAACATATTGAATTATTAATAAGTTTTTTTTCTTTTTTATTTTCTTTACAACTGACCCGCTTTCGCGAGTTACTTATTAACTAGCTGAATGTGGCGTCACCGACGCTGTAAACTGTTTTAAAACTGTTTTCATGAGTTGATATATTTCTAAATGTCATGCATAGCTTTGTTCAGAAATGTTCTTAAAGCAGTTGATATTGGACATATCAATGAATCGTAGCTGATAATGTTATACTGCCGGTCGAAAATCTCCAACACCCAGTGGCCTTGTATGCTTCGTCGATATGGAATATGAATTATTATGTAATATTACAATTTCAAAATTGTAAAGGCCTAACAAAATATTTGAAGGTATGAATGATGCATACAGTGAAAAATTGGTAGAACTACATTTTGTACGCTTTCTTGGCTAATATGCAAAAATGCATAAAATATCACCTTTAAGTTGTTATTTAGCGTTATCGTTTAATATTAATATAAAATCATTCTCAGTTAGTACCGAAAATTCTGTAGCAAAATCTTTTACAAATACATTTGATTCTTTCCCGGATTTGCTCAAAACATTTTAAAGAGATTGAAACACCACAAACTCAGTTTAATTTATGTTCTCTTCTACTTCTTCAATTTCTCTATTAATTGTTTTGTAAGTGAATCTATATAAACATTAAAAAGCGAATGTTTTGTATATTTATGTGAATAAGACGTTAGGTACGTTTAATAAGAATAAGTTACTATTCACAATGATTTGATAATCGGTATTACGCTCTATGTACGTAAATGTTAAAAGTGGAATACGGATATGCTTTTATTCTCTAGCATTACTCACAGTTCTAGTTTTCTTCGTATTCACTTGAAGTTCTTAAAAATTTAATCCAAGTGAGATTTTGCAAATTTATTCTCAAAAATACGGTAATACTGATGAAACACTTCTCTTCTTATGAATACCTTAAAAGCAGCAGGAATAATTGACGCTCTGTCGCGCAATGAACTTGTTGCAATCAGAGATGGCAACAATCAGTGTTGTCAATCTCGGGGATGAAAATTCTCGTGTCGTGGAGTGCAAATTGTCTCTGCATACTGTGGCTTAATCAACGCTATCTATATAGATCTATTTAGGTGGCATTGATTTAATTCCCGATCTATCCACTAAGATCACAGGGCTAAAACACGCAAAAAGAGTTTTTAGAAAATTCTTAGAATACAATTCTTGTATTCGAGCTGGATCCGAAAAATAAATAATCAATAAATAATCCGGGCCTATCAGCCCGGAAAATCTACCTTCTAATAAATTATCAGTTCACCACCAGGAGATTGAGACGCGTCGAATGATACCTCATATGTCTCAATTGGTGGACGGTAAGTGATCTAACCGTGAAAGACGGATGCACGAACGGACGAAATGACGCGCGTAATTGCTCGAACCCTATATGGGGATGTTTAAAATTATTTTTGTAGGTAATAGGGGTGCGCGGGGCGATTTTATTTTAATGGGGTGTTCATGGAGAAAAGAAACGTGCGATGGTCTGAAGGGAGAGCGATGGCTGTGGCCTTACGATAATATAGCTAATGTTGCTAGAGATACCAAAGTCGAGAATGTCTGCTTGTAGTTTGGGAAGGATAATAACTGGGAGAATCAGAAGCGTATACTGTTAGATTTAATCTTTCAATATCTGCAAGAAGAAGGATGCCGGCAGGTGAATTGAGTCTGCTATCCCATACAGTATTTTTGGCGTTCCAGTCCCCTATAACAATTGTAGGATGATTTGATGAAAACAGCGGATCGATATCACCTGTTGTATATGGAATATTGGGAGCTTATGAATTGATTTCACAATGAGGCGAGATTGTCCGGTTTTTTGCACTGCAAGTCATATATTTTCAAAGGTGGAGTTTGTATATTCAGGAAGCTAATATTAGGAGATATTATTTTTTGTAAAAATGGCGACACCACCACTGTTGCGGTTTTGTGGACGATCATATCGATACATCGTATGTCCAGGGATGAAAATTTTAACAGAATGACTCAAATGGGTTTTTTGTTGCAATCTATATCGATATTATTGCTATGCAGAAAATGTGTGAGAATGTGAATATCGGTTCGTAGGCCACTTGCATTTCACGATATAAGGAGAATTGAATGATGGGGGTAATTTTTAGACATACATTTGTGGTTAATATAATTTCAGAGATTGGAGAATTGTGTTGATAAGAACGGGGATTATTTGATTTAAAATATTCTAACGGAATATTTCAATTTCTTGTGAGACAATTTGTGAAATTATTTGAGAGCGAGAATTTGGAGTATTGAGGGTTTTAGAAAATCTGAGTACGTAATGGTACGGTATGGTACGAAATCGGTATGGCGATGGTTGCCTCGGATCGATTCATGTGGGTACAGTGTGACGAGAGGAGAAATGTTCGGGGCCTTTCTCTGAGGTGATAATGTGGTGGGGAAGGGAGGAGAGGCGATGGAAGGTTTTGGGGGAGTGAAAAATTGTGTGGGCAGGACCGTTGGAGGCATGCATTGAGGTTGGTTGGGCGGCTGGGGTGGAAGAACTTTTCTTTATAGAATATTTTTGTATACCTGACATTCGCGACTGGAGGCTCGATGTGAGAGTTTACCCATTTGGTTTCCTTATTGGCGCACTCGACAGTAGCATGTTGACCCGCATATTTTCCACAGCGCGGTGTATAACCACAGTTGTTTTTGTTTTGAATGTCCGTAGATCTGACATTGCCGACACCGAACTGGACTATGACGACGTTCTTCTTTTGTGATGATAGGATTAAAAAGTTAGATTGTAGATTGCCATTCCTTCGTTGGTTTTAACGAGAGTTACTGCACATAATAACCGTTTGCTTGCACTGTTGGTTAATCGTACAAGTATAACTGTTATTTCAGGTAACTGTTTTGCTACTAGTTCTTGAAGTATTTCTTCTTGAGTAAGATGTTGGCACGTTTCTGAATACCACTGAGGTGGTAGCTGTGGTTGGATCTCGGTAGGTAAGATAGAAAAGGTCTTTAGTTGATAGTTTCTTTCCGAGCAATGTAAGATCATCAACAGAATTTACATCAACTTCCATGTAGTATCCTTTTACTCTAGTGGTAAAGTTTTCGTGTTTTAGTAGGTCTTTGATTATTTTAAGGAGTTTCGTGTGAACAGGTGGGTTGTGAATGAAAATAGGGGGTATTTTCTTCGTTTTGTGGGGGAGAAGGACTAATATCGGAAGGATCTGAAATAATATTTATTAGTTTGATTACGTGGTGTAAATTTATTACTAGTTAAACCACGTGATAGTTCCAGGAGTAGGCAGACTGCTCGGGTACTGTTCATTACAGCAGTTGGACCCTGCAGTCGCTGGCACTTAACGGAAGGCGATGCTGTTGTACTTATCTGATGTGCTGAAGGCTGCCTCACGAAGGATGATTGTTGTATGGCATCTGATGAATACGCGAGTTGGGTCACTTCTAACGGCTTCATTTGAGGTGTGGATAGTGGAAAGTATGAGATGGATTAGGATAGAAGGAATTTAGCGTATGCAGTGCTGTGGACACAGCTTAGGGGAGTGGGGGAAACGTGCCTCTTGATTCTTCCCTTACCGGTGGTAGAGAATCCTAGCAGAAAAGTCATCGATGAAGAAACGATTTTCCTCGCAAAGCAGAAACTTGAAGTAGATACAATTCACACGTTAACAGATATAAAACGTATATATTTAGTACATAAGTAATGTTCATACGAAGAAAGACACTAAGAAAAACACTCGACACTGAACCCTACGCACCGACCTGGAACGGTGCTTATCTCTGGACGCAGAGATAACCAGCTAGAGAGAGGTGTGCACAGGTTGACAGTCAAGCTCGTAATGATCTTTCATGTTGATAATATATTACGGACGTCTTTTATACATCATTGCATTTATAAGTGCAAATGCATCAAATTACTTCGAAGCTTATAGAAATCTTTAGTTTTCTGTCAATTAAATGATAAAAGGTAACGGTACCTTTCTGCAATTCCCCGCGTGCCGATGTGGCTCAAGGAGGCTGATGAAGGTAGGTCTCCTGCTATTCGTCGTCGTCGGTACAAGGTATAGGTTGTGTGGCGAGCACAACGCTCCGGCCGCCCTTACCCCCAGGGAAGATGCTGGTCCTCGCGTGGAAAGGAGGCTGAATCGACCTCAGAACAGGCCTGAATGGAAATCACCAGATATGCATACCAATCTACGTTGGGATTCGAACCTGTATCCTTTAGGTCAGGAAGCCCTAAGCGCCCTATTACTGAGCGACCGGGGGGGGGGGGGGTTCCAGTTTTCTATCATTACGATCTAAAAATTTAGCATTTTCAGAAACGCTCAAACGACATATTCTCAAAAACGGTTTCAATTTTTCAATGAAAATGAGCATATAGAACCACGTTTTTCTCTTTTGTAATATTTTAGAGGTCATAAGCTAATTCTACCGACCGACAAATTGAGAAAATGGGGTAAACATTTTAGTCGTCGATAGAGAGCAGCTGGGGAGAAGGCATTTGTTTTGAAAATATAACATATGATATTGGATTCTGTAAATAATAATAATAATAATAATAATAATAATAATAATAATAATAATAATAATGATAATAATACTAATACTAATACTAATACTAATAATAATAATATTAATAATAATAATAATAATAATAATAATAATAATAATAATAATAATAATAATAATAATATGAATAGATAAGCCGGTCCCGTCGCGCAGACGGTTACGGCAGTAGTAGTCTACGCCGAAGAGGCTGCAGAACTGAATCCTGCGTTGGCATGGTCATATTTGTGATTGTCCCTTCACCACTCAACATCATTCTACCACTTCATAATTCACACAAGACGTAACAACCTTTTCGTACCGAAAAATATGTCTGGAAAACAGATCCCGGTAATTACACACGTTACTCGTGTAGCGTGGTCAGAAATGGCCGATACGCTGATAATAATAATAATAATAATAATAATAATAATAATAATAATAATAGATCATAGCAGTGTGTTATATTTAAATCAGTGGCTAAATTAAAACGCTTTACTTTTTTTACGGCAAACAAATCTTTCCTCCCGATGAGATGTACAGCCGTCGGGTCTATATTGCTGCCTGATCCGATTACTCAAGCCGTTCATTGCCCTTAATTCACATCTAGATTGCACTGTGGCGACAGATATATCTCCTGTCTCGTGGCCATAGCACTGCCCGCTGACATTCGTGATTGAAAAATGCCCAAGAGATATCAGGTGAAAGATAACGGTCTATAGTGTGGTTGCAATACTGGGCAATACCTGCATGGTCTCAGGAGACCTTTGTAAAGACGTGCAGCCCATTGCGTCAACTATTTCTCACATTCTAGCTGTAAGCTTTCATTTTATCAAGCAGATGTATAAACTGGGAGATGATAGTGAAAAGCGACTGCGTTAATTTTTGCCCCAACCCATGGGAATAGAAACGCGGAGTCGCGGCTTGGGAAATTAGTTCTCTAGTCATGTACTCCTAACACAATTTTGAGATGTATATTTTAGTTGCAAAGAGATCTTTCATAGGCGGCTTGAGTCCCATTGTAGCTTTCGGTTGTCCGGGGCATCATCGTGACCAGATTGTCGTGTTTTTCTGGAAGGGTGAAATGCTTCCGAATAGCCAGCGGCCAGGACCGCAAACGATCACTACCAGCAGTAACCCCGAATATATATGCCTGGACCGACTATTCCGGGGTATTTATCTCTAAATAATGTGTCAATAAAACATCCAAACCTTGAAATTGTAGGTATACACGACTGGGGTCAATAAATTATTGGCTATCTGGGAGTCAGAGCGTTATAGACACCGTTGCCGTTACTGTGTCGGCAACTGTACGACTTTGACATGGCGTATCCCAGACAGTCAAGAATCGATCAAAAACTTATCTAGCCAACCCAAGCTGTCACCATGTGAATCCAGAGCTACTACAATCGAATCATTTATTTTAAAGAAAGCACACGTCGACCTCCTGACTTTTCAAGTAACGTGTGCCTTGCCTAAACCAAACGATTCGATTCCAGCTACGCACTACGTCAGCGTTGAGCTTGCAGCCCTCACCTCCAGCCTTGCGATTTCCGGTGTGCCCGCAGCATCTGCGTGACGGTGGTGGTGCTCAACGTGCACTTCCGGTCGCCGCAGACGCACAAGATGGCGCCGTGGGTGCGGCGCGTCTTCATCCACATCCTGCCGCGCCTGCTCGTCATGCGCCGCCCGCAGTACCAGTACGAGACGCGGTGCGGCGCGCTGCGCGGCGGCCGCGAGCCGCCGGCGCCGCCGGTCTACTACCCGTACCAGCCCACGGCGCCGCTGTGCGGGCCCGGCGCCGTCTCGGACGACGAGCCGCAGTCGCCCGGCGCCAAGGACGACCTCTCGCCCGGCAGGTACGCTCGCCTGCGCCTCGCTCTACTGCCATTCACCAGGGGACGAATTTTGGGAGGGCACTTTTTTGTTATTCAAAATTATCTGGTCGAATGTGTCATATTACAGATTATGCAGAACGACCCAGACTAATCTCAGCTCATGTTGCGATACAATTTTATTCGTTTTAATGTTTATACGAAAATATTTTTGCTTGAAAGGTTCGTGACAAGTTAAAATTGAACAATTTTGGGAGGGACGTTTCCCTCATTTTCCTCCACGTGGATCCGCGCCTGGATGTATTTAGAGCTGCACTTGGTAGGTCGTCAGCTGTGACGGTGTCATCCAATCGGGAGCTTACGCATCACTACAGTGACGTCACTTTGGTGACGTTCAACCTCTCAATTGGATGACACCACAACAGCTGATTTACGTCAGGGTCAGTTATGTTTAAATCCAAATACACACTCACTTGTCACTTTAAGGTCAGAGCGCAGAGGGGAACACTGTCATCCAATCGGAAGCTTTATTACGGCTTAAATATTTTGCCATTGGAGCTCCCGATTGGATAACGATGACCCATCTCCTTCCAGCACGTGATCTTGAAATCCCTATATGTTTAAATTGGAGTATATTTCTACTAATATTCTACTGTTACTATCGACTCAATAGAGGAGCAAGAAGACACCCTTAACGGCCAAACCGTTAATGATTTAATATTTTGCCGTTCGTTGGGGAAAATCAAAACAAATGAGTTGGAACTAAACAAGGCGAATGACTAAACTTACTATTTCAAAAAATAGTATTTTTTGTCTATTATTTTTTTCTTGTAAAAAAGAAAATTTTACGAAAAGTGTTAAGTAACACGTGGCTGTCAACACAAATAACATCTATTTAATGACGTTCAAACTATAACACTAGAGAGACCAAAGCTGATGTTTTCATGTCTATTTGGTTTTCAATTATTGATTTTTCATAAAATGTTAAGAAGAGCTTACCTTGTTCCTAAGACTTATCATTAATATTACGAAATTTAATAGGAGGAAACTTTTCAACTAGTACATTTTTTTAAATATTGTATTCTACCTAGAACGTTCGGGATAACAGAAAAAAATGGATCCCCATTCAGCAGCATTTTGTCATGTTTAGCGTGTCAACATAGAATGAGTAGGTTTTGTTGTCTTACATTCAACGATATTTCCTTCTTTTTTGGAGGATGTCAGAAGGCGAGAACGTCAGTGGTTCGATTCAATTGATAATTTGTCAGATGGTGATCCAGAGTACAATATTTTAATTACATTTTTAGTAATCTAGTTATCTGTAAGTGCCTAGCAATGCGGGCTTCTGCAGATTGTATGTTAGACCCAAACCAAGGAATGAGGAGCAAGACTATTAGTCAGGGCTCTTGTTATCTCCCCGTATATCTTTAACTGTAACCCTGCTAATACAGTAGGCTTTGGCCCTTTATGGGATGTTGTGGGCTAGTAATAATAATAATAATAATAATAATAATAATAATAATAATAATAATAATAATATCTCCAAATAATACCATATTACAAGGTTCATGGCACGATCATGCAAGCGTCGTGATAACTACTCGGACAACCCTGATCCTTGATTTCCAGAGTAATTTCGTCCCTGTTAATAGATTACGATATTTGTTTTTTTAAAATCTTTTTATGGTTCACTTTATAATATGCCGGTATGACCACGTCCACTATCTATAGCTGCTACAACAAGTATTGTAGAATAGTAATATTCGTGTGAGTGGAACCCTACAAAATGAATTAATGATGGAGTAAGAGGGTTGGGAATGATATTTCTGAAGTTTTCGTGGCATCAGTTGCATGAGGAATATATGCTACATTGGTATTTAGCCAATCATCACGCTTAATAATTCTGGGTGCGACAAGCGCACAAGATTTTCATCTTCGGATATTGTGGAAGTATTTTCCGCACGGAACCATGACAAATCAATGGGATGTACCTCAAATAATCGAACTTTGTACTCCCATCAGTTCACGTAAATTTGGACTGAAGCTAACTGACGGATTTGGCAGATTTTCTAGTGCTACTGACCTTCCCCTATCTTGGAAGACGAGCCGCAATAGTTTAGTGCTAAGAATGAGCTCTCATCTGAAACGTAGAGCGTGCACATATTCAGTCATTCGTGGCCAGCACATTTTTCCCCTCTGGGTAAACGAAACGTTGGGTGGCTTAGGGTAGAGATTTAATAATAGTAATTATTATACAAGATTATAAATATATTTATCTTTGTACTATATAAATTTGGTATAATTCCAATTTTTAGGTAAATACAAAATAAACAAAATGTGTTAAGTTATATCACGACAAATAATTTGCTGTGCAGCCGCTAGGAGTGTTTGCTCTACTCCACGGAGCGCACAGAAAAGTATATACTTTATATTATCTTATCCCACCCCCTTTGAAGGATGTTTACTTACATGTTCGGGGTTTGTGAAATGTTTCTTTATTACAGCCCCGTTATAAAGTAGTTTTCAATTGTTACAATGAACAACAGCAAAACTAAATTATTAATGAAACTTATACAAATATCAATACTAATTAAGTAACAAGGTAATATGCAAAGGTTCGTATACATACTGAAAAATATAGGACCTTATTCCGTACCTTCCTCGCATACGTTCTTAATATTTCTTTCTTTCCTCCACAACTTAAAATTTTAGTATTCTTTGCAAAATGTATCTTTAGATTTACTGGGTACTAAATTTTCCATAGCTTTTGCAGTTGCACTTTTAATACTTTCAGGGATATCTTCTATTTTCTCCAACTGCCAACTCCATCTTCGATTGCCAACTCCAAATATCAAAGGCTCGAAGGCCTACGATATACCACCGAAATCAATATAATACCATTCAACATTACGCCTACTTGTAGAAGAGAATGAGCTCAAAATGATGTAAAGGCGATCGGATAAGATAAATTATTGTACATTACACGTGGCTGAAATACTACTATGTGCTCCTTGGTAATTACACACTCGCGCTAATGTGCTCGTTAATTATTAACTAATTTGCACACAATGGTCTATTTCAGCCACTTACAAAACGGAATACTATTTCACCAGTAGATGTCAACGAGCTATTTTAGTGGGTTATTATGGGCAATTTAGAAGCGTCTTCATTAATGAAATAAATCTATTGAATAATAGCTTGAAATTGAAACATCAATTACAATTACAATGCAGCGTTCAACGGAGTAGTTATACGCATTGAATTGAATCAAGAGGCATTGGCGTAGGTAATGCACTCTATATAGGCTCAAGCGTCCTAGATATTAGATTGTTTTTGCTTAGTTGGGCGTTTCTGACCTGCAGGCTACGTTGCAAGTCTCGTCTCACCGCAAGAGTTCCAATTCCTGACACTTCATGTAAAATGTATAGTCGAGTAGATTGGCGAGTTCGGGCAGGTTCCCTCGCCGTTCACGTGTCTCTACAATCTCGCCAGACAAGCCGCCGTCATCCGGAGGAACAGACGACCTTCGGCCTGAAATCCGGAGTGCACTGTATCAAAGTCAGTAGTCTCGCCACTTCATGCAAAATTTGTGACTGGACAGTTTGGCTGTTGGGGGCTTGATTTAGTCGAGGTTTTTGTATTTCTTCTTGCTTGGTCCAGGAACTCCACTGACTAGGTGCAAAACTGACAAGATTGGCCGAAAAGATACATTCTACAGTTCAATGGCTTTCTGCTCTGATCGGCAGTTTCCCGTGGTTTCTCCGATCAACACCAGGCGAATGCCGGAGCAGTACCCTAACAAAGTGTCACGGACAGCTCGCGATGTTTCTTTCCTCTTCCCTGTCCTATCCTCATCCCTTAAACACACACTAACATGCTCTACACTATCACACATGCCGGTCGGGAGCTTAGAGCTTGTCCGGGGAGGGGCGGTGCCCTGCTGCAGGGAGATACCTGGTTGAGGGAAACCGCGCTAGCCGACGGTAGGTCGGCGCCGGATCTCACCATCTAACGGGGGAAGATCACCGCCGCCTCCCGAGAAAAAAATATGCACTACTCTTACGGAACTAATGACCTCAGTAGTTGACGCTTCCGGAATTACTAACAACCAACTAACCAACAGCTTTTTCATCATCATTACGTCTTCGTTACTATTATCCATTACTCCTGCTATGTTTCAAACCCGCGAACCGGGAATCATTTTAATTGTGCATAAAAATTGTGATGCAAAAAATTCATCGCAAAACGTCAGGAATAGATCAGACTCAGTAGGTTGAGCACTCTGTTCATGTATCAGAAGAAGAATATTCAAATTTACCACAACCTGCTCAAGTGTAAGCCTCTGCTAGTAATCGTATTGCATTCTGAACAGATTTAAAATGTCTGGAGTAGCGTGTACTATCCGAAGAGCAAAAACTCGGTTACCGCGATGTTTGGTGTGGGTATAAAATTCGCTTTTTTTGGTGGCTACGAATTACTTCAAATGTATTGGTCGGGACCTTCAGGTTGGATATCGTTCTTGATATATGTCAGAGACTCTCAATACACTATTGTCCGCCAAACTTTTAAAAAAGCCATTAATGCTCATCTAGGGCATGCGAGTAATTTGTTTGTGTACATATCAGTAGACTGAAAGGCGCAAAGAAAATATTATTTACCACAATATATTAAAAACTTTAAAAAATCATACTAACATAAATCTATGTCATATGACAACGTCTTTAGATAGTGGCAGATTATTTTCGGGTTCCTAAAATATATTTAGAACAATATCAATTTATTCGCTACGTGATTGATTATTCTTGTAACAATTATATCCATAGTGGCTCATTTGAGTCCAGCGAAAATGTGCCAACATTAATACAAGTCTGCCTAACTCTAATAACATTTCAAACAACTCTTTAATTAAACATTTTCGTTCCCATACAGTAATAAACTTTCCATTTCACCAATTGGCGGGATCATAACATTTGTGATTCCTACGTCCCCAGAACTCTTCGATCTGTTTCCTCTCAGCTCCATTTCAGTCGCACGAAGCAAAAATGCAGCTGTGCCAAATTGCACACGGTCGTAGTTTGAAATGCAAAATATTTTCATATCGACCTTCCATTAACACTGCAACAAATGTAGAGGAAAATATTCAAATAATTACAATCGTTTAAAACCTTCAAAACAATTTCCATTCGTCCGAAAATTAAAAAAACAACAACACGCATTTGTCTGTATTATTCTCAGATTGTATGTAAATATAGTTATTATGTGTTATAAGTATATTTTAATATATGTGAATTTATCATTATTTTGCATCCAAATACTTTTTCTTTATTTTTTCTCGTTTTTACGACCCGGCCTTTGACCTACGACCCAACCCTTTGCCCTCTTCCGTTTAGCGATATTTGTCAACTCCGTTTCTTCAGATTTACCCCTGCACAGAAGAGGGGCCTAGTAGCGAGCCGAGCAGGGAGGGGTTCCTTTAAGGTCTCTCGAAATAAATATGTGGCTGTAAGATTTTCGGTTTTTATAATACCACTCCCTGAATCAGTGAACGACAGGAAATGATCAGCAGCAATTACGGAAGCGACAAAAATAAATAATTCTAGACCATTCATCTAACAAATACACACATAGTTAATATCGAAAATTATCTACTGTCGAGATTGGAAAAAAAATACTTTCATTTATTCAGGGAGTGGGCAACAGTTTCTCTACACGGATATTGCGAGTGGAAGTACACCCCCTATAATTAAAGTGAAGCTTTTGAAATGACTTTCCTTTCCGATCAACTGCTATATGATCTATTTTTAGCAGCTGGGTTCCTCTCGAAGGATATTTCACGGCGATGCGCCCCAGCGATATTCAAATGTCACATGGTCGCCCTTACTCAGTTTATACGACCTGTCAGAATCGCTCTTTTATAGCGATTGGGCCCCTGCGGTACCCACGCGTCCCTCGGGACGAAAATTTTTTCATCTAAGGGAGAGTAAATCAATGTTTCGACTCGCGAGTTTCAACCATGACATATTACCTTTATTACATACCAGAACAATATACACTGATGCTTTTTCAACTAACATCCAAATGGTGTTTACTGACAAGCCTGACTCTCATTCTGGGCATGATTGAGAATTTACAACCTTATCACCGAATAGCTTTATGTAGAAACGACACAGAAAATTTGTTTTGCTTTTGGAACGCATTTCAGCGAAAGTCGATATTCTGAGCAGCAAATTCCATTATGCATCGTTTATGTTCGTACGGCATCGGATTTTCAATTGTGATTGTTGAATTGATGTCTCAAAATCAACCACATCCTATGCAAAATATTTTCTTTCATTGTTTATTGATTTTGGACAATGCATAAAATGTACCATTTGTGTGTGTGGGAAGGTTCATGAAATGAACACGCGAACATAAATGAATATGAAAGAAAGGAAAAGTTAGAAATGTGAATATAGAGAACAATTCTGAATGTGAGGAAAAATTGACCCGTGATAATTATTGGATTATTTGAATAGAACGTTGAAGTCTAATAAAATAATTAACTAACGCAATCATGGTTATGCTTTTCAAATCTCTATTATAAAATACGCCTGTGAGGTAATGAGTTATTCATGACACCCTTTGCCTCAGACAAAAAGCAACGTTTGTTTAACAAAACATTTTTGTTTATATCTTCACTAATGTATTCAACTTGAACGATTTTTCCCTGTTGGTGTCCACCAGATTGCGTTTTTAAATAACTTAACACTAACTGTTTTCCCACGCTGAGAGTTGATCATTTCAGTCTTCGATCATCAAACTTTTTTAATTGATTCAAAAGTTATGAAAACGGAAGAAAAGTTAACAAACGCATAACCCTCCTTTCTACAAGCAGTCCAGTAACAAGAAATAAAAACGATTCTGTTGGTTTTAGTTATAAACCATAAAAATAAACATAACTGCCAGCTATTACTTACTTACAGTTGATAAATACAAGTACAGGTTTGTAGGAGCACTGTCATCAGCTGCTCTTGGGACGAGTGCGAACGCAGCAGCGTCGACGGAGAGAGCGGTCGCGAGCGAACACTGCGGAAGCGCTGGAAGGCGGTGGATCTCCGCGCCATTTTCTCGTTCAGCGAACCATAACCTTCGTATCGACATTCACATCAATCATGATATTGGAGGAATCAATTTGAAACCTCCATTCGGAGTAGCTTAGCTATGACGAAACAAAATGATTCGTTACATCTAGCCAGCCCAGCGATGTGTCTTTATCACAATGATCTTTGAAAAAGTACAGAATTACTTCTATTTATCCACCCAGTGTTCAGCTGCGGGGAGCAAAAGAGTTTAACGTACTATTTAAAAATATACAATTGGATCAGGTGCGTATTTAATATTTAAATACACAGTCGTTAAGTTCGAAGAAGTTATGGTAATAATATGGCATGCAAAACATTTCATAGAAATTAATAAGATCGCTGGCTCGTGCGACGAGTTGCACTCTAAATAAACCGCTGAACATCGTTTTCCGCCCAGACGCTGCATGATCGAATTTGCTTACGCATCTGCCATGCTCGCACTATGTTATCATTTGGTATTTATTTTTTGTTAATTTGAATATTCCTGAAATTTTTAAGATACCTCTGATGATGGTAACTACGCTATTGAAAATATTTTAAGCTAAAATATACATTTGATATCGGACAACACCTTTTATTTATTTAATTTCATAGAAAACCATTTCAAATCAATTTGCTTAGAACATTCTATGAAAGAGTTTTATTTGAACATATTTTCCTGATTCAGAAGAGTTTGGTTAGCGATGAAGCACTTTGTCTGAATTTGATAGTCGGTGGAACAGGTGGATTTCGGGCTGTAGCAAAATGTAAGAGAAATTTGTAAGTCGAATTGATAGTCAAAAGTAACAATCAGAAATCAGTTTTTCTTATGAAGGATTCTTGTAATTACTTATGGTTTACGAAGTAAATATTCAGTATGGATCACTTCTACGAAATAAGTGTAAAAACATCCTTCAAAACATTCGTTTTAGGGTTGTCGCGGGGAAACCTCATATCATATTCTCCTGCATACCCTCTAATGCCTAAGTAGCAAAATGCATGTTTTGACAGAGAGAAAGAAAAATTGATTTATGAACATATCGTTTAATAGAAGGTAATAATGGAAAGTTAAATTTAACTTAAATTCCATATTTCAATTTTGAGGCATGTGTACTATTTTTGTTAAAAAAAATTGAGCCGTATGAAATAATAAAGTAAAAATAACACCTATATTTTATTGAAGTCGATAGTTGAGAATAAAAGGGTACAAAGTTTAGTATATCGTATTGATACACGAATTTTATTTCCACACAAAGAATTGAAAAATGTTCTCCGCACACTCATGGAGCGTTTATTCCGTGAATCACGGAACATCTCCCATCTCTTCATTGTTTCCACCTTACCCGCATGTTTACCACACCGGTGCATTTCATCTTTGGATTCAGCGACGTCATTGCCACTTTAACTATAGGTTTTGCAATGACTTGATGGCTATTTCATTTATCATCGTACCTCTCATTTTGTATCAATGCAAGGAAATTAAATCGTCATTATTTCCATTTGCGTAGCCAAACATTTTAGTACATCGGCCCGTCTGCCACCGCAGTCCGCGTGTCTCTTTGAAAATATTCCCTCGTAATTCTGAGCGCTGACGGGCAAACGAGCTTTGATCCAGGCCCCCAGCGTAAAACTCGTTATATGCATTGGCTGTGTTTCGTCCGGGAACGTCAGTGCGCGATGTCTCGTTCCTGAAGTAATGAACTTATTGCGCTAGCTGGCGGCTCTCGGTGCCTTGGGCTCTCATAAAAAATCCCATCAAAATCACGCCATTGACCCCTCAGATGAAGTGCCCTGTCGTAGACATTTTGGCTTCAATCTCCCTGAGGGCGAATATTGCATTAACGGGGAACTCTGCAGCTGCTAATTAAGCCACTCAGTCACATTACTTCTGAACAACAGTGAAGAATTCATATTCTTTTGAAATGTTATAATTTCGGACGATATTCATTAGTTCTGAGAACGAATATTAAAAACAAACGAATTCTAATAGGAACATAAATCAACTAGTTGATGGTTAGTACATTCCAGTACCGGTTCTAGCGTTTTGGAAATGTTAATGAAGCAAAATAAGGACATATGTCCAAATCTGTTTCCTCTACTCTTTGATTCAATGAAATAAATCCCGTTTTGAATGGGCATAGGATAATAAAAGTACGTAGTTTTTATTCGTTTTCCGATACTATTCTCCAGATAATCACTTTTTCAATTGATACGTTATATATAAAAAGGGACCAATTATTGTGATTTAATGATCGACATTGCGATGACACAATCCAATTTGGAGTTTTAAAAAAGTCCTTTTGTAGAGTTACGTAACCACTTGACTCTATAATAATAATAATAATAATAATAATAATAATAATAATAATAAATTAGTAGGTGTATGACATGCATGATGTAATAAGAGACATAATGCATCAATGTATGTTTCTTGTATCTACGAAAATGTAACGTTCTTTTTTTAATAACAGTTTAATTCATTTAATTACAAATATTAATATAGTGGAATATCTTATAATTCCTAGCAACTTATTATAATTTGAGTGGATATGACTGGATGAATTTAAAAATTAAAAAAATAAATAAAGAATATTATTCGACGAGTATATTACATATTTCTCAATAAAGTGAAAGTGCAATGCTCTAAAAATGAGAAATTTAAGATATTTAAAGAAAAACACATTTCTTTCCAATTTATCTTTTGTGAATGATTTCAATATCTAAGTTACTTGAATTATCGAAGTGTATCGTTGTTATTATTATTGAAATTAAGGCATTATATGAATTGCCTCTTCATTAAATTATACACAGGGGATGGATAAAAATATTGACACAGATAAATCATTAATGGCTTAGGAAATGTAGCTCGTCACGAAATATCACACTTACGGAGCTCTCTTCGAATTGTTTGTGTGCTGGCAGAATTTTTAAGCGTTGCTTTTAGTTCAGAAATAATTTTTGCATCTGTAGTCTCACCACAATATTACATTTTAACTTAACTAGATCCCCCAACTCACTCTTCTGTTCCCGCTCACAGTATCTAGTAGAAGCATTATTTTGGGTATCATAATCTTGGAGATTGTATCTCACGAAACAACAAAAAGTTTGACTGCTTTAGTTAGAAAAACACCCACTGTACTGGTCCCAACAATTGGCCCACGTTCGAATTATTATCTCGCTCTAGATGCAGCTACAAAACACAGTCTCCACAACTGAAGTTTACTAGAACTCGTGGTTTATACAATTAGTTTATAATGTTAAGCTTCATTGCATGAGTACATGTTTTGAAAACGAGCGACTTGAGGGGGAGTTTTCAAATTTGTACGAATGTAATAAAGCAACATTATAAACGAGTTGCATACTATAGTTTTTTGTATAACAGCATTGTACATTTATAAGAGAATCAAACATAATTTTGCGAAACAACTTCCCTGTATGAGTTAACGGTGGTCGGCTGTTCCGTTTAGCTCTACCTCCCCCCAATTCTCTCGCTTCGATTGACTGAATGTGTGATGACGCAATCATTCGTGACATAAAATCTAATACGTCATCATTTGTGCCGTAAAATGCCAGATTATGAACGATTTCTTGCATCAGAAAAGGTTATTTTATAATGCTGGAATACAAAAAAAATATTGCAGTGGCTTTAAAGGTGGTAGTGGTCGTGGACAAATACGACCAACAGCTACAAATTTCGCTAGAATAATATTTTGTTTCAGGTACGCATTTACAAAGTATTTTTACAGTTTTGCCTTTGTAATATTCGAATAAACGAAAACAGTGATTGAGAGAGAAACTCGACATCCATCCGAATAAGCATCATTGATCCTGAGTTATTTATTGCTTCAATATTCGAAAGCAGCTGAAGAAACGTACCTGAAGTGGGGAACACGTGACGGCGCCGCTTCGCGCCCGGCCGTTATCTCGATCTCCCTCCGGAACTCCGGGCGTGGAGCGGAAACGAAGCGGAGGCGTTGCAGATTGTGCGAGAAATTTCAATTCGCTGCTACGAGGCCTCCTTTGAGTGTTCATTACAGCCTCCATTCGGGAGCCGCGTGCTTTTCTCCGTGCGTGGCATTAGACGATTATCTAAAACTTCTTTCAGTTATGTTCTTTCAGCTTGCATTTTTACCTTATCTAGTGATTACATAATATACCGTTAGTTAATTATATATAAAATGCTACCATACTCGATAGTTAAAATCAAAGCGAAATTATAACCAGACGTAGTTCTGATGGTTTCGGTTCACTGAATTGCAATAAATTATTACAACAATAAATTTGAACATTTCAATAATAAACAATTTCTAGTATGATTACAAACATGCATGAAAACGTCTAAGAACTTTTCTTTATTATTTTTCTTTACTAAGACTGCGTAGTGATAAGAAGTTTACTTAAATTCAAATTCAATCAAGTGTCATCCAAAAATTTCCGAAAACCTCTACAAAGAAAAATCGTAATAAGCTCCGTAATAAAATCGTAATATCTTCGTTAGTTGTGTGGCCAGCAGGTACGCTAGTCATGCTGAGCAGCTGTTTGCTTTCCATCTCTTCTTCTCTCCCTTTTCCTCTCTCCGACGGAGATACACCCCACAACGGGGTCTTAGCTTATATTTACTAGCTAGGTTACTACCGGAGTATTTTCCTGATCGTGGATAATACACTATATAAGAGTGGGAGGTCTGATCTTTGCCCTTCCTTCGGAGTCCAGAATGGATAGAGAAGAGCGTTTTCAAGGTAACGCTCCAGCATTCACCCGGAATTGATCGGAAGAAACCACTGATCAGATCAGTCGTCGTCTAGAATTCCCATCCAGGCATTGGCGCTCCCCGACGTACTAGCTACTTGCGTGCTGACGAAAATTTGCCACCGCCGAGGCTCGAACCTAAAGAATTTTTAGTTATGTGTTCACAGTGAAGACTGCTTTTACATCTAGTTTATTTTTTACAACTGGATAATGGACAGTATTCAGCTCAGAAAGATTCAATCAGGTGTCACTAAATCACGTCATTAATTTCTAACAAGATGTGTCTAACAAGATGTGTCAATTTCTAACAGGAGTGCAAAGCTTCGTAATTATTCAAATTCTAAATAACTGCAACGTCATCGAATTAGTTAACCTGGATCCAGGTGAATTGCCATTCATATTAAATCAAATATCACCAAATCATTCCGCATAAATTCTAAGAAGATGGACGTGACCCAGTCTCATAAATCTTCGGATTTCAAATAGCGCACGGTCAGCGTGTCCGTAAAACATGACACCGCGTCGAACACATCCAATCAAGCGTCTTCCAATCTTTCCAACACGAGGGCAGCCGACCCAGCTCCATATTTCGTAGGGTCCTAAATAGCCGCTTTGCCAACGCTCCCTAAACCAGAATCCCGGATCGATGCTTGTCAGGCGCAAGTGGAGACTAAATATCTCTGGTGGCCTCCGCCGGGCTCGCCCCAGCTCCGTTTGACGGCCCCTCCTTTAGAGGGCGTGCGCTGCGCGCGAAGCCCGGCGGAGGCCATAAAGGGCGCGGCGCGGACAGCACTTGGCGGCCGAGGCGGCGGCGGTGGCGACGACGGGTGGAGGTAGGCTGCGTGGCATGTGGTGGTCTGCCAAGGATGTCAAAGGTTTTTCCTCACCGCTGCTGTTCTTTCATATTTCAGTATATTGCTATTGATATGTAGTTGATCGGGATATTGATAAATTTGTTATAAAATACTACGGAAACATAACTCGTTTATTAATCTCTCTTCTTCTTCTTCTTCTTCTTCTTCTTCTTCTTCTTCTTCTTCTTCTTCTTCTTCTTCTTCTTCTTCGTTTTCTTCTTCTTCGTCTTCTTCTTCGCCTTCTTCTTCTTCGTCTTCTTCTTCGTCTTCTTCTTCTTCGTCTTCTTCGTCTTCTTCTTCTTCTTCTTCTTCTTCTTCTTTTTCTTCTTCTTCGTCTGTCGATGGTAATTCCTAGAAAATCCTTTTGCAAGTCTTGTTGCATCCCCAAATAAAAACCAAAACGACCTACCAAGATATTTAACAGTAATAAATTCTTATTTCACTCCCAATACAACTTATATACATCAAATGTCATATGTACTTGTCAGTAATCTCAGCAAAACATTGAAATATAAATATTTGATTCATAACGCAGAATATTGAGGTATTTAATAAAGTATATACGAACACACCAATTAAATACACTACTAAAGCCACGTGGATATTTCTATATTTTTGCTTATTTTCCCGATATTATTCATTGAAGACACAATTCATGTCATATCTATTGAAAGTAAAATTATTTAGATATTAAACTGTTTCTCAAAGTCTGAAAGAGTTCCATGAATTTGATTTTTTGAAGGTAAACATAATTTGTACAAATAAGTTGTGAGAAGATAAACGTACATTACCAATGACATGCCTAAGAGAGCCATAACAATATGCTCGCGAACTTGGTTCGCCGAATGAACACTCATAGAAAGGGATTTGGGTCACCCCAAGGCCTGTGGCCACGCGTATTGACAAAGTTGCGGTTTCGGTGCCCTCCTCACTCTCACGGAAACATTCACAAAGCGAGTGTTGTGGTGAGACCAGTACTATGAGGTATCGTCACTGCGGGATGAAACTCTCAATTTAAATGTGAATTCTAAAGAATAGGAGTTCAACCTATGAAGTTGTTCGTTATTTTTAATGGATTTCGTTCAAGGAAATGAATATATGATGCAATTTCAACCAAGGATTTCTGATTTTTTCTGAAGATAATTAGCCCACATCAAGAATTTAAAAAACATAAAGAACGTAACACCATTGTTTCAGAGTTCTGAGCCAATAACATGAGAATGTGTTAGTAGACATGAGAATGTGATATACTTTTTGTAAATGTTAAAAATAATTTTTTTAAAGTAATGTATCTTTCAAATGCATTTTGTTGTTCTTAGATTTTAAATGGTGCGCGCTCAAGTTTGACTAACAGCTCAAGATACTTAAACAAGATTTTATCGAGAATGATACCGTATTTTCCTTTCTTGCATACGGTATTGCATGCGGAGTAATAATTATACAATATAAAAGAGTAATATATCTTGGGATGACAGAAAACGTTTTAGTTAAACTAGATTGCTACCCCGAGAACAATGGTATCGTGATGGGGCCAAGGGTACTATGGGCAAGTATGTAAAGGTACATTATCGAGTAGACCTACGTGATATTCTGGGAAGGCGGAGGTTCTCTTCACTGGGGATGTCCTCAGAGTAGCGATAGGGGCAGCGAGTGCACCTGGTGTGTATTTCCGACATCGATATGAAACAGCTGGGAAGAGGATGTGTCGAAACCATAAAGCTAGCCCAGATTCAAGGGAACAGTACGAAACTGTACGAACCTGTACAAAAAAGTCTGTGCCATTTTTAAGACCACTAGTTTCCTATAGGACGATCGATCTGAATATTATTTGAAACGGATTTACTCGTGCCGAGTAGAAGCGGAGCTCCTCTACCTACGTCTCAGAGAAAAATACACACACGCAGTAGTCAACGTAGATGAGTTGTCAACGTGAAACTCCGGGTCAAAATAGCTGGTGCTTTGCCACATGTCTCCCTAATCGGTCGGCGAACCAACACGCATTTGACTTTCAGTTTGCCACTATTTCAGAGTGACTTGGGTCATGCAGGACTTACAGCCTTTAACATTGCATAAAATTGCTAATGAGCCCCATATTAAAAGAGAAGAAGGCAGGGGATCTGGAAACTGAATCGTGACTTCGGAATTACACTTTATTTTAAATAAATAAATTGAAATGAATAATAAATGAGTGATCAATTGAAATGAATAATAAATGAGTGATCAATTGAAATGAATAATAAATGAGTGATCAATTGAAATGAATAATGAAGGTAAACTTTTCATCGTTCATTTCTTTTAAAATATGACGCTCCTTAGCATCTACTACTGAATGTTTTAGGGTCGTACGGTCCTGTCAGCCTGAGAGGGTGGCAACCCGTTGAACTCGAGTGCGTGTTGGTAAGCAGACCTCGCAGGAGGCGTGACGCATTTTCTCACAGCACTCAGTGCAGAGTGCCGGCGCCTTAGACTCAGGGGCGGAATCTGCTTCCTTTTGTATCTACGTGATCATTGCGTCTGTACACTTTTCTCCGTAACACTTTTAAAATATACAAAACGTTACCCCTTTTTAAATAAGTGATTTTGAAGCTTACTTTTTTTGTATGTATCTATATTTCGTAAATGTAGTTTTTAAACAAATTCTCTTGATATTACCCGCTTTTTTATATATGAGTATAAGACCAACTGAGATCCTAACGAAAAAAATAACTTACACCAACTTATATTCAAAATTTTCAGACGTAAAATTACATAACATGTACTAAGACATGTAGGCACTTTATTTGTATAAAATTGTACTGATTTGATGCTTCGCATATGAAGATACGGAAATCTGTTTCTCATCATCCAAAATTACAATGCATTGTAATAACTGAAGAATATTGAAAACTGATTGATGCAGAATATTAAAATTCGATATTCTCCCATGAAAAGTAAAAATAAGTAAAGTACTTGTGGCAGAGAGGATCAATTTCCTTCAATTGTATTCCCAATATTTACTCAACAATAACTCGTATATTTCCATCTATTTCTAATCATATCAAGAAATCCTTTTTAAGAAATTAAACTTTATCCCAATATGGACCGAAAACTAACGGGTAAATTCTGCCAAAAAAATAGAACACGAATTACTGGTCGGGAGACCGACACTCAACCTAAACCGCTGCCGCATAAGAATTTAATCATTATCGCGTCCGAGTGACCGCAATGTGTTGCCGCAGCGCGCCACTAGTCGGTTGACGGAGATAAATCCGGTCATTGCCCCACACACATACCTCAAAACTGTTCCACTCCAGCAATGGAAAGTATCACGAGCCACTGCAAATCCATTATCCCCGATAAAATATTCCATTATTAAATTAAATAAATTTGCGTTCAATTAATTTTGATGACAATCAAATTCCTTCACGAGGGATATAATTAATTTTATAATGAAATCATTAATAAAATGCCTTTCTTGGGGAAAATTAAGTCGTTCGTGTATAAAAATCTTTCTTGCTGGATTTCCTCACAGGAAGATATTGATTTTCAACTTAGTAAAATTTGGAATATTTTTTTCTCAGTATGTGGTAAAAGTATATTTTAGAAAAAATACGGATTATTTAGGAAACGTTTCTAAAAATTATTTGTCATTAAAAGACATAATACGAATCGACAAACTATTGTAGGTAACTGTGAGTATTGTTTCTCCTGACTGCTAATTTCAAATTGAAATCAATGTCAAATGTATAGAAAAGCTTTAAACGCATTTATTATGGTTGAAGGTTAAAAATTTAAAAAATAATGTTAATGAATTGATGTTTTCATATCCTAGTGGTCGAGGAATTACGTCGCGGAGAAAATTTCTTGTAGGAACTGCCACCATATTCAGTCATTGTCCGATGGGAGAGATTGTTGTCCCTGCTGCCAAAATAACAGCCGATGATCAGCCACTGAATTACCCCTATTGAAAATGTTATGAAGGCTTTTGCGTATTCAAATGTTTATTTGTCTTTCTATTTTCACTTTTATTATTAAATTAATCATTTTTCATCAAAACTATTTTGCTATTGGTGAAGTGTTCTAAATCTTTAGAAACCTTAGGTATCCATGTGCAGATTTTGCAGATATCGTGGATAATATTTACAATTCATTTTACAAGTATGTAATTACATCATTTACGGCAAAAGATACATAGACATAAATTGACAGATGTTGCAATGTATCCTCTGCCACAATGTCTCAGTAAGTGAGAATGTCTATACAAATAATAACACAACACATAATAACACGTTCACACTTTTCCTTATTCACTAATTTGAATGTCGAATAGTTTCATAAATGATGTTTCTTTCTGGCAAGGTCATAAATAAACCACTGGAGTGTCCGGGGGGGGGGGATATGGAAGTTTAGACACTTTCGAGAAATGTATCCAATTTATTATATTGAAGGGTTAATTTGTAAATATTGACAAATTAAAATTCACTAAAATATTTATATTTTAAGTTAAAATTTAATAGGGATAATTGGCATAATTGGATTAAATAACTTTAAGAAAGTGATTTAATTATTTAGGAAATGATCAGCCATTACGTGCCCTAGGGTGACTCGTGGGTAGCGTACTAGCTTGGTGCTGCAATCCAAGTATCGATTCCCAGTCGGGACAAAAATAGTCTGTTGTTTTCCTTTAGATTCGTCTCAGTTTCTGTAGGTGTGTGGCGAAGAAAAGTTCAGGCAGGCGGAGTTTGCAAGTTACTGTGAAGAGAATACGTCATGTTCGCCACATATTCCTCTTTCCCACCAAGCTTGGGAATTAAAGTAAGGTCAGCCATAGAGAAATCTATTACGTAGCCGGCAAAGTCGGACAATCGCACAAAATGCCAAATACTTCCCTATATCAAACTTAACTAAAACAAGTTTACTTTTGGAGAGACCAAAATAGGGGAACATCATCGTCTGTTGCTCCGCTCCTGGCAAGCCTCTCATTACGGCCCCGTTTCCAGGAGTTCATAACGTGCGGCGTCCGAAAAAATAAGATATGTATGAAATAAAAGATATGAAATATTACATCTTGTCTAGTAATTACTTAATATGTGAAAACCCTTCTTATATTTTATTAAATAACAATCTGTCCAACTTGTCTTCTAATGGGGCATTCAGGTCTGAAGCCATCGTCCTTTCATTGGACATTCATACTCCATTCTCTTATTCAATGAAGAACACAAGGGTTCGAGTGATAGGGTAATTCTCTCCCATCCTTACAGGGAGTTTCCTGTGACCTTCCTAGAGCAACGATAGTATTAATCCGTTTCTAAATGCCTGATTATCATTTCACACGTTGACATGTTCAAATCATGGAAAATGGAAAAGAAAACTTTGCCAGAAGCATTTTTAAAATTTATTCACTGCGCTATGTCAAACTTATTCTTCGTTTCATTAGACAAATATTGGATTGTCAATCGCAGTATTTCCAGGCATACATTTTTACATATCACTACTGACTGTTAACTTGATTTTGTTTAACTTTTGGACGTCCCTCTCTTGCTAAAATTGCCAATTCGCACCCCGCACTAGTTCCACATGTGATTGTCAATGTGTGACGAGTGACTCGCTCTGCGCTCAGCCTGGCGGACGGCCCGTTCGGCGGCAGCTGCCAGATCCACGGGCCGGCGGGCGTGGCGGGCGGCGGCGCGGGCGCGGGGGCGAACGGCGACGCGCCCGCCAGCCCGGCGCCGGCCAGCGAGTCGGAGGAGCTGTCGCTGTCGGGCGGGGCGGGCGGCGCGGGCGGGGCGGCGGGCAGCGACGACGCGCCCCCGGCCGCCAAGAGCCCCGTGTTGCTGCGCAACCCCGCCTTCTCGCACTCCGCCTGCCCCGCCGAGGTGCACCGCTCCTGCTTCTGCGTGCGCTTCATCGCAGAGCACACGCGCATGCTCGAGGACTCCACCAAGGTGCGTGCGCTCGGCCGCGCTCAACCACTTGCGCTAGCACGCCACTCAGCAAATGCTCCGGAAGTGAGGTGCGTAGGTCCTAGACCGCTCTACATCTCGTCAATGAATGTTCGAGGACTCCACGAAGGTGTGTGCGCTCGGCAACGCTCAGCGCCTGGCAACGCGAGCCAGCAACTCAGCAAATGCTCCAGAAGTGAGTTGCGTATGTCCTAACCGCTCTGCGTCTGTCAATGAATGTTCGAGGACTCCACTAAGGTGCGTGCGCTCGGCGACGCTCAACCACTTGCGCTAGCACGACACTCAGCAAATGCTCCAGAAGTGAGGTGCGTATGTCCTAGACCGCTCTACATCTCGTCAATGAATGTTCGAGGACTCCACGAAGGTGCGTGCGCTCGGCGACGCTCAGCGCCTGGCAACGCGAGCCAGCAGCTCAGCAAATACTCCAGAAGTGAGGTACGTATGCGTTGCGTCAATGAATGTCGAGGTCCTAGCCAAGGTGCATGCGGTCAACGACGCTCAGCGCTTGACGCTAGCCCGCAACAGAGAAAATGTTTCAGAAGTGAAGTACGGATGTCAATGTCCTTAACCGCTCTGCATATCGGCAATAGATAATCGAGGACTCCAGCAAGGTGCGTGCGCTCACCGACACTCAAACCACTTTCACCAGCCCGCAGCCTTCAGCAGTGAGGTGCGTATGTCCGATACCGCCCTGCGTCTCGTCAACGGATGCTCAAGTACTCCACCAAGCCTTCTAAATGACTACTTTACCACTCTCCACACATATTTGAATGGATATATAACAAAGTAGATGACAAAACAATTTACCAGGTACGTATGGAGAATACTATCCTGCTTCATGTTAAAAGATAGGATTAATTATGTTCTCCGTGACTCGAGTCCTCGGGCTACCCTCAAAGGTGCATGATCTCATCACTGCACTCCAGGCTCACGTGCAAATGTTCCAGAACTATGGTGCGTATATCCTTCACCGGTCTGCACTTCGACGGAAATATATTCTAGGATTACACCGCTAGGATTACAGGATTTCTAGGAAGTTCTGTATGCTCAACAATCCTCCATGGTCCGTGCTCGGACACGTGCCTGCAATTTAACAAATGTTCGAAAACAGTGCATGTCCAACACCACTTCCCTGAAGAAGATGAATATTAGAAAAGTTTACGTAGATGTGCGTGCTTGACAATGCTGTGTGGCGGACTCACATACACGAATTCGCGACTGAGCAACCGTTCTGCATGAAAATTCTGCCCAAGAACTAAGGTGAGGATGTCCAACTCTCTTTCCCCGTCGCGTGATTTCCCAAATGAATCAGTGCCAGATAAAATAATAATGTTCAGAAGTAGTTCTATGTTCGAGAACTACAATAAGGTACGTATTCTGAGCATCGGCGTCTCGCTGACGTACACGAACGAACCCGTAACAAAACAATTCCTTCACGAGTCAAAATGTGGAAGACCCCATAAAGGTACGTACGCAGAATGAACCTTGTATGGGATGAACTATGATTCACGCCAGAAAACTTCTTAACGACTGTCTCAAGGTGCGTATGCTACACGCTTATTAACTGTTGGCACACCTACACTAACGAGTCCATGGCAGAGCACATTAACTATGATTGTGACCAGACACTCTAATCCTGTAATTGTAGTATGTTTTCCTACAAGGAGGTAGCAGTGTTCCTCCCCGACATAATGATGAGATCGTGTGCCGACCTATACGTTGGATTTCTATTACTTCCACGTAACTACCCCCAGCGGAGCACCACCCCACACAAATTCTAATTTCGTGACTGCTCTCCCGACATATATGGTAGTGTAGTACATGTGGCTGGGTATGTAAGGCGAGATGATAGGACAAGGACGAGGAAGGAAAGATCGGGCTTGATCTGTGGGCTTTTTGTTATGGTACTGCTCCGGCATTCGCCTGGTATTGATCGAAGAGACCACGGAAAACTACCAATTATAGCAGCTGGGAAAGATCACATAACGGAACAGATGAATTCTCTACTGAAAGATGAAACCTGAAGTACTCTTCCAATGCGCGTACATGCGCTACAATACGCTACATTACGTAGCGCGTACATGCGCTACGTAATGCTCTACAATATACCGCCGCGCTCGGAAAGAAACGTACCCATTACAGAATAAGTTCCTTGAGGTCTCTTACTTCCCTCAAGTGTGTATGCCCAAGACAAAACTCTCGATCTACATACACACACGATCGAAGTCTATACGTTGAACCTATCTTCTTTGTGTTTGACGTTTGAGAGTCACGTGGTGACGCGAAAAAGTGAGGCGAGCGAGGAACAATAGGTTTTCTATTAACCTTCAATCGATCAGTCTTCTCAAATGATGTAATCTTCTACTATACTCTTTTAGCCAAGCCTCGGTGAACAAATGACAAAGGTAGTGCGAAATGCGCTTCGATGTGAGGTGCGACAATGCTAGCTTATGGGTACGGTAACGCGCGGCACGTTGTCTCTTGCGAGGTGAAGCTATCAAATACAAAGGAGATTGGTTCAGTGTAAAACGCTGTCCAGAACACAGCTCAAGTTCAATTTATAATTTCTTACCGAAACAAAGGTTTATGCTCAAGAACACCGGAAAGATAGGTTTAACCACAGTAAATGTATTAATAGAGTAGCGCTGCTCCGTGTTGAAAGCCCTATGACGTCATGTTGTTTAGCGACTCTAGCGATCCGCGCGGCGATCAAGGAATACTTCGCCGCCCTACAATTCGTAAAACAGCATCGTTCAGCGAAATCTAGCCCAAAATGTTGAAGAATAAGTGTTCATGAAAATATCTAGAAATGAAAGTAATCTAAGTAGTAAATAAGGGATTCGAGGATGTAATAACACTTCTGTTAGAAGGTAATAGCAAATTTCAGTCTTTCCTTTCTAGGTTTATTGGTCAAGTAAAATAACATAACTCAGGGTTCTTTCCTTCATTATTGCTGAATTTCATTGCAGAATAGAGCGCTCCTTTCTATTTTCGAACACGCATTGTTATTAATGTGTTAACTTTAAAAGTATAAGAATTCATTTGGTGCATATCAAATATGTTCCGATTCATGTAAAATGTAATATTACAACGTTTGCTCGATCTAATTTTACGTGTTATGTAATGACTTGCTCTTGAAATCCTAGGAATATAAAACAACCAGGTCAAGAAATAATACGAATTATTTTTCAACTTTTTAATCAGGTATTGATAAACGCAATTTACCAAACAAATACATATACTTCAGTAGTAGCTATCCCTTGTTTTACTTGATCTTCACTAGGCTGTATGCGCGCGCATCCCTAACTAGTCAAAAAACGGGCTGAGCTGCGATACTGTAAAAATACGTATACTGGGGTTTAACACTAGTCCACGCGGTGCGTAGATATAAGAATATGCAAAAAGTCCTTGAAAGAAAAAAAAATCTACGAAATGTGAGATAGAGAACACCACGAGTATAAACTTCAGACATTGCGTGCCAACACGAATAAACCCATTAAAGGCAAATGGTGTTCAAGGCGATGGAATCTTTGACGTCTTTGCCAAGGTACCTGAACAAGCCACCGCGTGTGCTGCAAAAAGTAAATGTCTTCCTCTCTTCTGTACACATTCTTACTTATCAATGCTCAAGTTCTAGATCAAAGAACATATTCCATAAAACTTGTCCCATGCGCCTAATGTGACTAATGTAAAAAAAGCTCGGAAGCCTAACTCTTATTGCACTCCTCAGTGAATCGTTCGAGGTACTACTTTCGTTCCCTGAAAATTGACTACGTCAATAGTTCGCTCATTTTGCTGTGGATTAAGTTATCTGAAGTTGAAATCGAGCGGGCACATTGAATATGTACTACAACAAATGCCACAACTTTGGGGTCGAACGCAGTTTTCGAGAGAAACGAGATGAAGGAATCCAACGCGCAGCACTCGCAAGGACCTTCCAGTCCAGGATTGTGCGATCTGACATAGGGCTGTGCTTGGTAGCTCTACGCTGGTGGAAACGTAAACTCGTAATACACGAGATGTGTTTTTAGAGTAAATACCTCATAAAAATTGTTTTTCGAAACAAAATTTATTTTTACATAAAATAACACATCTTAAACTATTTTTCAACATGGTTGTCACCACTCTTCAGGCATTCGTCACAGCGGGAAACCAACTTTTGTATGCCCTCTTCGTAGAAAACTGCCGCCAGTGAAGACAGCCACTGTTTTTAAACGCAAACACAGTTTTTAAACGCAAACAATGTTAAGGGAGCTAAAAGTCTTCGCCAACTTGTAGATATTTATAGCGAAAATGAAATGAATGATGGAGTGGTGAGAAAGTGGGTTAGAAAATGATAGACGAACCACAAACCAATTTTCATGACGATGCACTGAGTCGACCTTTGTTGTCAATGATGGGTTGGTTGAAAAAGGGAACGAAAAAATTCATGAAAACAGATGGTTCACAATAAGAATGCTTTGTGATGATTTTTTCGCAAGTCGAAAAACAGTTTTCGCAACAAAAAACAACAACAAACGTTCAGAAGAGGCTTATTTAATAGCGGAATTTTTCTCTGAAGAGGTCATAGTAAAGATGGTCTCACGTTATGGCAAATGTCTAAAGAATGGACACAATTATATAGAAAAATTGTTTAAGTAAAGCTCTTTCAAGTTATAATTAAAACCGCCTTGTAACAGATCTAATCCAGGTTCATTTTCTAGAGCAGTTCATGTTACTCGCCGAAAAAATGACTTCACTTTTAGAATGCATTCAAAGTAGTGAACGTTTCAACTCATTGGGAGCGATTCGTCCATATGAAATATTCCCTAAGAAATGCAACAAGCGGTAAGGGCTTTCTGTCGTAATGAAACAACTAATTCACAAAAGACGTCAATGTCATATTGATTCAAAAGCCCTTGACAACTATTTATTAAAACAAAACCGACCAAAAAGATTTTTAAAATCATTTTAATAATAATTATAATCTGACAAGGTCATTTATAGGCTTCATGAATATTATAAACTCTTCATCCTTAACATTAATTAAAATACGTTCCCCACAAAAGATTCATTTGTGAACTCCTTCAATATTCGTGCAATGTATATCGTACACCGCACTGAGGGTACACTCAAAATAGATCAAAGGATCCTTCGCAAGGGAGTTAAAAGATTCCATGGACTTTTCACATTCCTCCGCAACCCGCAAAATACAAGTTTAGACCTTCATTCACATTGAAAGGAAATCGTATCTTAAAGACGCATGAAAAGAAATTAAAAGTAGTATTTGTAAATTATAAATTTGTAAAATCTTCTCACAATCAAACCAGAGAGTGTTTGTCTTTAAGGGACGTTATTTGAAAATAAATACGATGAATGATATAAAAATAAAAATACGAGTATTTGTGAACATGTTTTCTCTTCATTGCTTTGTAATACACGATTCTCTTATAATAAGTGACCCATTTCTGATCCACTGAGTACCACTGAGATCCACCACGTGATCCACTGTTAATCCATTTCTAATAAATTTTCGTTGTGAATGTAAAATGACAGAGCGTATGAAGCTTCAGAAGGGTATGGTCTGACATTCTTCCAAGGTACGTATTATTCACATTGTTCTGAGCAACGCGTACAGGTACGTAAAGGTAATTACTCTTGGGAGCAAACGAAGTTCCGGAATGTCCGAGGGTTCCATCAAGGTATGTGTCTGAGTAGTACCCTAGCAAACAAGCCACGGACCGCGCGCGATATTTCCTTCCTCTTCCTTGTCCTATCCTCACCCTTTACCCTAACTACCTAACTACTTACTACCCTAACAGGCACTACACCACCACACATGCCGAGAGACCGGTCGGGAGCTTAGAGCTCGCCTCGACTGAGGGTGGTGCCCCCTTAGTGGGAGATACCTAGCCCTGCTAGCAGACGGTAAGTCAACGCCGGATCTCGCCATGCAGCGGGGGAAGACCAACGCCACCTACAGAGGAAAAACATGTACTACACTTACGGGAATAATTACCTCAGTCGTTCACGCGCCCGGAATCACCAATCAATCCACCAAGGTATGTCCTTGCGCGGTACCTCGTCATAACAAAGAAAAAAAAGGAACCCTTCCATTACAAAGTGTGTTCTTTTGAGGAGATGCTTCGCCATAGAGATGCCAACATATTTTTGTTTTTACTTAGATCAGTGAATATGTAACATATGTTTTTTAACGAATCCTCTACATAATTTATACTAAGTAACTTACGTTTTAGAAAGTTTCAAGTTTTACCTTTTATTAAGAATGAAATTGTTTTATTATTTAGAATTATAATATAGATAAAATATAGGACTTTTGAGGAGAAATATAGAGATAATCAAGAGGAATGTTGTACGTACGTCCAACCGGGGAATATTTTTTTAGAGGACACGTCGTACTATTTGTTTCAAATATTATTCATAATTTTATGTTCGTCAATTGACATGGTGTCAATATATGCTCCCTCATCGCATTTACTGAATATTTTATGACATTGATACCCTTGTTTTCACGTCAAAAGGTAGTCGTTAATTCAATTATTATTTGATGTAGTTTTATCTCCTCTTTAATAGAATTCTTTATCGTCTACTCCCTTTCGAAGGATAGCAGCTACAGAACGGAAAAGGGTTTGCTATCTTGAAGTTAGAAAAAATAGCACATCAGAATAATACATACCACTCTAACAAGATTCCTCATTCATTCACTAGCGGATATTCTTTTACCTTTATTCTTTTTGTATTTTCACATCCACCGCCTCTTGTTTTTATTCTTTAAGAGCTACAGCGAAAGGAGAACAGTTCATTCCTTCCCCCAATATTTTCTGAAAGTGGCGTATCAATTATGTAAAACAGCATACCAACGTCCGTAGGTAGCACAGGATTCTGAATCGCGTTTTCTTTCTTATTTCCGTTTTATATATTGACTCGTTATCTTGTCCCATCTCTTGTATTCATATGTAGATGTACAGGATGAATGATTGATTTATTTTCGAAAATATTCTATTTTTATACTTGAAGCACATATTACTTTTTTCTAAGAAAACAATTGGATTATTATTATTATTATTATTATTATTATTATTATTATTATTATTATTAAAGATTGGAGAATAGGTGAAATCGAGTTCTTATTTTCATCGTGAAAAAAAGGAAAATTCGATGATCTATCATCCACCAGTTAATCATAAATACTAACTATGCATTTTGTGTCTAAGTTGTTGGGAAATTTTCAAGTATTTAATCCATGTCTTTCGTGCGTTGGCAATTGATGCGAAAGAGTAACTAAGCGAAAACATGCCGAAAGTCGCACAGAACTGATTGCATTAATTGAAATGGTTATCTAGTCATTACCATTACTCAAAATCTAGCGTTTTGATTTTTTATTTTACTATTTCGGCTCGACTTTCCCTTTCTTCGAGTTCAGGTTTTCCTAAGTTTTTCCTTATTCCTCCTACACAATATACGAATAAAGTACGATACGACACTGATAATGCATCTTATTGTCATTGATTCTTGGCGCGTCAACTGCTAAGATCTAGTCCCGTAGGGGTCTAAGGTAAATCCCTGTAAGTGTTGGGAATGTTTTAATCGCGGGAGGTGGCGGTGCCCCCCCCCCCCGGGATGGCGAGATCCGGGTCAACCCACTGGCTTCCGAGTTTTCTTCAACCAGGTACCTCCCGCCAGCGGGGCACCACCCCAGCCGAGACAAGCTCTATACTCTAGACTGGTCTCCCAGCATAAGTGGCTGTGCAGTACATATAAGAGTAAGTGTGTTCATGAAAGGGGGAGGACAGGATAAGGAACAGGAAGGAAAGATCACGCGCGGTCCCGGCCCATTTGCTTGGGTACTGCTCCAGCATTCGCCATACGTTGATCGGAGAAACCATGAAAAATTATCGATCCGAGCTGCCGGCTGCTACAATTCTCCTCCAGTCAGCGATAGAGCTAGTGTCGAAAAACCTACCACACCGTCGGGACTCGAACCCTAGGACATCCAGGTCGGCACTGCAATGATATCAATTGATGACCTGAGCCACCTAAGCCGGTGCATCTTTCTCTAATTATTTATTAGGACACTATACGCAGATACATCGGAAAAGTGAGAACTAATACATCAGAGTTATAATTCAGTGAAGCAATTTGTACAGAATAATGAAGTGCTCAAATACACTTCATTAAATCCACGCACGTATATTCCCTCTACTTGTACGCTCAAAATTAACCTTGAGACAAAAAATATATTTTTTTAGATTAATGAAGATAAAGTAAGCCCATTTATCTATCTATCTATGTATCTATCTATGTATCTATCTATGTATCTATCTATCTATGTATCTATGTATCTATCTATCTATCTAAAGAGAGAAAAAACATAATTATTTCACTTTTACTTCACGATTAATTTTGATTTGTACGATTGAGGTAAACTTACGTAAAATAAATGAAGTGCCTACTTTTATCTTTCGATCATTGTAAATTACAAGATGCTCACTGAAGAAATAGAATATGTTCGCACTGTGTGAACGAGTTAAAAAAAACTTTTCATGTTTATGCTTTTCCCCTCTTGTCTACTCTCCTCCTCCTCCTCCTCCTCCTCCTCCGCTAAACTCATTTCCATTCCGCCGATTTTATTTCCCGTTTCTGTATTTTGATCCCTTCCTGTTTGTGTCGTATGTGATATCTTTTAGGCGTCCGTATTCAAATGTCAATCCTTTCACAAATCAAACGTCGATATTCGTTTAAAAAACATGCACATTCCAATTTTTTAAGCACACCGTATTATGAACATTTTGCCATATTCATGCTGCATTCTTAACCTGCAAAATGATATCGCACTGAAAAAAAATGAATAAACATTTTATAAACACAGTAGAGATAAAAAAAAGGCGATTAGTATTTAACTTACGTAAAACTGTTTATGAATCTTCGTTTGTTGCAATCAAGTGCATCAATTTAATTTCTGATTGATAATCTTTCCATCTGATAAGCGGACTTTCCACCAAATTAATTTTCTTTCACTTCGTTTTCCTTTTGCTTGTTCCCTCTTCATTTACGCCTGTTCACGCGCCATCTCTCAGGCTTCTCTCTTATCCTATTTCTTCCACCAACCAAGCATTTCGACATTCGTAATGAAAGGTAAAAATGCGTATACAAATAAGAATTGCTTAACAATTGATCGTTATATGGATATCTTATTTTCTACATTTATGATTCATCTTAAATGCAATATCAAATAGAAAAAAATCGCCCTGGAAAATAATAAGGGCAAACATTTTGAAAAGGCGATCGATAAGATATTTTATGATGACCATTTTCGAAAAACCAGAGGGTGAAAGAAAATTAGACTGTGTCAGTTTTTGAGCGTCCTTTGCTCTATCTGCGGAAAATTTTCACGGAAACATTTGAGCCGTTTTTGAGACCAAAAATATAAATTGCAGGAATTTATATCACAAATTACCCGAAATTACTTGAAAACTGCACACATTTTCAAGATATTTTATATGGCTTCATTTCAAGATGTCTTTCAACAAAAGATTTCATTCGAAAAACAAAAAAACATACACAATATTGTAGTTGTAGGAAAACGCCGAAAAAATTAAACTTTTGCAATTTTCGAAAAATCGGTGATTTAATTAAAAATGAGTTTGGTGCCATTTTTAAGCGTTCTTTACGCTATTCAAGAACAAATTTTAATAAAGAAATTGGAGCCATTTTTGAGAACACTGAAAATGTTGAGGCTTCATGTTTACTACCCTCAAAAATTAAAATATCCGTTTCAAACTCGCAGAGCATTGAGTTCAATCAGAAAGATTAAGAAATACCAATTTTGGAGAAAATATTTTGAACGGGTTAGGCGTCAGCGTTGACTATACAGAGACGGACGGCAGGCAGGCAGGCAGGCAGGCAGGCAGGCAGATAGACAGACATTTTGCCGTCAATAGATTTTTCGCTATCAATGATTCACAAACAAAACATGGATTCTGACTACACAACGTGTTGGAGACAGTGATATACAAGTACAGAAACAATATTTACACACTTTTACGTTATCAGGGTACGACAACAAAAGTTTTTCAGTCAAAAATCGCCGATATCCGGCGCACGACTGCAATTAATTCTCTTATTACAAAGTTAATCAAGAAAGTAAAAAATGAACATTTAAATTATTTTCCCCAAAATGTTCATGTCTTCATTGGTTTCAATCAAAAGCTTCTATTAATTTTCTCCTTGCTTATGTCTGGTTTTCCAAGCTGCCTTCCCGACAAGTTCATTTTCCTTCCCTTCGCCTGTTCTTTCTTGCCTGTCGCCCTGGCGCCCCGTCCCGTCCCGCCCCGTCCCGTCCCGTCCTGTCCTATTTAAACGTCGCTCCTTTCCACGCCTGGGAGCATTACCCCTCCCCTTCTTGCGTCGCTACTTTCTTCCAATATCTGCGCGTCTCGCTCCATTTCATAATGCTTCTTCCTTGCTCTTCTCATCCTCCGGCCCAAATTCGATTTCCTCGCGACAGCAGTGCTAGCTGTTGTCCCGTCGTTGCTCTCCGCAAATGGTTGCGGAAAGGCCCAGCTCGTGGGCCTCTGAGGAACTTTTCGCGTCCAAACGAAGAATCAATACTGCCTGTTGCATATTCAAATCTTAGCCGATTAGCCCATAAGTGACGTTAATTTGATGTTGAAAATAGGAAAATGCTCCGTATAATTTTTTTTAGTATTAGTAAGACGCAAACAATGCCAGTTACTTTAACAAAACGCTGAGTAGTGCTTAACGATTACGAAAAATATAGTGATGTTTAGTGACATTCTTCGTGGAAATAGATGAGTCGTAATGAGAACCAATAAGTTCAGTTGTTATAGCCGTAATAAAGGATCGAATTAGTTCGAGATTTCCTTTGTTGAAATAGTTATAGAAAAAACATCGTCTTTAAAGTGGAAGTAACTTTGTAGTCTTAAAAGGTTAGAAATTGCTTAAAAAAGTATGTATTATATATTGTATTTGACTGCTAACGAATTACATATTTTCAAATAATATGAAAAATTAAATGCAAATGAATCATACATTAGTTTTAATACTCTTAATAATTTGGCGCGTATTTTGTATAGTCTTTTTCACGATGAATAATGACATTTATTTTTGTAATTCTTGCAATAGTGTTTATGCAGCGAAATTTGTAGTAAAGTCAATACATTAAACACGACTAATTTTTCCCCATCGCTTGGATGTATAAAACTTGCTGATGGCTGCCATTGTTTGGACGAATATCGGATTTCAGTGGCGTAATTAGCCCGACATCAATATTTAGGATCTTAAAAATTAAATAAATAAATACTTCTATTGCAGTATTCTTCTTTTGCAAGTAAATTATGCTTTTCGTACAGTGTTTATTGAATTATATATATATATATATATATATATATATATATATATATATATATATATAAAATTATTTATGTTTACTTAATTATAAATTAACAGACGTTTTATTAAAATTTACTGTTACTGTTTTCTTCTTATTCAAAAGCACAAACGAAATAACGAAAATTGTTGGACCTAGGAACGGACAGCTTTGCACTTCAGATCCAGCTCTAAGTTACACTCATTTCTCATGCCCGAAACGAAACGATAGTTACAATATGAAAACATGTACAGTTGAGAGGAATAACAGCTACTGACTTTTGAAAACTAATATTTTTCAGGGTGATTTATTAGCATTTTAATACACTTACGTAATTTTTATTTGAGGGTTTGTAAACAAAAACATGGTTTTCGGTCGCTCGTGACCTAAGCTGTTTTATAGCGAATGTAAATAAAAAAAAGAAACAAACACTCTGGTAGTTCACTTGAGACTCTGTTTCCCCATAGTGCGATGCTATATGCAATAATAAACAAAACTAAAATTTTATTTTGTTTAAAACGTTTTAAGAATTACTTGACATCATTCTCCCGAGAAACATCCCAAGGTCAAAAATATAGATGCACCGCAGATATCTCAGGCATTTTTCACAACTTTTCTCTTAATTTGAAAATTGTGGGTTATCGAGTTCTTGCTCACAACCCTTCACTTTATCAAAAATTAGAAATTTATGACCGACGCAGAAACTCATATGCAGACAATTCGCACATCTAGCGAGTATATCGCTATTAACAATTTTAAGAGTAATATCTTAAATGAATGCCAGAGTTGCTGGCATTTTTGTTACTAAAACTATGAGAATACAATGCCGTGCAGCAATAAAAGCGTTGAATTCATTCTATTCTGTTTCAATTTTCCGGGTCATTCAGCAGTTTTATGCAATATGAAACAAAACAATTACACGAAAAATTTAATTCAACCTTCGATAATCCTACTTTTTCCTAAAACACAATATGAACATCAAATGTATAATTACTCATGTTCAAACTCATTTGTACAAACGGAAAAAATTCAATTGGATTCCGAACTCAAATACAAACGATTAACGCGGCCTGAGTGCGATTACTACTGAAGTACGTAGTAATTAGGGCAAATAGATTTTAAATTAAGTAAAAATGTGTACCAATGCATACACGTGTACTGTGCTATACAAACGTTTGTAACTTCATAAACAAATTGCCTGTAACTAAATTTGATGGAGTAAACATAAATATTATAAGAAAATTCGGCAAAGAGCGCTTCTGAACACGTTATTGTGGTCATTGTTGTGAGAAGTCATTACTTCGTACACCTGGGAAAGTCTAAAAGCAATAATTAACTAAAAGTAAATACCATGAAAATCGGTCCCATAGATCGCAACGTCGAGTGAAGCATCTGTATGCGTGTGCGTAGGTGAAGGAGGACTGGAAGTACGTGGCGATGGTGCTGGACCGGCTGTTCCTGTGGATCTTCACGCTGGCGGTGCTGGTGGGCACGGCGGGCATCATCCTGCAGGCGCCCACGCTCTACGACGACCGCGTGCCCATCGACAAGAAGTTCAGCGAGCTGGCCACTACAGCGCTGGTGCGGTTCCCTCCGCCGTGAAGCGCCGTCGCTCCTCCCACAGCTCCCTCCCCCCGTCCCTCCCCGCCCCGCCCCGCCCCGAACCCACGTCCCCCGCCACGACCCTCCTGGCCTCCGTCCGGCGCTGACGCCGCTGTTTGTTTTGTAGCTGAGCGAGTGACGGCCGCCACCCCCGCGCCTTCCGCCGGCCAGCCCCGACCCGCCCCCGCCCCGCCCCGCCACCGCGCGCCGCCCCCCGCGCGCGCCGCCGCCGCCGCGCAACGGTGAATGTGATGGTAGTCTATTTTACAGAGAGAAAGCTATAGAGAAGATTGATGGAGAGATATATACATATATTATATATACACATACCTAGTTGACAAGTACTGTACATAGAGAGAAGTTTCTACCGTTCACCACCGGACTTGGATGTTGGGGTGCCGCCGCAGGGGAGGAGAGTCCCTCTATCTCTCTCCCTCCCTCTCTGTCTCCGCCCGCTGTCACCCTTCCTCGCTCCCGGCCGCCCGCTCTCCCCGGCGCCGCCCCGCCCGCCCGCTTGTGGTGCCCGCCTCGGCCTAACCCAGTGTCGATTAACTCACAGTGTAAAAAGACTCTAAACCGACGGAATTGAACATGCCTCCTAAAACGGGCTCTCCCGGCCCACTAACCCGAAGAATAAAGCAGTTGCCACTGCATAACTCATATTCCGGATGTCAAAAAATTATTAAAGAAATATATATCATAAATAAATATATTAAATTTTAATGCTGTTTCTTTTATGAAGAGATATAATCTCCTTTCCTGGAACTGCCCGCCCCGCCCAAGGCCCATCGCCCGCGCCCGTGCCCGCCGCCACGACGGGCGCTCGACTGAAATCTCGCTGCCATCATCGCTGCCGCGTCGCGGAATAAGTGCATTAAAACTGTGTACCACAGGTTCTCACAGGTGAACAGAAGACCCACAAACGAAACGCCTTAGCCTCATTGAGTCTTACTCTGGCAAATCAGTTAAAAGATACAGACATGTTGATAATACAGATTGTATATTATTGAAACATGTAAATAAAGTAATTTGTATAAATATGGCATTATTTTAACAAAACAACAATTCGATGGCTATGCTGTTCGGAGCATGAACCGACTATTGTTGTAATTGCCTTTTATAATAGTAGAATATTTCCAAACGGTTTGTTGACTTTTTTAAAGTAGATAAGTTATTTTACTTTATGTTTAACAACAGTATAATAAAAGAATAAGATATCTTTAAAAGTAAAATTAACAATTTGACATTAGGTCGAATTTCGTAGTCAAAGAATTATTTAAACATCCCGCTAAGTAGAGTATCCTCCATGTTCTCTCCATTTGCTTCTCCGTTTCGCCACAGATGGCTCTCGCGTTTCAGTGCATGAAAATGGATGCCAATGTTGTTAATGGCGGATATGGCTGCCGGTAAATCATGCTGAACTGAAGAATTTCAGTCACCCAGATTTGATTTTCCATTATTTCGGTATTTTTCGCCCTTTTGACTTGTAGAATTCTGTGGAGAGTTTCTGGTAGTATTAGCGATATTTTCTCTGTCAAATTTGTCAACCCGACAATATTGATACGTTTTATGTTGTGCAAGAATGTCAATTTCTAGTTCTGATCTCAAACATGCTCTACGCAAAACCGACTTTCCGTTTTGTGCTCGCGAAGCTTTGACAAGAATCGGTAAGTTCCTAAACAATGTAATTGCTTATAAATTGAAGTGTTTTCAACAAAAAGCTTAGGTTATGTTCACTTTGCAAACAGAACAAATATACGCTCCAAATGCAATGGGAAGACCTCCGAGTAACAAGCAAATTGATCTTGCCGCCGAAGTAATGGCAGAATTTGTATTTTGCGAAGCAGACCGCAGAGGCAGTAGAAAACGAGTAAATATTCTTGGTTATGTTATGCCCCTTAATGAATGTATTTTTGTATGTCATGTTATTGTATAACAATTCATGGATTTTCAGCGTCTTTCTTGCATTCAAGAACTGCAACTTTTGGAGGTGCTGTGTGATTATTTTACTTATTCGGGTGCTAGTAATGAACCTGCACGAAATGCTGTTTTTATGGCTCTTTTCCCTGCTTCTAATGCAGAACGATGTAGGTTACTTGCGAAATTAGTGTCAATGGCTATATCAACCAAGAATACACCAGTCCTAAATGCTACCGGTGTATGGATGCAGGTAACAATATATTTTGTTGTTTTTATACAAGTTAAGCTGAAGTGTCACCTTATATTGTTTTGATCTCAGGGTACACACCATATTGTACAGTACAAAAAAAAAAAAAAAAATCAATGTAATATTTCACCTTTTAAATATTTGCCCATATAAATACATTAAAAATGCTTTCTGTAGCATTTAGGCAGTGCAACACAGGGCAGCTTGGAATTGGCCCAAGGCTTAGTAAAAGACTATTTTGTGCTAGTACCTCGTGCAGGCAGTGGATTGCAAGACTTACCACAACTGGCTCCCTATTTCACTTCCAGCCTTTTAACAGCTGTTGCAGAGATATACACTGGAGAGGGTTAGTGTTACATAGATTGTGCTCTATCTCATCTTATTTTGATATTTTATTATATTGATATATCTGACTATTGCTTTAGGTCCTACATCTGCCCCTCCTCAGCCACTTTTGGAAGTTGTAACGCAATGGGTGGCAGATCTTCCAACACTTTGCATAGCAGCTCTTCCTGCAGAGCCACTGCATAGGACTTCTCCCACTACTCCATATGCCGGTTTGTTTCGATGGTGTATTTTGGCACCATTGCATTTCCATCCAGCCCCAGCAGTACTCCTGTATTCCCGTTTACATTTGGCATTACTGGAATCTTTGCTTGAATGTCGACAATTGCAACCTGGAAGATTGGAGGGTTCAGTTATGCCTCAGCAGTTGATGATGACAGCTAGATCCATGATCCGAAGCAATGGCTCAGCTGAAGCAATGCAGGATGCCATTGATCGTTTTGCACAGGCTTTGCAGCTTATATTGGATTCGAGACTGTTGGCCCAGTCTGGCCAATGTAAGTGTTTATACTCTGAGATTGGATACAGAAATCAATGTGGTCATGTTCTGTTGATTTGTTTATTGCTGTGGTTGAGTGTCATTGTAATCACTTAAACACAAACAGTAACAATTCCTATGAATTCATTTTATAATACCTTCATTAAGAAAACTGAGAATACAAATTTGTTTTTCTTAATTGTAGTACATTGAATATAAATGTAATTGTAAACTTTTTACAGAAAAGAGGAAAAGCACTTATTTCACTGTAAATATGAAATTGTTTCCCAAGAATAATAGTTTCTACAATTTTCATATTTCAAAAAGTTTATCAATATCTTCACATGCAGTACTTATGACTATATTCTTCAGGCTTGTACATAATTAAATAATTGACACAATACATTTAGTGTGTCAATTCAATTTTTGAAAAGGTTTCAATAACTAATTGGTCCTTACGTTCCTTTACAGTGGATCTTTTTCAATTGTTGGATACCCTTCCACGTAACAGACTAATGGCTCTAGTCCTAAGGAAGCATCGAGGGCAGTCTTAGCAAATGTATGAATGTTCTGTTCGGCACAGAAGCAATTGAGCTGAAATATAATTTATTTAAATATGAACTATAACAAAAATGACATGCCAGATTGGATGGGGCTGGTGGCACAATTCCACATATATATAGCGAGTCTGTTAGTATGCCCCTTCCACAAGACCACGGCCTAAATGTGTCCATCGGTCTGGAACAGGCAGGAAGTATCGATGCATGGCATCGATAAATCGATTTCGGTACACCTCTGGGGATACTACTGTGGGCAGGCGAGCCTGACCACCGCCTAACTGACCATAATACTTCACCATGGCTTCAAGCTTTTTGTCCCAGGTGAAAGTGCGAATGTAGTCTATTATGCCTACTACAAGCTCATGTCGCTCCTGGTCGAGTCCAACAAGAAGAGAGTAATCCATCACAGCTTGTGCAGCAAGGAATTCTGTATCGCTGTGAATTGCTTGCATGAGCACAGCCTTTGAATGTGGGTACACATACAGTGGCGAGTCACACGTCACTGAAATAGAAAGAAGTCAATTTGAAGTTTTTGCCAACTGAAAACCATGTACAAATGTAATTATTAATAAAAAGTTTTATATGTAAAGACATTTTAAAAATTTTCTTTGCCTTCTCATTGCACTCATACTTTCGTATGGCAAGTAAGGAAAATGAAATTTATTTTGTCTCGTACGAAAATTAAGTGATGGGAATATAAAAAATAAAGTGATGAAAATTCAAAGAACTGATAGGAAATGTGTACATTATTAACTATTTATGAACATATTTCACTCTTATTCTAGCTTTACCCTACATTTTACTAAATGAATGGAAGTTCCAGAAGGTTTTGGTGAAATTGAAAGTGATAAGATTCCAAATCACATTATAGGAAGAACAATGCCAATTATCAATCCTGTCAAATTTTGTTCAAATAATCCTCCTGTAATAAAGTGCGTTCACACTATGGACAAATGAAATGTATCAGTTTTTTTAGGTATGGTTTGTAACTCTTAAACCTATCTCTTGTTGATTTGTTTCACAAATCAAGCAAAAAAATTAAATATTTATCTGAAACTAGTGCATACCGCCTAGGATAGTATTAACATCTCCTGAGCAACAATAAAAGTTAAATTTGAAGAAAAGTTTTGTATAAAGAATTAGAATTATTCGGGTGAAGCTTAAAGAACAAATGTGTAATATTTTCTGTCAACTCAAAACACATTATGTATCTACGAGAATTATGTAAAGAAACTGAAGATAGATCAGTTTTCAGTTAAATATCCTCTTAAAAGGAGCTAGTGAAAAACAAATTAGAAAGCTGAACATAAGGCTGCACACGCAAAACTTACTCTTGAGCAAATTCTCATCCAGCAAAACCAACTCCCCGGTTCCTGCTCTATGGTCAGGCAATGTTTCAGCAAGTCTATTTCGCATTGAGCCCTTGAGGTCAAACTTGTGAGTGACATGTCGACGGAAGAAAAGATTTTCCATTACAAGCAAGTTGGATGCCATTGTACTCCCTCCTGTGGCACGCACTTTAATGCGGAACACTCCCACAATCTTTCCAAGCAATGTGGGGCGTGAGGCAGCCAAAGAATTGTGTACATGTGAAAAGTAATGAGGTGCAAAGTCGAGGAACAGCTGCATTTCCAGGCGAGACATCTCCTTCAGCACAAAACGGTCATCTATGCACACAAAAAAGGAGTGGTAAGTACAGACTTCATAGAAAATTTATCATGTATGAAAGACGCAACAGAAGTCATGTTCTCATATTAAATTTGACATTAGACTTAAAAGATGGAAAATAATAATGAAAGGCAATCAACACAGAGAAAGAAAGTTTGAGGAAACTAAAAAGGTGTTAGTATTTGCTCTCACATATATTTAAAGTAACCTATCTAGAGTAAAAGACAATAATTTTGTTCAAGAACTGCAACAAATTAAAGTGGAAACTTCTAAATGGTGATTGTTTTTTTTAAAAAGGGAAATAATTTTGAATTTATGAAAAAAATTAATTATTTAAGAAGAAAAAAAATTAACATTCAAATATGAACATTACAAAATAAAGACATTACTTTGAAGTTCACAAAGCTTCTTGCAATCTAGGATGGACATGCACTTGGAATGTTTTTTATCAATTTATATATTGTACATTTACAGTTTTCACAACAAGCAAAATGCTACAAAAAATTAACCCTTGAATATTGGAAACTGGCTTATCTGCTTGGTTCCATGTATTGTTTTCTTTCCTTGGATGTTATGTCCTATAAAAAATGAGCAGGAAGCAGATATCACATCAAAACAAGTGAAACCTGCAACTACATGATTCTTTAAAACAATTTTGACACAGTTTTCAGGCAGGTTCTTCTGATTTAATATATCCCTTTCCAGGTTAAATTATGTTAGGAATAAATAGAACTGTGCTTTCATAGGTTGGCCGTATCTGCCACTGCACTCCAGATCCACCAACAAAATCTTAACAAATTATTATTTTAAAAACCCACAATTTGTTTCTCAATTTTCCATTAAATGTACAAAAAATTACTATAATTATTTCCAATTAAATTTTTTGATAGTTTGAAATTACATAAATAACTTTTGGTCTGTTTTCCTCCCTCTTATCTACCTACCTACCTACTTATTTGCAGAATCTCATTGCATAATATTTATACCTAAATGTTTTTGACTTTATTTAGTTCCTGTGGAAAAGTTTAATGATTCATATTGCTAATTTTTTGCTTTTTAAAACAAATTTATATTCAAGAAATGAGCAGTGTTTCAGTTCACATTCCATTTATGTGCACATCTTGGTGGTGTAGATGCTTGGAGCAGCACCCAAGTACAAAGAACTGAAGGCTGTGGGTTTGAGTGCAAGGTAAGGATGTTTTCATTATGAAGTTGTGTATGATTTGCTTCACAAAACACATTTATTCTGAACTGTCATTTCATCCACTCCTTAACGTCTACCCTCCATCCAATATCCATCCAGTGAAAGGCAATGGGAAACCAACTCTGATCATCTGCCCTAGAAAGTAGAAATCATATTGGTACAAACTTCTACCCTTGCTTATCGTTGGCAACTGAATATGACATTGTTATCATCACTCTGTTATCATCACTCTGAAGTATTTGTAATGCATTAAAGCAAGGGAAAAAATGTAATGATCTAAAATATTGTGGTTGTTATTAGTCTGGAATGAAATCACCTGCAACATTAAAAAAACAAAAACATTCCTCCTATGACTAGGAGTCATTGAATTAAAGTTTTACTAATCTCATCAAAAAATGCCACATGAAAGTTTTAATTGTATCAGTATTGTAGTATTTTCAAAGAGATAATTTGAACAGTAATTCTTATGCAAAATATTTTTCTCAAGTAGCACAGACCTCTATTATTAGTATGAAGATATGAAAACCGGTAAGTCTTTTTTGGAGCCAAAAGTTGTTAATAATAATTGTCATGTGCACTTGTCTCTTGCATTAAATACGAAATCTGAGCCTGAAGTTGCAATTTTTATGAACTGCAATTGTGAATTTACTGATTGACAACCTGAGAAGAACAGTAGCTGTAATTTGCTTTAATGAAGTGATAATTGCTATTGTAGTCATATAATCACCTTTTTCTAAATTAATAATATAATAAATAACTAATAAATTAATTAAATTGATAAGTACATAATAATATTATGCCACACTTGATATAAGTAAAATAAAAATACACACCATAACATTAACACAAAATTTTTTGAACATTAATAAATATTTGTACACACATACATTGTCCATCTGAACTGGTTGATGTTTTGTATGAAATCAGTAGTTTGTGTGTCTCAGTAAATAAATTCTACTTCATGTTAGTGAAAAATTTCTAGTTTTCAAATAGTGCTGACTTTTTTATGTTGAGACCTTTGTTCATAATTCAACAATAGTTAGTAAAAGGGATAGAGGGATAGGGATTCTGGAACTTAAGAAAATGAACGGATTATAACATGTCACAGTTTTTACTAATTAAAAAATTGTTGTATCTCATTTTTATGTTAGTATAATTACTTGATGGCAATGGTCATTCCCATTCTTTCATTATGTTTTCACTGTGGTAAACTTTTACCAAACCAAGGAGCAGCGAAAGCTCGTAAGTCATCTTGAGTGGAAAATGTAATAAAAAAGAAGGAAAAAGTGGAAGGATTAAAGTGAAACGCAGTGGAAAAAAAGAAAAGGAGTGGGGAGAGAAGTGAGAGTAGGAGATACAGTAGACAAAAGGAGATTAAGGAGTATGAGAAAGAAAAAGAAAAGAGCGGGAGAAGGAAGAAAACACAGAAGAGGGTGCAGGAGAAGAAAGAAAAGAAGAGGGAGCAGGAGAAAGAAGAAAAAAAGAAGAGCAAATTGGAGAAGGAACGAGGGAAGGGAGAAGGCATGAAAGTACCTCTGGTCTTGCAGAAGCTGGAGCCCGACTTGCCGCCGCGCGCCGCCCACTGCACGCAGCGCGCCAGCGAGCGCACGAAGGCCTCCTCGCCCGCGGGCAGCACGGCCGCGCGCAGCGACAGGAACTGCGCGGCGAAGTACACGCGGCAGAAGAAGACGGCGCCGCCGTCCGCGAACTGCACCTCCACGTGGTGCTGCGCCGCGCCGCCGGTCCCTCGACCGCCGCCGCGCGACCCCTGCGCCGTTTCACTCCAGTCAGTCACAAGCAATTCAATTTTGCCTCATTTTGTGCGACGAGACCCAGGCCATCGGGCCTGCTCTTCCGCCTGACCACGTAAATGTCCACCACGCTCCTTTCACCATCTACCAGAGAAGGAAGGTTTCACTTCGGAGACGAAACTGGCTATTAACATTTAGCTTAGAGGCTTCTTTTAGGCCTGAGGATTGTTTACATGCAGTTAATCTACAAAGTGGGATCGCCGGCTTTCCTTTCCTTCCGAAGGAAAGCATACGAAGCATAGGTCTCATCACACCCGAAGCAGTATTTCTATTGTCAATTTATTCCTTCTTTTACTTTTCCCCTAAACATAAATAAATAAAAACTATTTATGGGGTTCTGGATCCGCAACTTTTGAGGCTACAACGCACAATGCGAATGAGAAATTTTATGTACGAGAGGACACTGAAACATTAAAAAAGTAAATGAACAATGAGAGGTGACACTATGAAACCAGCGTTTTCGTCTTTTCTTTTTAACCAATTGTGGATATGAATAATAATATACTCTCATGTTGCCTCTGACTGTTATCGTGCAAATTTGTCCAATGTAACATGTCGATACATTTTTTTATCTCGTAATGTCTGGTAAATAAAGATTTCCATATTTTCAATTCATACCAAGACAATTGGAGAAGAATTCATGATAATTTCAAGGCGTGGAAATCATAAACAAGACTCCTCACGTGAATTAGTTGAATCCCCGGCCAGGTCAAAGAAATATTTCTCCAAAAGAGGGAATCAAACTCTCTAGGGGGAGACTAAACTCGGCATCGCCCATTGATCTGAACACAGAAGAAAAAGGACGAGGTTGGAAATGTTATCGGTGTCGTGAGGACATAAACATGAACAGAACTGTCAGATCATACGTTTCTGAGATATGGAGGCAAAGGAATTATATTGTAAAAGAAGTGTGAACGTAACCTGAAAGAAACCGACTGGCAAGACATCAAAGTGCAACCACAGATGCGATGAACTTCTGTCTTCAATGTAGTATTATAAAAGAATTAAATAAGACGAGATAATATTTTGTACGTGCCAAATACTAGTATTGTGGAAAACGAGCAAAAGGCCTAACGAAAACGGGCTGGAGGTACATCCACGGCTATCTCTTGGAATTTATGGATCCATTAGTTGGCCCAAAAGGACGTTCCGCACTCTGCAAATCACCGTTTTGAAAGTGAAAATTGCTTCAAACTGGAACCCAACTCGAACGGCGATGCCTTAAACTGAGCATTACCACATAATCGCATTCATATTTTTTGCACTGTATAATTTAAGAATGCTGAATATGCCTGTAACACATTCTCTGGCTCAAAGACTTACATGGGAACAGTTGGTGGGAAAATAAATTCTAGGTTTGAAGTGAAAAGAGCTAAATCGTAAAATTCTATTACCTAGCTTACTGGAGGGGGGGGGGGGGCAGTGGAAATTACCCTATGGCAGAAACAAAAACGACAACTTTCTTCGGCGTATCAAATATATTGTTACGAAACGCGAGCCCGGAAGCGGAATTTTTACATGAAATAGCAAAAGGCGACCGCGTGCCGAATGATGGGACTGGTCGAGCGTGGGCGCTTGGCGTGCTGGCTTGGGCGCAATATGCGCAAATCTGTGGTTCGAACGTTTTCTCTTTCTTTCAACACACTACTGTTAAAATTATGATTTGACCCATGCCACGGAAAGTGTAAAATCGCGACTCTCAGGAAATCAAATTCAGAAGGATCGAAATGAACCGACTGCTCTTACAATAGTATTGGTTTCCTACTATGACATACGAGTTAACTACCCCGCAAATGAGCTCGCGAGAACCTGAGACGGACCGGGGAGTCGTGCTGGTTGTGCAAGGGGAATGAGGTTTGCAATGCGTTGGCGTAGAAATCGTCTGGATAGAGGATTCTTAAAATAATATTGGTTTCGGTAGCTACAAGAACCTGAAATTTATTGGACTGGGGTCATAGCCTCTTCTAGTTGAGGGCTAAAAGGGGGGCTAAGGCTGGGTACATAGATTCATTTCAAATTATATGCTGAAAAATCGTGTTTTTGGCACTTCTCATGAAACTCAACCTTTTGGAAACAACGTATTCATTATTAAACTACTTTACTGAGCCATTTAAACAAAAACGAAAATGTATGAGTTATGTCAGAGGTGCTAAGAATATCCAATAGTTGTTACAGCTGGCTGAAGAGTGGTCAGAAAATCAAATCCTTTTATTGCTGGTTTTCATGACGGGTTGATCGCCACAACTAAATTCACTAGCTCCCAAATGCTATTTTTATTGGCCAATTCACAATGTCACAAACACCAGCGTAAGGGCTACCTTGACTCGTGTTGCACGCCATTACCAGCCTGTAATATGTTGAAAGAAGTTGCGCAAACGCTCAACGCCTCCCCCCCCCCAAGGAGCTTGGAGACGCGTTGCGTCTAAGCAGACACAACAACTTAAAATAAAAATAAAAGCTACCACAAACGAGCGGTGTTGCGAAACGCAAAGGTACGGGTGAAAACATTACACAACATTACAACAAAAGATTACAAACACCCTCTTCGCAAAGAACGCGCCAGAAAGTCGTAAATTTATGAGCAAATCATTCATGTGATAAATATTCATATTTGGGCGTGTGTATTTATCTTTAATTCTCTTTATCGGAAAACAAATGTTACAAGAGATTTTTGTTAAAATGATTCGAGATGATTTCAATGAAGTTATAGAAGCTTTTAACTCTTATAGACTATTGTACTTAAACGAGACACCAACACACTCGTAAGCTCACATTTAATGTCAAATTTCAGAAACATTACCCTCTCAGTTCAAATTTCACTGAATTGACTACACTGACTTTGTAGTTTGAATCTAATAATAAAAATTTTATTTGCATCGAACTTTTGTTCAGGATTTTTTATACCATTGTTCCACAAAATCACGTCTTCGAAACATTCGCCCTGGTCCAGTAGATATCCAGGCTCCACATTTCTGTTTCTGCAGGGACTTGAGGACTCCAAGTACTCAACGGGGAACGACTGGAGAGGCCTAAAGTACGGAATCAATCGCGTAGTGCTTAACAGAAGGGGCTCTGAAGGCTCTACAAGCTCTACGGACACGCCGAAACAGTTGAGGTTGTGCAGTTTCGAGATCACTAACCATTCCTCCGAGAAACAGCATATTTAAGAGCAAAAATATTTTTTTTCGATATACTATAAAGAAAAAAAAAGTTTACGATAGACTAAATACACAAAATCTGAGAGAAGATTCAGTTTTGCATATGAGACTAAAATCAGATCTCGGACGAAAAGCATGAAAACGGCTCATACAAGACAAGGAGAACATATACCGTTTCTTCCAGATACTGAAGAAAAGGTGAAGAATCCACAGAAAGCAGCTCTAAAAACCGTTACAGGGGCAGAGCGGTGACTCAGGGGCCATGGCCTATAAAAAGTTCTAGAAGAAAGAAAGAAATCTTGATCTCGACAAAATGCTTACCCAAAGAACTAAAATAAAAAGGCTAGGCAAATAAAAAATCTACATCTGATTTGATAATGTTATCGCCATCCTCTCCATATGATTTTGGATATGTTAATGGTGAAATCTAAATTCAAAATGGATCCATTTATAATAATGAAACTGAACGTCTCCTTTTTTGCAAATTTATCACATGCATAAAGCAGACTTACAAATTCATAATGAAAAATTTAAAAAAAACAACTTAGAATTTACAAGTACTAAAATAAAATACCTAACTTTGTGGTATTAAAACTCACTGTCCTTTGTTTTTCTTTAAAAAATCGTTGGTTTTTATGCCATATTGATTTAAAGAATTAATATCTATGTTGACATACTGACAAATGAAACAATTATACTCCAAATAACATAATAGTATGAAAACGATCATACCAATTTGTTACATGGAGATAATATTAATTTTCATCCATTTCATTTCATTCAGAGCGATTTGAATACAAATATTTGCAAAGTGAGGCAAAACGACAAGCCACAGACATTAATCTCAGAGAGAAGGGAAAAGAGCGCCAATGAATTATTTTCTTCTTAAGGAACTGTGGTAAAACCTTGCAAGTAAGACGATACAATACCTTGAATCGGACTTTCATCTGGCGGTAATTCACAAGAAGCCACGTAATCAGTACGATTCTATCCTGAACAATTTTTGATGCTAGAAAATGCTTACAAAAAAGAAACTACTACTACACAATTACGTTTATCCATTTAATAGTGATGATACTTCAATTAGTAATCATATCAAAAACAGCCACAGAGGTGGACAACATTCAATAATGTGATAACTCAACTAGCGTTGATAGCGAAAGTAGAATTTCCGAAATAGAATACAACAGATCCTTGTTGAATAGAATTTTCGGATATTTCGAATTTTCTTCATCACCATTCCCCTTGTGAATCACAGCGCTTTAAACCAGGAAATATTCAAAAACTCGAATTTTATCATTTATTCTTCAGGTTAGAGTTATGGGCAGTGGTGGATCCTGGGGGCAATTTTCCCCGTTTCCAAATTCGTGTTTCGTGATTTTTCTCAAAATTATTTTAAAAAATTACTCTAATGTTTTTCGAAGTATTATACACAGTTTTTAAGTTTATTTTTATTATTACAAAAATATGTAATAAATGAAAAGGAGTATTGAATTAAAATTGACATGCCCGCCGTAAAATAATAATCTCCCCTCCGGATAGCGAAGTTCCATGAATTGTACGAACGAAACAAATTTTGGTCACCTCAAAGTTATTCGTCAGGGGGACAAGCTAAAACGCGTGATATTAACCCCTTCACGATGTTCTCGCGGACACAGCGTGAAGAGACCAATGCACGTTTCGAAACATGAGACACAGTTCTATTAGTACTGTTTTGCCCACCCGGATCGGACGAGGCACGGACGTCTGTGGCCACAATGAAATGTTTGATTACTGACGGTAAAATTTCTCTCGTTTAAGCACGAGATGCACTGAATAGGGATGATGAATGGATTTGTTGGCGCCTTCGCGGGTCAAGGTTACACATAGAACGCGTATACTCGTTTGGGTAAAAAGGTGTTTGTGGACGCCTTTGAAAGATATGGTTAAACATAGGACACACAAACTCGGCCGGGTAAAACCTACAGGTATCCCGATTGACTGATTTATTAGTGATTTTGGGCGCGTCACCGGCTAATTTCATTAGTGCCGTAATTGAAGTGCATGTTTTTATTGTGTAATATAACTCGCTGGATAGCGAGATCCAGCGCCGACCTCCCGTCGCCAGACGGGGTTTCCCGCTAGCAGGTATCTCCCTCCAGTGGGACAGCGCCCCAGCCGGGACAAGCTATAAGCTCCCAACTGGTCTCCGGTCATGTGTGGTAGAGTAGTGTATGTTCGTGTAAGTGTGAGGAAGAGGTAGGGATAGGATACGGAAGAGCAAGAAAGATTGTGCGTGACCCGTTTGTTAGGGTACTGCTCCGGCATTAGCTTTGTGTTAATCGGAGAAACAGATCAGAGCAGCCAGCCGCTAGAATTCTCCACCAGACAGCGGTGCGCGCGCGTAGAGTTGCGAAGTGTGCATGCTCACCCCGGCGTCGTCGTCCTTCTGCTGGGCGGCCTGGGCGGCGGCGGGCGACTGGTCGGGCGGCGGCGCGGGGGCGGCGGGCGCCTGCTCGGGCGGCGCCGCGCCCGCCGGCCGGTACTGCACGCCGTCCACGCGCGCCCCGCCCGCGCCCCCGCCCGCGCCGCGCAGGAACGACAGCACGCCCGAGCGGCGCGCGCCCGCCTGCGCCGCCCCGCCGCCCCCGCCCGCGGCCCCCGCCCCGGCGCCGCCGGCCCCACTCTCGCCGCACGCGGACGAGGAGGGCGTCGCCGACGACGCGTCGCCCTCGCCCGCCGCCGCCGCTGAGCCCGACGTCGCGCTCGACGCGCCGCCCCCGGCGCCGCTCGACGCCCCCGACGAGGACACGTTGCTGCTCGCCGAACGCCGCTTGTGCAGCGGGCTGGGCGACGGCTGCTCCGGACACGCCCTGCGTACGCATTCAAGACACTCCGGGATCAACCTCCCTACAAATTTATACAATTACGATTAACTGTAATATTGAATAATACAAATCAACAGAAATATATTAGCATAATTTATTATTGAAGTAACCATTATTTCTATTCTTATTAATAATTATTTCTATTATTTTTATATTATTATTATTATTATTATTTATTAATTTCTCCACGACGAACTATCTCAGCGAATCATTTTTTTGTACAAATAAAACTTCGGGAGGTCTAATTGCAATCTTTTGTGTTGGTGATATATGTGTTGCACGTCTTCTATATTAAGGATGATTTCGATCAAAAAAGAGATTCTACATGGCATGTGTTTAATGTTTACATTGCCCAGTGTAATTTTTATTATTAGAATACACGTTTTAGCAGCAACTCGCTATCCTATTTGTTCCTATTTTTTCGGAGCTTTTTATTTTTATTATCCATTCCTTGTTAGTATCCAAGACAATATTTAACTTAATGCCCCGTCCTCTTAAACTAGTATTGCCAAATAGAATTTTTGACATGCATGGACAGCATCGGGCGACTACTGTAAGTACTCAACAATCAGTCGACTGGTGTTCAGGGGGAAACAATCACCTTGGAAACTGAGGGGAAAAGCAACGTAAATTCAACATGAAAACTTTTACACAACTATGTTTTTGATGGCCGGTAAATATTTGTTTTAGGTTTAATACGCGTTTCTGAAACTCAACATTAATCTTACAAATGTAGACTATATACGATGTGCACACATTTTAATCTCAAATTCTTGCAGTTTACAAACAGACTCTTCATTTATAACGCGATACGGGCGCACTTGCACCACACAATTGAGCACGTGCACATAATATGTCAAAATAACGCATTTGTAGTAGTTTAATACAATACTGCTATTTTTAATAAGGAATGATCATCAATTGCCGAAACATGTGTATTCGTCGAGGTTTGCTGGATCTTCTTTCGTCAAAGAACCTATCAATTCTTTGCCCTGCTTCCCAATTACATCACGTGAGCTCTCCGAAATGGATTATTTCCCCTCATTTCAAGGGCATGTTCTGAATTAATGAAGTCACGAATGAACATGAAAGTCGTAGTATATTACCAGATAAGTTTCAAAATTTGTAATTAGAATTTACGTTGGGCTCAATGTTCTGGAGCAGAGGACTTTTTTATGGGATTCTGGGATGAAGTCTCGTGCACGCGCCTCTTTGCAGGCAAAGTTGGAGCGGACATTAGGGAACTTCTGCCATTATGAACGAGCGTTAAACAAGGGCGTAAATAACTTCATTGCGCACGAAGGCAAATCCTCATCCCTCTATTTGGCCCTGCAGGGCAAATAAACTCTGCATTATATCACAGAAAACGGACTTCTATTGTAACAATCAAATAAAATTAACATTGATTATGAAAATTTACAAGCTGAAAAAATGTTATATTGTATCTAACGGTGGAAGAAAAATGAAGTAACATTTATTGTCCAGAAGCAAAGGAATATAACAGCTTCCGCCCTGTCAGGAAAGCTTCGAAAATAGACAAAAAGAACAACCTAATAACATGAGAAAATTTTTCGTTATACACACGTTGTTAAAGGAAATGACACATCGTCAGACAACAAAGTGACTTGTGCTGTTTCGTAACGGAGTATTTATAATGCTCCGCACGAGAAAAGTATGCTTCTTCGTGGTACGAGTATAAGTAATTCTGTATGTCCGAGTCAAAAATACCCATACGATACCAGCGATAAATTATCAAGCCGCAGGAGGTTGTAAGAATTGAGGAGACAACGTCGATGCTGAGTGAAAAAGGAACTGAATCAAACCACTTATATCGGGTGAACATGTGCTTTAAAAATATAATTTTCGAAACCATAGTCTAGTTTTGACAATTTTTTCATTTTTTAAAAATTGTTAGTACTTTCCACGGTCGGTTTTTTAAGTGGCTCTTTTGTATTAGGGTAAATAATAATAATAATAATAATAATAATACGAATAATTTGTATGAATTTGTAGCCAACATTTTAAATGGTTAAAATATTAAATATAAAATATACAGGTATTTTCAACTTTTTTAAACTACAATTTACTCTTTATAAAACCTATTTTAATGACCGAAATGAATATACATTTTTGCTTGTCTGTTTCTTTAATTTTTATCAAATAATTTCAATAATTGTTTTATTTCACTCAAGTACTTTTAAGGCCCCAAAAATGTTTGGGTTTTATATTCAGTCTCGAAATCAGAACACACTCCGAAGCGTCAACTCGAACTATTCGAACTTATATAGCCCATTTTATTATCGCAAAAAAGTTATCAATACACCTTTGTTCAAGTTGTTTTTTTTTAAAGAGCAAAAACACATTCTACTTCCGTGGAAAAACTACATGTGCTTACTCCTACTACTTCCTTCCAATTCAAACGCTTCCGCTTAAGTTCACGCAATAACTTTGACCACGTTGCTCACACAGTATTTTCAAACAATCAGATGAGAGGCGAATGAAGAAATTAATATATAACTGATCATTAACGTTTCATTGCAGACATAAATCACGAAGATATTTATTTAGGTTAAAACATGATCTTAATGGTAATTAAAACGAACAAGAGGTAATTTTATAATTAAAACAGATCAAGTGCAGAACTTACTATACGTCATGAATTCAGAGGGAAAAGCAGAGATTATTGAAAAATTTAGTTCCGGCTAAGAATAATACTTCGTGTCGATCGAGGTCATACAACCATTCATAGCAACGGAAATAATTGTAGAGCCGACTGCCATGAAAGATAACTTCCCGTCGATGGAGAAATACAGACATGTACAAACTCCAGAGATCGTGATTTCCCAATTTCTTGTATCAGAAGTATATATGAAAATTTGATACGACCAGAGACTTACAACAGCACAAGTTGCTCATTTTCAGGACAACACATTAAGAAGTATAACAAAACAATATTAGTTCCTTTTTTGTGATGTCACAGCAGTAGCTGGACTTACGGATATCCGCAAACTCTCGGAAATATCGGCGACTTTTGTATTACATTTAAGACTTCATATGAAGGTCTCATCTGTTTGGCAACACTGTACTACATTGTGCAATTAATATCGCAGATAAGGTTATAAACTAATCTCTTAACTTAAATGTATTAACATGTCCACGAAGACTTTCAACGAATACTGTGACTGCTTCCAAAATTGGGCCCAAATACTTCTGAGCAGCAGGAAATTAAAAAAAAGTAGGAGAGTTGCGATTCAAACTATTACAGTAATTTCTGTTTTACTAAACACAGAGACTGCAAGAAGACTACGGGCGCAAACCTAAACAGCGTTGCGTTTCGCGCCCTCGAGCAGCGGTGGACCAAATCAAACGCATTCACTTCATGCAAGCATTACAACACGGAATGAAACACTTCATACCTTTCAAAAGCGAGAGTATGTTTCAGCTGGTTTATGGCGAATAAGAGACCAAATACCTTACCGTAAATAATCAAGAGACGATAAACTAAAGGCCAAACAGGAAATTGCTTTTGAGTAATACTTTGAAAATTCCGAAGAAAGCAATAAATATTTCAATGCATTCATAAATAGGCATGACATTCGTTTTACTTATGTTCGGAAAGTAAAAAGGCACAGTTGATTAATCCTTAGTGTTCATTTGACAGAGAAAGTGTGTATTACTTTAGATGTCAATTACAGAAAAACGTGAGGTGTATGATATAGAGTTATTGACGACCCCGGGACACCAGTGGTTTTAGCAACGATAAGTAGTTAGATAACTTACTGAACCCATACCAAAACAAACACCTAATTAAAAAACTCACGAAGGATCATGTGACGGCCCGAAGTGTCGAGTTATTGCAAGGAGCCAGTATCAGAACTGTGATTAAATTCAAAGTATCTTAAAAAAATAAAAATAAATGTAAACTTCTTTTTACGTAGTGTCCAGTCTAGACGGTCACGATCTCTTACACGCGAAGTTGCATGGAAGTAGTAAGGAGTGAAGCGGGCGGTCATCCCTCGTATTTAGGAGGATACTGTAAACTTCTGGCTACCACCGAGAAATTTGCCACTTGTGGCGCCAATGAATTATAAACACTTTCTTGTCGCAGCGACGATGAGCTGCGCGGGTGCTGTACTTACTTTTAGTAGCGACTGGAGACTTAAAGTTGGTTGTTCGCAAAATTATGCGGGAGCGAGAGAAAGACCGTGGCGGAATGGTCTAGCCTCCGTCAACAAAACCATCTGTCCGCGAGTCTGCGCAGATTCATATCAGCAGCCAAAATCTCCACCCCCTCCTTTTAAAAAGATCGGTGGCGATTACATCATAACGAAGGACATCAAACGTTGGCTTTTCTTCAAATTTGTAACTTGAAATATGATTGTGTAACTATTACAATTTCTATGTTTTATATTTGAACGTAAATTGTCACTAAAATATTTGCATAATACACCACTCTTCTGGAAATTCAAACGTGTGTGAAAGCGCCCAATTGCCATCTCTCTCCTTCCCTCTCTCCCACCGCCCTCTCTCCCTCCCTCCCTCTCTTTCTCGCATGACGTTAGCTCACTCTTGCTTTATGCGGGTTCTCGACACCGGCTCTTCAATTTTTGCGCCTAAGTGGCAGTTCGGAGTTAACCCTAAGTCCACGTTGGTCGTTCTCTCATATCAGAGTTTCAGTTGGTGCAAGAAGACTGATGCGATCATACTGATGCGATATATATTATATATGCATATTTTTAACATTATCATCATCGTCATTATTATTATTATTATTATTATTATTATTATTATTATTATTATTATTCGGGTTTTCCTATCATCAAACACTTCATGCCTCGACGGAAAGAGCTTTTCGCTGCTTTCCGGATTTCCGACGCTTGGTCGGAAATTTTCTCAATCAAAGGGGCGAGCCATACAAGGATGCTCGTTACAAATGCATTTAAAGGCGGCAGCGCTTACTTGGCGTTGGCGGCGCGGCGCAGCTCGTCCAGCGCGCGCCGGTAGTCGGGGGAGGCGAGCGCGCACGCCACCACGGACGAGGGCTCGGCCTCGTACACGACGACGGGCGGCGCCCAGCCCTGGCCGGCCAGCGGGTGCTCGGCGGGCGACAGCGGGCTCTGCAGCGGCGGGCCCGCGCCGGCCGACGGCAGCAGCTGCGACAGCAGCGACTTGACGATCTTCTGCGCGGGCTTGTCGTCTGATGATGACGTCGCCGCCGACGCCGTCGACGCCTCCAGAGGCGTCGCCACCGGCACCGGCACCCCGTCCGCGGCGTCCGACACGCTGCTCGGCCGCGACGCCGTGCCCGTCGCCTCGGGCACTGCGCACACGTGGGCTCCAACAGCTCGCAACGCGGACATCGCGCTCCTTACAACTACGAGTAATATTAACTCGTACTATGGCTCCGTACGCCAAAGGAACCTTCATTTGTAATAGGTGAATTCAGAAGCTCCAAAAGGTCGATATAATGACGGAAATTAGCTTCAACAACTTCAAGCTTGGATTTGGGGAACGAAAAAAGTACCAGTTAAAGTAAAAAAAAAATCGTGATCAATAATCTAGAACGAATGAATTTATTGAATGGTTAATGGCCGAAAAATAATACTCCCGATGAGAATAAATTGAAACATGAACGATTTGAATGATTGTTAAATTGGACAGACTTCTGACAAAAGGCACAGATATGCAGGGTTATTGCAAATTAAGGGAACAAAGAAGGTTATTTATACAATTTGCTTGTCTATGTAGTAGAAATTCTAATTAACAAAGCGAAGAGTTACGCTGTGATCCATTTTCTGAAAACAGTCGTAAGTAGCTCAGGGGTTCAACAACGTGGAATGAGAGCTAAAGAAAATGAGCAGCGAAATGAACATACTTGTATGAATGCAGGTGCGGATCCAGAGGCAAATTTTGGGAGGTGAAATTAAAAATATTTGGTCGAATGTGTCATTACACATTTTGTAAGCTGTCGAAAGCTATACTCAGCTGTTGCTGC